>OY728155.1:1632083661-1633296190 GCA_963277665.1 Viscum album | reverse complement strand
GTTCTATATCAGGACTATAGAAACAATTGTGGTGGGGAACTTTGTGGTACTATAGTAGTAGGTATCAAAGGCTATATTAGTTAGGGGTTAACTTATTGATCTCTGGATACCTCTATTAAATGGATGTAGGTCACCCCTTAGGGGATATTATCATTGTTCTCCTAGGGGTGGTGGATGTGTGTGTGAATTTATTATGTCATTATACTGGTAACCCCAGTGAAAATGTATTATTATAATAATTATTAAGTCATTTATGTATTATATTCTAAGCATGTTGACTATGTGGAGGTCATATTCATCCATATATAGCCAACCCAAACCCTATCCATGGGTATCACCATACACTTTTCTCTTGATAGATAATAAACCCACATTTAACTCTCCTACATCATCTAATGTTGACTAATCAGCCTAGCTCCCATTTCTACACACTAGGCCGTGTTCAACAAGCCTCATTGTCTTCCTCTTTAATCTCTATCAAGTTGTTACTCACCAGCCTCACTCCACACACACCAATTCCATGTAGCTATGTTGTCTATACATTCTTCTTTGATAGTGTAATAACCCCCTATATATACATATATATCATTTGGCCTTATTATCCCCTCACCCTACTGATCCAACACTAAATAGTTCATCGTCGTATCACTATCCCATCTCCCACTAACATGACACCCAATAACTACTAAATATTGGACTAAATACAGTGCTATAAAAGGCTTTTATCAGTTTTAATTAATAAATGTTGTCCTCTATACCTTTAAAAGTTATTCCCCTTTGTCAATGATAAAAAATAACTAATGAAGGGTATCATTTATTAGTGATAAAAAATATTAATAATGGAGAAACTTTATTTTCACTATTTCTAGAATAGGTAATGGCCATACTACTATAGTGTTATGTTGATATTAAAACCCACAACAATAATAAAAAACTAGCAGTAGTATAAAATATAGGATACGGAAAATTAATAATTTAATTGAAATAAAAATTACATCAAAAATACAAATAAAAATACAATACTATATTAATTTCAA
This sequence comes from Viscum album, assembly GCA_963277665.1. NCBI lineage: Eukaryota > Viridiplantae > Streptophyta > Magnoliopsida > Santalales > Viscaceae > Viscum > Viscum album. Next base: position 1,633,295,153 of record OY728155.1, on the reverse strand, counting down.
ACATTTTTTTATAAAATCTTATTACTAAGTACAATTTATCATAGACATTCAAAAACAACAATAGTTTGATTATGTTCGGCACCTGAACCCTCTCAAAAAGCCGGATCATGAAATCAGTTACCAACAAAACACCCTAACTCTAGAAAAATAATCCATTAGTAAAATAAAAAAATTATTATGTTTGTAATTCTATAGAGAATTAAATTAAACATAAATATGAAATAATACATTAATAAAATGTTGATTTTTAACTGATAACAAGCACTTTATGTCATACCAGGAACATTGTGAACTTTATTGGGGTGAGGCTAATTACTACATGTCATAAAATACTTATGTATAATTTTCCAAAAGTATCAAAACAATAAAAATGAATTTTCTCAATTTTCAGTTTGTCACTTTTCTTTTTTACTAAAAAGTCAATTTTAAATTAAAATAAATTTTTGGTGTCATACCGGTCACATAATGCATCATATTGATATGTGGTTAATTCCAACATGTCATAAATGACTTATGGATAATTTTCCTGAATTATTAAAACAATCCAAGAGTTTTTGATTATTTTTTCGTATGTAACTTGTGTTTTTTACTAAAATCTCATTTTAAACCCAAAACATGAACTTTGAGTCATATCAATCACATCATGTGTCAGATTGATGTGAGAGTGACTCATACACATCACAAATGACTTATGAATCGTTTTTCCTAAATTATGAAGACAATCCAAACATGTCTTCTAATTTTTTAGTGAGTGACATGTGTTTTGAACTAAAATGCCAATTTTAAACTAATAATAGACACTTTGAGTCATACCGGGAAAATTGTGTATTTGATTGAGGTTAAGTAGATTCATACAAGTCAAAATTTAATTATGGATAATTCTACTAATTTTTCAAAACAACACAAATTCCTTTTCTTTGTTTGGAGTATTCCATATCTTTTTTTAATAAAATGTTAAATTTAAATAAAAAGACACACTTGGAGTCATGTTGGACACATTGTACATTAGATTGAGGTGACTCTAATTCCTACAAAATAAAAATGACTTGTGGATCATTCTCCTAAAGTATCAAAAGAATAAAAAATTTCTTTATTAGTTTTGAGTATGCCACATTACCTTTTTACCAAAATTTTATTTTAAACTGAAAGTGTGCACTTTAAGTCATTCTAATCACATCATGTGTCTGTTTGATGTGAGACTAATTCCTACACATGAAAATTGACTTATGAAATATTTTCCAAAAAGTATTAAGACAATATGATCATTTTTTCTTAATTTTTAGTGAGTGAAACATGTTTTGAACTAAAATTTCAATTTTAGAATGATAATGGACACTTTGAGTCATACTAGAAACACTGTGTTTTCAATTAAGGTGAGGATTATTCATACATGTCAAAAATGACTTATGGATTGCTTTAACAAATTATCAAAACAATATGATTTTTTTCTCATTTTGGAGTATGTCACTGGTCTTTTTTACTAAAATGTCAATTTTGAATAAAAAGATGCAATTGGAGTTATACAGGTCACACCATGAATCTGATTGACATGTGGATGATTCGTACATGTCACAAATGACTTATGGATTATTTTCAAAAAAATTCAAAAACATATTAATGTGTTTGAATGATTTTGATTATGTAACATGTCTTTTTTACAAAAAATTAATTTTTAACTGAAACCACACACATTGATTCATGTCAGTCACTTCATCTTTTGGTTTGATGTGATATTTATTCCTACATATCAAAAATTATTTATGAATTATTTTCTAAAATTATCAAGATAATAAGATATTTTTTACTTGTTTTTCAGTGAGTGACACGAGTTTTGTACTAAAATGCCAATTCTAAATTGATAACAAATACTTTGAGTCATATCGAAAACATTGTTTATTGGATTATGGTGTGATTAATTATTAAATGTCAGAAATGAATTATGGATAATTTAGCTAAATTATCATAACAATCCAAATGAATTTTCTTTATTTAGTATGTCACTTATCTTTTTTACTAAAATGTCAATTTTAAAGAAAAAGGCACACTTGGATTTGTACCTTTCACATCATGAATCAGATTAAGGTTCAACTGATTCCTACATGTCACAAATTACATATGGATTATTTTCATAATATATTGAAAAAATCCATGTTTTTTTCTTAGTTTTTGAGTATTTCATGACTGTTTTCAACTAAAATGTCATTTTAAACTAAAAACATTATCATTGAGTCATACGAGTCATATTGTGAATCTAATTGAGGTGTAGATGATTTATATAAGTTTTAAATGACTTATGGATCATTTTTCTAAAGTATAAAAACAATAAGAATGTATTTTCATGGTTTTGGATATGTGACTTTTTGTTTTTTCAAAAATGTCATTTGAAACTAAAAATATGCACTTTGAGTCATAATGGTCACATCGTGCATCAAATCTCTATGTAGTTGACTCCTAAACATCATAAATGACTTATGGATAATTTTTATAAAGAATCAAAATAACCTGAATGAGTTTTATTGGTTTTGATTATTTCATTTATATTTTCTACTAAAATGACAATTTAATCTGAAAACACGTGCTTTGAGACATACTAGTCCCATCATATTTTATTTTATCATGAGACTAATTCCGACATGTCAAAAATCACTTATGAGTCCTTTTTGTAAAGTATCAAGACAATACAAATGTTTTTTATCATTTTATTGTGAGAGACATGTGTTTTTAACTCAATTATTAATTTTAAACTAATAATGGACACTTTAAGTCATTTTGGGAACATTTTGTATTATATTGATGTGCGAATGATTCCTATGTATCACAAATTACTTATGAATAATTTTTTTAAAGTATAAAAACAATCCAAATGTTCTTTCTTAATTTTGATCATGTGATGTGTGTTTTTTACTAAAATGTAATTTTAAACTAAAAACTTAAACATTGAGTCATATAGGTCGTACCATGTGTCAGATTATGGTGCAGATGATTCCTTCACATCAAAAATGACTTATTGATCATTGTTCTAAAGTATCAAAATAATCTGAATGTTTTTCATGATTTTGAGTATGTGACATGTGTTTTTAATTGAAATGAAAATTTTAAACTGAAAACATGTCCTTTAAATTATACCAGATGTACCGTGTAACAAACTAAGGTTTATTTGATTCCTACATGTCGTAAAAGACTTGAGGATAATTTTCTTAATGTATCAGATAAAAATGATATGGAAATCAATTAAAAAATTATATAAAATTATGAGAAAAATAAACATTATTAGTTATTGGTAGTCATTTTTTCATGATGTCATTATACATTTTGTGTAACACCCCATGATTTTACAGTATGTCTCTTTTTAAATTTAAATTATTTGATAGCTTATATTAGAAAAACATGGAGATTAAAAATGATTAAATATTATTACTGTGATAGTTTTCACCTAGCCATTAGAATTGAGGGAATGAAATGTATTATGTAAATTATTAAAATATAGTTTACACATGTTTATAAAATTAATTATTTGGTTATGAATAAATTATAATTGAAAGTGAAAACCAATTGAACATAATAGATGTTTTTTTAATAAAAAAACTATTGTTATGACTATAATGGAATTTTATCTCAATAAATTAAATTAATAAGTACTAGTGAAATATATTAATGAAATTTATATGTTACATATTCAATAAAAAAAATAAATTCAACCAATAAGTTTTCTAGGCTTCAGATAAGGATAAATCCAATTTTATACAAAAAATAGTGTATATTTTCTAAAGAAACTTTTTCCACCTTTAAATATCACACTAGTTTTAAAAATAAATTTAGAAAATTTTTTAAATTCATTAGAACAAAATAAACATCATTTTTAAAATTATAATTTCAAAATTATCTTATTATGATTTTTTAGTAATTCTTCTGGAAATATTTATTTTCTAGTGAACAGTGGAAATCCTATTTTTTATAAAACTATCATTTTCATTAAATTATGATTTGAATAGTAAACTCACCTATAAAAGTGTAAATAAAATTTTGGTATCTTATAAATTAAAATATGACATATTTATATCTTTGAATAAGTAAATTAATGTTTTAAAAAAATTATGTATTTGTATTTTTGTGAAACATTAAATTTTATTCAAAAATTTTATAATTAAAATAAAATATATTTTCTTCAAATATAGTCATAAATTAATATTTTTTTAAGATTGTAATATATTTTTAAACCATAATTAATTTTGGGAAGTGTCATTAAATCAGTTGTAATATTAAAATTGGCATTTTTGAGAAAATAATTTTTTTATTTAAAAATTATATTTATAAATTTTATAAAATTATTTTCATAAAAGGGAGTCTTTTTATTAATTCTACACACTGAAAAATGGTTAGGGTAAATTTTCAAGATTTTTCTAAAATAATTGAATTTTTTTAATAGTGGAATACGATAATTTATGGTATATATAATTTATAAGATGAATACATTATTTCATGAATAATTACTAATTTAAGAACCATAATATCAAACTATCCTTATAATTTTAATGTATTTAGTCCTGGTAATAAAAACTATTTGTAACACCCCGAGCTTCCACGATACGCTTCTCATTCAATAATGCAATAGCTTGCATTGTACGCAAGTTCGAGTTCTAACACACCGCGACTAATCAAAGTAGCCGTTATGAATAGTAATAACCACTTTTTAAAATTATAGAAATTTTATATTTCAAAATGGACTTCATTTTTGTATTTGTAATATCGAAATTATCCTAAGTTGAATTTTTTGTAACTTTCTGAGAACTTCCAATTTTTTTATGAATAGTGAAAAATACTTAAAACAACTTTTTTAATCAAAATAATTTATTGTGATAAATTATACTATTTAGTGGTTTTAAAGTATAATTAGAATATATTTTTACCATTTTATCCAATGGTGGTCATTAGAATTAATTTAACATTGAAATTGGACATAAACAATTGTCAATCTTTTGATATAAATTGTTTCTTAAAAACACGCTATTTGTTGTGACAGCGGGAATTAATTATAAAATTAATTAATGAAACGTATATGTTTGTAATTTTGTAAAATAGAGATCATTTTTGAATTCGGAATATCAATTATAGATTAGGGTGAAATTTTGGCATTGTTCTGAAAAACTTCAATTTTTGATGAATAGTGAAACCACTAAGTGGTAGTTAAATAACTGATTTTTCGTTTAAATGAAATATTACCACTTCTGTGTTTTGATTTTCAAAAATCCGACATACATGGTTTTTATTAAGAAGTAAAATGTTGTTCAATGAGATTAAAATGATTTTTGGTGAATAGTAACTTTTAAGTTCTTAATCGCGATTAGAGGTAATTAGTGTAGTTTTAGGTAAAAATAATGTTTTAATAATATGAGATGAGCTTGACACATGTTCTACCCTCATTGGATGTTCCTTGGAAGACCAAGAAAATCCATGGGTCAACTTGGGGACCCCATGGAGCCACTTTATCTGGAAAATGACATAAATACCTTTTATTTAATGTTAAAGTAAAAAAACGACACAAACATGAAATGTTTTACTAAAACAATTTTTACATGGGGTTATACAAGTCATATTTTTGACTATAAATAGTCATTGGAAAGCTAAAACTATTTCCTACATCATAGTATTTGTTTTATTATTTTTAGACATTAAATAAATTAAATTATTTATGACATCATTATGATGCAGCGATGACCTCATTATTTAACGATTTTAATAAAATGAAAAGATAATGTACAATCTAAGGCTTACACATGTAAAAAGACTATTGGATGGGTAGATTTAGAACCCTTATCACCTTAGCCACGAATTATATAAGTGTGGGACCTTTAGAATCCGAAAATCATTGTATAATAATGTAAAATTTCCTTAATTTCCAAGAGTTCCCCTAATCTCCTCTTATAAAAGGCCCCCACCTCTACCACCTCAATCACACTTTAAAGCCATTTGGATTGGAAAAACTCTGCCCAAATACTCTCCCAACTTCCCTCCCTTACTCCTAGAAGCCTCACTTTGGGCAGAACACTTCCCAAGGAAGCCTTTGGCTCAAATCAAAAAGTGTTTCCCGATTTTGAGGTAATGTCTTCTCTAATGTTGTTTTGTTTTATTTTTCTTCTCCAACCCCCTAAACTCTTTTTATTCATTTATTTGTAACAACACCAGTATCCTCAATATACTAGGATGTTGTTATAAGAAGTATTCGAGCTACAATTACACACACCTACATCTAATGGTTAAAGTACATACGGTTTCTGTGGATGGAGAATTTCTGCCTCACGAAACGATGATTGTTCAACCCTCATATAACACCTTAAAAGGTGGCCATTAAGATGTCACTATATTTATATAGGATATATAATATTTTTAAGTTTTACTTATGCTTCTGTATTTCTCATTTATGTCATACTTTATGATTTCCATTATGGGTAAACGCGATAATTTCATTTTAGGAAGTGCGGACTACCGCCCCCTCAAAGTGATGTGAATCGTTAATGCCATATGTGGGATGTATAAAGGATGGAGTAAATGATATTATACTGGAAATATATTATACCTTTATATAATTATGATTTCATTCCATTAAATATGAAATAGAAATGAAAGTAGCGTTCATGCGTACGTACGGCTTACCGTCTCCATGAACGGTACATTTCATTTTTACCTCTAAACGTTATGTAATAATATAAATGCATGTATATACTGGATATATATGAGATATATGATATCTATATCATGAATATAATTCTGGATATAATGGATATATCACCACATGAACAACTTGTAATTATAAGAATGTTATTTTTGACTCAAGTACCTAAGATCGACAAACTGACCGTTATAAACTTAAATAATTAGATAATGTTCATAACATGGTAATAAGGGATATAAAAGGAATAATGAACATGAAAAAGGTTCTTAAGTAAATAGGAATTAACTCTAGTTTATTATTCCGGAGGTTAAAGAACGGTCGAGTCAGGACAGGACGCAAGGTAAGGGAATTTCTTAACCCAACTTCCATTCTTTGGGTTAATCTCCTACTTTCAAATTATGTCATGATATTATTATGTCCTATTTTGTATTTTTACGTTCTTTATGTGTACCTATAGTGAATACACATAACAGATCTATTTTATTTTAAAAATGATCTTTTTAAGGACTTCGTCTCAATCTCCTTTCATTGAGGCGTATTTGGTTTTATACACAATTTTCTTTTATATGGTGTATAAACCCCTTTGACTTTTAAGTTTATTCAAAAGGAATATTTTTATACTAAGAGTTTTTCTAAACGACAAAAGGGAATGTTTTTCTTTCCGTACTTATGCGGCGACAACGACTTCTCCACCGCCGTGACCATTATTTGAGTTTCAGATTCCTCTACAAGCCATCATTTTTTTAATGAAAAATAAATACAAAGTTTTAACTTTCTTTTATTTTGGTATTGAAAATGGTTTTGAAATCTTTTTTATCAATGTGTTGTATTTATATCTTGTGATTTAAATGTGGAAATGTTATGTTTCCTTTATGCATGTTTTATGTGATACGATTATGTTATGGTTTATGATATGTTTAAACCTATTCATATGAGGAATGTATTGGACTTAATAAGTGACGGGTGGAGCCCGCTATAGCTCCTCAATGCATCGGAAGGTCTCATGAGACAACTAGACGTGGAATTGGCTGAGGCCCTTTCCCAATTTGATTTATGGTTTTGGCCGAGGCCTTAATCATTTTAGACGTCTTGGTCGAGGCCTTGACAAAATGTTTCAGAATGTCTGGCATTATACATTCCCTCATTATGAAAGTGGTTATTGATATTGCATGTGATTATTCGACCAGTATAATATCCATGTGAAGAAGTGAATGGAATTATCTCATTTTACTTTTGCCATATTATGTTGAAGTTCAAGTTTAAAAGGCTTTTGTTTTAGTTATACATTGCCTTAAATGTTAATGTTTATTTATGAAAGCTTCCGCTATATTGTTAACCTTACTGAGCATCTGAGCTCACCCCTTTCAATGTTTTAATATTATTCCAGGATTTGAAGAAGTATTTTATGAATGACCTTCAGGGGTAGTCAGAAAGGGATATGAGTGTGGACTATGAAGACCATGTTATTGTAGTTTGTTTACTTTATGATGTAACGTAAGACTTATGAATGTATCTAGTGTTTCCAAGGCTACTAAACTAATCGGTCTTTCGAGACTTGATCTTTTGTGATCATGCCAATGTTACGAAGTAATGCACCGACTCTGGGTAGCTGGGGTCGGGGCGCTACAGTTGGTATCAGAGGCAGTTTAGTACTAACCTTGGAAGCTAGATTTAGATAAACTCTGATTAGAGCACATATCCCAAAGATAGACTTTGAGGATTAGTATAGAAGAACTTCTTAGAAGTTTGGTATTATAGAATGTTATGAGTTTTCCGAGCAATACATCCCTGTCTGGATACGAGCAGGTAGAGGCGGCTCTGGCACAGATGTACCTAGGGGTAAAACCCGAAAACACCGCTTTGAGCTAGACTCGAACGGGAACTGGTGCACGACAACGGTCCTTGCTTCACTCTTGGTTACGACACTCCCAGGGGATATGCTTAGGATAATTCTCATTTTCTTTACAAACCACTATGAAGGGTTATGAGTATATACTTCCTCAAAGAAAACATTTCTTTTTATGATTATGGATTATATCCATAAATAGTTCAATTTATGTAAAGTGTTTTACAAATATGGAATTATTAATTTTATTTCATAAACTAATCTAGTTTATGACATTGTTTAGAAATGGCGCCTAGTGGAAGGAATGGAAACCGTATCAATGGACGCACTCCGTGTAGGGATTTCCCTCCTGCTCAAGATAATTATGGTTGAGTTAGTGATACAACTGGTGCTGATCAGCTTCTCACCGTACTGGGACAACTCACGCAGGTTATGAATAATAACCTTACTCGTATGGAGCACCCTGATCCGCAACGTGGAGGATCAATGCTAGACCATTTCATGAGGCAACAACCACCAAAATTTAATGGGGGTACAAATCCGTTAGTAGCTGAGCAATGGATAAACTCCTTAGAGAAAATATTCCACGCCTTGGGGAGTAGCGAAAGGGAGAAGGTTATCATGGCAGTTTACTGCCTCACTAGAGATGCCGATCAATGGTGGTCATTGATTAAAAATACAAAGTAAGATGATGACGTTTCAAATATGGAATGGAGGGAGTTCAAAGAACTTTTCCTTGAAAAATACTATCCTCGTGACCATCGAGCAGATATGGAAAGACAATTTTTGAGTCTGAGACAAAAGGAGGATGAGAATGTCGCAAAGTATGAGGCCAACTTTACAAGGTTAGCGAGGCATGCTGCAGATTATATACATAACCCAAGAAGTAAGATTGATCGTTTCTTTGATGGGTTAAAACCATTTCTCCGTCGAGCATTAGTCTCACAAACATTCTCGTCATACGAAGATATTGTCTCATGTGCTATGAAGACAGAAAAGGAATTCTCTAAGTCATATGACAACCAAGTAAATCAAGAGAAGAAGAGAAAGAGTGGAACAAGAGACAGATAAAGGGAAAAAAGGAAAGAAGGATTTTCCATTATGTGATAATTGTGGGAAGAATCACCCTGGTACTTGCCTAAAAGGAATGGGAGTTTGTTACAAATGTGGAGAAAAAGGTCACCAGGCTCGTGATTGTAAGGGAAAGAAAGAGGCTATCAATGTTGAATTCTATAATTGTAGAGAAATGGGTCATTATGCAAATGAATGTCCTCAGCGTCAGGGAAACTTACCTCAGAAAAGGCCAAGGGATCAAGGACAATCTTATGCTGTTACTACAGATGAAGCGGAATAATTAATGTATTGGTGCTTTTGGACTCATGGATTATATTCTGGTTATTAGAATAATGTGAAATATATATAAGGATTGTACTGCAGTACTTGTTGTTTCAGTAAGGTTTTAATATTATTAAGGTAATCATATTTTTAGTATGTGACAATAAGAGAAACTTTACTTTGTTTGGGGAATCTGATAAATTGATTTTGGAATTAAGAGACCTTTTAGAGAAAGACTGGACAGAGGTATTTTGGATAACTATATAGGTTGGAATGGATTAAGTTGAACCTTGGATAGTATTGTTTAAGGTTAAAAAATTTATGAAGATTATTTTTGGAATATTATAATACTATAGTTTTAGGAAAAGGACAACCTGCAGGGTGGGTCATAACCCATCACGTCGGACAAAGCTGCAGGAATCGAACCCACAACCATAGTGCGACAGGCCTTTATTTCCTACCACTAGCCTACAGGAAGTCCCTGGTTATTACAAAATAATTTTACTAATCTAAATGGTATGTGTTAACATTTGGAACCTTATACAATTAGGATAAGTATAATATTTTTGAGTTCTATTATCTTTTTGAGTGGAAGATGAGTTGAAGGTTGAAACTCTAATTGTCAAGCATAAATATATATATACCTATCTATTATTCAATGAATAAATTAATTCTTAAACTTTATTAAAGGGATATTAAAACAAATAAGGTGTTATCCTAATACCTTATGTCTTGTCGAACTGATGATATTTTAAATCAACATAGATTGAAGGCTTTGAGGCCCTCAATTTGACAGTTAATTGTGATTGATGACCTCAATCACTCCCTACAAATATTTATGTTTTTTCTCCAATTATATGTCTCTAATTGCCACCAATGTTCTCCTAATCAAGATCATAATTGGGTGGTGACTTTTTCATTTCCCTTTCCCTCTTATTAAGGCTAAATTTTATTAATCTTATTTCCGATGTGGGTTTTCCTCAAAGTTATTTTCTCTTTTCAAACTTTTATTTTCAAAGAAAAATTTCAAATTGCGAGGACGCAATTTATTGAAGGAGGGGATAATTTAACACCCTGAGCTTCCATGATACGCTTCTCATTCAATAATGCAATAGCATGCATTGTACGCAAGTTCGAGTTCTAACACACCGCGACTAATCAAAGTAGTCGTTATGAATAGTAATAACCACTTTTTAAAATTATAGAAATTTTATATTTCAAAATGGACTTCATTTTTGTATTTGTAATATCGAAATTATCCTAAGTTGAATTTTTTGTAACTTTCTGAGAACTTCCAATTTTTTTATGAATAGTGAAAAATACATAAAACAACTTTTTTAATCAAAATAATTTATTGTGATAAATTATACTATTTAGTGGTTTTAAATTATAATTATAATATATTTTTACCATTTTATCCAATGGTGGTCATTAGAATTAATTTAACATTGAAATTGGACATAAACAATTGGCAATCTTTTGATATAAATTGTTTTTAAAAACACGCTATTTGTTGTGACAGCGGGAATTAATTATAAAATTAATTAATTCAAATTATATGTTTGTAATTTTGTAAAATAGACATCATTTTTGAATTCGGAATATCAATTATAGCTTAGGGTGAAATTTTGGCATTGTTCTGAAAAACTTCAATTTTTGATGAATAGTGAAACCACTAAGTGGTAGTTAAATAACTGATTTTTCGTTTAAATGAAATATTAACACTTCGGTGTTTTGATTTTCAAAAATCCGACATACATGGTTGTCATTAAGAAGTAAAATGTGGTTCAATGAGATTAAAATAATTTTTGGTGAATAGTAACTTTTAAGTTCTTAATCGCGATTAGAGGTAATTAGTGTAGCTTAAGGTAAAAATAATGTTTTAATAATATGAGATGAGCTTGACACATGTCCTACCCTCATTGGATGTTCCATGGCCAACCACGACAATCCATGGGTCAACTTGGGGACCCCATGGAGCCACTTTAGTTGGAAAATGACATAAATACCTTTTATTTAATGTTAAAGTAAAAAAATGACACAAACATGAAATGTTTTACTAAAACAATTTTTACATGGGGTTATACAAGTCATATTTTTGACTATAAAAAGTCATTGGATATCTAAAAAGATTTACTACATCATAGTATTTGTTTTATAATTTTTAGACATTAAATAAATTAAATTATTTATGATAGCATTATGATGCAGCGATGACCTCATTATTTAACGATTTTAATAAAATGAAACGATAATGTACAATCCAAGGCTTACACTTGTCCAAAGACTATTGGATGGGTAGATTTCGAACCCTTATCACCTTATCCTCTAATTATATAAGTTTGGGACCTTTAGAATCCGAAAATCATTGTATAATAATGTAAAATTGCCTTACTTTCCAAGAGTGCCCCTCCTCTCCTCTTATAAAAGGCCCCCACCTCTACCACCTCAATCACACTTTAAATCCATTTGGTTCAGCCAAACTCTGCCCAAATACTCTCAAAACTTCCCTCCCTTACTCCTAGAAGCCTCACTTTTGGCAGAACAATTCCCAAGGAAGCCTTTGGCTCAAATCAAAAAGTGTTACCCGATTTTGAGGTAATGTCTTCTCTAATGTTGTTTTGTTTTATTTTTCTTCTCCAACCCCCTAAACTCTTTTTATTCATTTATTTTGTAACAACAAAAGTATCCTCAATATACTAGGATGTTTTTATAAGAAGGATTCGAGCTACACTTACACACACCTACATCTAATGGTTAAATAACATACGGTTTCTGCGGATGGCGAATTTCTGCCTCACCAAACGATGATTGTTCAACACTCATATAACACCTTCAAAGGTGGCCATTAAGAAGTCACTATATTTATATAGGATATATAATATTTTTAAGTTTTACTTATGCTTCTGTATTTCTCATTTATGGCATACTTTATGATTTCCATTATGGGTAAATGCGATAATTTCATTTTAGGAAGTGCGGACTACCGCCCCCTCAAAGTGATGTGAATCGTTAATTCCATATGTGGGATGTATAAAGGATGGAGTAAATGATATTATACTGGAACTATATTATACCTTTATATAATTATGATTTCATTCCATTAAATATGAAATAGAAATGAAAGTAGCGTTCATGCGTACGTACGGCTTACCGTCTCCATGAACGGTGCATTTCATTTTTACCTCTAAACGTTATGTAATAATATAAATGCATGTATATACTGGATATGTATGAGATATATGATATCTATATCATGAATATAATTTTGGATATAATGGATACATCACCACATGAACAACTTGTAATTATAAGAATGTTATTTTTGACTCAAGTACCTAAGATCGACAAAATGACCGTTATAAACTTAAATAATTACATAATGTTCATAACATGGTAATAAGTGATATAAAAGGAATAATGAACATGAAAAAGGTTATTAAGTAAATAGAAATTAACTCTAGTTTATTATTCAAGAGGTTAAAGAACGGTCGAGTCAGGACAGGACGCAAGGTAAGTGAATTTCTTAACCCAACTTCCATTCTTTGGGTTAATCTCCTACTTTCAAATTATGTCATGATATTATTATGTCCTATTTTGTATTTTTACGTTCTTTATGTGTACCTATAGTGAATACACATAACAGATCTATTTTATTTTAAAAATGATCTTTTTAAGGACTTCGTCTCAATCTCCTTTCATTGAGGCATATTTGGTTTTATACACAATTTTATTTTATATGGTGTATAAACCCCTTTGACTTTTACGTTTATTCAAAAGGAATATTTTTATACTAAGAGTTTTGCTAAACGACAAAATGGAATGTTTTTCTTTCCATACTTATGCGGCGACAACGACTTCTCTGCCGCCGTGACCATTATTTGAGTTTCGGCTTCCTCTACAAGGCATCATTTTTTTTAATGAAAAATAAATACAAAGTTTTAACTTTCTTTTATTTTGGTATTGAAAATGGTTTTGAAAGCGTTTTTATCAATGTGTTGTATTGATATCTTGTGATTGAAATGTGGAAATGTTATTTTTCCTTTATGCATGTTTTATGTGATACGATTATGTTATGGTTTATGATATGTTTAAACCTATTCATATGAGGAATGTATTGGACTTAATAAGTGACGGGTGGAGCCCACTATAACTCCTCGATGCATCGGTAGGTCTCATGAGACAACTAGACGTGGAATTGGCCGAGGCCCTTTCCCAATTTGATTTATGGTTTTGGCCGAGGCCTTAATCATTTTAGACGTCTTGGTCGAGGCCTTGAAAAAATGTTTCAGAATGTCTGGCATTATACATTCCCTCATTATGAAAGTGGTTATTGATATTGCATGTGATTATTCGACCAGTAGAATATCCATGTGATGAAGTGAATGGAATTATCTCCTTTTACTTTTGCCATATTATGTTGAAGTTCAAGTTTAAAAGGCTTTTTTTTAGTTATACATTGCCTTAAATGTTAATGTTTATTTATGAAAGCTTCCGCTATATTGTTAAATTACTGAGCATCTGAGCTCACCCCTTTCAATGTTTTAATAATTTTCCAGGATGTGAAGAAGTATTTTATGAATGACCTGCAGGGGTAGTCAGAAAGGGATATGAGTGTGGACTATGAAGACCATGTTATTGTAGTTTGTTTACTTTATGATGTAATGTAAGACTTATGAATGTATCTAGTGTTTCCAAGGCTACTAAACTAATCGGTCTTTCGAGACTTGATCTTTTGTGATCATGTCAATGTTACGAAGTAATGCACCGACTCTGGGTAGTTAGGGTCGGGGCGCTATAGTTGGTATCAGAAGCATTTTAGTACTAACCTTGGAAGCTAGATTTATATAAACTCTGATTAGAGCACATATCCCAAAGATAGACTTTGAGGATTAGTATAGAAGAACTTCCTAGAAGTTTGGTATTATATAATGTTATGAGTTTTCCGAGCAATACATCCCTGTCTGGATACGAGTAGGTAGAGGCGGCTCTGGCACAGATGTACCTAGCGGTAAAACACGAAAACACCGCTTTGAGCTAGACTCGAACAGGAACTGGTGCACAACAACGGTCCTTGCTGCACTCTTGGTTACGACACTCCTGGGGGATATGCTTAGGATAATTCTCATTTTCATTACAAACCACTATGAAGGGTTATGAGTATATACTTCCTCAAAGAAAACATTTCTTTTTATGATTATGGATTATATCCATAAATAGTTCAATTTATGTAAAGTGTTTTACAAATATGGAATTATTAATTTTATTTCATAAACTAATCTAGTTTATGACATTGTTTAGAAATGGCGCCTAGTGGAAGGAATGGAAACCGTATCAATGGACGCACTCCGTGTAGGGATTTCCCTCCTGCTCAAGATAATTATGGTTGAGCTAGTGATACAACTGGTGCTGATCATCTTCTCACCGTACTGGGACAACTCACGCAGGTTATGAATAATAACCTTACTCGTATAGAGCACCCTGATCCGCAACGTGGAGGATCAATGCTAGACCATTTCATGAGGCAAAAACCACCAACATTTAATGGGGGTACAAATCCGTTAGTAGCTGAGCAATGGATAAACTCCTTAGAGAAAATATTCCACGCCTTGGGGAGTAGTGAAAGGGAGAAGGTTATCATGGCAGTTTACCGCCTCACTAGAGATGTCGATCAATGGTGGTCATTGATTCAAAATAAAAAGTAAGATGATGACGTATCGAATATGGAATGGAGGGAGTTCAAAGAGCTTTTCCTAGAAAAATATTATCCTCGTGACCATCGTGCAGATATGGAAAGACAATTTTTGATTCTGAGAAAAAAGGAGGATGAGAATGCCGCAAAGTATGAGGCCAACTTTACAAGGTTAGCGAGGCATGCTACAGATTATATACATAACCCATGAAGTAAGATTGATCGTTTCTTTGATGGGTTAAAACCATTTCTCCGTCGAGAGTTAGTCTCACAAACCTTCTCGTCATACGAAGATATTGTCTCATGTGCAATCAAGACAGAAAAGGAATTCTCTAAGTCTTACGACAACCATGTAAAGCAAGAGAAGAAGAGAACAGTGGAACAAGAGACAGATAAAGGGAAAAAGGGAAAGAAGTATTTTCCATTATGTGATAATTTTGGGAAGAATCACCCTGGTACTTGCCTAAAAGGAATGGGAGTTTGTTACAAATGTGGAGAAAAAGGTCACCAGACTCGTGATTGTAAGGGAAAGAAAGAGGCTATCAAAGTTGAATGCTACAATTGTAGAGAAATTGGTCATTATGCAAATGAATGTCCTAAGCGTCAGGGAAACTTACCTCAGAAAAGGCCAAGGGATCAAGTACAATCTTATGTTGTTACTACAGATGAAGAGGAATAATTAATTTATTGGTGCTTTTGGACTCATGGATTATATTCTGGTTATTAGAATAATGTGATATATATATATAAGGATTGTACTGCAGTACTTTTTGTTTTAGTAAGGTTTTAATATGATAAAGGTAATAATATTTTTAGTATGTGACAATAATAGAAACTTTACTTTGTTTGGGGAATCTGATAAATTGATTTTGGAATTAAGAGACCTTTTAGAGAAAATCTGGACAGAGGTATTTTGGATAACTATATAGGTTGGAATGGATAAAGTTGAACCTTGAATAGTATTGTTTAAGGTTAAAAAATTTATAAATATTATTTTTGGAATATTATAATACTATTGTTTTAGGAAAAGGACAACCTGCAGGGTGGGGCATAACCCGTCACGTCGGACAAAGTTGCAGGAATCGAACCCACAACCATAGTGCGACAGGCCTTTATTTCCTACCACTAGCCTACAGGAAGTCCCTGGTTATTACCAAATAATTTTACTAATCTAAATGGTATGTGTTAACATTTGGAACCTTATACAATTAGGATAAGTATAATATTTTTGAGTTCTATTATCTTTTTGAGTGAAAGATGAGTTGAAGGTTGAAACTCTAATTGTCAAGCATAAATATATATATACCTATCTCTTATTCAATGAATAAATTAATTCTTAAACTTTATTAAAGGGATATTAAAACAAAAAATATGTTATCCTAATACCTTATGTCTTGTTGAACTGATGATATTTTAAATCAACATAGATTGAAGGCTTTGAGGCCCTCAATTTGACAGTTAATTGTGATTGATGACATCAATCACTCCCTAAAAATATTTATGTTTTTCCTCCAATTATATGTCTCTAATTTCCACCAATGTTCTCCTAATCGATATCATAATTGGGTGGTGACTTTTTCATTTCCCTTTCCCTCTTATTAAGGCTAAATTTTATTAATCTTATTTCCGATGTGGGTTTTCCTCAAAGGTATTTTCTCTTTTCAACCTTTTATTTTCAAAGAAAAATTTCAAATTGAGAGGACACAATTTATTTAAGGAGGGGAGAATGTAACACCCCGAGCTTCCACGATACGCTTCTCATTCAATAATGCAATAGCTTGCATTGTACGCAAGTTCGAGTTCTAACACACCGCGACAAATCAAAGTAGCTGTTATGAATAGTAATAACCACTTTTTAAAATTATAGAAATTTTATATTTCAAAATGTACTTCATTTTTGTATTTGTAATATTGAAATTATCCTAAGTTGAATTTTTTGTAACTTTCTGAGAACTTCCAATTTTTTTATGAATAGTGAAAAATACATAAAACAACTTTTTTAATCAAAATAATTTATTGTGATAAATTATACTATTTATTGGTTTTAAAGTATAATTAGAATATATTTTTACCATTTTATCCAATGGTGGTCATTATAATTAATTTAACATTGAAATTGGACATAAACAATTGCCAATCTTTTGATATAAATTGTTTCTTAAAAACACACTATTTGTTGTGACAGCGGGAATTAATTATAAAATTAATTAATGCAACTTATATGTTTGGAATTTTTTAAAATAGACATCATTTTTGAATTTGGAATATCAATTATAGCTTAGGGTGAAATTTTGGCATTGTTCTGAAAAACTTCAATTTTTGATGAATAGTGAAACCACTACGTGGTAGTTAAATAACTGATTTTTCGTTTAAATGAAATATTACCACTTCTGTGTTTTTATTTTCAAAAATCCGACAAACATGGTTGTAATTAAGAAGTAAAATGTGGTTCAATGAGATTAAAATAATTTTTGGTGAATAGTAACTTTTAAGTTCTTAATCGCGATTAGAGGTAATTAGTGTAGTTTAAGGTAAAAATAATGTTTTAATAATATGAGATGAGCTTGACACATGTCCTACCCTCATTGTATGTTCCATGGCCGACCAAGACAATCCATGGGTCAACTTGGGGACCCCATGGAGCCACTTTAGTTGGAAAATGACATAAATACCTTTTATTTAATGTTAAAGTAAAAAAATGACACAAACATGAAATGTTTTACTAAAACAATTTTTACATGGGGTTATACAAGTCATATTTTTTACTATAAATAGTAATTGGAAAGCTAAAAAGATTTCCTACATCATAGTATTTGTTTTATAATTTTTAGACATTAAATAAATTAAATTATTTATGACATCATTATGATGCAGTGATGACCTCATTATTTAACGATTTTAATAAAATGAAAAGATAATGTACAATCCAAGGCTTACACTTGTCCAAAGACTATTGGATTGGTAGATTTCGAACCCTTATCACCATATCCACGAATTATATAATTGTGGGACCTTTAGAATCCGAAAAGCTGAAGTGCATTGTGTTGCATTTGTTGTCAATGAGGCATGAAGTTGTCTTAGAATGAATGGATGTCAAGAATTGACAAGATGTGAATGCCAAAGGTTGTGATGGTGTTGGTGAGGAAAGGAGAATGGCCATGATACTAAGAGGCATGTCACTTAGGAGATTCACTAAGTGGCATAGGAGATGTGGTTGAAACATTCTCTAGTAACATCTGACGATTGTTGAACTGATCTTTAAGTTCCAAGAACTTGTGTCAACTGGATACAATGTCACAACAAAGTTAGAAGACCATGCATTGTATTGACAATGCATGAGGAGATGAGAAGAAGATCCATCCACATGTACTAAGTGGATGATGTGCATTAATGAAGTCCATGCACTATCACTTAGTGCATGTGAATATGAAGATGATCCAATTGATCTCTGATTAGATCAATAAAGAACATTGAAGATGTTATGTGATTCAGGAGTTCGGTTGATAAAGATCCTTGAGAATTCTCTCCTAAGTAGAAAATGAGATGATGAAGAAGAATCATAAATTGAGGAGTTGTTCCTAATCAAGAAGATTAATGTTTGAATTCTCAAGAAGAATGGAGAAGAGTAAAGGGAGAAGTGGCATTTGGCATTTTCACTTGGTTACTTTGTTTTTATACAAAGTTACTTAGTGTTTTACACTAGCAAAAAATATGCCAACCTCAAGGGCCAGCCTTAAGGGTTCAACCCAAGGCACATGTGGGACCAGGTCACCACGCCCAAGGGGATCCCATGGGGCCAGCCCAAGAGAGGCCGGGGGCCGTGTGTAAGCCCCCGAGGACACGCGGTGGTGAAACCCGCGCGCCGGAGGAGCATAGTGGGCGCTAGGAGCGTGCCCGCAGGAGCAGAGATTGGGCGCAGAGCGCGCCCGCAGGGAGAACACGGTGCGGGGCGGCACCGTGGAGGGAGGAGATTCAATTTCTGAGTAGCGGAGAGTGCTGGGGTAATAAGCCGCGGATAAACCGGGCTTCGTTTCGATGTGGGACGCGGGATTTTCCCGCGGAAGAGATCCTGGCCGTCCGAGCCATCGCGCGCTTGATCTGCGCCGCACGATCCATCCGCGGTGCCGCGATCTAATCCACGCCGTTGAAGATCTGATCCGACGGCCCCGGCTTCGTCCTCAACCTCGAGCTCGGCCGAGGCATCTCCCGCGACGCCGCTGAACCAGAGGCCATCCGACCACCCGTTTTCGAGTTCCCGGCCACCTTTGCCGAAGCTGAAGGCTCCAATGAGATCGTCTGGCTCTACTGATCACATTCACGCTTCAAAATACATTTGCATGCAACGCATGGGATATTTCGAGGTAAGCCGAAGCAAACCGAAGGTGCGAGGCTTCGGTGAGTTCGTGCCTTTGCATGGATTGGGTTTCAACAGAGGCCGTGCATGCGTTATAAATCGCATGCACGTGAAGGAGAAAAATAAAGAAGGAACCCGCGTGCACCAAATAGAAACACAAAGATTTGAAGGATTTTTAAAGATCCGAAACTTTCGAGAACTTGAGTTATTATCACGCGGATGTTTAGAAGCCCTCCTCTGCCTATAAAAGGAGCTCCCGAGCATCATAGCCGATTGCTGAAAAACTTGAAAGAAGTCCCGTGAGTGTGCCTCTGTGCCTCACGAAGTTTGGAGCCCCGCGCAACCCACTTGCGCGAAGAAGCAGTCCGAAGCCACCCTTGGCTTCGTGAGTTCCTTTTGCGCACTCCTTGCACGAAAGAAGAAGAAGGAGTTCCCTGCGCGTCTTTTTTTTGCGCGACAGGAAGTACCCGAGGCCGCAAGCACCCTGCGCGCCCTCGATGTTTGTTGAGACCTGCGCGCCTTGTCCTTTGTTGAGGCTTGCGCGGCAGTGTTGAGGAGGAGAGGCCACGGCTCATACCTTGTGCAGCTGTTGGAGAAGAAGTTGGCCGCGGCTCAAGTACACCCCCTTGCGCGACTAGTTTGAGTTCGGGTGTGTGCAAGTAGAGGCCGAGACCACACCTTGTGTGTGTGTGCAAAGAAGTTGTGTGAAGTGAAAGAACACACCCTTTGGGTGTATGTGCAAACAAGAACAAAGAAGGGGCCGTGGGCAGTGTGTGTTCAAAAAGGAGAGAAAGGCCGTAGCCTTGTGCAAACAAAGGAGACCACACCATTGTGTGTGTGTGCAAAAGTGAAGGAAGACCCGAGGCCATGTGTGTGCACAAAGAACAACACCAAGTGGTGTGTGCCAAGTGAAGTGGAAGACCACACTTTGTGTGTGAGTAAGAATTGAATAATCCGTAGTCTTGGTTGTGCATTTGAACAAAGAAGAACACACTTTAAGTGTGTGCATTTGAAGAGGCCGAGGGCTGTGACCTTGTGTGTGCATACCTTGAAGAACAAACTAAAAGTACACTAAAGTGTGTGTGTTCAACAAGAAGAGGAGGAGGCCAACTCATGTGTGTGCTAAAGTGAAACAATTGTGTGCAAATTAAAGAAGTGGCCGAACCTAGGTGTGTGCACTAAGAAGTGTGTATACACTTAGAAGAAGAAAAGGGAGGACATCCACACAAAGAAGAACACACATTTATGTGTGTAGACAAATTGCATAAAGTGTGTGAAGTCTGAGAAGTATGTGTGTGCTTAAAGTGACTACACCCTTTGTGGGTCTACTGCACCAAGAAGAGGAAAGGAGAAGTGCATGCTTGCATGCATGCACATGCACACGTGAACAAAGCTAAATCAGGTTGTGTGCATTTGAGGAGTCCAAGACCAGAGGTTCTTGAAGATTTGAGAAGGCCATGCACTCAGTGCATGAAGTTGAAGTGAAGTGAGACTGAGCCAGACTGAAGTGAAAGATATTATTTGTCTGAGTTTTCAGTATTTGAGAAGAGCCTGATCAACAGAAGTGATCAGAAGTTGCTGAGCAAGACCAACAGACCTTTTCAGAGGCTGTTGAAGATTCTTGAAGAGAGAAGCCAGGCCATCCTTAGAAGAAGGTGATAAAGCCTGAGCAAGACGAGAAGACCTGATCATCACAAGTGATCAGAGGTACAGAGCAAGGCCAGCAGTCTTTATCCCAGACTGCTGAGGATACTTGAAGAGCTAAAGTGAAGAAGAGCTACTCGTGTGACTCGAGGAGCCAGGAGAAGACCCTGTGGGACTCAGGGAGAAGAAGTCTTCAGTGGGATTCTGGAGCAGGCCAGTGGGACTCTGGTAACACTGTGGGACGCAGTATAAACACCCTCCTGTGGGACTCAGGAGAGATACAGTGGGACTCTGTATCGACCATTGTAATTTTAACAGGTTATAATGGAGAATCCATGCTGGGAAAGCATGGCAAGGATGTAGGCCTTTGGTGCCGAACCTTGTAAATCCTTGTGTCATGTGCCTTTTCATTACTGCATCATTCGGGAAAGGTTGAGAGATACAAGAAGAGTGGATCGAGGCTTTAACCAGCCATAGAGGTTTAATTTATTAAGAATCAATTAGTAAAAAGTTTTAAGGGATCACTGATTCACCCCCTCCCCCTCTCAGTGATTCACACTGATCTGGGCACTTCAATTGGTATCAGAGGGAGGTTACCTCTAAAAGATCCAAGGGAGTCTTTACTAAGTGCAGATTTGAGGAAATGATCAACCAGCCTCAAATGGAGATATCTGCAAAGACTCAAGAAAAATAGAAAGAAGAAACAGGCCAAGAAGATGAAGAAGAAGGTTGATGCAATCAGAGAAACTCCTTCTATGGAATGAAATGTGAAAGTCACATCAGATGACAATTCCTTTTATCATTCTTCTGATGAAGCCTGATCTAGCTGTGATGAAGATGGAAGAAACAATGATCTTCTAAATGCAATCAAATATATTCAGAAGAGAGTCCCCAAGGAAGTTGCAATGTGTATAGCTACAGGCCTCCTTGATCTTCAAGAAGAAAAATTACAGCTAGAAGATGAAGCCAATTCTCTGGAAGTCCAATTGGCTAAAAGGGTTGGCATAACCAACACTCTCAGAAAGCTGGTGAAGGCTAAAGATGAGACAGTATCTCTTTGCAATGAAAGATATGAAGACACTACTGAAGAATTGCAAAGAAGCCTTTCTGAGAAAGAATTCTTTAAGACTGTGGTCAAAGAAGTTTTCCATGCACTGGAAAAGAGGCATAAAGTGTCAATGAATGTTAGAGATGCTCAATTCAAAGACAAAGTAAAATTGGTGAAGGAGCTGGACAATTCATTGCAATAATTGAAGAAGGTGCATGAAGACCAGATGAAACAACTAGTGGAGAATTGGGAAGGAAAGCTAAGAACTGTTGAGGATGAGAAGAACTCCCTCAACATGAAATACTTAGAACTGGAGGTGATATTGAAACATCTGCAATCACCTAAAGCTGAATCCTCCCAGTCAGCTGGAAGAAGACATGTTGCTACTCAAGTATGCTTTGAGCAGGATGATTCTAAGAGAAATACATCCTCTAATAAAAGTGCAACATCTTCTAGAAAGAAGGTACCATCCATACCATCTTGTACTGATGCTTCTAAAAGTGTTTCCACAAAAAGTGCAGGATGGAAGAATAATTCCAAACAAATATGGATGAAGACAGTAAAGAAGCAGATCTCTCCTGAAACAGCACAACAGGTCAAGAAAAGTACCCTACAATCAGAAGGACTGAAGAGGTCAAGATTCGTGGGACAATTCTGGTGTTGTAATAAGTATGGGCACTGTGCAAAGGATTGTTGGTACAATCCACTGAATGTCAAAGCACAAAGGAAGCACATGCCAAGGGGGAGCAAGCCAGAAGAAAGGAAGCAACATCCACAGGTCCAGAGACATCTGTTTACTACAAATAGATTTGGATTACTTGACAACATCTGGGATGTTTGCAAAAGTGGTCAAATAGATACATGTCAATCTCCAACTGTATCCAGAGCTCAAAAGAAGAAAAGATCACTGAACCTGGCTAAGAGAGATTCCTTGGGAAGCAAGAAGAATGTAGAAGATGCTCCCAAGAAGAATTTGAAGAATGAAGAGAAGTTCTTGGAATTCAAATCCAAGAAGGGTGATGCATCCAGAAGGACCACCAAGAAATGCTTCTACTGTGGGAAGAAAGGACACATCATGGACCTTTGTAAAGAAGCCATGAAACTAAATAGAAGCAGACTGAACTCCAAAAGACAATCAATCCAGAAGAAGAAGGGATTGATTGAAAACAAGTTGCCTAAGAGAGGTAGCTTGACAGCATCAAAGGAACCATGTGGAACTTCCAGAACTGAGGCCACTCTTCCAAGTGATTTACTAGTCATATGGCCAAATCAGTTGCAACTTGCCAAAGATCTGCAAAGAGTTGAAGATGAAGCTCTGGCAATTGCTAAAGCAAAAGGGAAGAATAAGGTTTCACATGAAGATGTTTTGAGAACCACACCAGCACAATCATTAATGAAGATCAAATGTGCAAGTGTGAAGAATGGTGAAAATGGGACATCTCGGTTGAGAGAATCTTCTCAACCTTGTTGTTCACATTGATGAACCAAGGAGGTTCCATCTTATTCCCTTATACATTGGTATTTACATGTGCTAACATTGTAGGGAATTGAAGATGATGATCATTCTCAACTGGAGGATGGTTTGGACAGAATGGAGTGCACCCCTTGAGGGGGAGCCAATCTGAAGAAGATGGGATTCTGAGATTAATACCATCTTGAGAAAAGTGAAGGTATTCCAATAATACTTTCATCCCTTGTTTCTTAATTGAGTTTATCTTGTCAATTAAGGGGGAGTATTGATTGAAGACAAATGGATGAAAGGGGGAGCTTTATCATTGCACTGAACTTTCTAATGAGTTTTGTGAAGTATGTGCAGGATTTAGCCATTCATTGTTATATCTGAAAAATTTTCAAACCCCTAAGCATGATCTCACATGTGTAGAGAAATATGGACAGCATTGAGTACCTTGGTTACATCACTCTTGTTTTCTACACCGGGTTAGCCCAAGTAGACTTAGAGTTGATCAACTAAAGGCTCTTTGCTAAAGAAGAACATGTGACATCATCCCTCTCCTAGTGTTTTTCAAGAAGATGCTATTCGAAGGGAGGAGGAGATTTTTGAAAGAGAACCACACCACACCTTTGCATTTGATTGCCAATAAGGGGGAGAAAATATTGGCACACATATTGACCCATTCATATGTGCTGAAGGAGTGTATTGACAACAAATACAAAGGGGGAGATTGAAGTGCATTGTGTTGCATTTGTGGTCAATGAGGCATGAAGTTGTCTTAGAATGAATGGATGTAAAGAATTGACAAGATGTGAATGCCAAAGGTTGTGATGGTGTTGGTGAGGAAAGGAGAATGGCCATGATACTAAGAGGCATGTCACTTAGGAGATTCACTAAGTGGCATAGGAGATGTGGTTGAAACATTCTCTAGTAACATCTGACGATTGTTGAACTGATCTTTAAGTTCCAAGAACTTGTGTCAACTGGATACAATGTCACAACAAAGTTAGAAGACCATGCATTGTATTGACAATGCATGAGGAGATGAGAAGAAGATCCATCCACATGTACTAAGTGGATGATGTGCATTAATGAAGTCCATGCACTATCACTTAGTGCATGTGAATATGAAGATGATCCAATTGATCTCTGATTAGATCAATAAAGAACATTGAAGATGTTATGTGATTCAGGTGTTCGGTTGATAAAGATCCTTGAGAATTCTAACCTAAGTAGAAAATGAGATGATGAAGAAGAATCATAAATTGAGGAGTTGTTCCTAATCAAGAAGATTAATGTTTGAATTCTCAAGAAGAATGGAGAAGAGGAAAGGGAGAAGTGGCATTTGGCATTTTCACTTGGTTACTTTGTTTTTATACAAAGTTACTTAGTGTTTTACACTAGCAAAAAATATGCCAACCTCAAGGGCCAGTCTTAAGGGTTCAACCCAAGGCACATGTGGGACCAGGTCACCACGCCCAAGGGGATCCCATGGGGCCAGCCCAAGAGAGGCCGGGGGCCGTGCGTAAGCCCCCGAGGACACGCGGTGGTGAAACCCGCGCGCCGGAGGAGCATAGTGGGCGCTAGGAGCGCGCCCGCAGGAGCAGAGATTGGGCGCAGAGCACGCCCGCAGGGAGAACACGGTGCGGGGCGGCACCGTGGAGGGAGGAGATTCAATTGATGAGTAGCGGAGAGCGCTGGGGTAATAATCCGTGGATAAACCGGGCTTCGTTTCGATGTGGGGTGCGGGATTTTCCCGCGGAAGAGATCCTGGCCGTCCGAGCCATCGTACGCTTGATCTGCGCCGCACGATCCATCCGCGGTGCCGCGATCTAATCCACGCCGTTGAAGATCTGATCCGACGGCCCCGGCTTCGTCCTCAACCTCGAGCTCGGCCGAGGGATCTCCCGCGACGCCGCTGAACCAGAGGCCATCCGACCACCCGTTTTCGAGTTCCCGGCCACCTTTGCCGAAGCCGAAGGCTCCAATGAGATCGTCTGGCTCTACTGATCACATTCACGCTTCAATATACATTTGCATGCAACGCATGGGAGATTTCGAGGTAAGCCGAAGCAAACCGAAGGTGCGAGGCTTCGGTGAGTTCGTGCCTTTGCATGGATTGGGTTTCAACAAAGGCCGTGCATGCGTTATAAATCGCATGCACGTAAAGGAGAAAAATAAAGAAGGAACCCGCGTGCACCGAATAGAAACACAAAGATTTGAAGGATTTTTAAAGATCCGAAACTTTCGGGAACTTGAGTTATTATCACGCGGATGTTTAGAAGCCCTCCTCTGCCTATAAAAGGAGCTCCCGAGCATCATAGCCGATTGCTGAAAAACTTGAAAGAAGTCCCGTGAGTGTGCCTCTGTGCCTCACGAAGTTTGGAGCCCCGCGCAACCCACTTGCGCGACGAAGCAGTCCGAAGCCACCCTTGGCTTCGTGAGTTCCTTTTGCGCACTCCTTGCGTGAAAGAAGAAGAAGGAGTTCCCTGCGCGTCTTTCTTTTGCGCGACAGGATGTACCCGAGGCCGCAAGCACCTTGCGCGCCCTCGAGGTTTGTTGAGACCTGCGCGCATTGCCCTTTGTTGAGGCTTGCGCGGCAGTGTTGAGGAGGAGAGGCCACGGCTCATACCTTGTGCAGCTGTTGGAGAAGAAGTTGGCCGCGGCTCAAGTACACCCCCTTGCGCGACTAGTTTGAGTTCGGGTGTGTGCAAGTAGAGGCCGAGACCACACCTTGTGTGTGTGTGCAAAGAAGTTGTGTGAAGTGAAAGAACACACCCTTTGGGTGTATGTGCAAACAAGAACAAAGAAGGGGCTGTGGGCAGTGTGTGTGCAAAAAGGAGAGAAAGGCCGTAGCCTTGTGCAAACAAAGGAGACCACACCATTGTGTGTGTGTGCA
This sequence comes from Viscum album, assembly GCA_963277665.1. NCBI lineage: Eukaryota > Viridiplantae > Streptophyta > Magnoliopsida > Santalales > Viscaceae > Viscum > Viscum album. The sequence continues at coordinate 1,633,268,212 of OY728155.1, read as the reverse complement.
AAAGTGAAGGAAGACCCGAGGCCATGTGTGTGCACAAAGAACAACACCAAGTGGTGTGTGCCAAGTGAAGTGGAAGACCACACTTTGTGTGTGAGTAAGAATTGAATAATCCGTAGTCTTGGTTGTGCATTTGAACAAATAAGAACACACTTTAAGTGTGTGCATTTGAAGAGGCCGAGGGCTGTGACCTTGTGTGTGCATACCTTGAAGAACAAACTAAAAGTACACTAAAGTGTGTGTGTGCAACAAGAAGAGGAGGAGGCCAACTCATGTGTGTGCTAAAGTGAAACAATTGTGTGCAAATTAAAGAAGTGGCCGAACCTAGGTGTGTGCACTAAGAAGTGTGTATACACTTAGAAGAAGAAAAGGGAGGACATCCACACAAAGAAGAACACACATTTATGTGTGTAGACAAATTGCATAAAGTGTGTGAAGTCTGAGAAGTATGTGTGTGCTTAAAGTGACTACACCCTTTGTGGGTCTACTGCACCAAGAAGAGGAAAGGATAAGTGCATGCTTGCATGCATGCACATGCACACATGAACAAAGCTAAATCAGGTTGTGTGCATTTGAGGAGTCCAAGACCAGAGGTTCTTGAAGATTTGAGAAGGCCATGCACTCAGTGCATGAAGTTGAAGTGAAGTGAGACTGAGCCAGACTGAAGTGAAAGATATTGTTTGTCTGAGTTTTCAGTATTTGAGAAGAGCCGGATCAATAGAAGTGATCAGAAGTTGCTGAGCAAGACCAACAGACCTTTTCAGAGGCTGTTGAAGATTCTTGAAGAGAGAAGCCAGGTCATCCTTAGAAGAAGGTGATAAAGCCTGAGCAAGACGAGAAGACCTGATCATCACAAGTGATCAGAGGTACAGAGCAAGGCCAGCAGTCTTTATCCCAGACTGCTGAGGATACTTGAAGAGCTAAAGTGAAGAAGAGCTACTCGTGTGACTCGAGGAGCCAGGAGAAGACCCTGTGGGACTCAGGGAGAAGAAGTCTTCAGTGGGATTCTGGAGCAGGCCAGTGGGACTCTGGTAACACTGTGGGACGCAGTATAAACACCCTCCTGTGGGACTCAGGAGAGATACAGTGGGACTCTGTATCGACCATTGTAATTTTAACAGGTTATAATGGAAAATCCATGCTGGGAAAGCATGGCAAGTATGTAGGCCTTTGGTGCCGAACCTTGTAAATCCTTGTGTCCTGTGCCTTTTCATTACTGCATCATTCGGGAAAGGTTGAGAGATACAAGAAGAGTGGATCGAGGCTTTAACCAGCCATAGAGGTTTAATTGATTAAGAATCAATTAGTAAAAAGTTTTAAGGGATCACTGATTCACCCCCTCCCCCTCTCAGTGATTCACACTGATCTGGGCACTTCAAAAGCATTGTATAATAATGTAAAATTTCCTTACTTTCCAAGAGTGCCCCTCCTCTCCTCTTATAAAAGGCCCCCACCTCTACCACCTCAATCACACTTTCAAGCCATTTGGCTCGGCCAACCTCTACCCAAATACTCTCCCAACTGCCCTCCCTTACTCCTAGAAGCCTCACTTTTGGCAGAACACTTCCCAAGGAAGCCTTTGGCTCAAATCAAAAAGTGTTACCCGATTTTGAGGTAATGTCTTCTCTAATGTTGTTTTGTTTTATTTTTCTTCTCCAACCCCCTAAACTCTTTTTATTCATTTCTTTTGTAACAACACCAGTATCCTCAATATACTAGGATGTTGTTATAATAAGGATTTGAGCTACACTTACACACACCTACATCTAATGGTTAAATAACATACGGTTTCTATGGATGGTGAATTTCTGCCTCACGAAACGATGATTGTTCAACACTCATATAACACCTTCAAAGGTGGCCATTAAGATGTAACTATATTTATATATGATATATAATATGTTTAAGTTTTACTTATTCTTCTTTATTTCTCATTTATGTCATACTTTATGATTTCCATTATGGGTAAACGCGATAATTTCATTTTAGGAAGTGCGGACTACCGCCCCCTCAAAGTGATGTGAATCGTTAATGCCATATGTGGGATGTATAAAGGATGGAGTAAATGATATTATACTAGAACTATATTATACCTTTATATAATTATGATTTCATTCCATTAAATATGAAATATAAATGAAAGTAGCGTTCATGCGTACGTACGGCTTACCGTCTCCATGAACGGTGCATTTCATTATTACCTCTAAACGCTATGTAATAATATAAATGCATGTATATACTGGATATATATGACATATATGATATCTATATCATGAATATAATTCTGGATATAATGGATATATCACCACATGAACAACTTGTAATTATAAGAATGTTATTTTTGACTCAAGTACCTAAGATCGACAAAATGACCGTTATAAACTTAAATAATTACATAATGTTCATAACATGGTAATAAGGGATATAAAAGGAATAATGAACATGAAAAATGTTCTTAAGTAAATAGTAATTAACTCTAGTTTATTATTCAGGAGGTTAAATAACGGTCGAGTCAGGACAGGACGCAAGGTAAGGGAATTTCTTAACCCAAATTCCATTCTTTGGGTTAATCTCCTACTTTCAAATTATGTCATGATATTATTATGTCCTATTTTGTATTTTTACGTTCTTTATGTGTAACTATAGTGAATACACATAAAAGATCTATTTTATTTTAAAAATGATCTTTTTAAGGACTTCGTCTCAATCTCCTTTCATTGAGGCATATTTGGTTTTATACACAATTTCCTTTTATACGGTGTATAAACCCCTTTGACTTTTACGTTTATTCAAAAGGAATATTTTTATATGAAGCGTTTTGCTAAACGACAAAAGGGAATGTTTTTCTTTCCGTACTTATGCGGCGACAACGACTTCTCCACCGCCGTGACCATTATTTGAGTTTCGGCTTCCTCTACAAGCCATCATTTTTTTTCATCAAAAATAAATACAAAGTTTTAACTTTCTTTTATTTTGGTATTGAAAATGGTTTTGAAAGCATTTTTATCAATGTGTTGTATTGATATCTTGTGATTGAAATGTGGAAATGTTATGTTTCCTTTATGCATGTTTTATGTGATACGATTATGTTATGGTTTATGATATGTTTAAACCTATTCATATGAGGAATGTATTGGACTTAATAAGTGACAGGTGGAGCCCGATATAGCTCCTCGATGCATCGGTAGGTCTCATGAGACAACTAGACGTGGAATTGGCCTAGGCCCTTTCCCAATTTGATTTATGGTTTTTCCCGAGGCCTTAATCATTTTAGATGTCTTGGCCGAGGCCTTGACAAAATGTTTCAGAATGTCTGGAATTATACATTCCCTCATTATGAAAGTGGTTATTGATATTGCATGTGATTATTCGACCATTAGAATATCCATGTGAAGAAGTGAATGGCATTATATCATTTTACTTTTTCCATATTATGTTGAAGTTCAAGTTTAAAAGGCTTTTTTTAGTTATACATTGCCTTAAATGTTAATGTTTATTTATGAAAGATTCCGCTATATTGTTAACCTTACTGAGCATCTGAGCTCACCCCTTTCAGTGTTTTAATATTTTTCCAGGATGTGAAGAAGTATTTTATGAATAACCTGCAGGGGTAGTCAGAAAGGGATATGTGTGTGGGCTATGAATACCATGTTATTGTAGTTTGTTTACTTTATGATGTAATGTAAGACTTATGAATGTATCTAGTGTTTCCAAGGCAACTAAACTAATCGGTCTTTCGAGAATTGATCTTTTGTGATCATGCCAATGTTACGAAGTAATGCACCGACTCTGGGTAGCTGGGGTCGGGGTGCTACACTATTCATAGTCTTGAGTCAAAATAATAAACCAATGAATAAAATGATCAAAAAACACCCCTCTCCTCCCCTATAAATACTACCCAACACCACCTTTACTCCTCACACATCCAAAGCCTTGTATATTTGCCAATTCCTACCTAATAACCCTACCAAAACTCTCCCCCACTTTTTTGTCTTGATGGTATAACCCAAAAGACCATTTTGAAGTTATATAAGGAGGTTCTCGATGAGAATAATTAAAGAGGTAAAATCATCATTCTTTCCTTTAGTTTTCATTAAATTTATTTTCTTTTCATATCTACTACTTAACTCCTCTAAAAACATGCATGATAACACTAGTATATTATATAAACTATAATTTTATTTTTTCTATGTTTTGTCCACCATCAATTCTTTTCTCTTCCTCTTTTTTGTTCTAAAAATCAAAATTTCATCTATGTGGTGTCCATTCACCACCTTCATGGATGATTATTCATTCATTTTCTAATACCACATTCAATTCTGGTCATGACACCATTTTTATAGTTAATAAATACTTTAATATGTTTAATAAAACTTATTTAATGTTATATAACTAGTATATGTACATAATATTAATTAATAAAACATAATTAGAATGTAATGATTGAAAAAACACTGAAATAATCCTAATGGTTGTAATTAATGTTTTATCTTGTGATTATTATTCTATAAGTACATTAATAAAAAATAATTTCAATTTGGGATAACTATTACCATTTCACATGATCATTCATACATGTATATAAGTGAACATATTGTGGAAACCAATGAAACGAACACTTCTGAATGACGTAATTGAATCTTATAACTCATCAAAAAGACCGTAAATGAACTTAATAAAATTATAGTAATTAAAATACATGTTTAATAGGCTATGAATTAAATTATTAATTAATTTTATTTCAATATTCTGGATGTTAAGTACAAGTGAAGAACACTTTCGGACATATGGTAAGGGTTTTCTCATATCACCTTTATTTCTGTGAGATATGCCTTATTCACCACTATATCATGTGTGTGGTGTGTGTATACTTCCCTTTTTTGTATAATATTTTGAATATATTTATATTAGGGGTATTAAATGTCTCATTTTATGATTATTAATTTTTTGTGACATTATATTCAATTGATTACAATATGGTAAGGGTGTTTTTTCCAAAACTCTATTTTCCTTCAAGATGAGTTTTATTTCTCTTTACCCCCAATGAAATTAATCTTTATTCCTATTTACTCCTCATAAATTATATGGGTATGTTCAGAAGATATGTATCTATCTCAATTATTCTTTGTTTTATGGGTAATTACATGTTTTATATTGTTCCTTTTTTAATTCCTCTAAATAAGTGTGCCTTATTAAGGGGAACATATGAATTTCTTACCAATTTTCAAGTACTCTCTATAATCTATTTTAAGAATCTGATATTTTTTTAAAATACATAATTTTTTCATGAAAAAATATATTACTTCATTTTAGGTTTTATAAAAACAATTACACATTTTTATACTTTAATGTCTCTTTTATATTTTCTATTAAACAGCATAGAAGTGGCTCATTTATAAAGTTTCATAAACACTCATTTTTTACATTATTTCAATTCAGTTTCCAAATTTAAATATGAATTTTATTTTAGTATTCTGAAAATATAATTCCATTCCCTTTTCTTTTCTAGGATATTCATATTTACACTCTTATTTGTATGAAAAATATAAATTTTTATCAAAAAGAACTCTTCTTTCCAAAGTAAAAGTGTATTTCTCTCAAAAATATTTCAATGATTTTGTCAGATAATTTTTATTTATTTAAATAACCTGTATTTAATCTTATAAATAATTGATATTGATCTATTATGTTACAATCTACCAAATCTTATTGAATTTTTTATGATTATTTTGACTGGGGATATATTGTCTTGATACCATTCTCTATATTACTCTAGATAGTTTATGATTATGTTTACTAATTAGGGATATTAAATATATTTCATATACAAGTTTCAATATGAATTTATATATTAATTATTTTTCACACATTTCATAATAGTAATTAATTGGACTTAATAAGTCACGGGAGGGGCTTGTTAAAGAACCTCATTGCATCGGGAGGCCTCATGAGACAAACTAAATTGGTTTTTTACCCATTTATGTGTGGTTGCATGGAAAATTCATTACTGTGTGTTTATTATGTTCAAAATTATTCATTCCCTCATTATGATATTAGTAATTGATAATCCATGTGATTATTATGCTAGTATAATTTACATGCTTAAGTTTGATTCTCATTGATTATTTATGTGGCATTTTTTATTCAGATTTTATTCCTTTTACTTTTTGTTCAAGTTTGTGTTTTAATGACATGTGCTGTTAGATATTCACCTTTACGTGTTGATTATGTTTATATTATTTTGCATATTGTTTACCCTTACTAAGAATCTGAGATAACCCCTTATTATGTTTTATTTTTTCCCAAGATGTGAAGATATATATTATGAATGACTTTCAAAGACAAACTAGGATTTTATGGGTGTTGACAATAGAGTTGTTATGTTATGTTTTCCATTGGAGTAGTATTGTAACAATTAAGATTGTATCTGGTTTTCCAAATATACTAAACTATTCGGTCCATTGGAATTTGAATACTTATTAATAGTGCTAATGTAATAATGTAACACACTGGATCTGGGTTATTGGGTTCTCGATCTTTACATTTGGTATCATATAAGGTTTAGTTGAAACTTTGGTAACTAGATTTAGGAAAACATAAGATAAATAAAGAAACCCTATGATAGAGTTTTGAAATATTCCCAAATAATCCATGCTTATGATTTAGAGATGGGTTATACCTAAATTTTCAATTTAATATTATTTGATTCAATAGTTTGGAAATTACGAATTATTTTTCATAATGTTATAATCTAATCTAAGGTATGACTTTGTTTATAAATGGAACTTATTGTAAGGAATGATAATTTCATCAATTCACCTAATCCAAAGAGTAAGAATGATCATTTCTTTGATGGGTTTAAGTTCATCATTTGAAGGTAACTAGTCTCATAAATGTTCTCATCATATTAGGATATAGTATCATGTTCTAATAAGATGGAAAAATAATTTTCTATATATTATGGGTTGAAAAGGAATAATGATAAGAAGATAATAACAAGGAAAAAATTTGGATAAAGGGAATAAGGAAAATAAGTATTTTCCTATATATGATAATTTTAAATGAAACACCATGTTATATGCCTATGAGGAAAATGATTTTCCTTAAAGTGTGGAGAAAAATTACACCTTGATCATGATTTCAAGGTAATTAAACAATTTTCAAATGTTCAATACTTCAAATAAAAGGATATGTGTCACTACACAAGATAACGACCCATGATTCAAAAGAATATTCCTCAAAAAAAGCTAATAGATCATGGACAAAATTATGATATTACCAAAGACAAATAGTAATGATTACTATATTTTTTTTGGAATTAATAATTATATAATTTGAGTATTTTATCAATTATTTACTAGTTAGAGTAACTATAGAATAAATATATATTCTACCGTAGTACTTTTTCCTTAAGAAGTTTAGAGCATATGTTGAATGGTACTGTCGACTGAGAAAAATATTTCAGGGGAAAATTGATCTTTTTTAAAACACATGACTTGGGACAGATAATGCTAAATATGTTATTGTTATTTAGATAATAAAATATAGATTTTTATGAGATAATATTTGTTACTATGAATGTGTTTATTGATTTTATGGTTTTTATTTGAGTTATTGGATGTTTCGAAGAATAGATTAAAAATTATAATATTTTACTCTTGTAAGAATTCATATTATATAAATATTTAAATGATATTAATGTATTCATAAATGTTTTATGCGTAAATAATAATTATGTTATGTTTTTTAGTTAATCTAATGTTCTATTAATTTTTTTACCTTTCTTTAAAAACATTGGTCTTTAAATTTGGACATACATATTTTCAATGAGTCATAAGGTTAACTACTTATAGAATAGATTATGGATGTTATTTATTAAGATAAAAGTATGATTTATCATATTGGATAAAATGTTCTAATCATTTTAGTTTCAGAAAATATTTAAAGGCTATAAGAATGACTTTTGGTTCTTATGATTCATAAAATAACATCAGGCATACAAAAATTGTATTGGATGTCCATCTCTAGATTTAAGAAATGACAGGGAGAGAGATTAAAGCACAGCTCAAGGATGTGATTATGAAATGGAAATGAATCAATTAATTTTATTTTCTCAAGTGACTCTCTGGATAGTGAAAGAAACCCACACCTCTAGGAAAAGTATTTTGGAACAAAAAACTTCACCCATTTAATTTCCATATATGAAATCATTTGTCTCATAACCAATCAAAAATTAACAATTTATTAATGGTTAACTTTCTAATGACCATGTTATTTATCAATATCCATCAAAACATGATTGTTATATTTTTATTCCATGTCAATATTTTAACATCACACTAGATTTATCCTATTCGAATACCTAATTCTGGTTATATTCACATTTTCTTTTCCCCTTTTAAGAGGATCTTTTATTAATCCTGTTGACAATGTGGGATTTCTACAAAGGTATTTTAAAATGACAACCCCATGATTACCAATCGCAAGTTTAAATTATGAGGATTCAAGTTTATTAAATTTGGGGAGAATCTAACACCACAAGATTTTATAATATGTCACTTTTTAAATTAAAATTCCTCGATAGCATATGTTACACAAAACACCGAGATTAAACAAATGATTAAATAATATTACACTGATAGATATCACCTAGCCATTAGAATGGTGGGAATAAAATATATAATGTAAATTATGAAAATATAGTTCCACATGTTTATAAAATCAATTATTTGGTAACCAATTCATTATAAATGAAAATAAAAAATAATTGAACATAAAATATGTGTTTTTTATAAAAAAAACAATTATTTTGAATATAATTCCATTTTATCTTAATAAATTAATTTAATAAACACTAGTGAAATAAATTAATGAATTTTATACTATACATATTAGTTCAAATATTTTAGAATTCAACCAATAAGATTTATAGGCTTATGATAGGTATAAATCCAATTTTACGCATAAAAGACTATTTTTTCGAAAGATGATTTTAATTCCGTTTAATGGTGCACATGTTTTAAAAAATTGACACTTATATAAATTATATTGAATAAAAAATCTAAATCTTTAAAATATAATTGTCAAATTTATATTACAGTTAAATTTTGTTAATTTTTCTGAAAATATTTATATTTTTGCAAATATGAAAAATTAGGATTTTAGAAAACTGTCATTTTCATTATATAATAGTCTATATATGATTTAAATAGTAAGATCACCTATGAAAGTTTAAATAATTTATTTATCTTATAAATTTAAATTTTACATATTTATATCTTGGTATAATTAAATAATTTTTTTAAAATTGATAAATTAATTATTTCTATTTTTGTGAAACAAAAATGTTTATTCACAATTTTATAATTAAAATAATTATTTAAAAGAAAAATTATTTTCTTTAAATAGATTCATAAATTAATATTTTGTTTTTATGAAATTATAAAATTATTTTATGAGAACTTAATTAATTTTTTAAGTGTCTTAATATCAGTTATAATATTAAAATTGGTATTTTTTGAGTAAATGATTATTTTATGTAAAAATTAAAAGTATCATATTTAAAAAATTATTTTTAACAAATTGAGTGCATTTTTGAATTCTACATGTCAAAAAATGGTCCGGGTAAATTTTTGATATATTTCTAAAATAGTTGAATTTTCTATGAATAGTTGAATACAGTAATTTATGGTATACATATATTATAAGTAAAATACACTATTTCATGAATCATTGTTGATGTAAGCACCATAATCTCAAAATCCAATTCTATATTTATATTATGTAGTCATGTTAATCAAAACTATTCATAGTCTTGAGCCAAAATAATAAAATAATGAATAAAATAATAAAAAAACACCCCTCCCATCCACTATAAATACCACCATTCACCACCTATTATCCTCACAACTACAAAGCCTTTATTTATCACAAATTTCAACACAATAACTCTCCCAAACCTCTCCCCCAAATTCTTGTATTTTGTTCTCACCCAAAATAGAATTTCAAATTTCTTTATGGAGGTTCTCTAGGAGAGGATACAAGAGGTAAAATTCGCTTTGGTTCTTTTAATTTTCATTCAATTTATTTTCTTTTATTATCATTTTCTTACCTAATATATCTATATATTCGTGATAACTCCATTATATTATATATACTATAATTTTATTATGATAGTGGAAAAACCACCATCAATTCTTTTCTCTTCCCCCTTTTATTCTTAAAAATAAAACAACGTCCATGAGGTGTTGACTCACTGCCTTTGTGAACAATGCTTATTTCGTTTTCTAATAAGGACTTCAATACTGGTCATAAAACCATTTTTATTTTTAAAACATACTTTATTATATATAATAAAATTTATTTCATATTCTCTAACCATTATATATACATAATATTAATTAATGAAACAAAACTAGTTTTTGATGATCGAAAAAATGCTAGAATAATCAAAATGGATATCATTAAGGTTTTATCTAATGAATCATCTTCATGTCCAAAAAGAACGTTATATAAAACCATTAAATATTTTATATTTTCATTAATAACATATATTTTCTATTCTAGATAAATATTATTATTTCACATGATCTTTTATACATTTATATAAGTGAATCAATCATGAAAACCAAGGATATAAACACTCTTGAAGGATGAAATTGAATCATATAACTCACCAAAAAGACCATAAATTTTCTTAATAAAATTATACTAAATAAAATAAATTTTGAATAGGTTATGAATTAAATTATTAATGAATATAATTTCATTATCTAGGACTTTATGTACAAGTTTATATCACTTTCATAAATAAGTTGGGGGTTTCTCATCTCAACTTTATTTCTATGAGACCTAATAATAATTCTTGTTAAGAAGAACCACTTTTAAGGAAATGTGGGAAACCAGTCCATAACATAATTAGACAATTAACTAATAGACAATTAACCAATACCATAAGTAATTGAGGGATCATTGAATTGTATTTTAATCCTTTTTGAAACCTTACCTCTTTTGAGACTCCATTGAAGAGTAGTAACCTTTGCATTCAGGTTCTCTTTAAGGAGGTATTCAAATTTGTGAACCATCGTGTCCCAAGTATGGATGAGATCTTTTTATTTCTATGAGATATTCCTTATTCACCATTATTTCTTATGTGTGGTGTATATATACTTCTATTTTATTAATAATATCTTGAATATATTTATCCTCATAGTATTCAATGTTTCATTTTATTATTATTTATTTTATGGGTCATACGATTCGATTGATTACAAAGTGGTAAGGGTTTCATCCTAAACATTAATTTTCCTTCTGGATGTGCTTTCTCTCTATTTACCCAAATGTAATTCTTTTTATTCTTATGTACTTCTAAAAAATTCTATTTTTCTGTTCCAAATATATGTGTTTATCTCAATTATTCTTTCTTTTATGTTTAATTACAAGTTTTATAAGGTTCCATTTTCAATTCCTCCTGATAAGAAAGCCCAATTAAAGGGATCTTCTCAATTTACTACCCATTTTAAATTTCACAATATAATCTATTTTAAGGACTATAAATTTTTTTAAAATCTCTATTTTTTATCATGAAAAACTATATTAGTTAATTTCTAGTTTTATTCAAATAGTTACACATTTTTCTACTTTAAATACTCTTTTATATTTTCTTTTAAACCACACAAAAGTGGCACATTTATGAAGTCTCTTAAACACTCTTTGTTTACATGTTTTCACTTTAGTTTCCAAATTTCTGTAATAATTTTATTTTAATATTCCTAAAATATAGTTTCATTCCCTTTTAGTTTCTAGGATATTCATGTTTATAATCTAATTTTTATGACAAATACGAATGATTTTCCAAAAGAAATCATCTTTCCAAAGTAAAAGGGAAATTATTTCAAAAAAAATTCAAAAAATTTGTTAGATTTTTTTCAACTATTTAAAAACCCATTGTTTAATCTTCTAAATAAATAATATTTATCACTTATGTTACCATATAAAATATTGTATTTAATTGTTTATGATTATTTTGATTGGGGATATACTGTCTCGATACCATTCTCTATATTACTATGGATAGTTTATGATTATGTTTATTGATTGTGGATATTAATTACATTTCATATGCTAGTTTCAATATGAATTTATATGTTGATTGTGTTTCACATAGTTCATATGAGGAAATCATTGGACTTAGTATGTTATGGTAAGGGCACCTTATATCACCTCGATGCATCAGTGTGTCTCATGAGACAAACTAGATTGATTTTTACCGATTTATATATGGTGTCTTAGACGAAGCCTTGAAGGTTTCTTTATGATGTCTAGAATTATGAATTACAACATTATTATATTAGAAATTGATAATCCATGTGATTATTTAACTAGTAGAATATCCATTTTTATGTTTTATTATCATTATTTATTTATATGGAATTATTTATTCATCTTTTATTCCTTCCATATTATTTTCAAGTTTGTGTTTTAACGAAAAGTGTTGTTTGATATTCACCTTTCCTTATTCCTTATGTTTATAACATCTACTATATTATTTGTCCTTAAAGAGAATATGATCTCACCACCTTCTATTGTTTTAATTTTTCCTAGGATACGAAAACATATATTATGAATGACTTATAGAGAAAACCTAGGATTTTTTAGGTCTTTCCAATGGAGTTTCCATGTTGTTTTTCATTTCAAGTTGAAATGTAACAATTATTTTTCAATATGTTTTTAAAAATATACTAATCTATTTGATCCTTCATGGTTTTAACACCTATTAATAATACTAATGTAATAAATTAATCCACCTAATTTGGACTACTAGGGTTGGGGTCTTTACATTCTGATACCAGGTAAATTTCCCATTCATTTCTAAACAAATATATTTCTACTTGGGAATATAAGAAATATTGACAGGTCTAGTAGTGATAAAAAAATATTAATAAATAAATTATTAATAAACATTTTAAATGAAAGTGAAATTGTTTTAAAAATACCTCTTTGGGGATTCTAGTTTGATGATGGTATACGATGTATTTCATAAATTTAAGAACATATTAACCACAATATTTTCTATTGGTTTATTTCAGACACTAAAGGAACATTGAGAAAAATAAGTAATTTTTTTAATATATATTTTAATAGTTAAAAATCATTATATATACCCTAATACTTATCCTATTGTATAATTCAATAGGATCATTATGCTCATGGGTTATCCTCATTTCCGGATTTTTAAGATATTCAAACACTACTCTATCATAATAGAATTTACATTAAAACATAATGTGAAATGTATAACTTAAATTTTATTTGTAAAATGTTTCATTTAGTTTATTTAAAATTGATAAATTTCATCACATTTGGTCGATTTTTTAGGTATTTGTGCATTGAATCTAGCAAATAAATCATTAGTGTATCCAAATTGACTACAATGAGTAAACAATAGGGCCTAAAAAATAATAAGTAATAAAATAAATAAAAATATATTTTATATGATTAAATTTTAGACTTTTACCCCTACATCATTGGTATTAAAAATATTTTTTAGTATATAAGATTTCAGTTAAACCATGTGGCCAATTTTCCAATATTACATCAATTTCTTTTGATTCTAATGAGAATAGTTGTGTATAAGTGATGTGAGTACTAATGATTCCAAATTTCTTTTTAAAATGTTTTCCCTTGAAATATTATTGGTATATGTTCTTGTAGAAATTTTGAATAATATTAAGTCATTATTATCATAGTAGATCTGTTGTTAGAAAAAAAATAAGGAAATTTACCCTCATTTATATATTTACAGCTGAGGCTCATAGTTGTTCATGTTTGTAGATTTCATTTACATTCTCAAGAACAACATAGTTTGTAATGGCCTCTCTATACATTTGTTTTTAAAAATCAACTGCAGTTGTAGCACTAATTACTAACATTATATCTACATGAACCTTTAATGCTACTAAATAAATAAGTTGAATGGGTGTTGTAAAGGTACTTTGTGGAGATATTTTTGATTGGTTGATTAATTATATATATCATTTTGATCCATACTTACATTTCACCCATTCCCTTTGTCTTTCTATAATAATATTCATTGGTATAGAATTTTTTTTCATTAACCGTTAATGTTTTTGTGTGTAATGGAAAAATGGAAATGAATACCTCACTCTCGACATGTTTTTTAAAATATCTAACAGTCATGCTATGAATGTTCCCATATAGTTCTCGACCATATGAATATCAGAATCATCAAGTAGAATAGGTAGGTCAGTACTTGACTCATTAGCTATGTTAATCACCACTCCCACATGACATATTGGATGTTTTCTATTGTGTATAATATCTCCTTGGATATTATATGTAGTACCCCTCACAAAAAGACAATGGGTAGGTGTTTAAAGATATAAATAACTATCATTTTCAACTAGTGAAATATCAATATAGTAAATGTGTATGTGCCTACCAAATTCAAATTTCGTAGGTAATGGCTCACCTCAATACAAGTGGGGGTGGGGATCTTTAGGTAGTGTTTTTTCTTATATTATTTATTCTCTTGATTCCTTCCCCTAAAATTTCTTAACAACTCACACTAGTAATTATGTTTTTATTCTAGAGTATCTAATCATTCAATTTTCTTTTCATTATCCCGCTTTTCCTATTTTTTCCCAAAATATGTTCTCGGTGACACCCCAAAACTCTTACCTATGAGGTGGTCATACTATTCTAGTCACTTTAAGGACAATGATTGTAACTATTTATTGGTTATAACTGATGATGATTATTCTGTCTAATTTAGATAAAAAATATAGAAAAATAATTATTTATTATTATTAGATGTTGATTTAAATAAAAAAATTATTATATCATACTTACACATTCTTCCCACACATTTTGTTGGTTTTTATCTATTAGTATCTTATCTTTATTTACATATACCTCCTTCAATAGCACATGATATGGGATGAAAGTGTATTTTGATTCAGATTCATTAATCTACATATAAATATAGAAACATAATTATGTTATTCTTCCATGTCACATAAAACTATTACTATAGATTTAGAATATGAATGATTTTTTCAAGTGAAGTGTATCTTATCCTTGATTTACGGTAAGGTTATGTTGGTTTTATTTCATGTTTTGTATTTTCAGAACTCAGTTTCGATTTCATTAATTAACCATTCATAATCAAATTGATTACAAAAATATTTTCAATCAATGTATTAATATCCATAATATACCTAAAAATATATCTCCTCATAATGAATAGTAAATGCATCCCATTCTTCTTATATTATCAGGTGTATATACATTTGTGGTGGTTGTGGGTTTATTTTCCCTTGATCATCTTTGACATAAAACTTCATTAGTATTTTGTGAAAAATAATTTAAAACTTTCCAATGAGAAATAATAAAAAATTCATTCTGGATTCATCAATAATAAATGAACTCTATAAGGGATAATAAAGAGTAAGATAATGTTTCATTAATTTTTTTAGAAAATAGAGAAATTATATCAAAATGTTACCTTAATATCTTCCCAAATCAATTTATTAAGAATGGTAACAACATTTTTACAAGAATCTATATCAATTAGAATGAACATGTGAGTGTTGAGACCAATGTAACTACTGAACATGCCATTGTTAGTTTTAATAGGTTGGCTGCGTGAGTTCCACCAAGCCTAGAATTTTATTCCATTTCTTCTCGAATAAATAAATCTTTTCTAACACTTCCACACTATAACACTCTTATTTTTTCTGGGACACAATTTGTTCCTCTGGATTTGTAGCATCATCATGTGCATATGGTTTTTGTTCTTATGCATTGGGAGTACCAGCATGTTGAGAAACCTTTTGTTCCTTAGGAATGGGAGCATTGGAATCTGTATAAGTCATTATCTATAGAAGTTGTTTAACATTTCATTTATATTACATAAACAAAATATATAAAAAATAAATATATGTGGTAACATAATATATATTGTAAAAATATATATAACCTGATTGTTGAACTCTCTTTTTTTAAAAGGGTGAAGGTATTTTACCCCACTATCGAGTGTCGAAATCCCTATATTATGGAATCACCTAACATAAAATACCTATTATACATTGGTACCATTGTGAAATGATTTTCACATCCTAATTAAAGGTTCCCCTTCAATTGAATTGACATCTAACCCTTTGGAGGTTTTGGTCAATAATAGAACAGTTGACTACTTTTGGTTCGTGGGATATGGAACATAAAATACTTATACTTCTGATAATTACATCATAAATTGTTTGTCTTTGTATACTTCCTTACTTAAATCCACCTTCCTTATTCTCAATTCATCTATTTTAACAACAATTTTGTTATCAACCCAATTTCATTGAAAAATAGGCACATGGAATGTTGTATAATCCAACTCCCGTATTTTTTTATGATTCCAAAGTATAACATGTTTACACAAATTATATTTTTTCCATAGTACCAAATACATGAATTTATTAATCCATAACTATAACTCCACCATTTTTCATGGTAATGTGTTCATCATGGTCATTTATATAGAACGTATTCCCATTAAATACATAACCATTATAAGATAAAATATGCACACTTTGTCATTTGTCTAACCATCAATGTCATTATAAAATTGAATATGGATTTTCAACTAGATCATTAAAAATATGATCTCAAAACCATCCTATAAACTATTTATTATGTGTATTACATATTCATATTTCATCCCTTTATATATTCAAATGACTAATAATTTCATTGTGGGTTTTAAAATATGTGGAAACCTCAATCTGTTATGAAAAATGTAAAGGTGGGACTTCTAACAATCGATAATAGTAATTATGAAAACATATATTATATAAAAAAATTACCCACATCTTCTTAGAGTAATGATATTTTGATAGACCAATTCTTTCCAGGTCAGACAGGTAGTCGGTATTGAATTCAACGACATCCTCGATAATATATCTCTCTACAATATAACCTTCTAGATAACATTAATTTTTGAAACACCCTTTAATAATATTCATATATAGTTCAATGGGGTACATCCATCTATAATATATAAGAAAACATTCTCAAGTATCTCTTACCAACCAAACCATCAAGTGAACCATGATATCAAATAATTTTAGTAGGAATAACTTCTCTAATTCATATAATATAATAGAAATTTCTTTTTCCATAGTTAGAAATTTCACTAGGTCTATACATTTTTTGAATATATATTTGAAAAGAAAATAGAGTTTTGTTTGAAGAACATTCATGGGAGAAATTAAATATAAATCTGTAGAAATTAGATCTTTCATCAAAACATAACGTTCATGTGATTTTAGTCCCTTTAACTTTAAATCAGTCATTAACATGATATTCTAGATAATTAATGAATACCCCTCAAAAATGTTTTCATCATTGAAGAAGTTTTAAAACTAATATATCTCTTGCCTATAAAGAGTGTGAGTAACGGGATGAAGAAAAGTATGTTTTCACTCTTCATTGGGGAAAATTATCCCGGTATTCACATATCAATCGTATCCAAACAAGCCTTAATTCCATCCATTCTTTTTTCAGGTGCATTTAGTACTGTGCTAATGAAATTTTCATGAACATTTTTTTCAACATGCATAACATCAAGAAAATTCATGAAATACAAACAATTCTAGAATGGTAATTAAAAAATACCAATCCCTTTTTCCAACTGGTGTTTGTAAGGGTTTTCAAATAAAAGGTTTAAAAAAAGTAGTTTCTATATATTTTACATTATCAAATAGTTTTTCATCAATTAGTGGAGATGGTGTTGTAAATTCTTCTGAAATCTTGTATAATGATGTCTTCTAATATCAGTACATATTTCACTAGGTAGAAATATGTGATGTTATAGAAACACAGCCTTCAATTAATGTTTCAAACTAATTGATTATGTTCCTTGTTTATAAATCGGACACCCTTTAGTTACTTTAATGTTATATGCTCACAAATTTTCATAAGTATGAAAGTTATATATAATCCCATACAACATGGATCTCAAAATAAATTCATCATTTATGTAGGCATTATAAAATATAATACATGAATCCCACAATAATATCAAATCATTTATTAATAGATCCAAATAAACATCAATGCCATTACCTAGTTGTTTTGGACCTAATATAAGCATAGATAGCATAATGTATGTTCATTTCATGCATAACCGTTACGGAAAGTTATAATTATCCAAAAAAACCAGTCATGTATAGTGAGTGTTTATTTAAAAATAAAAAGTATTCAGTCTATCTATAGATACTACAAGATGAAGGTATTTTTCCTCATTCCCAAATTCAAGATACTCATGATCAATTATATTCCAATAAGGAGAGTTTTTTTAGTAATGAAGTTTCCTATCTTTATTTGTTGTATTTTTGGTACACGCTAATCGTATTATAGTCACCTCCCTTCAATATAGACACCTAAACCTAGGAATGATTGGAAAGTACCATACAACTTTTGTAAGACTGAATTCATCATTATTGTATAAATAATCTCCATAATTTGGAAATTTTGAAATAATTGTTGGTCCTTGATAAATTGTATATAATCATTTGGACAAGAATATATTATTTCAGAGATCATTCCCATTGAATGTTGCATTTATTTAGCATTATATATTCAGTAAGGAAGCTCATTATCTACTTGGAGAATATCATTCAAGAGAGAATGTAGTTTGATAAAACTGACATCACTCTATCATTTTCAGCTTTTAAATCTTACATATTTAGTATGGATGAAAATGTTAAATATTTTTTACAACTAGCATACAATGTCATCTTAAAAAATATTTAACTTATAAAAAATAGACAATCATGAAGTTCATCTTAAACTGTGATTCTCATTTCCTCAATATGATCTTCTTCATCATTCACATATATGATCACATCCTTGATACAGTCTTTATCATCGTCCTCACTTGTACATAGATTTATTTACTACTAATTTATATATATTTAATTTAATTATCTTAATATTACTATTATAAATTGATTTGAGACATGATATATCATTTATTTAAAAAAATAAAAACAATTTTACTGTTTAATTCTTTAATTATAAATATTTACATTTTGTTGTATATTTTCATTATCTAAAAAATATTAATTAATACAATTAAGTTTTTTTATTATTAGAATTTATATATCTAATTCAATTAATAATTTCACTTAACATGATAAAATAAATACACTATTATTATTCTGTATTTGTTAAATAGGTTCATTTTACTAATAATGAAATTTTAACTGATACGTTACAAAAATATTTTCTATGAAATAATTTTAATATGTGATAATATTAAATATAATATTATAATTAATAATATTTTTAGAATTATTTATAGATTAACATAATTTTATTATAAATTATATACACCTATCCAAAATAATATACAGACATAAATGTTATATTATTTACAACTTATTATCTTATAAAGTCTAATATATTAAAATATAAATTTATAATATGAAAAACTAGATTTCAGTTAAACATTTATATTATTTCTTAAATTAAATAAAATTAAAAAATATATATATAATTACATATTAAAAACCCAATACGCACCACATGTTCTCAAAAATGTTATAGAAGGAGTGGGAAAATTCACGTGACCAATAATTATCAGTTAGGAAATGTCATGTGCGACAAGTATTAGTCACATGATGTTTCACACTCCCAATGTGTATGTGGAAGGTGACACGATGTTCAAATCATTTGGGAAAATTAAAAACAACCAAATAAAAAATAAAAATGATAAAACATTTAACAGCAGGAGTAAATTAAACTAAGAGAGACTGAGGGAGAGGGGGTGGTGGGGAGGGAGAGCGGGAGTACGCATGGAGGTAGGGAAGGAGAGCAGCAGCGATAGAGAGAGGGAGAGAGACTGTTGATAATGATGATAGGAAGGGAGAGAGGCTGAGACAGACTGCGACGAAGATAGCAGAAGGGAGGGAGAGTGGTGGAGATGGTGTGTGGCAGTGACAGTTGTATGGAGAGAGAGAAACATCAATGGTGGGCAATGATAAAGAGGGATAATGACAGCAAGGTCCCATGATGGTGAGTCTGATAAAAAACATTAGGGAGATAGATCCATGAAAGGACTTCATTTTTTTGAGAGCATGAAAGGCATGACTGAATCAGTTGGTTGTGGTTAAATTTATTAAGTAGTATAGGGTTTTTATTAGTGCTTCTAAAAAAGTGTTGATGGCTCTCAGGTAAGGGAGCACTCACATAGCTTACATGACATTTTGAATAGGTCTAATAGCAAGGATGTTTTTCATGAGAAATTCAAGAATGCTCATGGAATGACCCAAGTCAAAGGTTAGTCCTTAAGCACTAAGACTATCAATAAAAAGGAGGTTTTACTTGTTTTATTTTAAATAAGTTATGGGATTAAGGCCAAAACCCATGGTCGCACTTTTTTGAGTATATAATTATAAATTTTTCTATAATTATATATATATATATAATATTTATTATTTAAATATATATATTATAATTTTAAATTTATTTAAATATATATTTATTTATAATTATAATTATAAATATATATATTTCAAAATATTTGTATATAATTATAAATATTTTTATATAATTATATATATATATATATATATTTGTATAATTATATACATTTGTATAATTTTATAAATTTATAAACTTAAAAATATAATAAATATATTTATTATTTAAATATATATAATTATAAATATAATAAATGTATTTATTATAATTTTATAATTATTTAAATATAATTATATATTTATTTATATCAATATATAAATAAATATAATTATAAATATAATAATTATATTAATTATTTAAATATATTTGTTATGATTTTATAAATATTTAAATACATTTATTATTTATATTTATAATTATAAATAAATATTTTTAAAAATATTTTTATTTAATTATAAATATATTTATATAGAGATATATATTTATATAATTCTATATGTACAGTTATATATATTTATATATTTATATGTATATTTATTAATCCAATGAGCCTGTACCCAAGTGGTAAAGGCTACTTCTTGGCATTTACGAGGTCTTGGGATCAAGGCCTATTGGGCGTAGGTACTATGCAGTACTATGAAGGTGGTGATGTGGGCGGGGACATATGTGGTGACGTAGATGATGATGCATACCTGGGGACATAGGCAGGATGATGCAGTCATGACGTTACCATGGGCTTTCAGGTTATGTGATGGGATTCATTCCCACTCAGCCTATGGGGCACGTATTAAATAATTAAGGCTTAGTGGTGGGTTATCCCCTTGGTGGAGGCTATGGTCTGTCATTCCGGCCAATGTGTGTGTAGTGTGTGTGTGTTTTAATGTTATTGTACCCCCAAGCACATAATATATATATATAACTATAAATATAATAAATATATTTATTCTTTAAATATATTTATTATAATTTTATGATTATTTAAATATATATTTATTTTTTATAATTGTATAAACACTTTTTCAAAAAAAAATGTATTTATAATTTTATAATTGACAATTTAAATTACAAAGATTATTAAAAAACATTTAAATAGATTAATTATATAAATTTCAAATATATATTAAATTATAAAACTAAATAAATAAAAAAGAATAAATATTAATTATTTAAGTTACAAAATATTGAAAATATTAAGAAAATTGTAAATAAATATATGTATAAATAAAAATTAAAAATGGATTAAATATGTTTTTAGAATTATTAATGAATATATAATAATTAATGAATAAATAATATTAAATAAATTAAAAAATAATAAAAAGTGAATTCCTAACATTTACAAATACATGTACACATGAAAAACATAAAAATGTGCACACACACATCTACACACACACATACATACATACATACACTTATATCTGAAAATATATTTTAAATTATTTAATATCAATATAAATATATTTATTTATTTATTTATTTATTATATAATCGTGTGAATAAAATATTAATATATTATATTTATTTTAATTATATACACATTTTAAAATTAATGTATATAAGTAAACTGTTAACCCTTTTGACTATTATAAATTTGATAATTTTTAATATATAATTATGAATATAAGATTCATTTTTATTAAAAGTATATAAATAATATTTATATATTATATTTACATATATATATATATATATACTTATTTTCATAAAATTATTATTTAAAATTTTATAAATATTTATATATAAATTAAATTACACGTTAATACCGTTATTAGTGCTAGAAAAAACATTGATAAAAGTCCCCCCTTTATCAGCAGTTTTAGTATAGCACTTTTAAAAGCCAGTGCTATATAAGGTGTGAAGTGAGACGCACAAACCTTATACTCATTTCCCATCTCCCAAAAAAATTCCCAAATATTATCTACTTGTCTCGCCATTGGCTCATGTTCACCAAACAATATCCAACTAATCAATCTTATTATGACATACCTGACATCCACCCTCATCAACCTATATATAGTTAGCCATATATGTGTTTCCTGTTGTGTCGAGAAATGGTTTGTGTGTAGCTGATGTTATATATATTATGTTCTTGGGGGCACAATTACATTAAACACACACACACCACACACATAGGATGGAAATACAGCCATATCCCCCCTAGGATATCCCACCCATCAAGCCTAATTTACTAAATACATACCTAAAGGCCTAATGGGCATGAAGCCCTTTATATAACCTAAAGGCCCAGTGTATCATCTTGCCTACATTATACTACCTATGTCACCATGCATACATTATGTCTGCATCACTGCTTGTGTCACCACCTACCTACATCATGCATCATGGTTGCGTCACTTCCTGCCTTCATAAATTCACTCCCACAAGGATTTGAACCCAGGTATTATGCAGGTTTATGGGGAGCCTTTATCACTCTAGTAAGCCCACAATTGCATGCAGTTGATGTTGAGTTAATCATTATTTATATTTTATTGGTAGAGAGAATAGGTTAGTTCTAGTGACTAATTTTCATATTGATTTTGGCATGCCTATTATTACAAATTAAAATGTTTGTTTGTTTTTTATTTGTTTATTACATTAATTTTAATCTCATGTTATATGTTGTTTATTATTTCATTTTTTATTTTTTATTGTTAAAATGGTTTGGAAATTTTCTATTTGGTTTTATTTTGCACTTAAATATATAAATATTACATTTATATGATCTTGGTCCAACCCTTACATGGAATGTTTATAGGGTGTGTTACTCATATGTTGGAGAGGCACTAGATAATCTACTCTTAGGCACACATAGAGATTAAATTCACACAGTGGTGGGTTTTACCCCAAAACGGTGGAGCTATGTAACCCTGATGAAATGGCCGAGTACCCCATATGTAGTAGGGGAATAATCACATAAAAATTCGGATTTACCTTCCCATAGCAATTTGATTGATTTAACACGGTGTCGGTCACACCTTTATGCAAAGGTTACTTTTCTAGTTGTTGATTTTATTTTAATGAATTATTCCATACATCGCTCAACCACACATATGTCCTTGAGTAGTTAGAAGGTTTGTTTTTCATCAAATGTAAGTGCTTGAATCCCTTATTTTATAATAATATGATAAAGATCAGATAGGTTTAACCCTGAGAAATTGAGGGAGTATGATAAAATCTTGAGAAGGGGTCCTATTTTGTGGCTCTAATTGGATACACCCCTCATTGTTGAATCTGAGAGGTTGGTTCCAATGGCGGGCTTGTTGATTTTATGTTATGAAGAGGGTAAAAGTAACTATAGAAATTTTTTGGTCTTTTATGGGTGAGGTCAAACCCAGGTAGGGGGGTTTGGCCTATATTTTCCTTTTCTTATTGAAGTATTTTTCCTGATTATTTTTTTTGCGATTTATTTTTTATTTTTTATGTGTATTTTGGGTTTATTCTTTAGTTTCTTTTTTCTTATTGAATTTATCTCCCAAAATATTATGTTGAATACTTCCATTTTTTCTTTTCGTAAAAAAAATGGGTGGGTTTTGTTCTTTCCATGGATTGGGACCACAGTTGTCAAAACAATGTAAATCTCTAGATGCTTTTTACTTTCTTAAATATATTTTTGAAGCTTTAGCTTTGTTTTTATATTATATTCGTTTTTCCTTTTTGTTATTTTTTATCTATTTATTTGGAATCTCATATTCATAGACACCATCCATTGTATTGTTTTTATGGGTTGTTTATTGATTTTTTTCTTCTTCCTTGTAGTTCTTTGGGTCTCCCATATTCCTCCTCAAAATAATTGGTATTGGAGCTTGTCTTACTGAGTCAATATATGTCTTCAACTAAGATAAATATTGAAAAGTTTGATGGAGATAATGGTTTCAATTTCTATAGAGTTATAATTCATGTTCTTATTTTCCAAATTAGACTTGAATATTATTTTGTAGGATCTAAGAATAAATTCACAACTATTTTTATAACTGAGTAGACCTTGATTTAATTTGATGGTGTGAAACATACTATTTTAATGAAATCTCGTTCCCTGTGGTTCTTAGTTCGTGGTGAAAAGGTCCTTTGAAAAGTGTTCCATGAAACTTTATTCACTTCAATTTGGTTTAATCTTGATCATCCTTACAAAACCATATATTTTTTATAAAGGTTAAAAAATAAAATGCATCTTTATAATTTGAAAATAGACTTTAGATATTTCGTATGATATAATTTAGATAGCATTAATAAGATGGTGTTAGATTTCAACAATTTAGATTATTAAATATATAATGAGATCCTCGCTTGTTTGTTATTGAATTATTTATATGAATGAATTAACCCTATTAAAGATTAGATGATGTATAAAAGGTAATTAATCACATTAGAGTAAATTAATTGTCTAATTTTTTCTAGGATCCTTAGATTCATGGTTTGAATATGGAAGGTAGTGGGATCAAATATGGGCCTTAGTTACTAAGTGTAAAGGGTCAACTAAAAAAAGTAAAGAAAAGAATAATGGAAATTATTTTAGAAATATTAGGTGTTATCATTGAGAAAAAAATATAAACATTAATAAATATTGTCCTAAGAATAATTTTAAGGATAGTATAGCCCAAAATAATGTGGTATATCATGGTTATTATGGTGTCAAGGTTCTATAAGTTTTTCTAGAACCCCATAGATTAATTTTTGGTATATCTATAGGTAGTTTTTAATCTATAATCATATGAGAAGAAATGAATTGGATTTTTCAAGGGCCTCTTGGTGGATAGGAGGGTGAGAGTTTGGTAGGTTATCTATGCTCTTTGGGCTTAGGTGTACACTTATCTTTAGATATCTTGATTTGTTTTATCATTGTGTCTTTTCTGGTTATTTTACAATGTGAATTTGAACTATTTCGCACTTTAATCTTTTTTATACTTTTTATTATTTTATTTTCATGTTTTCTTTTTCTGTTTATGTAATTGGGTACTAATCTATTTTTTTGTTTCTGTATGAATATGATAGTTCTCTAAGACCTCTTATGGAATGTGATTAATTAGGTTATGGGTATGTGGTTGGACACTTAGGTATGTGAAAAAATATTTTATGTTAACGGTTTTACTTAGGATAAGTTCTTTTTAGAATGTTTTAGTAGTTCATAGTATTATATGTATTGGTACAGTATGATATATAACACTTTGGAATATGGTAGATGATGATAATAAAAGGATGATCATATTTAGACATAAAGTTTTCTCGTTAGTGAAAACTGACTAAACCATCTTATAAGCTAGGATAGTGTAGGCTATAAAGAACAACACCCCTATGTTTATATGGTATTTTGTAAGGTGGATGTTTTTGGAATTTTCTATGGTGATTAATGTTTGTTTGATTTTTTTATTTTTTTACTACCATTAATTATAATCTACTACTGCATGTTGTTTATTTAAGTATTTTTTAAGTTTTATTATGTTTAAAATTATAAGTACAAAACCTTGAAACACTACATAATCTCAAGGTTTATGTTAATAATTCAATTTATTACATTTCTAAAATCTTTATAGTATATAACTTTGTAAAATTATGTCATAACTATTGCATAAAAAATCCATATATTATAAAGTGTGTACTTTACATAGTATCCATTTTTCTACAATATAAATCTTTTAAATTGAAATATGTCTTCTTTTAATGAAAAATCATCAAATCTTTCAACTTGAATTCAATTTTTTCTCATATTTAACCCCTTTAAAAGAAATTTAAAAATTTGGGATGAGCATAAAAAGATCAGTAATGGATATAAGAGAATCAAATCATTTAGTCTAGTAAAAAACATAAAAACCCATAAAATGTTTACCTTTTCCACATTTTTCTTTTAGAATATAAGATAAATCATGCCAACATAGAAACACGTTTCTTCTCAAATAAAAATTTTAAATCCCATGTACAGAAAATAGAAACTTATGTAGGAATCTAAGAGAATTATATGAAAAACTCATATTTACTCATCTAAGAAATAAGTAGATTCCATTTAAATACAAAGGAGAAAACAATTAGAAAAAATTTATTAATCCATCATATATTAGAAATTTATGTGTTTTGAAGATCATAAATTACCTATTTATTTTACTAAATAATTTATTTTATGCATTTTAGGATTTTATCCAAGAAACTTTTTATCTCTCTTTAAGGTCCTTTAGTTTTTTATTGAATAAATTCTAAAGTAATTTATCATACATGTTTAAAACATCAAATGAATTTATCCTATGAGTGAAAATATAACTATTATAAAAATACTATAATTCAAATTATGATAAATTACTTTATCTTACATGCTAAAATTTATCTTACATGTCAAATAATTCTCTTATTAAGTCAATCTAAAAGATTCGCTAAAATTTAGTTTGATCTAAAGTAATTATCTTACAAAATAACAATGTAATAAATCTATCTTATATAATAAAAGAATTATCCTATGAAAATGAATAAATAATTATATTATATTATCCAAAAAATATTCATAATTAAATTTTTCTAGGAATGAATAATTATCTTATTAACTCTTTTATCTTATTCCAATCTAAACTTATCTTATGTACATTGGGTAAAATGTATATGAAGTCATTTTTTCATTCAACAGATAAATATTATCTTACAAAAGATGATAACATTATATGAGAAATGAATTATCTTAAAATCAATATTTTCATCTTATGATATTACAAATTAGAAGCACTCATAAACCATTTATCTTATGTATGGTAATTTTTTCTAAATAATTAGAATCATCTTATAGAAATAGTAAATCCCAACCAATTATCTTATATGTATTGTGTATTAAATAAATAATCAATTATCTAATGAGGAGTTATTATTCTCTTTAGAATTTATAATATCAAATAAAGAAGAATTTTTTCTTAATACTGAAGTATTTCAAATAACTAATCTTCTTTTATCTAAGGATAGTTTATAATCTCAAGGAAATCTTTACAATTATACTAGTATATGAGTAAATATAGATCATAATTTATCTTTCTCATTAATTACCATGTATAGTGATGAAAATATTGAATTAAATATTTTGCCTATTTCAAATAAGTTACATAGTTTAATGGAAGACCACATTAGTTGTAAAATGTTACATTTACTTATTTTCAATTTAGGAAATAGTGACACTCACAAATTAAAATAATGTCACTTAATATTTCTAAAGGATTATTCACTTTACCATTCAGATTAACAATTTTTTATAGTTAAAATTTGAAAAGAGGAGAAATAAAAGGTGGGCATGTTGATGGTTAAAAATATATATATAAGATATACAGAACACAGAGGATACCCAACAGAATTTTATATACTACATGATAAATTCATTATCATATATGTTTATATTATTCATATATTATCCTTTACAATTGAAGAACATACAATGTTTTTATTTGAGGATACATTTATCCATGAGATGTTTCTTCTCTATTTGTTATTTACTTCTTCCATCTATGTTCTAAACATGTATCAGTATATATATTCCATATTTTTATCAGTATACTCCAAGATTGTTTAAGTTTTATGATATCATAAATAGAAAAATTTAAAGTTAGATGCATATTTAAATCTATTATACATTTTGTAACATGTAACAATTGTTTGTTCTTAGTGTGGTAGACCCCAGAAAAAGGGATGGTATAGTGAAAATCACCAAACTCATGGATAAAGTGTTGGTGGGGTGAAATAATGGATCATTATTCCCCAATATAATATAAATACTATGTATTCAATATTTATATTAATTTTTTCATTTCATTTCTTATTTGTGATTAAAAAATACTAGAATATTTTTATCCTAAATATAAGGTGGTTTTAAAGTGGAAAAAATTTTAAGAACTCAATTCACCCCCATTCTTGAGTCATTTTCCTAGATTTATTTGACCAATAATTGGTATTAAAGGTTGGGACTATAATTCTCAAATATAATATTTTGATGTTTTTAATTTTATCCTCAAATAGTTAAAATGGATAATAATAAATATGGAATGATTATGGTAAGAGAATCCTACATTACTGGTCAAAATTAAGATGATAGAAGGATCTAATGATTTATCTATATGTAAAGTCTTGGTAAAAATGTTTATTTGAAGGTTGGTAAGCCAAATTAAATCAATAAGACTGAACTGAAGACTTGGGATGATACTATTGAATCAAAATATGATATAAAATAAAAATCCAAAAAATCTATCACATGTGGCTTTTTTCCTAATGATTTCAATAGATTTTTGCAATTTCCAACAACATAACAAATGTGGACTACCATTCTAAAATCTTTTAGAGGGGATGATAATGTGAGATAGCTCATGTAAAACACTAAAAAGTTAAATTTTGATATGTTTAGAATGATTGATGGTGAAAGAATCGATTGTTGTGATCCTAACCCCAATATCCAAAAGTCGGTGTCTTAGTTTACTACATTGTCATAATATTCAAGGAATCACATATCTAAGGAATAAATAGTTTAGTTTTCTTGGTAAAATATATACATACTTGATTCTTTTAATACATTTGAAAACACAAATTTCAATATAATTTTTTTCAATAATAACATAATTCCTTATACCATATCCTTTCATATCAATAATAATACACTTTGTGGATTCCTAATAAAGGAAAAATAATAATGTTGAGTTCAAATGATCATTAAGGGTGAAGTACAGTGGAAGCTATCATGAATCAATAAATAATAAAAAATATTGAAAGTAAGATAATTTAACAAGGGTGACATTTAATCAATAAATTTTTTATCATAATTATATAAGAAATAATAAATATGGTAAGGTAAATAACTGAAAACACATTACACTGAATCAATAAACTAATATTTAAATGAATCTATAGATAATATCGTTGTAAAAATATCATGATTAATAATAACTAAATTCCCAATGAGGAAAATGCTTAATTATTGGATGTATTATTTTAGGCACATGATACCTCTACCATCATGACCATTCACAAGAAGGTTTAAAAATACATTAAGAAACTTTTTTAAAGAAAACATACTGATTTTTCTAATGAGACTACTGGTAAATAAAGGAGTTATACGATTTTATTCCTCATGCATCACTACAGGTCCAAACAACTCCTCATATATCTAATAATCGATTTAATTCATGAACAATGTGCCTTTTATCGAATATTTATATTGAGTAATGATTGTAGATTTGTAAATATTTCCCTAGATAAATAAATAATATTCCATATAGAATACCATCTATAGAAATTATATATATATATTAATCAATAAACATATACATGAAAAATAATTTTGATATGTATGGTAAATTTAATGTTTAATGATCATAGGAAGGTTAATATTATAATGGAATGTTATTGACTAAAAATGAATCAAGGACATGAATTTCAATAATATTCTTAGTCAAAATAATAAAAATAATAAGGATGAAATCAATAAAATAAATCCCCAATGGAGTATATGTAAAATAAAGGCATTCTCTCCCTTATGAATAGAAATAACATAAAAATATCTTTAAAAACATTCTTGAGGAAATTTTCCATTTCATTCTGAAAATGAATTTTTAAAACTATAAATAAACAAATAAATTAAATTAATTTTATTTTTAAATAATATTTAGAACTTATAAAGTAATATTTAAAACATTGAGTAGTCATGATGGAAGAAAATTCATACGTGTAGACAATGTTAAAACAAAGATCCCTTTCACTTTTTCAGTAAAATCCAAGCAGACCTTGTTTTAAAAAAGACATGAAGATTCCTTTCATAATATTTTTTAAAAATTATAAATGTGTAAAAATATATTCAAAACATCATTTATAAAAGGTTAAAAAAAATTAAAATTTTTTTAGAAAACATGGTTTTGGAAGAAAATGGATTTCTAACTAAAGAGAGAAATGTAGTGAATTTTTTTTAAAATATTTTATCATTTATTTTATGTACCAAAGAGTTAAGTAATGGAAATATTACATGAGAACTTCATGAATAACCATATGATAATAAAATTAATGTTTTATATTATCCTATGATCTAATATTTTCCTTTAATGTAAATTCAAGAATAAATATTCCTAATTAAAATGAGATTGTTAAATAAACAATTACAAAGATCATAATGTTAAGATGAGAATTAACCAATGAATCTGTTATGTGTATATAATTTAAAACCAAATAAAAAAATGGATATAATTCATAATATATTAAAAATTTAGTAAACATATAATCATATTATATCAAAGATAATGAATAAAATAATATAACCCAATGAAAAGAAATTGAGTTATGAAATTCATTACCACTTGTTAATTTTTAGGTAAAATATCATTCAATGAAATAATTAAATTTAAAACATAAAATATCATTAGTAATTAATTATTAATTATATTACATTTAAAATTTATAGTCTATACACCATAGAAAATAAATTAGGTGCATAACATTACAATATTCCTCAATGAAGAGAAATTGATACGAAAACCCTTGCCTCATGATTCCTCTTGGTTGAACATGAATTAGCATCTTTTATAGTGGTTCTAAACATATTATTAACTTATAATATAACCATATTATTAATAATAATTTCACTTATTATTCGTTTATAACATATTATCACCTATTTGTTATTAATCATTCCTTGTTTTCATTTTTTGGGTGTTAATTAACTTGTTTTCTCATTCATGATTTGTCCTAAAAGTTAAGGTTCTTGTGCATATTATATAGTTCCAAAATACCCATAATAAAAATAATTAATTAATAATAATATTTATAAATCAATTATACATTTAATAAAAAAATTAAAGATAGTTTTGATAAATGAAGTACATTATGATCATGGAGACAATAGGTCATATGTACACATGGGTAACATATCCATTTTTCAATAATCGTTATGGAAAGAAGGTAACTAATATTTTATATTTACATAATGATTGTAGTATCATAAATAAAATATTAATTATTTAAATATACTTATATATACCATCCATGTGGTTTGGTGATGAAAAGAGAGTCACATCACTTTGTGAAGTTTGTAGTTAATACATATGCGAACAACATTATCATATTTCATTGGGTGAAGAGGTAAGAAATTGAATGATATATTATATTTTAATAATGATAAATATTTTTTCAATATCATAATTATTTAAATTATATTACATATAATCATAAATTTTAAACTTATTACCTTCTAAATTAAGAATTATTAAAAAGAGAAATCGCATTGCTTAATAAGGTAGCAGTTCTCGTACACACGAGCGACATTATCACATTTCTTATGGAATGAAAATTTAAAAAATATATATGATATAGTGACTCTAGATATATAGTTATATTATAAATATCATATATATATTTCATATTCATCGTCATATCAACCACAATAGGTGGTAATGGAAACAAATGACATCAGTTTGTAGGGAGGTTGTCCTTCGTACACACGAATGACAATTTTGTAACACATTTTATAGAAGTGGGGATGGTTTTTGGTAAAGAACATAACATAATAATATCAAATAAAATTTATGATACTTAGTTTATTATATAATCTGGTTTAATATAAATTTAAGGAGGTTGATTATGAAATAAAATAAAAATTCTCATTGAAGATTGTTACCTCTACTTCAGGTAATATCCTTAGTTTTCCCCAAAATCCAAACAAAATATTCCTTTATAACCAAAATTAGGCTTCTAGGATGATTTTATGGAATTTTTAATGTTATTTTGGTGGCCGTTTCTAAATCAAAAGGGTTTTTATGTGTGAAGAGGAGAGGAGAGGGAGTGGTCTTTTATAAGTGATGTGAGTAGTACACTTGTAATTTTTGAAAAGAAAAAGATGTATCCAGGTTTGTCTCAGGCCCCAAGGATCCAGAATAAATTATTTTTGATACTTAGACATGAAAATGTTTAATTATATATAGAAAATATAATTTATACAAGTGTTTATGACCTTTTAACTCTTATATTTTTAGTTCAACCCCCAATAAATTGAGTTTTACTTTAACTGAGATAAATAATTTTGACTATTAATTTTTTTCAAAAAATAAGTTGAACTTATTATTTAATTTAAATTAGTTTTAATAAAAATATGGAATATTTTTTAAAAAATTTAATTCACATAATTTTCAAAATACAATTTAAAATTAATCCTAAAAACATGATAAGATAGTGGGTTTTGAAAAAGAAAATTTCCAAAATTTACAAAGTCATTACATCGAAATTCAATATGAAAATGATTCCAATGACCTAAATTAAATCAATATATATATAATTTAATTCATTTTACTTTAAACCCAATTTAAAATATAATTATAACAGATAAATAAATACAGTGAAAAGGATGTTTTCAATTTTAATTCACTATTTTTCTCTATTCATCGAAAAATGAAACATTTTAGAAAAATACCAAAAATTCAGACTATGATAATATTTTTCTGGGAAAAATCCATCAATGAAACATTGTAGTATTTTTGGGTTGATTTTTTTTGTTTACAAAGATAGTTTCCATGGTTAGTTTTGTGGTTCCAAAGAGATTATTGACAGACTATGTTGAAAAATATCTAAGACGAATGAATGGATGCTTTGGAAGTAGTACAATAAGTTTGTATAAATAGTTGTTCCATTTCCTAATTTTTTACAAAAATATTGGGTCTAAAATTTGAGGTTGGAAAAAAAATTGTAAAAGGAAGTTGTGAGCAATATTAAAGGTTAATCTTAATGTTGCACACAAGTGAAGATTCAATATCATCACATAAAAATATGGAATAGTAAGGAGCATGTGAAAGATTTGTATGTGTGTGGAATATGAGTTTGTGTGAAGATACATACACACCCAATGTGATGTTAAATTAGGTTTTCTATACTTGGGTAAATTTTTTGTGCCAGGCATTCTGTGGGTGTGAATCTTACACATAGAACCAGCGATGCCTATAAATAAGAGGTTACCCCCTCATTTCAAATGTTATACCCTTAGTGAAATATAAGGCTATAAATCACATAAGAATTTCGTGTAAGGGTATTTTCACATATTAAGGGAGTTGCGTGTAATAAGGGAATTGCATGTAAGAGGTTTTCCATGAAAAAGAATAAATGTTGCGCACAAGGCATTAAAGTTATGCACAAGACACAAAAAAGTTGTGTGAAAGATTGAAGTTTCCAAGTATTACTGTAGTAAATAGTTATTCATAAATTGATGAAAGTGATAATTCAATATAGCATAAACATATAGTGAATGATTCATTCATTAGTGATAATGAAGGGACTTACAAGTCCATAAACTTTGAGTTTTTCCCTTCCAAGAGTAGTGTGAAAAGAAAGAGGAAGAAGATGATACTTTTTACCAGTAGTGATCCAGAGAAAGAGACTCAGGGAGTGACCCTTTGGAAATTAGTGAGCTAACCCAAAACCTTGTAATGCCTGTGAGCCTATCCATTGAAGTGATCTAGCATGAACATTGTATTTTGGTAGTGAGCCTTAGTGGATTTGGTACATCATCATATTGGCATTTTATGCTCATTGGATTTATCACAATGAGGTTGATCCAAGTAATATCACTTTGTCCGATGCATGATTTAATTTTTTTTCAAACATCATTATAGGATAAGTAGATAAGAGTGTTTTGTTTAGTGATGAAAAATATACCAAGGGGTAGTATATTTAATATATCATACCCTAATTCACCACCCCCCCATTAGTGGATTTGACCTTGTGGGCCTAACATATAGATAATATAATTAGAAAAATGAATTTAATTTTATTAAAAAAATTCTAAAAGTGGTAGAAATTAATTTTAAATTACTTGCGTAAATCATGACTAAATAATTTTTAGAAAAAAATATAGGTTTTAAAAAAAATCTTTTTCCTTTTAAATAAATTTTATTTTATTTAAATCAATAAATGGAAAATAAATTCTTTTTTTACATTTGTTAACTATTTATTTTTCATAATTTATTTAGTACTATTCATACCTATAAATTTAAATGTTAGGTTATAATTATATTATAGACCATTTAGACTCGGGGTTGCATGTTTCGCAAGTTATCGAAGTAATTAAATTTAAATAAATATATTCCATGGGGTTTTTAATCTTCGTGTTTCATGTCACATACTCTATTGAAAATGATGTTATTATTTTAATATCAGGGGGTGTTACATTCTCCCCACCTTAAATAACTTGTATCCTCACAATTTAATATTTATCATGGTAATTTGGAGTTTGATATATGAAGGTGCCATTGTTGAAAAAACCACATCATAAAATTCATAATAAAATATACTATTAAAATTAGAGAAATAGAATCCCAAAGGACTTATGGAATAACACCTAACTAGGTTTCTAATTAGAATAAAATTGGTGGAAATTTAAGATATTAACATGGAAGAAAATCATAAATAATTATATGTTAGAGTTGGTGCCCTTAAACTAACTTCTGTGTACTTTATGATAACATGTATTTGTTTTTTGAATATTAAAAACCCCTTTAGCGCATCATTATTATTCTTTTCTGTAACATAGTATGTGATGATTCCCTAAGTGTATAAATCACACTGAAATGTCATAATAGTTTCCCACTGTGATGAGAACCCAGAAGTGACATGAGAGTATTCTTAAATATATTCTTTCTGAAAGGGAATTTCCATGTGTGGCCTTTTCGAACGATCCACACATGGTAACACCCTCCCCCACAAAGGTTTCATTACCCTGAGGTAGATCCCCAGCTGGGGGAGGAGTTGTTTCTAGCTGAGATAGTAAAGTGTACAGAAGGGTGACGGCTAGATCAGCAATGGTTCGTCAATGAAATCCATCAGTATAGTGGGTTGCTCCTCGTTTTTCCCACCCAGTTGAGACTGGGTGACCTGGCAAGATGGGTGGATCTTGGGGGAGAGGCTCATCCCGAAAGTGGACTCCTAGGATTCGAACCCTGAACCTTCTAAAGAACTGTTTTGTTATACCACTCACCTTCACCACCACGCCACCACTAAATTAGTACAGTATTCTTAAATATATGTTCTATAGCCGAATGAAATAATTTCAGGGACATAAATGATATAGTCTATTAGGGGTAGATACTCATAGGAATTTTACATAACTTCTCCTGGTGTACGCCTTTTGTAATATCTAGTGTTAGATATTATGATAATGAGACCCACCATTAGGTCATCCACATTTATAATTGTCATTGGATGTTTCTATATGTGAACATGTGTATTGATCCTTATACTTTAATAATATTATTAATGGGTGTTATAAGTCATAAAATTTGATATATTGATGCAAATCATGATGATATATTTTCATGATGAGGTAGGATGGATTGGGTGTATCATGTGAAATATTTCATTAATGAATAATGTGAGAAAGGAGTTTCCCTAATGTTATTTAATGTAATCTGATATCATAGACCCTTTGATGGAAATTATATAGCCTAAATAAATCCCTGAACATGGTATTCTATAGTCATGTTCGGTTCACGAAAAAAAAAAGACTCATTGGGCACATGGGTTGATGGCACCAGCATAAAACCTAATTTATTATATATATCATGATAAAGGGACTATATTACATAGTAAGAATTAATATGATGTATTTTGTTATATCTGTATTAACTTATTTATCTATGTGTGTCTTGGTGTATTTTTATATTCAAACCTTAGACTTTAGGTTTCTTCACCTAATTCCACCGAGAAAGAGGCAGGAGGGTTACACACAATGTATATCCAGAATCTCAGTTAAATAATATATTATTATTTATTATTTAATAATTTTAATAAATATTATTCCCACATGTGGTTTAATAATTATTCATGTTTTCTTGATCTCATATATTCTATCACCAGTTAATCCAGAAAATATTATGTGATCATAATATTTAATAAATATTTACTTTTTATTTAGTGAATGTAATATTTATTTATTTAATAGTGAATAGTGTAGTGATATTTAATTATTAAATAAATAGTAATTATTGAAGTCTTGATAAATATTATAGAGGAATGGAATACCAAGATTAATGTTCTTGTAAAAAATAATATATATTTAATTTTATTTCAATAAATAACATTTAATTTAATTTGTTAGTTTTGTGTATGTTAGGAAATATTGTTATTATTATAGACATGGGGTTCCACATGGATTAAATAAATATTAAACAGAACTTGTGAAATTATTTATTTCTAACCATAGTGGTTTATGAACAAAATTTTATTATTATTCAAGAGAGCCAATTCATTTCATTTGGACGTGCACAATGAAATTTTTTGAATCCTCTCACAATCCTATAGAGATCCCTTCTCCAATAATGTTGTGAATAAGAGAGAGAGATATTCTTCCACCATCCTCACTTGTTTTTAGAGAGAATAAATTGAATCATTTCGAAGTGATTCTCATATTGATCAAAGGTAAATGATGCAGGCATTAGGATCTTCTGTGCTAGCATCAAGAAATTCCTAAGGTGGAATTTCAAGGTTCATGGAACACTTGGGGATCGTCGCTAGAGAGAATAAATTATTGATTCCTACAAAAAAATGATAGTAAAACATATTTTGTTTTTATATCCATCAATGAATAAAGAATTCCATTCAAGCTAATTCTTAATTGATTAAATCAATTATAAATAATAAGTGATGATCATGCACTTTGGTTCCAACATTTATCTATTCTATATATTATTTGATTATGACAATGGAATTTTTCATCTTGTAAACCTCATATTAATCATAGAATATGACAAAAATCTAAGTTACGAATGATCTATATGATTCTTCTACTTCACCTGAAACCTTCAAGTGGTATCAAAGTGGTTGCATAATTATTTATAATTATTTAAATATCATTTATTGATTTATGAATTTATAATTGGTTTTCATTTATAATTTAATAATTATTTAATCCAAATTGTGAGATTAGCTTTCTTCCTCTTCATTTCTTGTAAATATAATCAAATCATATAATTTTATGAATGAAATAAATTTTAATATTTAATTCAGATGTGTTAATAAAGCTTTCTAGAAAACATAATGGTACACACCATGTAATATGAGATACATGTCATGTACTAGTGTTTAATGAACCAAGAATTAATTTGGATCTAATTCATGTTATGTGTATTTATTACATGAGATGATTTTAATTATACACCACGTGTTGATCGAACCAACCTGGTGCACTGTTAGCCGGAGTACATACCTTGTAACATTAGTACACGATGTGCAATCCCTTAGTCATAGATGGGTGGTGTATTCACATACATGGCCTATATGACTAGTGGATATGTTACTTAGAGACCACGTTTTCTGTAGCCCATGTACACACCATGTACTCTAATACTTTATGTTGCATGATTACAAGTTGAGTTTCTAGGCATGTGTCATGGATAGACGGTGATAAAAATACACATTATATTGATCTAGTGTACACATCATGTACTTTTTCCAAATTACATATAAATGAAAATTAATCTTATATATTGTGATAAAATTATAAACATGTGTTATGTGTAGTCATTAAGTTGATAATATATGCCATATGATGGGTTATATATATATATATATATTTCAAATTAATTACTGCATAATGTTTGGATCAACATATCATGTATAAGTCATATTATAGTTATTACTCTATACACATTGAATCATAACATGCAACGTAAATACCACGTGTTCCATAAGGTAATTAAGTAGATAGTACATTCCATAAAATTACATGATAAGTAATGTGTGATACATGTCGCAAGAGTAAATAGTATATGAGTATAATAAACGTTCGGTGGTTTAAATGGGTACTTTTCATGTTTCATCTAAGGTAAATTTTTATACATAATTAATTTTAAATAATTTTATTTAATTTTCTTATAATTATGATGGGTGATAATCAAAAAGAAATTTAGAATATAATTAAGATAAAATAATTGATTTATTAACGTAGATATTTAATTTATATGAGTGTGATTTATCATAAATATAAATGATTATAATTAAAGGACTATTTTTTTAAAATATTTATTTAGTTTAGTGTATTTGTATGATCATGATCTTAGACCAGAATATTATATGTGATTGGTTTTATTTAATTTTTTATTAAATTAAATTTTTGATATGCATGTCATATCTCCTCTCATTAGGTAAGGGTATCAATGCCCATGTTTTCATCTATATAAACCCCTTAACCAATCATCTTGGTCCACTCACCTACGTTTATGTAAAATCATATGTAATTTATTGATCTCCCAAACTATTGGAGGTACTTAAAGTTTGGATCTGAGTAAAAACCAAACCAAGAGAGATATGCAATTGGACTGGTGGAAAACTGCAAAATGAATCATAAATGGTTCGAGGTTCTATTCCCATAGTTTGACAGTTAGTTTATCATCTACTTGATAAAATAACCATTAGTAAAAACTCATGATCATACTACTTTATAATTTTATTTTTTTCAATTTTCATGACTTTTTTTATGGGTGTTTTATCACAATCACATGAATTAATGAATTTGCAATCATGTGAGATAGAACTAAAATAAATTTTCTTATGTGTCAATATTATCTATGACATGGTTAATCACTTAATTAAGTCCACTTAATAATATAAACCATGAAATAATGATAATGATTTTAAATTTATCCATAAAATATAAAATTACTTAATTATATATATATATATTAGGTACAACCTTCCACTACTTCAGTTAAAATTAAACTAGAGTTCAAAGTGCTTGATCAGCCAAATTTTTAGTACTTTAGACTATCATGGAAGTCTAACATGGTTTTTTAGGCTGGCATAACTTAGTTCATATCAATGGTTGATTGATAAAGAAGGAAATTTTTTAACTGAGAGTCAAAGTATTAAGAAATCCATTTTTAGGATTTTTGGATTGGGGAGTCCACCCAAAAGAACAAGGAACTGTGAGTTAATGCAACAGGTAGTTTCAATGCCTACCTAAGACTCTTAAGATTTCTTGAATAGTAGAAGGGGAATATTGATTATTTTCACTATAATTTCCATCTAATAAGATATTTTGATGCCAATGGTGAGGTCTGTTAGGCTTTGATAAAATAGTGGGAGATCAATTAATATAATTTCTATTTATTTGTTAAAAAATAATTATATAGAGTAATAAAATTTAAAACATAATATTTTTATTGATATCAATTAAAATGACTTCATACAAATCACTGTGATCCATAATTGGAAAGGATAATCTTCTTGTTGGAACAAACTTCCACGAGTAGAAGAGGTGCTTACATGTTATTTTACACCATTAAAGAAAATTGATTATGCTAGAAGAACTTATTTTTGATATGCCTGTAAATGAGGCTAGTGATGAAGTGTTGAATTTATATGAGAAACATTTGAATGATGCTATAAATGTTTAGTGTTTCAGGCTATCATCCATGACCAAAGAGATTTTGAAGTATTTTGAGGACATGGATATGCATATAATGATGTCTCACCTTCAGGATATCTATTAAGATATTGTGAGACAAGATAGATATAAGATAACAAATGATCTATTTACAAAAAATATTAGAGAGTTTACACCTGTTTTTCCTCATGCCATCAAGATTATTGGATACATTGAATACTTAGAAATCATAGGGATTAAATTCTTGGATGAGTTGTATAAAGATATCATAGTTTCCTTACTACCCAATACCTACACTAGTTTTATTGTTAATTATATCATTAGAAATAATGATAAGAGTCTTTCAAAACTTCTTACTCTGATTCACCAAATGTATAAGTACATAGGGAATAATAGACTCACATTCTTTATATGGAATAATAAAAGTAGGAATGAGGGGAAGGGGCCTAAGAATTGTAAAAAGTATAAATCTTTCGAAAACCATCCTTCCAGGAAGAGGAAGATATAAAGTCAAGTAAATGAAAAGGATGTAATATGTTTTTCATGTGTCAATCAAGGCAACTAGAAGAAGAAATCCACCAAGAAGAAAGGGTATGTTGAAGGTGTGTTCATTATTGAATGTAATCTTTCAATATCTACATTTTGGGTATAAGATACATCTTTTGGTGCTCACATCATTATCAAAATACAAGAACCAAGTAGATTATAAAATATTACAAGAGGCTAGGTGGACTTCTGAGCTTCCAATGGTGAGAGTCTGGTTGATATATTCATTGAATACATCCAACTTTCACTGATTAAAAAAATTATACTGGTTTCAAGAGATTTTTATTATGTATAAATGGTTACTTAGAACAGAATTTATGTATCCTACCATGATACAGAAGGGTTTATTTTTAAATTTTGAAATAAAATTTTCCTCTTTTATAAAGACAAAATATTTTATGTTGTAAAACTTTTAAATAATATTATTAATTAAATAAATTATAATAACCAAGTATTAGAAATAGATAATGAATCATGTTCAGATGACTCATATAACACACAGCTATGGAAACCCAATATTTATGATGTAAACAAGAAGAATTTGAAAAATCACAATCAAGATGGTTATTTATATTATTTTGAGATAAAACCACTTGAAAGATGTAATTCCTGTTTACGAGGAAAAATGGCCAAAACACTATTTTTTTAATAGGGTGAAAGGGCCAACAGAGCTTCTAGAATTGGTACACACAGATGTGTGTGAACAAGTTCCCATAGAATAAATAAATGGTTATTCTTACTTCATAACTTTTACCAATAACTTGATTAGATGTGTATCTATCTAAAAAATGAGGTATAAGTCTAATTCCTTTATGAAATTAAAATAATTATAGAATAAATTAGATAATTAACTTAGAAAGAAAATAAAGAATCATTGATCAGATTGAGGTGGTGAGTATCTTAACCAATAGTTTATCAAATTTCTATGATAGTTTGGGATTCTATCTCAACTCGCTCCACCTTAAGCACCATAGTGGAATTATGTTAGTTAAAGGAGGAATCATACATTTTTAGACATGGTATGTTCGATAATAAGTCATGCAGATCTTCTATTATCCTTTTGAATATATTCATTACAAATTCTATCATACACACCAAAATAAGTAACAATTAAAGCAAAAAATAGAATTATTTTCAAGTTATGGAGTGGAAAAAAGTTTTGTTCATAAATTATTATAGGGTTGTGATGAATTTATTAATTCCTTCTAAGGAAACAAACTTACTCATCAAGTAACAAAGTGTATCTTTATAGGGTATCTTAAGGAAAAAAGGGATACTGCTTATACAAACCCTCCAAAAAAATTTATTTTCGTCAGATAATCCAAATTCATTAGAGGGAGTGCATACATAAAAAAGGATAGTGGGATCAAGATTGAATTAAATGAATTTTATTCCCATGATATAGAAGATTTGGTACAGGGAAAGATTCTCCAAGTCCCTATAGAAGAAGTAGTTCATTAAACAAAAGTTCTTTATAAGATCACTAGAGAGTTAAGAGAACTATATATATATATATGGTTTTTGGTTCATTTAATATGGTGACTGATTATTTTTTGATTATGATGAAACTCTCTCGTATAAAGAGGTAGTACAGATCTCATAAGATGCAAGATGTAAAGAAGCTAATAATTTTGAAATGGATTCTATATATCATAACTAAGTTAGGGTTCTTATCGATGCACTAGTTGATGTAAATACCATAGGGTGAAATTTTGTATTAAATAGAAAATTGTAAAGGTAAGGTAAGGTACATACCTATAAAGCAAGGATAGTGGATAAAGGGTTTAACCAGTATCATGTAATTGAATATGATGAAACCTTTTTATTAGTTTTTAGGTTTAATTTCATCATAATTATACTTTCTATAGAAACTTGCCATGACTATGAAATTTGAAAGATAGATGTCAATATAACTTTCCTTAATGATAACCTTTATGAATATTTCTACATGAAACAACTAGAAAGGTTTTTAACTCCAAGTGATGGGAAAAATATTTAAATGTTTCAAAAAAATCAATTATTGAGTGAACCAAACATCCAGGTCATGGAACATTCAGTTTGATGAATCTAATAAATAATTTACTTCATTCCAAATGAATGTGATCCATGTATTTACAGGAGGTTTAGTGGGAATAAATTTATTATCCTAGTAGTAAATTTTTATTACATATTATTTATTGGAAATAAAATATCAGTCCTATAGTACGTTAAGGACTGGTTGAAAAAGTTTTTCTTTGTGAAGGACATCAGAGAACTAGTCTATATTATATTGATAAATATCACTCATAACAGATCCATGTGGACACATGAACTATGTATAATTATATACATTAACTAGTTACAAAATTGATTTACTATGGAATAATCCCAAAGGGGATTAGTTCTGGTGTCACATGGCATACATATTTCTATGAAAATGTGTCCTCAGACACAACATTATAAAGAGAGAATATGTAAGATCTTATATTATTTATTAATAGGATAAATAATGTATGCCATGTTATATATTAGACTAGATTTTTTCCATTAATTGAGCATGTTGAGTAGATATAAAACTGATCCAGGAGAATAGGATTGGTCTAATGTTAAGGACATCCTTAATTATTTGAGAAGAACTAAAAATTTGTTCATAGTGTATGGAGGAGAAAAAGATTTGTTCATTATGGTTTATACTGATTCTATTTTTCAAAATAGATCATGATAATCTAAATTTTCAGTTAAGATATGTTTTATGTCTCAATGGAGGAGTTCTGAGCTTGAAGTTTTCAAAACAGCCAGTTGTTACTGATTCTATAGTGAAGTCTAAGTATATAGTTGATTTTGATGTATTCATGGAATATATTTTGATATGAAACTTTTTCTATGAGATTGATGTGGTATGTAGAATTAAACACCATGTCACATTGTATTTTGATAATATAGTAGTTTTGTCTCTTGTAAAAGAGATAAGGTCACACCAAAAGATAAATCCCATAATCTAGAAGTATCACCTCATGAGATATTTTTCTCAAAGGGGTGAAGTTGCAGTAAATAGAGTTCCCAAAAAAGAAAACATGGTGGACACTTACACTAAAGACATATCTCAATAGAATAATGAGTATTATGTGAGGGATAATATACTAGAAGTTATTGGTAGTTTTCCCAATAAAAAGTGGGATTCTATTGTAATTTTTTCCCTAGAACCAAATTTTTTATAATTTATAATAACTTGTATACTTTTTTCAATAATAATAAACTCTTTATAAAATAATGATTTTTATTCCATATAAAATAATATGTGATGATGTCCAAAGTGTATATATCACATTGAATGGTCAT
The DNA here is from genome assembly GCA_963277665.1 of Viscum album. Taxonomy (NCBI): domain Eukaryota; kingdom Viridiplantae; phylum Streptophyta; class Magnoliopsida; order Santalales; family Viscaceae; genus Viscum; species Viscum album. Next base: position 1,633,224,501 of record OY728155.1, on the reverse strand, counting down.
AGTAGTTCCCCATAATGATTAGAGCCTACAAGAGCCATGATAGTATTATTAAATATATTTTCAAGAGATGGATGAAATAATTTGAGTGACATAAATTATATAGGTTTTCATGGGTTGAGAATCATAATAATTTGAGGCACCTTTTCATGGTGTATGCCCTTGGCAATATTTAGTGTAAGATGTTATGAGAATGAGACCCATAATTACGAAATAAACATTTATATGTGTCATTAGATCTTATTGTCTATAGGTGTGTGTATTGATTCTTAGACTTTAATATTATTAATGAGTGTTATAAGTTGTTTACTTTTATATATTTATTAAAACCATGATAATATATGTTTGTGGTATGGTAGGATGTGTTGGGTGTGTCTCGAGTAATATTACATTAATGAATAATATGAGAAAGGATTTGACCATTATGTTCTTTACTAAAAGTTTATATCCCATTCCCTTTGATGAAAGTGGTATAGCGTAAGTAGATCCATGACCCTGGTGTTATATAAGAAAAGTCAATTTTGGAAATTCAAGGAAAGAGACATCAAGCACATAAGTTGATGGAACCAGTATACATTATACTTGATTAGAGATATCATGATACATGGGTTATATTATATAATAAGAATATTTATATGATATTATGTTGTTGTGGAATTAACTTCATTATATATGAGTACATGGGTGTGTTCCTATATACTGTTCTCAGAATTTAGGATTATTTTCCTAATTCCACTATGAAAGAGGCTTAAAAGGTCACTTACTAATTGTATTCAGAATCTCTATTAACTAATATATTATTATTTATTATTTTAAAAGATGATTAAATATTATTCCCGCATGTGGTTTAATAATTATTCATGCTTTCTTGATCACATATATTTCTTCACTAGTTATTTAAGATAATATTATTTGAGCATAATATTTAATAAACATTTATTTAGTATTTAGTTAATATGATATTTATTTATTTATTGGTTAATAGTGAAATGTTATTTATTTATTATATAAGTAGTCATTATTCAAGGCCCAAAAAATATCATGTATGAATGGCGAACTGAGTTTAATGTTCCAATGAGAAAAAAATATATTGAAAACTATTTTAATAAATAATATTTAATTTAATTTTTGTGTTTAGAACATGTCAAGAAATAATAATTATATTATTATTATTTAAATTTGGTTGAAAAGGATTAAATAAATAATAAAGGTTACATGTGAAATTATTTATTTCTAACCCGAGTAGTATATAAACCAAATTATATTATTTTTTAAGAGAGAAAATTCACTTCATTTTTTTGTGAACAAAGAAATATGGAGAATCCTCCTGAAGACCTAGTGATCTCCCTTCTCCAAGAACACTCTAAATAATAGAAATTGATATCCCTCAAACTTTTACTCTTGACTCTAGATGGATTAAATGGAATATTTTTAATCGATTATTTGGGTTATCAAAGGAGAATGATGCAAGCATTAGGATCTATTGTGCTAGCACCCATGTATTCCTAAAATAATGTTACGAGGTTATTGGAACACATTTTGATCACCTCTAGAGGTAATATATAATTTATTATTACAGAAAATGATTTTATGGTGTATATCTATTGTCAGATCCATCAATAAAAAAAATCCATTCAAGGTAATTATTACTTGATTAACTTTGTTAAAAATAATATGAGACAATCATAGGCTTTGGTTTTTGTATTTATCCATTATCTATATTTGTTGATTCAAATCTATATAACATAGAATTTACAATTTTTTATATCTCAAAATAATAATCAATCATTACAAAAATATGAGTTGGGAATAACCCATCTAACGCTTCTATTGCACCCAAAACCTACATTATAGAGAGTAATAGTGTTCACTGGTCATAAGAAAGTGAATTATCAATGGAATGTTAAGGACCTAAAAATCATAAATCGATTATGATTTAAAATATTGTTTTATTTATCAGATATGAAGGTATTAGGACAAAATTTTATTTCAATGTCTTTTTTTAAAAGTTTAGAAATTCATTTACTATATAAGAATATAAGGAAATATCCTTACTTGATATATTTCTATTTCATAATAATAATTTCATCTATTTATTTTTAATTGTTTAATTTTCAATTCATTCTTACTCTATGAAATTAATATACAAATATTAATTTTTTTTTATTCCTAAAGTAATAGAATTCACTTTTAACAAATCATATGATCCATAAAATATTGAAAAGTGTTTCTATCTATCCCTCACTATTTAAAAAACCAATATGGTTAGCACAAGTTATCCAATATAATACATTAATCTCAAAACATCAACAGTAACACCACTGGTTCATCATTAATATTTATTTTTTAAATAGTTTAACTAAAAATAATGACATCTTAACCAGGAAATCACATAAGCCAGTTGTATATGTTAAACCCTAATCATCCTTTGGTTGTGGGTTCAAGCCCTAGGTCCTTGTTAGGAACAATAGTTTTTCCTTTTTGTAAACTATATTAATAAAATTCCTGTAAAGTTTCCAAATTGTGATAACCCATGATTATAGTAACATCAAATATAAGATAAACTATAATGGTTTCTAATACCATTAATCTTTTTTCTAAAAAAAATTTAATGTGTACTTCTATAAATAACTTTTCATACTTTAAACCAATGGGTTGTATTCCCAAAAAATGTTTTCCAAAAATATCATTAATCATGTTATATTTATACCACACAGTTTTTCAAAAGGGATATTTAAGACTTGGAACTTATTAACAATGTTAAAATCATAAAACCATGGTTTTATTCATCAATATCATGTTAATGAAAACATAAATGCTTATAAAATTTTACATAACCATTATATGATTTATAAATCTTATCACTAAAATACCATTGGAAAAAATACTTCTGAATTTTATTACTTAATCCCTAATACATAAGTACATCATCTGTTTTATTTCCACATTGTTCCTTCCTTAGTCTATAGTTTTACTCATAGAAGATTTCATTGACTCGTATATTGACAAGTATCCCCACATTTAAGACAATGAACTATAAATGGATCCCTATGATTAGATTTATTTCCTTACATCATACTCTTCATTTTTCATTGGAATTTTTTTCATTGAGCTCTTTTTCTCCACAAAAAATTATTTTCATATTCCATTAGGAAACATTCCTAGGTGTCTCATTAAACATTTATGACATGAATGAAATCAATCCTTCTTTTCTACATGATATCCACCACTAGATCTCTTAGATAAATCAATAATTCTCTTCTTTAGAGAGATTAGGAGTTAGTTAATGTGTATGTTGTTAATCATATTTCAGGAAAACTTTTTAGAAATAATCATGATATATTTTTCTCCAATTGTTGTCAAATTTATTTGCTCATAATCACCACATTTTCTATCATGTTCAATGCTTACATGATTCCTTCAGGTTCCATCCATTTAATAAAACCAAAAAGCATAGTGTTAGTAATAATAATTATAGTGGGAAAACCATATAATCATTTATAAGATATTTAAATCATGTCACCATATTTTAATCTAAGACACATTAGGTTTAATCAAGGTCATTCATTATCATCAACTAATAAAATATTTCATAAAAGTTTGTAAATAAATGTGAATAGTATTTTACATATTCCCCAGTAGTGTCAAACTAGGTGTGCAGTAAGACCTATTTTTGTGCATCAGGTAATGCTCAGGTCAATCCCAATGGGCCATTTTCATAATTATTACCCCTAGGTACATGTTTTTAGAACCACATCCACTTGTTGTATCCATACAAGGATGTATTAATAGGAAAAATAATAATATCTTCCTTACCAAAACATTAGGATTTCTTATATACCAATCTTATGAATCTATCATAGGGTTTTTTTCATAATATTTGTTTTCCTTAATCTAGTTCTCAAGGTTTATACTAAACATCCTCTGATACCAACTATAATGACCCCAACCCTAGTAACCCATATCCAGTGTATTACTTTATTACATTGTCATAAGATATAGGGAATTACATCTTAGAGGAAAAAATATTTTATTAGTCTTGGTAAACTAGATACATAATTAATACTTTAAATGCATTTGAAAAAAATAATTTTTTTGAGATTAACATTATTCCCTCCACCATATCATCGCATATCAATCATAGTACACTTCATGGATTCCTAGAAAATGAAAAAAAATAATGGGGAGATAAAATTCTCGATAAGGGTTAAGGATAATATAATATATCATAAATTAATAAATAATAATCAGTATGGAAAGTTAAATAACTGAACACACACATAATTTAATCAATAAATTGGCTATCATGACTAGATAAGGCATAATCAATTTGGAAAGGTAACTAACTAAAAATGAATTCAATTTAATCAATTAATTAAGATTGAAATGCATTTAGATATAATATTATTGTGAAAATAACATGGATAATAATAACTGAATTCTTAATGAATGAAATGATGGATTATTATAAGTCATGTCTTAGGTACATGATACCTCTACCATCAAGACCTTTCACAAGAAAGTTTAAAAATATATGTAGAAACCTATTTAATGCTAGCTTACTGATTCACCTTATTAGACTACCAATTCATCGAGTAGCTATATAATTATAGGCCCCACCCATCTCTGCAAGTCCAAAGCATTCCTCATATATCAAATAATTGATTTAATTCATAAAAAATGTTCCTTATAATCAAATATCCATTTTGAGAAATGAATACATATTTATCAATATTTAAACAGATAAAAAACGTTATATTTAAAACATCGTATATATAAATGATTTACATTTTAAGAAATTAACATATATATGATAAATAATATTGATATTTAGAGTAAATTTAATGTCTAATGATCACATTAAAGTGAATATTTCAAGGGTGGGTTGATGATTACAAAAGTAAATCAGGAAGTTAAAGTCAATATTATCCATTTTCAAAACAATCCTAAACCATCTAGAGGGAGAATAAAAATATTATCAATACACAATATCCCTAGTGAATTATATGTAAAAACATAATTTTTATCATTGAATTATACAAATACTATAAAAATAAATTTAATTTTTTTTTTGAAGAATGTAATGCCTCGACCCTAGATACCCAGAGTCGGTGCATTATTACATAACATTGGCATGATCATAAAAAAGATCAAGTCTCAAAAGACCGATTAGTTTAGTAGCCTTGGAATAACTAGATACATTAATAAAGTTTACATTACATCATAAAATGAAAACTACAAAAATATAGTCTCCATAGTCCATACTCTTATCCCCTCATATTATCCCTGTAGTTCATTCATAAAATACTTCTTCACATCCTGGGAAAAATAAAACATAGAAAAGGGGTGAGCTCAAATTCCCAGTAAGGATAACAATATTGCGGAAACTTTCGTAAATAAGAATAAACATTTAGGGCAATGTATAACTAAAACAAAAGCCTTTTAAAATTGAACTTCAATATAATATGGTAGAAATAAAATGAAATAGTTCCATTTACTTATTCACATGGATATTCTACTAATTGAATAATCACATGCAATATCAATAACCACTTTCATAATGATGGAATGCATAATGCCAGACTATCATAACCACATAGCCAAGTCCTCGTGCCAAGACTACAAATAAGATTTTGTCAAGGCCATGTGCCAAGAAACTAGTTTGTCTCATGAGACCTACTGATGCATTGAGGAGCTATAGCGGGCTCTACCCGTCACTTATTAAGTCCAATGCATTTCTCATATGAACAGGTTTAAACATAAGGTAAACATTCATATTAAAACTAGCATATGAAATTTCAATACTTTCTCCATAAACCATGAATGGTATAAAAATAACACATCCACAGTCATACATATTAAAAAACCTTCAATACAATATGGATGTTTTTGTATCATAATAAATAAACTTCAAATAACCTTAAAATCCATCAAAGGATGTTGACATAGATGAAATCAAAACTATTTGAGAGAAATAACTTTTTTTAAAATCATTTAAAAGTCACATAATTATAAAATAAGACATTTACTTGAAAATATTCTTATAATATTGTAAAGGAAGCTTCGACTATTTTATAACGATGGAAAATAGCCGCACCCGCCGTATAAGTTAAAAAAAGACATTTATACCTTAATTCTGTCGAAAAGGTTAAAAGGGACCTTGTTTGGAAAACGACGGAAAGATTCCTTTATAAACCTCTTATAAAAATTCAAACAAGGGTATAAATGACTTTAACCCATATTCTAGTAAATAGTAAAAATGTTTTGAAATACATTTTTAAGAAACATGGATGTGTATGATAAAAAATTCCCAGTAGATTATTACGTATAAACAACCTCAGATAATGAAGAGATTTCAAAATAAACACCTAACTTGTACTTTTCCTTGGTTGGAGGTAGGTTAACATCCTGTATAATGGTGAAATAATTGTTATTAAATTATACAAGAATCATATTCATTAATATGATATCATATATGATCTTTTAACATTTATTTATTAATAATATCTTAGAATTATCGTCGTTTCGGGTGTTAACTTACTCATTTTCTTTTATATGTTTTTTTACATAAGCCGTGTTTGTTATGGATAGGTTGTATCGTATTCATATACAGAATTATATCAAGTCCTTAAAAATTATTTTTAATCATCAAATGATAATTATACTTGAATGGATACGATGGAGAATGAATCTCATCACGTTCGTGGAGACGGTAGTCTGTACATACGCACGAGCGACAATATCATTCTATTGATATTAAAATAATATATGTTTGGAAGGTATATCATATATATAGAATCCCTATCATGTTAAATTTATTATTTACATGAATTACACATTAAAATTATATATGATTTGATGGTATATCATATATACATAATCCTTAAATCAATTTTTCCAAAATTCAATTCACAATAGTGGAAAATTTTAATTTAAAATAAATCCTGTAGAAGTGACGAGAAATTGGGGTTTTAAATAGAAAATTATTAAAATATTAAAAAGGTTTTATATCAAAATTAAACATAAAAATGGTTACATTAAAAAAATTAAATTAATATATATATATAATTGTACTAATTTTTCTTTAAAACCAATTTTAAATATAATTTTACTTTATAAATAATGAAAATGAATTGGTATTTTTCAATTGAAATTCGGTACTTTTCACTATTCATCAAAAAATGAAAAATTTTAGAAAAATACAAGAAATTATCCCCTAGATAATTTTGAATTTATATCTTAAAAAATAATTTAATTTTATGAAATAAATTTTCTAAAATTGTAAAACAAATTTTAAATTATATGTGCAAACTACAACTAATCTATCTTCTAGAAAAAAACATTTTTTCAAGAAAAAATTCTTTTTATTTCAAATTAATTTTATTTTATTTTTAATAAATAGATAACTATTATATTTTTTACATGTTTGAACCATAAAATTTTTATAATTTAGTTATTATTATTCATACTCAACAATTTAACATCTAGGATATAATCATATTATGGTTCATTTAGACTCGGGGTTACGTGTTCTGTAAGATATCTAAGTGAATAAATTTATATAAATTTATTACATTGGCTTTTTATGACTGGTGATTTTTATAGCATAAACTTTTAAATACATTTATTTGTAAATACTGTTTTTTTATTACTCGTTTGAATAGAAGGTTCAATAAAATTGTGAATAATCATTCATCTCTAGGAGAACTAGTTCCTGAAATTGATCAATATGTAAAAGTTCTTAGAGATATTCCATCTAAATGGAATGTAATTTTTTCTACCATTGGGAAGTATACTATTGTAAAATATCTCAAGATAAATGATCTTATTGGAAAACTCATGATGTATAAATCTGGGATGTAAGTTTAGGTTGTAGATCAAAAGATGATTAAATGATAGAATGCTACTTTGAAAGTATCTACTTCAAAAGATGATAATATAAACAAAGAGACTCCATTTTCATTCTTATATTATAAAGAAACTTTAATAAAATTATATTCATGTGTTGAGCACACTAGATATTCTAATACTTTCAAATAGTTCAATAACAAGAGAAGAGGATTAAAAATTCCTTTAATAATTATAAGAATTATGATGGAAATGGAAAGGAAGTCAAAAGCTATGAATAAAATAATCTTGAACACATTAAACTTGACTACCCTCTATTTCATGATAATACTAATATTGAGATGAAGTAATTCAAGCAGTTTATCTATTATAATATATATAATAAATCTATAAATGCTACATTGATTGCCTTATAGGACTCCAATAATGATTCTAGTTTAAATTAAAAAAATTAGGTACCTAATAAAAAGAAACATATATGCTTTATGGCACAAACTAAGGAGGTGTAATCTACATATTAGTATTATAATGAATCTAAAGTAGAAAAAATGATCTTATAATAAATTAAATGAATAATGATCAATATTATAATACCACTTTAATTATTTTAAGAAAAAGAAAAAGATTCTAAAGAAATTATATGATGTTTCTATTAATGAAAAAATATTAAAAAAACAAATATATGAACTCAAAGTTAAACTAGATGATTTTTTTTAGTTACATTGTCTACAAAAAAATGAAATAATTATAGATTAAAGTTAAAAATCTAATGAATGGTGTTAATATTTTTACTAGGGATAGCTAAAAAATCCTTGGTTGGAATAAAGAAAATAAAAAAAATATGGCATAGGAAGTAAGGAAGAAAAACTCAAGTTGTATAAAAATTATTTTAGGACTAGTTCCCAAAATATAAATATGTAAAAGATCACATTCTTTAATTAGGGTACAAATGGCCATTTTTAAATGATTGTTTTTTACAAACCATCAAATGTGTGTAATAAAAATATTTTTTCTTCTATAAGTTTTTCTAGTTCTAATTCTAAAAATTATAAAAAATATATATCTATATTTGGATACCCAAATCATTTTTAGCTAACACTGCTGGACCCAAGAGAATTTAGGATCAAAAACGACTTTTGGATTAATTTTTTTATAGGCAACAATCCTTGTCAATAGAAATACAAAACAAAATTATGTAAAGTGGATGTTCAAGACATAGGAGTTAGGATTTTTCCCATATTTTCTCAGTATCCTAGATTGATGGAGGACATGTCACGTTTAGTGAAAATTATAAAAGGAAAATACTTAGTATAGGATCTATTAGAAATCATCAATCAATCCTCAAAAGTAATGTTTTTTATTTTCAATTCTTAAATAAAAACCTGTTAAGTATTTATTAACTTTTTGATGACAGATATTTAATATGTTTTTCTTTATAATACCTATTTTTTTAGAAGATAAATTACTTATGTTTAAGGAACTAGAAACTAAAATTTCTATACCTTATATATTAATTATTATTGTAGAAAAATATAAACTATTTTAATGATTGAATAAATGAATCATGGATTTAGAATAGGAGGCTTAGAAATTATAATGCTTATTCCATGATAATGTTATCAAAAATAAATTTAATTTCTAAACCATCTACCCCTAAATTTGATAAAAATCAATATTGTAATTTGTGAAAAATGAGTAAGAAAAAATATATTTTAAACCAAAAAAAGTAGTTTCTACTCGTAGACCCTTATAAATTATACACATGGATCGTTTCGGGTCATCTATAATATAAATTTAGAGTGGTAAATATTTTTCATATGTTTTGGTCAATGATTTTTTAAGAAATACATGGGTATATTTTTTTAGACTCAAAAATGAATCATGTTGTATTTTTACAAAAAATTTTAAAATTTTAAAAAATGAAAAAAAAAACTCCAAAATTTTGAATTTTTGGAATGACCATGTAAGGGTATGAGAATCATGATTTTAATTAACTTTTCTCAAAACATTCAATAAAACATTCCATTTTCCCCAAAAACACCTCAATAGAATAGTGTTGTTGAAAATAGGAATATGACCTTACATGGAATTTATAGAATAATTCTATGTGAATATCTCATATCATTCACTTTTTGTATGAATATATTAACCCATAATGTTATTTAATTAATTTATTTTTAATAATTCTTATCATAAATGATATACCTTATGAGATATGAAATAATAAGAAACCAAAGGTTTGATACTTTTATTATTTTTGGATGTAATGTTTATATATATCTTGAACAGCAAAGATAATCTGGTTATGTTTGATCCATATTTTGGTGATGGAAACTTCTTATGTTCTTTAATTTCTTCTAAATATTATAATATTTTAATAATAAGTAAAGTTAGTTAAATAATCGATGCATTTTAAATTTTATTAAATTAATCATTACTATCACAAGAAAACTCAAATTGATAACTTAATTGATTCTTAGGTCAATATAGAACTTGAACATCTCTTTAATGACTAGGAAAATAGTGATTGGGGATATAATCAAGAATAATTTAAACTAGAATGGATTGATTCAAAATATTCTGAAAGTTTACTTACTAGAAAACCTAGAAACCAAAATGATAATCCTCTAGAAACTATTATAGGAAATCTAGATGTAGGTGTTAGGACTATGAGAAGTTTATGAAACCTTGCTGAATTTTATTAATTTCTTTCCAAACATGAACCTTAAACCATATAAGAATCCCTAGATGATAAAAATTTAGTAGTTACTATTCAAGAAGTATTAAACCATTTCAAATGGAGCAAGGTTTAAGAATTTGTTGATAGACCCATGTTTATTTGTTATTTTTTTCAATCAAACCCAAAATAATCTCATTTTATTGTAATTAAAATAATTATAATATATCTAAAATTAATATTTTCATTGTATTTGTTATTTCCAAAAACTAATTACATTAATTTAACTTCATACTTAGATGAAAATTTTAATGGATGTTGACCAGATAGGAAAAGTACCTCAGGAACCTATAATTTTCTAGAAAAATATTTAGTATCATGGTCTAGCAAGAAGAAAAATTATATTTCAATATTAACAATAAAATATAAATATGTTTTTGTTTAGAGGTATGTTTCATAGGTTTTGTGGATGAAACACACCCTGATTTGTTTTAGATTTTATTTTAATTCTGTACCCATTAAATGTGATAACACAAGTGCTATCAATATTTCTAAAAATAAAATAAATCATTTTAGAACAATGAATACTAATATTAGACATAATTTCTTAAGATATCATGGATAAAAAGGTGATATCTATTTATAAATCATTTGTATAAAAATTAATTAGTAGAAATTTTTACAATACCACTATATTTTGATCAATTTGTTTTTATCACTTCTAAATTAGGATTGTTTGTTTTCAATTTATTTCATTCTAATTATTTTTTTATGATCTTCTATGACAAAATACATTTTTTTGGTTAATGTTTTCTATTTTTATTTTTAGAATCTCCATTTTAGATCTCAACATGTCAGGAAGCAGTAAGTTGTTTGTTTTAGTTATGATTGATTTTTCATTACTCTAGTCGTGTAATTTTATATATCTCAAAAGATAATTTAATTCATTATTTTGAATATAAAACTCACCCCATTTAGTACCTAACTTTATTTCTCATCCTCAACCCCCCTTTTCCCTGTAACCTTTAAACATTTTTCACTTCATTAATCGCCCATGAGAAATACTAATCATTCAAATATTGTATCTTCTAATAGTTAAAAAAAGAAAAGGTTTTTTGGAAAGTGGTGATTGGAATAGAAATTGATTTCCAATGGTTGGACCGCATGGATATGATTTTAAAGAAATTCATAAACTTTTATTTATGGGAGTTCATCTACAATAAAAAGTACACTGATTTCTTATTTGAAAAGGAAATATTTAATTTTTACTAGTTTTTTACTTCCCATTTTGGTGAAAATAAATACCTAGAAACATTGATGTTTAATGTGATATAGTTTTCAATGTCTTTGGTCGAAATTGTTAGAATATTTCATTTTCCTCATGAAAGGAGCATTGATTTATATACCTATATTTCTATAAATGATAATTTTATCCCTTTTTATATTATAAAATCTCTTTTTGGAGCTCTTAATGTTTAAAATAAATATATTAAATATCTCATGAAATATTGATATGTTCTTCTAATGTTTACACAATCAGTAATTTACTATAGGAATGGAATGTTTGAAAAGATTTTATTTTAGGATATTTTTATATTATATCACTTTCTAATAGAGAAGTGAGTTAATCTCTCACACTATATCCTACATTATATGTTCTAAATTAACAATAAATCACTACATTTTAAACTATTTGGATGGATTATAACTCTGACTTTTAAGAATTCCAATGTATGACTTATAAATTTCCTAGCCACTAGATTCTAAGGTTTGATAAATATATATAATGGAAGAATATATATTATTGGATACTTATATAGTCTTATGTTTAAGAAATTATTTATTAATGGTGTTTGTAAAGATGTTGAAGTTGACCCTATAGTTGTATGGGGTATCAAAAATTAAAAAATAGTGTTCTGGATGTATATGTTGAAAGAGATATTGGAACAATTAAATAATAGCCTCCAAGAGAAAGTTTTATTATTGAAAACCAATAAGAAGTTGTTTCAAATGTATAATTAGTAGATCATATATATCATCTATCTATTATATATGCAAAACAAGTTCTAGTTTTTATTTTTTAAAAATCAAACTGAATTTATTTCGAGTGTAAAAGAATTTTTTTCAAAAGACTAACCTACATTTGATCCAGTTGTGACTCCCTATAATGAAGAGGTAAATCCTAGTGATGGTGTTCTTGCATAAGGAGTATTATATAAGACTCCTCATTCTTCTTATTTAGAAATGTTGGTTTCTTCCATTTCAATCATATGTCCCTAAGTAATCTCATTTTTCAGTGGTGCTTGTTGTGACACTCATACTTTTAGTCATGTCTAATTTAGTTTTATTGCTAAATTGAATAAAAGTCTATTTTCCCAAATTGAAATTGTATATTCTACAAGGGGATGAAGAAGGACCTATACTAGTAATAAATAGGGAAACTTTTCCAAGTGTATCCTCTAATAAAAAACCATTTCTTAGATAAGAAACTTCACCAATTCATAGAGAATGTAAATAAAGTAGTTCTTAGTTTAATAGTAATGACATTCGAACCTTCTTAAATCATATCTTTTCCAAGTTTATTGATCTCAAAGAAAGAAATTTCTACTTTGAGGTTAGAGATATATTAATCATGAAAACAAGTTCAATAATTCAAGGGAATATAGTTTCAAAATATGATATGGATTCTTCTAAAGAGATTATGGCGTCCCATTTTTAGTATATTATGATTATACAAAATTTTTAATAAAATCTAGTATCAAAGATTGAATTTTTATGGATTAAAGAGAATGATCCAATATTATTTGGATACTTCTAAGAGATCTTAGAATATTGGAACCAGTAATGAAGGAGCTATAGACCATGTTTCTATAGGGAATCGGTTGGAAGTTTTAACACTTTCCCTTAACACATTAATTGAATGAATTGCATCCATTAAATGTGAATTTCTTTCACTAAAAATTTTGTTTGATATAAAAGGTATTTAGCTACTAAAATCTGTATTATACACATTATTCCTTAAATAACTATCCAAATTTCAGATTATTCATTGAAATATTTAGGTATTCTAGTCCTATAAAATGTTCCCTTGATTAATGAGACATCATTCAACACTCATAAAGACACCAGTTTCAAAATAAATGGTCTTAGAAAGATGGTCAATTCACCTTCAAATAACTTTTTTTATCTTGAAGGTAATATCATTGTACTTAACCATTTAGTTATCAAATTTTTATCGTATGATTCTTACTTAGAAGAATAAAATTATTTTTTAGATATGAGATATGAACGTACTACCTCAGTGTGAAAGTAAGTTATTATGGTGTTTACTCATAAGGAAGTTTTGATTATGTCTTCCCCCATAACCAGTGTACCAAGTTTATCTAATACAGATATGGACAGGTTGAAGATGTCAATTCTTAGTTGTGTAATAAATTTTAATATGCATGACTATATAATAATATTCATCTAGAAATCATGAAAAGGAATCACTTCCCTACTAAAATTCTATCAATGTGATATTTTGAAGAGAATTGATATGTGTGTGATTCTATTTTTCACATGAGAGGAAAATGTTTTCTATGACCAAGTATTCCAAATCTAAATCCTTCAACATATCATAAGCTTAAATATATATTTGATCCAATATATTTCTATGAAATTTAGAATTCTATGTTTCTGGCACCACCTAATACTCTTAAAGCATCTACTCCTGCTACCTTATCACATAATAGTTTCTATCATAGAGAAAGATATTACATGGATAATGCTCAGTATTTTGTTTCTAGAATTAGGGATTGTATAGCGAAGACTATCCCATATGATATATTTTTAATTGTTGAACTATCTATTTCAGATGATCCTTTTTTGTTATCTCTGGATCCATTGAAGACACCCCTTTTCATACATTTTTTTACCTCTCTTCCACCACTAATCATTCAAGAAACCACCTCACGATAATTTTCCTATTTATTACAAACAAAATGAATGATTTTATTTTATATTTATATTGTAATTTATTGATGATATATGATATTTCTTTCTCCTGAATTTCTTTTTGATTCATCTGTGACTAATTTTTTTATCTTTTTCTTTTTGTTGTCTGGATGTTTATTTTGTTTCTAAGTATGTGGAGACTTCTATCCATGTTTTTTACTTAATACTCTTACTTTTTAAACTTTTATATTTGTTTTAATGAATTTTTTTATTATTACCTTTTTTTTTGATATCACAAATATGGGGAGAAGGGATCACAAGATATAACTCTGATAAAATGGGATTCTTTTGAAAAAAAATTGTTTATATGATTATAGGTTTTTTGGTCATCCACAATGGGGAGATTATTAGAAAAAATTGTGTTGATCATCTATATCTCAATACTTTATGTGTTTTAATGATTAAAAATTACTATTTTATTTACTAATGAATTTATCTTAAGTGTTTTAGGAATTTATCCTTGAAATTTATTAACTCTCTTAAAATATATGTTTTATTTATTTAATAAATTACAAATGAGTTTATATTATAATGTTGATATTTAAAAATAATTTATCCAATATGTGTAAATATAATTATTCTATGAATTTTGGAATTAAATTTTAGAAAAAGGACATTATCTTATGTGGTGAAATTTATCTTACACAATAAAGAATTCACGTATGAATAGAAATCATTACTTTCACAGGAATCTAGTTTGAGATAAATTAATTATCTTATGTAATACCAACAATATAAAATGATGATATATCATAAATAAATCATCATATGAAAAGAAACAGATAAATTTATTATTTTACCAAAAGGAACATCATAAGTAGATTTTTATATTGAGTAATAAGTATCTGGATAAGTCATTTATTCTTACACGAACCTACAATTATCATACAGAATTTATGGAAATTATATATGAATTAATTTTTCTTATTTTACTTGAAGACTATCTTATGAAATATAATGAAATTTTATAAAAAAATTAATTATATTACAATCAATATTTTTATCTTATAAGATCACAAAGTTATAGAACTAATGAACCATTTATCTTACACATGATCATTTTTTCCTATAAAGAAGGATAATCTCATGAAAATAGTAAATCTATATAAATCATATTATAGGGATAGTTTATCTGATGAAGAATCAATTATCTAATTAGGGGTCAATATTTCCTTCCAAAATCAATAATCTCAAAAGAAGAATAATTTTTTTTTATTGTTGAATTCTATCAAAAGACTAAACTTATTTTATCTGATGGTGGTTCCAAATCTCATAGAAGTTAGTATCATTTCAATAAAATATAAGTAATAATGACTCATACATTATCTTTGTTGATAACAACCATATCTAGTTAAGGAAAGTAAAAACATTAAATATTGTGCCTTTTCTAAAAAGATACAATGTTACAATGAAGTTCATGGTTATCAGAAATGTCTACATTTTTTATAACCATTTTCGTAAATAAGGATGGTCTCTAAATAAAAGCTTATTGATTCATATTTTAAAAGGATCATTCACTCGACTATTGGGATTAATGAGTATTCTTAATTCAAACTCAATGATAAGATATATAAAAGGAGTTCATGTGGATTCTTGAAAATACATATAGAATATATATAGAATATAGTTGATACCCAATAGTCTTTTCTCTACTTCTCAATGAATTCATAATCTTCTATGTTTCTCAGCTTGTAAAACTTTCCTTTGAAATCAGATAACCTCTATAGATACTCTTTGAAGATAATCCTTTTATCTAGTCATTTATTCTTCATATATCAGTTGTTTCTTTCAACTTTCTGTCATCCCTATATCAATATTTATATTTTATCTATTTATTATTCTATACTTGGTGTGTTCAAGTGTGATAAGATCATGTATAGGTATTGTAAAAGTATATCCTAGTTGAAATATATTATACCTTTTTTAACAAGGATCAAATTATTTCACATTACTGTAAAGCCCTTGAAAAATGATATGGTATAATGAAAATAATCAAACTCTTGGAGAAAAGTGTTTGTGATATCTTTATGCCCCAAACCACTATAAATACTCTTCTTTATATATTCATATTACTATTTATTATTCTATTTATAATTTTTGATAAGATAATTTATGATTCTCTCTATACTAAAGAGAGTGTGGTTTTTATATGAATAAATTCTAATAAATCAATTCACTTCCCACTCTTGAGTCATTGTGATACATTTATCTGACCAAAACAAACCACCCTTGTTAACCCCATCCTACTTTTCTTTTAATAAAATTAACATTTATTAATAAATTAGAGAGATATTTTGGGCTCACCCATCATATAATCTATATAAGTATCACCCATTATATAAGATCCATTGGAATCACCCTTCATTAAATACAATTCTCAAGTACCATATCATAAAAAAAAATTAATCTTCCACCATTTCATCATAAAACCCTTTAAAAACTATTTTTAACCCATAATAAATGTACTTTCCATTTTTATATAAAAATAGGGAGAAATGTCTCTTTATTTTGAAAAAAAATTAAAATGAGAAATAAAAAAATATTATTCAAATGGTTCCATTTGAAAATAAACATGGAACATTTTATAGGGATCTCCAAAGTAGTTAAGATTCATGGTGGTAGGAAATTTCAATCATTCCATAAAATAAAAAATTGTTCTTTATTTTACACCTTCGGTAAGAGTACCTCATTCTGAGAATGATGGGAAGATTCATTTTTAAACCCTATAAAGAAAGTAAAATGTATTTGAATAGGAAAGTTAAAATACTTTTAAGTATAAATAATAATATTCTGAAAAAAATATATAGAATATAGATATCAATGAAAAATATTTGACAGGAATAATTTAGAACAAGGTTTTGAAGAAAAATCAATTAACATAAATACTGTCTAGAATCTTACATTATTTCAATCCTAAATAAGAAAGTTATAATGTATATTTTATTACTTAACAACATTTTTCAGGTTTATTACATTATTATAATACCTTTTATTTAATTTATGACCATGTTTTATTTAATTTCTTAATCAATTAATTTTAGCTCAAATATTCTGGGGGCGTTCGGTTCATAATCCCAAAATAGCTTCGGTGGGATAATTGTGGAAAAGGGGGAATTTTTCCAGTTTATCTGAAATCTTAATATTGAAATAATTATCATTTTTATACATTAGATACAATTTTATAACAATCCATTAATGGTTTATATGAAAAAATAATAACATCGCTTTGTGGGGGTGGTAGTCCGCATGTACACATGAATGATGTTATCATTTTTCAATGGATATAAATGTATAAAAATATATGATATGTTATATTTTTAGATTTATAATAATGAATTTAATATTATATATATTAATTAAATCCATCATAATATTCAACCTTATGAGGTGGTGAGGAAACAAAAAACACATATCATCGTGTAGGTGGTAATCTATACATACACATGAGCGATGTTTTCATTTTCTATAGGATGGAAAAGGAGATGAAAATGGTTTAAACCATATTCATAAAAACATTTCATAATATTTAATATATTTATGTTATTATTTTATCATTATTTATTAATATTTTAAAGATAAATAAGATTAAATAAACTTGAAATAAGTCGGTTGGGACTTATACATTATTTTTGGATAACAACTTTAGATTATACCTTAACCCTTCAATGATTGGACTTTTGGTGAGACCAAGAACTCTAGAGAATATGGATGGATGATAAGGATATAATTTAGTAGGTATTGGATTTAACATCCTCATGTCATTTTCAGGTACTACACTTTTTATATTCATTTTTTATCCTTCTATCCATGTAACATTTGAGTTATTCCTCTTATTTTGGTTTGTTTTGGTTAGAAAGAAAGGTCAGGGTAATTTTTTGTTTCTTTTTTGATAGTTTTAGAGAATATTGGGTATTTTTAATAGCATTTTAAATGCACGTGTAGATGGTAAGGCTATAAGTAGTCCATCAGGTAGTCAGTGGAGGTCACTTACTAGCCAGTGGAAGGTTGATAGAGGAGATTATCTATAAGAATCACCCCAATAAGTATGTGAAATACCACCATACAATTGGTAGGATAGCTGGTTAGATTTCTATATTTTTAAAAGCTATCGCCCAGATGGTTTCTTCTACTGGTTGGCCAGTGATGATGTTCTGAAACGATGAAGTTAGAGGAAGTTTCATAGTTCTGCCACCCCTGACACACGTTTTAATTCTAAATTAATCCCCTTATACCCTAATTGATACCATTCAACTTAGAGGCCCTATTGGAGTTTTTTTAGGTCTCTCAAATAAATTACTTTTTCATGTTAAATCACTTATCGAACTCTTTCTACTCTCTTGGTAAGTTGATCTTTGTTTTTTGTCTTAAATCTCCTTCTTCAAATTCCCCATGTTTACCTATGTGTTTTTTATTCATCAATAGACGAAATTTTTTATCCAAGTTTTTAATATAAATTATTTTATATTTGTTATATAATTTAGGTTCAACAATTAAACATCAAATCTGCATGGTGTGTTGATCGATAATTAGGGTGGTATGTTCTCTCTTTGGCCTAATTTGTTCTAGATCATGTCAATTGGGTGAATTATAGTGGGAATTATTGGTCTAGGATCCCTTCTTAATTACTAAGTCCCTCATATTATCATGTCTTATAGTGAAATATGGGCATGTAAATTCCATGTGTTTCGAGGTAGGTGCTTTCATAACATGGATTTATCATGTGAACCTTGATTTCATTCTCTCTGAAATGTATTTCTTAAATTATTTTAAAGAATGAAAAATGTTTTTATAAAAGGTTGTGGTTTTGAATATTATATTAAAAATGTATTTTCCCTTTTATATATTATTTGAAAATACTTTTAAAATTTTATATTGTATAGTTTCTAAGATGAATTTCCCTGAGATGATTTTAATGTGTTACACTTGTATGTGATCAATGATAAGGCAGGGATCCATCCTTAAGGATGAATTATTTCCATTAAACCTATTCCACTATGGTATTGTATGCACCGGGTTTTCTAATTTGTGGAAATTATTCATTATTAAAAGTGACTTATTACCCCAAAGACATTTTTTACCTGGGTAATATGCACACCAGGTTGAATACTAGTCAATAAAATTTAAATAGGATCATCATTGACTTGGAATTTTCTATAATCATGAGATAGTTTTTTTTATTAGTTATCTTTGATATGAAATGATGGTGTGTGTACTAAAATACTTTGGAAAAATTTTTATAACATGTTTTTCTAAAATTTGAAAAGGGTTTTTTATCCATGTTTTATGTTAACCTATTTCTCATGCCTTATTTTTAATTTATTAGGCATAATTGGTTTATTTTATGAAGTCTTCTTATAAAACACTTTGGGGGGGCCTACTATGATATTTTTTCACACCTTACATACTCCTTTGGATATATATATATATATGATATAAGTAAGTTTATGGTTCCATAGAGAGGTAGTGGTTTTGTTCCTTAGAAGGGTCTGAGTGTCTGGAGATAATATCATGTCACATAGAGTTTGGTTTTTCATCCTAGATTAATTTAGTTTTTGATATATATTATCACTTTTTTTATGGTTGTATCTATATTTTATTGTCTTATTTTTTAGCATACTAGAATTTTCTATATATTTACCACCTTTTTTCACATTTCTCAATGAAAAATAATTCCCAAAGGTTTTTTCTTGGTTCCCAGGCACTTTTTATAAGCCCGTGGGGATTGGGAACACCCTCTTGGATTTTTTAGAACTATTTCAGGTTATGGTTATTTGGTGTAAATCGGTTTGGTTCATGAAAATTGGTACCAAAGGGAAGGTTTACTTGTTTTCATCATCAATCTGAAATTTTTGGGATATTTTGGTTGACAATTGATAAAAATATAGAAACTTAATGGGTTGGTTGTGACTAAGTATCTGTATAACTCTTATCATGATGAGCCCAAGGTTACCATGGTTTATTAAGAATTGTGTATTTTGGGATTTGAAGAGTATTAATCCCAATATTTCATTTTTCTTATTTCATGATAATTCTAATTGACTTTTATTATAGTAAAATAGAATTTCTTTGTGGATCTCATGTTCTTATGCCTCTTTTTCTATTGATTTTTAGTATCACTCCCCCAATAATAATTCCAGTGATTCCTTAGGAGTGATATTCTGATAAACCGTAGAAGGAAAACCCCCCCTATTTGATTATATCTTGATTGAATATTTGGTGCACATGGTCTGATCTATGGACCAAGGTGTGGTACCTACCCCTATTCAAACTGGAGAGGTAAAACATTGAAGGGATAAGGAAAGGATTCAGACCCAAGAATTTTTTTTCTCCAGAAGCCACCATATTTAAATGGATTAATAATCCTAAATATTTGGATTATTTTTTGGAATATATAAAGTGGATTTTTAAATTCTTGGATACTCCTAACATAGTCAAAGTAAGGTAGTGGGACTTAGTTATCTTGGATAAGAAGTATGATGGATTGGAGTGAAATTATTTCAATTCTATTTTTACTAATTAGTTATACCCAAAATCTAATACCACGTATAAATCCATAGAATTTATCGAGCTTGATCATGGATATTTATCTATGATGGAGTATATCAACCATTTCAATGAGATTTCTATATTGTATTTTTGAGGTTTTTTAGAATAATAAGATAAAGGATCAAAGGTTTCAAATTGGTATTAAAGATCATATACAATCACACGTATTTATGTTAAATATGACCAATTATACCAAAGTTATGGATAGGGCCTTGAAAAAAGATATGGGTCTAGAAGGTATAGCTAGATTTGCTAAAATTTCCCCTTCCTTTATTAGTATCTCTAGTTGTTATTTCAGGGGTAAGAGGATGTGAAATGAGTTTCACAAGTAGATAAGTTATGGTACTTTTATAAGTCCCTTCCCACACTATAATCAGTGATAATTTGTTTGACATGTTATCAACATGGCACACATAGTGCTTTTTCCCAATGACTCTGACGGTTTGCAACTCATGTGGGTGTCATGGACACATGCAGAAGTTTTGTTGGAATCTATCTTCTCCTCACTTCAATAAATCTACATCAGTAGCTAGAGGATATATGGTGCATCCATATACATCATGCATTATAGGGTTTTATACACATCCCTCGAAAATTAATCTATTACATGCAGTTGGGGAGTTTCCAATGGAAGTTGATATGGGTCTTTGGACAATGAATGGTACCATTTATGTTGCTTATGCCTTAAATAATACTTTATTTAAATTATGTTCATCTAACTCGTTTTTATCAACTTATATTTTTGATATTTTAAAACATTCAATGGAATTTATTACATTCATTATCAAATTTTAAATTACTCTAGGTAATAATAGAGGGAAAGTTTTCTGATCTCCCTCATGATATTTCTTTATATGTGATATAGTAGTGGATTTGGATTTCTTAGTTCTTCACTTGGATATCTTTGATTTTATTATAATTATTTATATTTTGATGACACATAAGGATTTGATTTATTGATACCATAAATGGGTGTCCTTTACTTCTTTCGATGAGAGATCCCATGTGTTTTATAGAGAATGGGATCTAAGGTTTAGTATGGAAAATCCATCTCTTCCATAGCTTAGTAATTTGTTTTTCTTTTCTATAATTGTTTTAGAATAGTAATATTGTAGTGGTAACCAAACATTGGTATTAAATTATTTTCCTAAATTGTTTCTGGTTAACTTATTGGGTTTTCCACTAGAGGGTGATGTGGGTTTCTTGATTGACTTAGTGCCTGGAACTCAAATAGTATTGATGTCATCATATCACATGGATCTAGATAAATTGAAAGATATGAAAATTGAGTTAGATGATTTGGGATCCAAGGGATTTATATGCCCATGTGTGTCCCTTTGGGTACCCCCTGTGCTTTTTTCCAAGAAGGGTGATGAGAATATTTTCTTTATGTGTCGATTATGAGAATATCAATTGAGTGATGTTCAAGAAAAACTATATCTTTCCTTATGTAGAAGATTTATTCAACTAGTTAAAAGGAAAAAAAATTTGTAACATTGATCTTTATTCGAGTTATCACCAACTCAAAATAAAAGTGTTTTATATTCCTAAGATGACTCTTAGAAGTAGGTTTGGCCATTTTGAGTAACTTGTGATGTTGTTTCGTCTGACTAATTCACACGTCGTATTTATGTAATTGATGAACTAAATATTTTATAAGTCTCTTAACACTTTTTCATATTTTTCATTAAATAAATCTTGGTGTATTCTAAGGCTGAGTAAGATCATGTGTGTCACTTGATACATGTTTTTGAAATTATGATGGATCGTTGTATTAATTTAATGTTATCAAAGTTTCAATTTTGGATCCACAAAGTCAAGTTCTTATAGAATTTAGTTTGAGAAAATAGTATCACAGTTAAAAATGAGAAGGTGACAACTATTATTTCATGTAATGAATCACTGAACATCTTTGAGATACATAGCTTCTTGGGTTTTTTAAGATACTTTAGGTAGTTTTTATGGTACTTCTCATATCTTGTGTATCATTTTAATGCTCTCACCTATTATGAGGATAATTTCTTATGGTAATATAAGTTTTAGTTATACTTTAATGAGTTGAAGTAACATTTAACCTTGGAAATGAGTTTGAATGTAACAAAGGATTTACTAGGTTATGTGGTTTACTATGGTGAATCAGTTTTAGTTTTTGGATGTGTTCTTATGTAGGGGAATCATGAAGTGGCTTATGGATCGATTCATCTTCATCCCCATTAGTGTAATTACCCCAATCATGATTTGTAACTTTATGTGATTGTTTATACCTAGAAAATTTGTCCTCTCTACCTTTTGGGGGGGAAATACCATTTACTCTGACAACAAAAGTTTGGGTTATATCCTTTCTCAAAAATATTTGAACCTCTGGTAGAGATGGTGGGTGGAATGATTATAGTCATTCTCCTTTGACATTTCCTATACACCTAAAAAATATAACATAGTTTCTAATGTTATTAGCAGAAGTTCACCCACTTAAACCTTGAAGGAGGGAAAGGATGAGTGGAAATTGATGGATCTTTTTATTCAGATGATACTTGAAGTCAAGGAAGATTATTTTTTTTATGTTCTAGAAATTTTTCATTTGAAAACTACACATCACAAGATGATTATATAGGATACGTAGTAGGATGAAAAGTTTTGAAGTTTCATGGGTTAGTTATATAGTGGGGAGACCATGAGTTAGTGGTCTCTTTCCTCAAAGGATATCCTTTGGTTCAAGAATCAACATATTTTCCCTTCATCTACATGAAAAGAAATTCTGTGACATTTTCACTATTCTTTGGGGGATTTCCACCATATAACCCCAAAGATATTCTTTGAAACAAAACCTCATTTTTGGTGTTTTATCCTGAAATGAGACATAACTAGATTTTTATATCATTTTTATATTTTATAAAAGATTGATTCTTGGAACCAAAATCCTTTTGGGTTCCTTCATCCTCTTCCCATGGAAACATGGATGTGGGATGAAATTTCAATAGATTTCATAGTTGTTTTTTATCGAACTCCCATAGGTAAGAATTCAATCTGGGTGGTGATTGATTAGTTGATCAAGTCATCCCATTTCATACTGGTCCTTGACACCATTAATGTGAAGGACCTAGGAAAGCTATATATCTAAGAGATAATAAGGCTAAATGGACTTATTATGGACATTTTTTAAGATAGGGACCCTCATTTTACCTCACAATTTTATAAGGGTCTCCATTAGTTAATGGGAACTTAAGATATGTTGAGAAAATAATATCATCCTCAAACAGATGGTCAAAAATAAAGGGATAATTAGCTTATATAGGATATGTTTTATTCTTATGTCTTGGACATCAAAGGTTCTTAGGATAGTCATTTAGGTCAATTTTAATATTCTTATAATAACACTTACCAATCAACCATCAGAAAGGATCCTTTCAAGGATTTATATGGCCATCCTTCTAGTTATTCCCTTTGTTAGAACGAGGTTAGGGAAGATTCCTTGGTTAGACTAGTTTTGGTTCATAAGAAAATATATATGATTATGTTGTTTCATCATCATTTAGTAATATCTCATAACTGGTACAAGTATTTTGTGGACCTTCATCATCTTCATTTCTGTTTTTTAGTAGGTAGTGGGTTTTTCTTGAAATTATCTTTCTAAATGGGTCACTAACAGCTTTGAAATCAAGGGAAACTATCTCCCATGTATGTGGAACCATTTAAGATTACAGAATATCTTGGAAATGTGTATTTTCTCTTTTCATTACCACTATATTTATCATCGGTTCATCAGGTTTTCCATGAGTCTCAACTCAAAAAGTATTGACCAGACTTGTCTAATGTTCTAATTTGAGAATACCTTGATGTAAAACCTGATTTCTGTATGACTAAACAATTACTTCAGTTTTTGTATCTCAAGTGAAGGTTCTACATGGGAAGTTTATAACCCTAGTTCAGGTTTTATGGTATCATGTTTCTAACTCTCATATGACTCAGGATTAGGAGACTTTGATGATAGAGTAGTGGCCTCAACACTTTAAAGGTCAACCTTATTAAACTTATAATTATATGGGTATAAAGAAATATGGTGTGAAGAATTATAATATCCTTGTATATTTTTTAGAACCTATAATTTTTAAGTTCTTAGGTTTCCTTTCTTTACATGGTATTTTTTTACTTTTCCTCCTGTTTTATTTGGTTTTGGTTAGAAGGAAACGTTATGCTGAGGATTTATTTCTTTTTTAAGATTTATAAACGTGTATGGGTAGTTACAATAGTATTAGAAATGAACCTATAGATAGAAGGTCCAAAAATAGTCTATCAGATGGCCGATGAAGGTCATCATCCATCCAGTGGAAGGTTAGGAGAGAGGATTACCTACATGAATCCCACCAGCCAACTGGTGGGGTGTCCAAAGGTGAAATAATTATTTCTAATCCACTATCCATCCAGCGTAATCCCACTATATAGCCCATAGTCTCTATATAACTTCAAAATCTACCATCCCACTGATTACATCCACTAGTTTATCAGTAATAGTGTTCTGGACTAACAACGTTAGGGTAGTTTCATATTTTACCCACATGATACACCTATATTAGTTATAAATTAATAAAAATCAACCATAATTCAACCCATTTTACTTAAAGACTCTCTTGGGGTGTTCTTGTCTCTCTCTACTTAACTCCATAATAATATCAAATCGCTGATTGTACTGGTTTTCCCATCTTAGTAATTTGATATTTTTTTATCATCGATCACTTTCGTCTTCCAATTACCCATGTTTCTCTCTTTAGTGTACCTTTATAAATATAGGGAATTATTGATCAGGGTTTCTAATATAAATTCTTTTTATATTTTTAGTGTAATTGAGGGATATTTTTTGGATCTATAATCCCCATGGTGTGTTGATTGGGAATTTGGGTGGTAAGTGTTATCTATGGCCTTCATTGTTCTAGATCATATCAATTTAGATAATTATGGTTAGTAATTCTTGATCTGGGAACCATTATTGATTCCTAAGGCCCTCGTCTCATCTTGGATTATAGTTCACCATGGGAATGTTAATTCCAATTATTTCAAGTTAGGTGAATTCATAGCTTGGATTTATATTTTGAGCCTTGATTTCATGATCTTTGAAATGGATTTATTAAATTATTTAATAGAATGGAACATGTTTTAATAAAAGGTTATGGTTTTGAATATCATTTTGAATATGGATTTCCCATTTTATTTAGTCTATGAAAATAGTTTCAAAATAATGAATTGTGTGGTTTCAATGATGAAATTCCTTGGGATTATTTTAATATGTTAAATAGATATGTGATTGATGATGAGGCAAGGACCCATCTTCAAGGATCAACTATTCCCCCATAAAACTATTCATTAAGGGTATTGTGTGCACTAGTTTTCATAATTTTTTAAAAGGGGATACTCTAGGTAGTATGATTGTACCCATGTACCTATTCTATTAGGGTAATGTACACAATATGTGGCATAATGATCTCTAAAATATAGCTCATAGACCTATAATTGTTTGTAGTCATGTGTTGGTTTTCTCTATTGTTTATGTTTAAAATGAAATGATGGTGTGTGTACTAAAATTATATTAAAATAATATATATATATCATGTTTTCCTATATTTTGAAAGGGGTGATTTATATACAATTTATGTTTAACTATTTCTCATTCATTATTTTGAATTGTCTATGAAAAATTGTTTTATTTTAGAAATTATGCTTATGAAACACTTGGTGGGATCCTATAGGGATCTTTTTCTCACACTCATCATACACCTTTTGTTCTATATATATCTTTTTTGCATAACATGGTTTGTTTTGTGGAATTTTCTAAACTACAGTGCTCAAAATTTGGGAGTAATAGAGGCTATGAGGTTCCCATTTATATGTGAGGGGAGGGGCACCATTGGAATTACTTAAAGTATTAAATTAATAAAAATTAATTTTTATTTTCAAGTATCACCATATTGATATATTTAAAATCTATAATGATGAGGAACCAAAATTTTCTTATCAAATAAATTATGGGTATTTTTATGTGTTTTTTTACCCTTATCTCTTAGATTTTTCATTGTGTTAACCCTTTTAATGATTACCGTGATATCAAAGTTTTTTATTCTGTAAATGTCAAGAAAGTTACTATAAAATTAAAAGTAAAGTATGAGTATAAAATGGTTGATATATTCAACCATACCCCATTAAAATAGAAAAATATATAATTTTATGAAATTTAAATCACTGAATAAAATATTATTTAACATAATATACAATTAAAGTCCTTTTCAGTACTATTAACATAGTTTAAAATTAATGACATCTAGATAGTAATGGAATTCAAATAAAAATATTTGACACGTCACTAATATTTTATATTTATCTATAAAAATTTGGAACATAATTATTCATCCAAATTTTCTTACATTTAATTTTTTTTAAAATCATTTTCTTGAGTTTTTTATTACTTGAACAAACATTGTGTCAGTGTTGTGTAAGCACTTAAGGTAATTATTCCATCATTAAAAATTAAAAATAAATTGTGAAAAAATAATTCAAATTTCAAATAACCATTTATAACTAAACATGACCACTTTTTTCATTATGAAAATATATTATAATAACAAAATAAAGAGAGTGACATTTTGATTTTATTCATCACATAAAATCATATTGAGTTCATTATCAAATGAAAATGTCAAGAAATATTCAAATTTTCAAACCATCGGTGTTTATGGTTGAAACAAACTTATAAAATGAAATAAAGGCATGTGTTTAGAAGATTTAATTTTTTAATCCCATAGTTTTAACTATTCTACCCATTTTACATTTACTGAGGTGAGAAATATTTACTATGAGTACTATTCATAAAAAAATAGCATTACCAAATATAAACCTCATAATTCCAAATATTAAACCCTTATTTCAATATTAAATTACTATAATTGGAAATAATTAATATAAATTATAAATCACAAAAATACAGTTTTTATAAAAAAGTGTTTTTAGGCCCACAAATGAACTCATACCAAAATTAAGTATAATGAACATTATAATGTAATTAATTAGATTTTTTTTAATTAAATGAAACTTATGTCACATTATGATCAAATTAAAAATATAATTGGAATTAAAAATTAATTTATTTAATGAAAATAAATGATAGTTTTACAAAAATTGGTATCTTTCACTTTTCACTTAAAAATAAATCATTTTAGAAAAAAAATTAAATCCAGTTCTAACTTTATGGTTTTAAAATTGAAGTTCATTATTTTAAATTAAAAATATAAAATTTAGAAATTAATATTTTAAATAAAATTATATAATACATGAAAAAAAATTAGTAAGAATAAAATTATATCCTTTTTATTAAAAAAATTACTTGATATTATTATAATTAATATAACTATACAAAATATAATTCATGAACATGAATATAGCCTAAAATTGATTTACTACCACCAAGTTTTACACATTCTTCCCCCTTTATAAAATTTAATCCTTCTAATTTTATTAACAATATAAATATGTGGGATATTTTTCTTTAATATAATTATCTAATTCCCATATTTATTCTTCAATCATATGGTGTTTTTTCACAAAACCTTAACATTATCAGTCACATTATTTTACACCTCATACTCTCTATTATCAAGAATCTGAACTGGTTGTTCCTTTTACAAAAAAAAAAATTCCCACTGTACTACTTCAGGTCTCAAAATATGATATATATATATATGTGTGTGTGTGTGTGTGTGACACATATTTTCTTAATAATGAAATATTAAAAACATCATTTACTTATAATAAACTAAGATACAAGACCAATCGATAAGAAAATATTACAAAATTATGTAAAATTTTATATGTTCCAATGAATCATAGGCTTAAATTTTCCTTTTTTGTAAAACACAAAACAAATTTTTGTTGAAATAATTTATGAAAAATATAATCTCTTACCTCTAATGAAATATATTTCTTCTACTTATCTACATAAATTTTTTTCCTAATCTAATTTGTCGTATTCTCTTGTTGAGTCACCTCTACCATTTCATCCATCTCTACTGCAATCCCTATTCCTAATAAATTTCTTTATTATAATTAATCCAAAAAATCTAAATGCTGAAATCACTTTCTATATAATTCCAAAAAAGGCTTCATCAATATAATAAAATGAAAACTATTATTATAATAAAATTCAACTAATGAAGTATGTTGATCTTAACTTATTTGATAATCCATTAAAAATGATTTAATAATATCTTCCAAAGTCTTAATCATTTCTATAATTTTCCATCATATTGAGGATGAAAAGCTATATTAAAATTTACTTCAATACCCAATGACACTTTGAGGACTTTCAAAAAATTATAAGTAAACCTCTAATCATGGTTATATACAATAGAGAAAAGAACTATATATAACCAGACTATCTCCTTGAGATACATCCAGGAAAGATGATCTATAGATATATTGTCTCAAATAATAAGTAAATTTATATATTTAGTTAATCTATCAACAATAACCCAAATCACATTACTACCTATACATTTATTTTTAAATCTCACCATGAAATACATGGATTTATTTTCAAATTTCCACTCCGAACGGGAAAAGACCAAAGTATCCCTTTCAATTATTATTGTTCAGCTTTAAAAAATTTCCAATTTAAACATTTCATGATAAAATATGAAATATATTTATTCATTACATATCTATAGTAATTTAACACCACATGTTTTTTCTGAAAGTAAACTATGTTCGATAGAATACACAACCCACAATAATGAGCCTAAACAAACCATGAAATATTTTTATTTAAATATGATTTTTATTACCTAGACATTAAAGTATCAAGTATTAATAGTATTAAATAATTTATGAAATATATATAAAGGTCTTAATATATATAAATTTATGAATAAATTCTTATTAAATAAAAACTCAATTTTTAGTAAAGACATGTATTCTTAAAAAAATATGTTTTCTACAAAAATGATTTTTATTACATTTTATGAGAAAATATTATGATTAATTTTTAAGTATTTTAGAAATTATATTTTATAAAATGACTATAATTTTAAAAATTACCATATATACATTAAATTATGGTGAAATATTTGTGATTTGTTTTGTAAAATATTGATTTTTTAGTGAATAGTGAAAAATAACGATTTTTATAAAACAATTATTTCTTTTTCATAAATTATGTAATTTATAATTATCATTATTATATTAATTTAATTTAAATATAAAATAATTATTTTTTCGTTTTATATAATCTAATTAATTACATTTAAATCATCTTTATGTTGTATGTTAGTATAAGTTCATTCTTAGGCTAAATTAACATTTGTTTTGAAAACAATTTTAATGTGAATAATGTTTCTCCATTTTAATTTCTTAAAAGCTAAATGAGGAATGATTTAAGTTAAAATTATATATTATATATATATATTTATTAATTTTAATTCAAATAATTATGATTTTTATTCATATAGTTAATATAAGACCATCTTTTCTTTGAAAAATATATTTTTCAAAAAACCACTTTTTCATCACGCTTGTGGGTTTTATTTTGAATTAAATACTTAAAATCTTGTGAATTTAATTTAATAATATTGATTCCATATTTTTAAACATAATAATTAATATTTTATAATAACTTAAACTTAATTTTTTCATAATAAATAGTAAAAATAGTAAAAAAAATAGTTATCATGGTAAAACAAATCAAAATGGTAATAGTGTGTAACACTAGAAGTAAAAAAGAATAAAATGTTTAAAATATCATTATTTTTAAATTTATAGCTGTGTATCAAGATTATATCACCAACAATATTTTATTTTTCAATTTTTGAGGCACTCGTCCTGAGAGTGACTTCCCATTATTGAATAGTTTTGGATATTTACAAAAATGTCACTCCTACTCCCTTATAAAAAGGGAACCCCTCTCCCTTCTTTCCAAAATTTCAAAAAAAATCATCCAATACCTACCAAAATACCTTAATTATATCCCTATACATGGTTTATATTCTTTATTTTAATCATAAATATAATCTATAGAGGCTTTCTGTATAATCCAAAAGAGGTGGTCTAAAGAAGATGTAACATTCTTAACCAGGAATATTTTTTTTATTTCTTCTTAAACCACCTTAAAATATTAATCAATCATTATTATGTAACAAAATCAGTATATTATATACACTGATATTTTATTTTGTTAATTTTTCAACCAAAATACATCTCTTCTAGCATAAAATGGGAAACGAAGCCATTGTTCTTATATACGGCGGACTACCACCTTGCGAACTGATGTAATTCATTTTCCATCATCACCACTCGCATATATTTAAGATTATGTATTTAATTTTAGTATATTATATTCAATAGATATTAATAATTATGTAAAATTAATATATCATATAATTTTTTACCATACCATCTATTGAAAATGATAATGTCATTCTTATGTATGGAGGACTACCCCTTAACAAAGAGATATGATTCGTTTTTATTATTACATGACATGGATGGAAAATATAAGTTTATTTAAAGAAAAAATATCTTATTTATGATATAAATATCATTACCTAAATATAAAATAACACTTAACTTCTTTCCATCATGATCGTTGTAAAATGGAAATGTTACCCATGTGTACGTATGACTTACAGTACCAATGATTGTAATGCAGTTTGTTTTTCAAAACCATCCTTCATGTTTCGTCTTAAAAGTATAATTTAAATAAAAAAATTATAATTATTTCCTGATTATTATTCAAAATATTATTAATTAATAATCTCTTTGTCCTTACCCAACTTTATAAAGTGATTTTTGATATATGATTCGAACATCATCAAAACGTCACACTTGAACCTAAATGAATAAGTAATTGAATAGAACCTCAAAATAAATAAAATTAAAGGAAAAAAATTAAAAATTTATTATGAAATTAACTAATTAATATAAATTTATTATTCTGGAAGGTAAATAATACACATGACAAATCAAGCTTGAGGAATGAGATATATCTAACACACCATTTTATTCGGGTTATAAACATTCTCTATCTAACTAATGTTCTCCCTTCTTAAAGTTAGGTAATGGTTATAAATTATATGTATGTATATTAATTATATACATTGATTATTCTCCATTAATTTGACTATTTAATACATTTCTTATGATCATTTCTCAAATTCCCTCATTATAAATTATTTTTGATGGTGATATGAGGAAAGATTATACAACCCATTTTATTTCCATGTGTAATTATTATGTTATGACTTATGATTTAATTCCTTTATGTGAAAAACATATATCATGAACATTTCTATTAGTGTTCTCAGATAGTTATCTAATAAATTGGGTAATATTATATTCTCATGAGACGTTATGTAAGGTATTAGGGAGTAAGTGTAATCTGTTATGGGACTTGGTCCACCAAGTGATGTTTGGAGGTAGTTAGTGCTATCTTATTTTTATGTCACGTTATATGATTATTACATATTTCCTATTCTACCAAGATCTAATGATATTATGCTCTTTATGTTATTCTTCTATGTGATTACTCATGAGACATCTTTATCCTGATATCATGTTATACATTTGAATCATGTGTTGTGTTTTCTCATCATGTGTATTACATTACTGGGATTTTTAGATAACTACTTTATTTATGTATTCCCCAAGTAATCCTATGTAGTTCTAGTATCTCAAATGTAATTAGGATCTTATTAGGGATAATAAATTGATGACTTCATATTTTAGTTTCATTTGATTTAATATAAACCTAATATTCTAATGACACAATACATTTTTGACCACTGTGTTATATTAATGGAAATTTATGTTTATAAAACATGTAATAATATGTGTAAAAGACTTGGGTCACTATAGTTGTTATCATAGAAAAGTTTTAGTTAAACTTTCTTAACTAGGATGACAAAAATTTAGTGAGAATACTAATGATAATTTTAAGGATGTGTATAAGGATAAGTCTAATTGATAATTGTATTTCAAGCATATGTTTTTGGGTATTTTATTGTACTTATTTAGGTAATATTAATAATATTCTTGGTGATATTTTCAATATTTAAATTTTTTTGATTTGTTGTAGGATAAAATAAATAATTTGAAAACGAACTAAAAATAGGGAAATATTAGGAGAAAAAGATACATCGCACCATGGAACAAAGTGTAGCAGCATGACACTAGAAAATAATAAGTCTTACCAAAATGAAAAATTCATATTGTACACTCCCAAGGGTCGAATGTGAATAAACAGAACAGAATAGATCTTATGGATCTGGAAATAGGATATCCATGCCATGTAAAGATTAAACTATGTGAGAAAATTCCATTGACTGAAACATTGTAGGCTATGAATCTAAGACATGATTTGAAGTGAATAAAATCCTAGGGAAATAAGGCCCCTCACATTAAAATTCGTGTAAACATTACACGACATGAAAGTGTTGGGAGAGACTAGTTATAACTATTTTGATAGGTTTTTTAATGTGATGACACAAATTATGACGTGAATGGTCATTAAAAACTGAGAATGGCATGGGGGATATAATGACACATTTATAGACAATTAAAGATTCCCTGAGCATCACCAACCCATTTAAATAAAATGATAAGGGTTCCACTCAATGAATTAATTTGGGAGGGTCTCTAATAGGATCAAGGACCACTACAGCTATGATGAGTCAATAGGTTTTTTATTTTCCTCCACCCTCATGGATAAAATTAAGGGTAGACCATGTGCGATGTAATTGTAATGAAGGGGATATATTGTTTAAGGTAATTTATTTTAAAATAAAAAACATTTAGTTATTTTTCTGAAACCATAAATTTCTTAAATATCTTCTTTGATTTATCATTCATGACCATTTAGTTACCAGGAGGGAGTGGTTATTTTAATGCATTAACTAAACAATTATTCACACCTTGACAATTTGGTGGGTTGTTTTCTATCTTTAAAAATGGTTCTGAGTTACCAAGTTAGTGAATACCCAAGGTAACATGACCATAGTGAAAAGAGAACATCAGTGATTATGGGGGTTGTTTGTCGTAACCATTGGATTCTTCTTAACTCAATTATAAAACCTATTATTTTTATTTCATTATTTTATTCCCAGAAAATCATTAACCTAGATTTGTAATTGTCAATCACGTTTTACTATTTTAATAAAATCCAAATAAAAAATCATCTCTTATTTTGGTAAATTATATTATCTTTAATTAATAAAATAGTTAATTTTAGTTTAATTAAATTAATATTTTCTCCATCCCTATCTTTATGGATTCTACCTCAGACTTACATAACCTATACCACTCTTTAGTTTAACGATTTGTTTTATTCATTTTTAAAACATCTAAATTTGGTTACCATGTGGGAATTAATTATTCCCCACGGGCTATCACTAATTACAATAAAAAATATCCTAGAATTTTGGTGATGTATAGATTGATTGGGTTCCAATCAATTATATCAATGTTTTGATACTACATGTGATGACCAATGTAATCACGGGTTATGAAAATCAATGGAAAGTTGAGCATTTTTGTTACTAAAAGTATTTTGGAAAAAATGGTAAATTATAATATAATATGATCTCATATAGTTTTTCTAAAAACTTTGTTGGTCCTAGAAAATGATGTTTACCCAAGGATAGGAGTTTGGTGGAAATTCAAACCATTCTAATTTTCACAGAATATTTAATATATAATTAATTAAATATTAATTAATTTATGTGTGTTCATTCAATCATTACTTTTAAACAGAGCATCATTTTGAGATTCTAACAAAGTTTTTGAGTTTGGAATGGGGTTTTTTTCTAGGTTTGACAAAATCTTTCATTGAGTGTTGGGGCTGGGGTCAGGCCCCTTTTATTTTTTTAAATTTTTCTTTTTTTTATTCCTTTTATTTTCAGTTCCTCCTTTGTATTTTTTTGTATGAGGATCCCCCCTATGGGTGTCCCTTAACTGAGATAGGTAGAGGGAGATATGAGAGGTATAAGGATAATAGAAAGCATTAATACAGAGCTTGGGTCATGCGAGATCTTCCAATATGAGATATGGGTCATGAATTGGATTGAGACATTGATAGTTTCCATCCATAGGTGGGATCATTTAATTTGTCTACTCATAAATTCCCATCCTATATTATTTTAAAATTCTTAAATACATTTTTGGGCTTTTGGGGACCCCATGGGAGTCGATATATGTTTTTTATAGAGAAATCAGAGGTTTTGGGACACATCATGGGCTTCCCATTCATGGAAACCCATGTACGTGGCATGTGGGTTAGAGAACACATACCTTATGTTATTCCTATTTGGGGAATATGAATTTTAAGTAAATTCCATGTACTTTATATACATGTTGGTTAGTGTTACTTGGCCATGTACCTAGCCATGTGGCTGAGTACATGGGATGATAGAGTTTTGGGATGTAAACGCCTTATACTATGGGTACACACCATGTGGTGGGATAAGGACATGATTCCAAGTACTTGGGAAGGTACCCCATGTGAGGGATACATGGTCATGTAGAAGTACACTGGTAGACCCCATGTATTCCCTTACCATGTAATAGTGAATGAGTGTACCCCATGTCTACTCTGGCCAAATATATGTATATGGATAGGTGCAAATTTAAGTTTACATTCCATGTAATCAGAAGTACACACCGTTTTCTTTTTCCAGCTTGGGGGTTTTGAGGGTTTTGTGTTCTAAAGTCAAAATTGAACTAGTGAGAAGTACAATCTGAGCATTTTTTCCTTATAAATCATGATTATGGAACCATGTCATCATTTAGAGGCTATCTATATAGTGTTTTTGACTATGAGAGTTCAGAATAGAGATTTCCTTAAGGTTTGGATTTGATGTGCTATAGTGTGTTGGGTGTGACTTCTGAGGCCTAGGTGAGGGTTACAAGATCGTTAGTGGGCCTAGCTTGTAGATTCTAGCTAGTGTTCCTCAGATTTTTTTATATAGATTCCAGAAGATGGGATTGAGAAATATATATGAGGAGATATCAGTTTTTCTCAATGTTTCGGGACTATTTTCTCAAATTTAGAGTAGTTGAGTTTTATCTCTTGTGTTTGAGGAGACCGGTATTTTTGGATTTTTTTGGATGGGTTGACTTCATGGGATAACAGGTACGACCAGGTGTTATTGAGATATTGTGATGGGTCTGAGGAGATATTGAGGATTCCCTAGTGGGATGATATAGATCAATTGATCAGTGGTTGTTGTGTTTGGTTATTGAGGAAGCCTGAGTGTGATAGAATATTTTTGATACCATTGGGGGTGTGTTGGTTCTTATGAATGGGTTGTTTTCCAAGAATGATAATCGAGGTTTTTCTTGCATGGGATATTCCATGAGGTTTCATTTTACTATTAATCTATTATGTTGAGTTCTAATTTGGAGGTGGTCATAATGACCATTTTGAATTCCCCTATTGGGGGGTCATATTGTTTTGGATTCAACTTTGGGTTTGTTGTTGATTGAAGATCAGTTAGAGGCCACTAACGAACATTTGGGATGTTTTAGCACTAGGTGTGTCCTATGATATTGGATGTGATAGAGGAACCCTTGTCATGTATTTTGATTTATAGTGTCCAATTACTTTTTTGAGGATGTTTTAATGGGTGTGGACTGAGATATTTGATGTAGTAGGTGAGTCTCTAGTTTGGAATCATTTTATGTTGTCACCCCAAGGACCTTGGGACCCCTGAGTTTTGGTTTGGCCGTGAGATTGGTCATTGAGAGCCCATTGTGAATTTTTATTAGATATTATGATTCAAGGTGCTAAGAGAGGCCCCATGCTTTTTTGGATGATTATGGACTGGCACTAGTAGTTAGACTATTAGGAAGGTGGGATAGAGTCATGTACTAAGCCATGTTCAATTGGTTATTGGCCATGTGGTTTGATGCAGTTTCTTTTTAGTAATGTGTTTTGAGGAGGATTCCTTTAAGATATCTTATATTAGGTAATACATCTATGTTTTTATTTGGTTATCTCCTCTACTAGTTGGCTATAGTTAGCTATTATAATGAATCTAATGAACAATCTAAATGAGTTCAACCCCCCTTCTAGTTGTGTGTAAAACCTACTAGAGTGTATTTAGTCCCATGAGGTGTTTAGAAACTCATATAGTGTGGTTTTATGTGTTTTATATACCTTTATTCTTATAGGTCCCATTTATACTTTTCATTCTCCCATTCTATTTATGGAGTCTTATTTTTGGGTTGATAGTTGTTGCTTAAATTATTCTATTGGAATTTCAAGACTAAGGGGTCCAATAGTTGTATCGACCTAGGTGTTGCTATCACTAGTTCAAATCATGTTATTAGAGACATGTATCCTAGTAGATGTGATTTTTTCATGTTAGTGATTTAGGTACTATATAGGGACTGGAATTCATGTATGTTTTAATTAGATGTATTTGAGTTCTTATGTAGATACGGAAGACACATTGGTTGTCTTATGTCTAAGTGATCCAATTATTGTAAATCCTCTAACATTTGCTAGAGTGGTGGTAGATTTACAACGGGTGTTATTATAGTACCTATAGTTCATTATTTTCATGTTTTCCCCCTTCTTTTATTCATTTTTTCTTTTATTCCAGTTGTTGCTAGTTTTTTACTAGCATGTGAAAATCATAAGTGAGACAGTTTTGGATGCTATAAAACTAGTCATTGGATGGTTAAGAAAACATTGGATGTATCAGTTCTTGGGGATATTTTGGTTTTTTCGATATCTCCTGCGGCTTCTTAGGGGTGAGAGGAATTTTTTAAGGGATTATGTGATAACCCATGTCGTCACAAGTTATGAAACTCTAGTGAGATTTGAACCCTTTTGTTCCAAAGAGTGTTCTAAGGAAAATGTAAAATTTATCTATTAAATCATCTCAGATAATTTTTCCAACCAATCCATTAGTCTCAGAATAGGGTGTTTACCATAGTATAGGATTTTAACTGAAATTTGAGCCCTTTTAATTTTCACAGAATATTTAATATTTAATTAAAAAAATATTAATTTATTTTTTCATGTTCATTTGGTTATATATTTCAAATGGAGAATCAAAATAAGATTTTTTCTACACAAATGAGTCTATAATAGGCGGCTTTTTCTAGGTGGTGTAAACCTTTCATCGAGTGTCAAAGCCGATCCCAGACCCCTTTTCTTTTTTAAATTTTTCTTTTTTTAGTTTTTCTTTTTTTCCTTTATTTTTATTTTCTAGTTTTCTTATTCCCTTTATCATTTAGAATATCATGAATATATCCCCCCACTATTGGTGTCATGCTTCCAAGATAGGTATAGGGAGAGAATAGAGGGAGAGGGAGGATAGGAGTTACTACTGTGGAGCTCATGTGGCATTGGATCATCACGGGGCTGCTGTAAACCATAGATCAGAACAAAGCGTCCAATATTTATATCTCAAGGTTGGACTATTTTATGATTTTTTTCTATAAATCCCAATTATGTAGCCTTTTACATTTTAATTTTTTGTTAGGATTTTTGAGGATCCCATGGGGGTTAATCTATGTTTTTGT
This sequence comes from Viscum album, assembly GCA_963277665.1. Lineage (NCBI taxonomy): Eukaryota > Viridiplantae > Streptophyta > Magnoliopsida > Santalales > Viscaceae > Viscum > Viscum album. The sequence continues at coordinate 1,633,185,878 of OY728155.1, read as the reverse complement.
AGAGAAATCAGGGGTTCTAAGGTGTTTTAGTGGATTCTCGTTCAAGGAATACCATGTACACCGCATCAGGTTCACATAACACATTCTTTTTTTCTTAATTTTTTGGGAAGAAAAAATTTTTAAAGTATATTTTGGGTACATTATGTTCACACAGTGTAGTAGTACTTAGCCATATACGTGGCCATGTGGCCAAGTACATGGCCATGTACATGGCCATGCCACCAAGTACAAGGGAGGATGAAGTTTGGGGAAGTACACATTTCATACTCTAGGTACACTCCATGTAGTGGGGAATATCTATGAGGACTTTTACTTGGGAAGACACCCTGTTTGAGGGATACATGGTCATGTAGAAGTACACAGGTAGACCCCGTGTCTGCTATGGCCATGTAATACTACAAGGGAAGACCCCATGTCTGCTCTGGCCCAGTGGAAGTACATGGCTTGGTGTAGATTTCAGAGTACACAATGTATACTCAAAAGTACATATTGTGTACTTTTTCTAGCTTGGGATGTTTGGGGTGTTTTTCCCCATATTTAAAATTAGACTTCTTTTTAGTCCATTCTATGTGGTTTTCATGTAGACCATGATGATGTGATCATTTCAATGTTTGGAGTCTATTTGTATGGTTTTTTAGATAGTAAGAGTTTAGTAGGATGAATTTTTAAAGTTTAGATTCTGAATCATCCAATAGGTTGGGTGTGATCTATGAGGCTTGGGTGAGGTTCTAATCTCGTGATTGGGCCTAGCTTTTGTATATATGCTAGTGTTGTTCAAGGTTATTTTGGAAATATTTGAAATATTGGGTCGAGTAGTATATATTATGAGATCTTGGTTTATCCCTTAGAATGGGGATTTATTTCTTGAGGTTAATGCAATTGAGGTTTAGCTCTTAGGTTTGAGGAGACCATAGCTATTGGATCCTTTAGGATAGGTTGATGTCATCAGATGGAGGTTACGAATGGGTGTTCTTAAACTACTGAGATGAGGCCGAGGGGATCATTAGGATGCACTAGTAGGTTAGTTCCGGAGCAAGTAAGGAGTGGTTTCCATAATCAGATGTCATGGATGTCTGAGTGGCATGGCATTGTTTGGATTCCCTTGTGGGTGAGTTGGAACCTATTTATGGGTTGTTTTCTAGGAAGGACGGTTGAGTTTTTTTGGTCCTACTTTTATAATGGTCATGGAAAATTTTATGAATTACCCTATTGGTATTTTTTTCTCTTGTATTCCCCATTGGGTGGAATACTGATCAAGGATTAGTTTAAGGCCAATGAGAGATGTTTGGGATGTTTCTGCAATGGGTGTGTCCTTTGATTATATATGTTATAGAAGAACCCTCTTCGGGTTTCCTTATTTTGTAGTGTCAATTTTCAATTTTTGTATGCTTATGTGGGTATGAGTCGAGATCTTGGGTGCAGTTGAGAAGTCCCTAGTTGGATGTTGCTTTATGTTGTGTCCCTCGTGACCTTAAGAGACCCAAATCTTGGTTTGTCCCTTAAGTGGGTTGTTGAGATCCCATGGGGGCTATTTTTTGGATGTTGTGATCTGAGGTGCTGAGAGAGGCCCCATGTTTTGTTGGTAAAGATTGGATCACTATTGTTAGTTCATCTGTTTGGACGGTGGGTTTGAGTGGTGGATCAAACCTTGTTCAGTTGGATTTTGGCCACATGGTTTGTGGCAGTTTCTTCTCAGGACTATGGTTTTATGGGGATACCTTTGGGATATCATGGATTTGGGGTTGGCCTTTAGTTTATAAAATGTTTTATCCTCCACTATTTTTCTATGGTTAAATGGGATTAGGGATCTAATGGGTGATCTGAATGAGTGAATCCTCCCTCTAGTTGTGTGTACGCCCTACAAGAGTGTCTTCAAGATTGTGAGATTTTAAGGAACTCATAGAGTGGGTTTTTATGTGTCTTGGATGTTTTTGTGTTCTTGAGGACCTGGATGATGTTTTCACTCCTGGGTTATTTATGGATACCACCTTTTTGGGTCCATATCTACTGCCAAAATTGTTTATCCAGACTTTCAGGGATGATGGGTACTCTAGTTGTGTCATCCAAGGTAATCTTGTTTCTTATCCAATCTATTTGAGATTTAGAGCTCAGTGGATGTTCCTTGTTTATGTGTATGCCTATGATACACATTGAGGGTTTGGTATTCGTTCATATTTCACTTATATATATTTGATCTCTTTTGTAGATCTAGGGGATGTTTCATTTATCATGTGGATAGGTGATCCACATACTATAAATCATCTAGCATGGTTCAGAGTAGGGGTAGATTTACATCAATTGTTAGCATATAACCCACATTTTTCTATTTCATGGTTTTACCCATATTTTATGTAGTTGTTATTTTATACCAATTGTTTTTAGTGTTTTTTAGGCTGATCATATTACATGTGCATGTACTTGTTATAATAGTGGATTATAGGTTCACCATTGTGGGGGTCCTACTGATTTTTATTTATCACACTCTATATGTGAAGCTCAATGTGCATGTATAACTGATGAATAATTTCAAGTATGAGAATGGGTTGTATGATAGATGGGTTCAAGACCTAGTGTTGATGGATCGAGTGGAGTTTCCTGTATGGAGTGTCATGATCGGGTTGGAGTAGCTTGATCATCATGGAGACTGAGTATCAAGTTTGGATCTATGTGTGTCTTAGAGCATATTGTATTTATTTTTAATTTATTTACTTTGTATATGTGGTCATCCCAGTGAGAGTCTAGTTTTTGTATGTTTTTTATGCTTTGAGTATGTATAACTATATCTTTTATTCCATTTATTATATCATACATCTGTTTTAGTTATTTATTAGGAATAATCTGATTTTTATCCCTATGTGTGTGTTTTTTTATTTCCCACTATTATTGCACTCCATCTAGAGGGTATATTCTCCCCACTAAATCTTTTAGATCCTCACTGTTGGTTGTCTACCTATATCATTCAAGGATGCATGTCTAATTCCTTGTGGTGAGCTATATTGGGTGGTGTTTCAAGTCTACCAGTTTGGTTTGTTACACTATAAGTATATCTATCTCTAGAATATATGTACCTATGGGTAATAACTATGAAACCAATGCATTGAGATGGACTCTTTTACCACCCAGTGTATGATAATAGTCCTTGTTTCACACCTGGTTTGACACTCCTAGTGGATATGATTTTCAAATTTACAAAACTCATTACAAACTATTATGAAGGAATTGAATAGAAAATAATCATGGATGACCTAAGTTAAACATAAAGTATCATGGGTTGATAATTATATGGTTTTTCATAAGTTTAATAGCTTAAATAACAACTTTTGAGGTTCTATGTTATGGAATTATAGGATGATTAAGAGTATTTTGGGAAGCATTTATAGTATTATAACCCATGTTTTTAGTATGGTTTATAATAAAAAAAGTCACTTGAGGATGCATTCTTTTATATTTTTTGGAAATAAGTTTAATTGTATTGGTAACCATTAGGGTTTGTCTAGTATTTGATGTTAAGTTAATAATATTAAATTAATATTATTTGATTTGGTGGAAAAAATATTTGTATATAAAACCTTAATGGATACAAACTGATTTAATGATTAATGTTATTTTGAGTATATTCATAATATTTTATGAAAATTATAGGAATTATATTAATATAATTTTATAAAAATGAAAACACACATGTCGGGAAACATGTCATGGTATATGGAAAGTCCATGGGTCATGAAACTACAATCGAATAGTGATAATGGTGAAAAACCTACACTAGATTACGTGATGTCCTGATTAGTATGAAATTATTTTTTATTAAACAATTTGATCGATAAATATTAATTTGATTATGGGAAATGAATTATAGGATCAAATATTTTCTATTTTTTAGGATTTTTATGTGATTAATTATTTTTTGGGAAACATTTTATTGGGTGGAGATATATGTATAACCTTTGGGTTTAACAGAAAGGATTATTTGGGAATAATTGTATTATGTTTTTAGTAATGAAAGTTGAATGGAATGGGATAACATTTGAGGTTAAAAGCTTCTTTAATGTTGTGTTTTTTTATTTCATTTGGGATATAGGGTTATTTATTTATAGAATAATCTATTTTAAACCTTTTTATAGAATTTTGGAGATTAATATATTTATATTTATTTTGAGTATTATCTTACTTTGTGATAACCATTTTGTATTAATAAAGACAAGAGTAATGGATTATTACTCTTTTTTGGATCTTACAATCTATTGAATGTTTATTTTAGTTCATTAGGAATAAAAATTTTATATTGGATATTCATTCCTTAGAGTAAAGGGTGAATTAAAAATTGATTAAAGCACAAAAAAAGGATGAAACTGTGTTTGTGAAATAAAAATATATCAAGTAAGATTTTTTAGTGTTCTCTTTATTGATATTAAATGAATCCATCAAATCTAGGAAAAAATCTTGAAACAAAAATTTTATCCTATTCCATTTGAGATTTATATTTCCCACTCCCTCTTTTAAAAGGAAGTTTTATAAACCCTTTTTATAATGCGGTCTTTCCACAAAGGGAATTTTAAAATATCAAACCATTGATTAATAATATCGATATAAAATTTATCATAAAAAACTTATTTAAATGGGGTATAATGTAAAAACCTAGGTCTTTTAAAAAGAAACTATGTTTGATATTCTATACGACAAGCAACACCAAGCTGAAACAAACCATGAAATATTATTATTTAAATATAACTATTATAACTCAGCCATTAAATTAATGGGAATGATTAGTATTAAATAATTTATCAAATATATATAATGTTTCCAATAATTATAAATTTTTTAATAAATTTTTTAATAAATTCTTAATAAATAAGAACTCAATTTTTAAAAAATATACATCTTTGTAAAAAATATGTTTTCTTTAAAATTGATTTTTATTTATTTTTGTGATAAAATATTATAATTAATTTTTGGATATTTTTTATATTTTATTTTATAAAATTAATATAATTATTTAAATTATAATATTTATAATAACATAGGGTTAAATTTTGGTATTTTTAAAGAAATTGATTTTTCAATGAGTGTTGAAAATATCGATTTTTGTAAAACTTCAATTTATTTTTAATAAATTAGGTAATTTGAAAGTAACATTATTATTTAAATTAAATTTAAAATTAAAATAATTATTATTTATTAAAATAAAATCCAATTAATTATATTTAAATTATTTTTATATTTTATTTTAGTATAAGTTTTATTTGGTTTAAGGATCGTATTTTCTGAAAAATTTTCTAGAGTGCATAATTTTTATCCTTTTAAATTAATTAAAATAAACCATAATATGGAAGGATCTAAAATAAATTTATATATTATATATCTATATTTTTTAATTTAAATTCATATAATTATGATTTATATTCATATATTTACTATAAGATTATATTTTCCACAAAAAATTACATTTTTTTTAAAACCACTTTTTCATTGCACTTGTGAGTTTTATTTTAAATTAAAATATACCACTTATATGAATTGAATTTAATAAAAATTATTAAATATTTGGATTAATAATAATTTATATTATATAATAATAATATCTTATTTTTTGTCATAATGTTTATTAAAAATAGTTTCTGTGGTAAAAAATTAAATTCATAAAAGTGAGTAACCTTAGAGGTAAATAGGGTAACATGTTTAAAAAATATATTTTTGAATTTTAGAGGTTCTTTTAGAATAATATCTCCTCAAATTATTTTTTTGTCACTTCTCTAGATTGAAACATTCCATTATTGAATAGTTTTGGGTATTTAACGAATAAAACTCCACCTCCCTTATAAAAGGTCACCCGCTACCCTCTCATTTCCACACATCCAAAACCCATTTGTTCATTAAATACCTAGACAAATTTATTAATTAATTCTCTACCAATTACCTAGAGGGATTATTTTTATCATAAATGAAATCTGTAGAGGCTTTATATATAATCCTAAATTGGTTGCCTAAATAAGTGGCAACATTCTTAACAGGGCATCTTGGTTTATTTCTTCTTACACCTCATTAAAATATTAATAAATAATGATCTTGTAATAAAATAAATATATTCCACACACTGAGATGTTATTTTTTTAATTCCACAACCTAAATAATTCTCCACTTTCAGAAAATGGGAATCCAAACCATTGTTTCTCTGTACAACATATTACCACCTCGCGAACCGATGAATTTTTTTTCCATAATCGCCTCTCACCTTTATTTATGATGATGGATTCAAATTATATAAATTATATTAATAACATATTAATCATTATATAAAATTAATATATTATATAATTTCTTACCTTTCCATCTATTTAAAATGATAACATCATTTGTCAGTATAGTGGACTACCACCTCAAAAAGTGATGTGAGTCATTCTTTATTACTTCATCACACAGATGGTATATCAAAGTGTATTTAAAGAAATATTATGACATTTATGGTATAAATATAATTCATGAAATAGAAAATAACACTTCAAATATTTCCATCATGATCGTTCAAAAAAGGGAACATTACTCATGATTATGTATGACTTACCATCTCCATGATTATAATGTATATAATTTTTCATAACCATACAACATGTTTAGTTTTAAAAGTATAACTGATGTATAAAAATGATAATTATATCTTGATTAATATTATAGAGGTGATTAATTATCAATATTTTTGACATTATTCATCTTTCAAAAGTGATTTTGGACATATTATCTAAACATCATCAAAACATCCAACATGAACCTATACAAAAAAGTAATTTAATATAACATGATAAGAAATAAAATGAAATGAATAATAAACATGAAACATTTCTTAAGAAAGTAAATAATTAACATAAATTTATTATTCAGGTCGATAAGTAACATGCATGATGAATTGGGCTCACGGTATGGAATCTTCCTAACACGCCATTTTCTTTGGGTTATGACCATTATCTCTCTAACTCACCTTCTCGTGATTTAATGTTATGTAATAATTATAAATTTTGTATATATATATATATCTTACATGTATACCTAGAATATTCTCCCTTACTTTAATGGGGTAATACATTCCTAGAGTTCATTTCTCAAATGAATTCATTATGATATTTCCTTTGATTATGGTATGAGATAAGATTATGCAACCCATTTTCTCTCTATGGGTAATTCCTATATTATGCCTTGTGATTGAATTCATTTATGTGGAATATATAGATCATGAACATGTTATGATGGGTGCAGTCATATATGACTCTAATTTATTGGGTGATGTTATATTATCATGATATGTCATGCAAGGGATTAGGGAGTAAACTTATTCCATTATTGTACACTATGAGATTTTGTTTAGGAAGTTAGCCTTGACTTAGGTTTATGTTATGCTACTTGTTTCTACAACATTTAATATGTTTTCATGATCTTATGGTACCATTTTCTTTATTTTATTATTCAATTTTATTACTTTTAATCCTTCTCTGTTATGATATCATGTTATAACATTGACTCACATGTTATGTTTCATCATTATGTTTATTACCTTATTAGGATTTTTAGCTAACCAATTTATTTAATTATTCCCCATGTTACCCTTGGTAATTTTTTGAAATAAAATAGAATTAGGATCTCATTATAGATAATAAATTGAGGGTGTCATGTTTTAGTTTCATTTGATGTAATATGAACCTATTCTTCCAAGGACAATATGACCTTATGAACCATGGGTTTTATTAATGTATATTTATATTTAAACATCATGTAATAATATATGTAAAAGGATTGGGAAACTATAAGTAATACTCCTAAAGGTATCTTTACAAGTTAGTGTTACTGGGAACAAAAGAAAATGTAGAGATGTGAGCTTCACCCAATAATTATTTTTTCAATTTGTAGAAATCCAATACACAAAACCTTTTTCAAAATATTAAAACACCTTCCTTTTCAATTCTAAATTCATGTAACTTACCTTTGTTTACCAGTTATTACTTTTCTTGAAAATCTGAATATTCATTTTGAGATTCCTTAATTCCAACTAACAAATATGGCTACACTAAAATCTAAAATAGAATAGAGGAATTTCCTATATAAAAACTTTTCTAGGATATCATTCATTCAATAATTTACTAAAAGATCATGTTCAAGAACTAGTATAATTAATGATACAATATCTTTTCAACTCATAACGATGGCTAATTTTTTTCTTTTCCTAGATGGAAATGAATTTTTCAATTATAATCTTTTATTAGTTGCAACCATATTCACTGCCTCATGTTGAAAACTTTTTGAGTGAATATATACTTTATAAATTTATGATCAATATATATTTCACACCTTAAAACATATAAATAATGTCTTTATATTGTAAAAAACACATCATCCAGTTCTAAGTCATGTGTAGGATAATTCATCTCAGGATGTTTCAATTGATGTAAATTATAATCAATTACATTAATATTATACATCAAAACATAACTATGAACGTTCAAATAAGTATTATTATAGAAGAAGAAATCACCGTTTCTAGAGGGTTGGTCCAAAATTGTATTATTTTATAATCTTATTTTCAGTTCCTAAAAACCTTCATCACACTATTTTATCTATATGAATTTAGCTCCTTTTCAAGTTAAATTAGTTATTGGTTTGTATAACTGAGCAAACATTATAAAAATCCTTGATAGTAACCCATTAATCCCAGAAAACTATGAATATTTATGACATTTTTCGGTCTTGTACATTCTTTAATCACTTTAGTTTTAGTAGGGTCAATAGTTATATCGTCTTTAGAAATAATATTCCCAAGGAAAGGGATACGTTAGAAAAAAAATTACATATTCTAAATTTTTCATATATCTTATTTTCTTTTAAGGTTTAAAAAATAAAGCATTGGAATTTTCCATAATCCTCATGATTTTTTAATATATTAAAATATCATGAGTAAACATAACCAAAAATTTATCCAAATAGTCATGGAAAAATCTATTTATAAGATTAATGAATATAGTTAGTGCATAATAAAACCCAAAGGGAAAACCAAAAAACTAATAATTCCCATATCTAGTCTAAAATGTTAACTCTAGAATATATTCCTCATTCACATTCAACTGATGATATCCATACTTGAGATCAATCAATGAAAAATAATACACTCCTTGGATATGATTAAACAAATAATAAACATGAAAAACATGATAATTGTTCCTAATAGTGATATTATTTGAGGATATATGATCAATTAAAATTTTCATTGAACCATTTTTATTTTTTTAAAATAAAATTGTATCACCTCGTAGTAATGTTCTTAGATGAATGAAACCTTTATCAAGAAACTCCTGCAACAGATTTTTTTGTTCCAAAAGTTTTACTTGATCTATTCAATAAGGGAGTTTTCAAATATTCTAAGCATAAAGAACTAATTAAATAGTTAAATCATCTTCCTGATTAATAATAACATAAGGATAATCATTAGGAAATAAATCTATATATTCATTCACTTCTAGTACATCACTAATTTGAACAATTTCTTTATTTTCAAAAATATGAACAATTTAACTTTCACTTCCATATATAATTAATTTCTCATCTTCATAATATATTATCTAAGGCCTAAAATCATTGAATATTACATTATTATATTTTAAATTTATATTACCATGATAAATTGAAATCCAATCTATACACAAAATAACATTAAACTCTATTATGGGCAGTTCAACATGATTTTCAAGAAAAATCATCCCATTGATAACAATTGTAATATTACTATAAATATATGTTTCTTTAATAATTATACCAGGAGCTTTCACAAAAAGTTATATCTTCTTTACAAAATATTAATTTCACATTTTTCATGAAAATTCTTAAAAATGATGGAATGTGAAGATCTACAGTCAAATAGTGCATCACCAAAATTCAAATAAAAAAATTTCATAATGTTCACTACTTCATTAGATGTCCCAACATCAATTGTAGTGTTAGAAATGATTTTTTTACACATTTTCATTTATACATAAATGATTTACACCATGAGTAACTAACTTCAAACACATTTTAGCATGATTTTATAACTAATTATAATGAAAACATCACACCATTGGATAGACATCTGATACTTCATTCTTTGATTATGTATGCAACTTTTATTTGCATTCATGATCCCTATGACCAAACATAACACATAAATAGCACTTTATATATCCTTTTATACATTCCCTAAAATGTTTTTTACCACACTAGGAATTTGTTGAGGGTTTACCTCCAAATTTCATAGTTGAATTTTTTTTCATTTCATTCCACCTTTACCACTTCTTACTCTTTTCATTACTAGGTAAGTAAGTTCCTTCAAACTAAATCTCGACTTTCTCAACATTATGAACAAATATATCATAAAATATTAAATCCCATGAGTCCAATACTCTTTATGAACTTGATTTCAATCCTGAATAAAATCTATTAATTTTACTATCAAGGTCCTAAATAAAATCTGGTACATACCATGTCAATATTGTAAACTTTTCTTTATAAATGGTTACTAAAGCATCTTATTTTTACCTCCATTACTTGAATTTTTTATCCATTCTGAGTGAAATAATCTTAGGGATATATTTATCCAGGAAGAATACATAAATGTATCTTATTTCATGGAATCATTATCTTCTATCTTTTTATTATTATTAACCAATTACCATAATCAATCAGCTCTAAATTTATAATTATAAACTGAAAAATTTTCATTTTTTACATTCCAAACATCATATGACTTTGGATATCATTTACATATCATTGATCCATCCTTTGGCTACCACTAAATCTGATTCTCTACTGAAATTTGGAGGTTGATGTTTCATAAAATGATAAATTATCATCATGCCCATCTATAGTAAATCTGTTTGCTCTCTAATTTGGATTCCATAACCAATTATATTATGTTTCAACTAATCTATCACTACAAAAAACTTCTCAGTTCAAATTCTAATCATTATAAACTATTTATTTAGGAGGACATTGTACTATTGATACCTTCCCACTTTAGTTTCCATGTTTCCTCTATGGAAACCCATACTAAAAAAACATATATTAGATAAATAAACATGGTAATCCTCAAATTATATATCATTTCAACATAATCATAAAGTTATAATTTCTCAAGGGTCTTCTATTAATTTTATCCAAACCAATTATGCAATTTATACCAAATATAAAGACTTGGCATTAATAAATTATATAGTATTAGTTTTATGTAAAGAAATCACTTTATAAAATTTTTAGAACCTTTATAGTTTAGATTTATATATAATTAGTCACAACTCGTAGATTAAAAACCTATATATTATAAAATAGACACTTCTACTCAGTACCCACTTTTACAACAGTATATATCTTTTAAAATAAAATGAATTTTCCTTTCCTAAAAAATATTCATGAATTTCAAATTCACTTAATCCAATTTCTTACTAATTCTTAAACCCTTGGACATTTTTTTGAAAATTTGGGATGATCACAAAAATATTAGTAGGTCATATAAAAGAAAGAAAACCATTAGTCTAGTGAAAATATGAAAATCCATAAAATTTTCATGTTTTACACATTATTATTTGATAGTATAAAATTAATATTAATCACATGGAAAAAATATTTTTATCTCAAATAAAAACTTTAAACCCCATATCAATCAAATAGATACCCTTATAGTAATCTTAGAGCATTTTCTTACAACTCATGTCAAAAATAACTAGAGACCAATTAAATAAATAAGAGAAACCTCCCTGCTTAACTCCCTATATATTTCCTTCGAAGGTAAGGAACATTAAATAATGAATTTGAGAGAAATATCAAGCTCTCCCATCATATGAGTTGTATTACGATCACCCATTATATAAGCTGTATAGATCTCATCCATCATATAAGTTAAATCAGGCTCATCCGTAATATACATTTCATTGAGATCACTATAAATCATCTATAATTATAAAGTACCATATCATAAAAAAAATTATACCTTTTCATAAAAAAACCTTTAAAACTCATTTGAACCTATAAGAAAAGCTCTTTCAAATTTTTCATAAAAATTTTAAAAATATCCTTTTCTTTTTAAAAACCATAAAAATTAAAAAATAACCAAAATATTTTCAAAATTATTTAATTTTAAAATAACCATGGATAAATTTATATTAATATTAAAATAAACTGAATGTTATGATGGTGGTAAATTCCATTCATTTCATAAAAACTAAAATAATGATTCCTTTCATAACTTTAGTAAAAGTACCACATTCAGAAAACAACAGGGTGTTTCTATTTTAGACTGTGTAAAGAATGTAAAAGGTTATCAAAAATGAAATTTAACAATATTTTAAGTATAAATAATAACATACTTGAAACATTTTAAATAACATTTACAGGGAAGAAATATATTTTAAAGCATTAATTTAAACCAAGGTTTTAAATAAAAATATCTTCCCTTAAATATATACTAGCATCATGCATTCATTTAACTAATAAATAATAAAATTATATTTTGGTATTTATTTTCTCAAGAATATTTTTAATTTTTATTTCATTATAATTATCCCTTTTATTTCATTTAGGTCCATGTTTTATATAGTTACATCATGAGTTAAGTTTACATTAGATTTTTTTAGGACATTTGGTTCATAATCACATAACATATTTGGTAGGATAATCGTGGTCAAAGGGTTCATTACACTACAATATCTAGATTTTTAATGATGAAATTTTTATCATTTTTATACATTAAATAAAATTTTATAACCATCCATGAAATTCATACATGTAAAAAAATCATATAAATTCTTAGAGGTGATAGTTCACACGTACGCGTGAACGACATTATCAATTTTCAACAGATGGAAAGGTAATAAAATAGTTTATATATTATATTTATTGAATGGTAATTATTTAATTATTATAATATATATTAACTAAGTTAATCATAATAAAAAATCTTAAGAGGTTGTTATGAAAAACAAAACACATCACTTCATGGAGGTGGTAATTTACACGTACGCACGAGAGATGTTTTCATTTCCAATAAGATGGAAAAGAAGATGAAAAGGGGTTTCACCATAGTCATAATGACATTTTAGTATATATAAGATACATATTTTATCATATTAGAATTATTTTTAAAAAATTTTGGATTTATAAGAAGAAATAAACTTTAAATGGATCGGTTGGGACTTATAACTTCTCCTTGGATAGAATATTTTTATTACAAATTAATCCTTCTAAGTTTGGTATTTTTTAAGAAACCTACAAATATAATGTGGGGAGGGATATTTGGGAGACATTTTGGTAGGTATTTTATGAAATATATTTTTTAATGGGTCTAAGGAAGAGAGGATTGGTGGCATCCTTTTACAAGTAAGGGGAGGGACAACCACGAAATTACATAAAGTATTATATTCATAAAAATTAATTTTCATGTTAAATTGGAATAAAATTGACATATTTCAAATCTAAGATTATTATGAATCAAAATATTATCATTCAATAAAATTTTGACAATTTTAGGTGTGGTTTTAACCATTATCTCTTAGTTTTAACCACTATTGTGTCTTTTGATGATTACCACAATATCAAATTTTTTACACTGTGGGAGTAAAAAAAAGTTAATATAAAAGAGATATTAACCCAAAAGTGGGGAAATTATTATATTATATATCATATAACATTTAATTCTCTAAATATAATTTTTTTTTTAATTTTAAATCATTAAATAAAATATTATTTGATATAAGATACCATTAAATTAATTTTTTGAGACCATTCACATAGTTTGACATTAATAATATCAAGATAGTAATGGAATTAGAATATTATATTTATAATTCAAATAATATGTTATATTTATTAAAAAAATTCTTGTAACAAAATAGTTCAACCATAGTGTATTACTTTTAATGGTTTTAAAAAATATTTACATGAATTTCTATTATTTGAACAGGTACTACATCGACATTGAGCAAGAACTTAAGGTAATTATTCAATAAATAAAAACTAAAAATAAATAAATTAATATTTTAAATAATAATTTATAACAAAAAACATCCTCTTTTTGTATGATAAAATATTAGAGATATTAAAACAAAGAGAGTGATATTTTTTTTATTCATTACTTAAAATCATATTATGGCCATTATCAAAGGAATGTGGAAAAAAATTTCAACATTTTAAAAAATTGTGTAATTATGTTTCAAAAAAATTATTTAAATAAATAAAGGTAGATGTTTGGATGATTTTATGTTATTATTCCAAAGTTTGAACCTTTTTTGTCTGTCTTACCCTTACTGAGGAAACAAATATTTACTATGGTTATTATTTATAATGACCTAAAATAAAAAGGGAATTATTTACAAAAATTGAATTTCATAACTAAAAAAATGGAATCCATTTTTTAATATTAAATTTCAATAAATTTTAGAAATTAATTTTAAAATAAATGTGTAAAACACAATGAAAAATAGTTTTTAGAAAAATGTATTTTTAATCCCAAAAATAAACCCATACCAAAATCATGTATAATTTTGATTCCTATGTAATTAATTATATTATTTATAATTAAAGGAGCCTTATTTTTCTTTAATATAAAATTTAAAACATAATTTTAATTTTAAATTACTTTATTTATTTAAAATAAATGAAAATTTTACCAAAATTGATATCTTTCACTATTAACTTAAAATTAATTCTTTTTAAACAACCCAAAGAATGCATTATAAGTTAATTTTGACTTTATGCTTTTAAAAATTATGTTAATTTTTTTAATTAAAATTATATAATTTATAAATTAATCTTTTAAATAATACCATATAATACATGAGAAATGATTTATTAACAATAAAACTATTTCCTTTTTTATTAAAAAATTAGTTAATATTATTGTATTTAATATAACTATATAAAATATAATTAATTAATATTAATAAATCATGAAATTTATTTAATATTTTCTATGTTTTTTCATTCTTCCCCCATTTTTTAAATTAAATCCTCATAATTTTATTAACTACTTCAACAAGTGGGGATACTTTCTTTCACATCATTTTTTTATTCTCATTTTCTATTCTAGTCATATGGTTTTTTCACAAAACTTTAACTTGATAAATCCACTTATTACATAAAACCTTCTCTCTGTGATCAATAATTTTAATTGTTTGATCCTTGTATGAAATAATTTCTTCCAAATGTGCAACTCTAGGGCTCAAAACATTAGATGCATCTAGAACTTATTTTCTTAATAATTAAACACTTAACATATCAAGTAATTAGGATAAACTTAGATGAAATAAAAATTAGTAAAAAACTAATTCAATTTTATCTATAATTTCAAATGGTCCAATTAAATATGGGATTAGATTTCCCTTTTACCAAAATTACTCACACTTATCCATGTAAGTACTTTAAGAAAAACATAGACACCTACCATGAATGAAATATTTTTCCTCTACTTATCTTCCTAACATTTTTTATACTCTAAGATATACTCATATTTTATTAAATCATATTTACCTTCTCATCCATATCTTATACCAAATATGGCCCCAACAACTTCCTTTCACCTACTTCATCCCAAAATAATGGAGTTTGATGCCACTTTCCATATAATCCCTTAAATGGTGCCATCTGTAAATTGGAATGAAAACTATTATTATTAAAAATGTAAAATAATTAAAGATGTTGATCTAAACTTATCTGGTAATCTATTTAATAAGCTTGAATTATATCTTCCAAGGTCTAAATCATTCACTCTTAATGTCCATCATATGGATGATGAAATGTTGTATTGAAATTAAATTCATTACACAATGAATTTTGAAGGCCTTATAAAAAATTAGAAGTAAAATTGGGATCACAATCAAATACAATGGAGATATTAACTCCATGTAATATGATTATCTCCTTGATATACACTTGATAAAGCTGATCTAGATACATATTATCTTGAATTAGAGATAAATGTACATATTCAGTTAACAAATCAATAATAACCCATATAATTTTATTATCTCAAGATTTATTTGGCAATACCACCATGAAATGCATGGATATATCTTTCTATTTCCTCTCGTAAACTTGAAATGGATGAATCTTATCTTTCAGTAATTTCATTTTATCTTTAACATGTTTAAAATTCAAGAATTTCATGGTAAAATCTACATTAACTTTCTTCATTCCATCCCACCAGTAACACTCCCAAAGGTCTTTATACATTTTAGTACTTTCACGATGAAAAAAGGGAGATAATTGAGCTTCACTCAATAATTATTTTTTTAAAATAGGATATAACTATTACAAAAAAACTTTTTTCAAATATGAAAACATATTCCTTATCAATGTAAAACTATGGTAACTAACTATTCTTTATCACTTCTAAATTTTCCTAAAAATCATAGTCTTCCTTTAGAGATTACTTGATTATGCCTAAAAAATATTACTATACTGAAATGTGAAACAAAATAGAGTAATTTCATGCATACATAATTTTTAGGCTATCATTAATTAAATAATTTTTAACCCTTCAAATAATATAAAATAAAACTAAAATATTGGATCACTTACATACCCAATGACCATTTAGATTTTAATATTTAGATAATTAGTAAAAAAATCTAACATAAGAACTTGGATACGTAAACAGCTAGTTCATAAAAATATACATTATCTCTAAATAAGTTCATCACATTTGATAACCTTTTTATACATAACTTACTTAAAACCATTATCCATAACCTAGGGAAATGGAAAACCTAATAAGGGTGAGCTCAAACTCCTTGTAAGGGTAAACATAAGAATTACTAATTGAATATCATTAGTGAGGAAAACATGATCATAACTGTATGATGATATAATCAAAGTTCATGAGTATAAAATAAGGTAATTAATACCCATTAAAACATTTATCATAAATCATGATACATGGAATAAATATTTAACGTATAAAAAGAGTCATATAAGTAAATAATCATGACATATATGAAAATAATTATTAAGAAAATGATTCATTATAACTTGATGCAATCAAAAATAAAACATGTTGGTAATATTTAACAGAATTTTTATATAACTTATAAAAAATAAAATCATCTATAATATTAGGAAAAAAACATAAAAAATAAACTTGGAAAATGAAAAAGTAATCATTAAATAAAATAATGGTAATCATTGTGGGAAAATAGATTCATGTTATAAATGTTAATAATAAACATTCTTTTCAAACTTTTTTAAAGAAAATCAAAAGTGACCCATGTGGAAAACGTTAAGAAACTTCCTTCTAAAAGATTTTAAAATAATTTCAAAGATCTTGTAAAATAAATTTAGTAAATAATATATGTTTTTCAAATAACATTATTGATATCATTTTAGAAAATATGGATATGGAAGAGAAATATTCCCGATCAAAAAGAAGATACAATATTGGTATCACTTACAAACAACTGTCGTGATGTTTCGGAAAGAAATAATAGAGGAAATGGAAACTTAACATGTATACCAAATTCTAAATATAAGATTGTAAAATAGATATTTTTTAATAAAATAAGAGAATATTAACCTTCCCAAATGAACTTTAGACATTTATTGCATTAAAATAATATGAGATTCTATCTGAAAAAACTTACCATTTTGGTAATAATAGAATATTAATCCAATGAAATCATGATATCAAATTAAAATTTAAATACCATTAATTTAATATTATCCATGATATAAAATTTAAAGAGGTGGTATATGAACATAATAAAATAATATATGTTCATAACATAAACATATGGCCTAAAGAAGAAAAAATTGAGATAAATAACCTTTCAATAATTATATCAATAAATTTTTGAATTAATAAATAAAGCGATTTTTCCTAACAAATGAAAATTAATTAAATATATTAAATATAAAATAAAAAAAAATTCATTTTATACATTATATTATAATAATATAATCAATTAACAAGATATATAACCAATTGAAATAAAATTGAGTCAAGAAACCCGATACTGCTTTGGTAACTTCTGAATCAAAAAACCTTTGATGGATTAACAATAATTGCAAATTAAAATACCAATAATTATGAAATATTAAATATATAACATGTAAAATGAAATTATATAAACCATATTAAAGAAAAAATATGTATAGCATTGAAATATGCCTCAATAAAGTGAAATTGATATTCGATCTATTTCCTTGAGTCCAGACTTCCGATGTATGTCCTTTAACACCTATATAATAAAATTATATAAATTATTAAATTCCTTAAAAACATTTTATAGGTTTATTAATGTATATTTAAACCATTTTTTCATTTAATTCAATGAAATATTTTATTATTTAATCATTTTATTCCATGACATGCGTTTTTTAGGTTGTTCGGTTTATAATTGCAAAATAGATTTAGTATATTGATCGTGGTAAAAAATTTAATTGTTACATCATATCAAGAATAATAATCATCAAATAATTATAATTTTTATACATTAATTATAATTTCATAAACAACCCTGAAATATGTTTATGAAAAATGAATTACGTTACAGTCATGGAAAGGGTAAGTCATATGTATTCATGAGTAACATTTTTATTTTTCAAAGAGCATTAGAGAAAGAATGTAACTATAATTTTATATTTATATAATTATTATTATATCATAAATATCATATTATATCTTTAAATAAACTTAAATATACCATTTTTGTGATGTGGTGATCAAAAATGAATCGCATCGCTTCATGGAGGTGGTAATCCACACATCCACATGAACAACATTACCATTTTTCAATGGATGGACAGGTAAAAAAAGATGATATATTATTTTTTAAATAATTATAATTATTTAAATAATATCACATACATATATATATTAAATCTATCATTATAACCAATCATGAGTTGCAGTGATGGAAAATGAATTACATCGGTTCATGAGGTGGTAGTTTTCCATACACAGGAACGATTGTTTCATTTCAGATTTGATAGAAGAGGAGATTGATATAAGTTATTCCATTAATTGAATAGTATTTAATTATATGTAAAATAATTATTTTTATTTTTTATTTTGGTTGAATAATATTTTAAGGAGGTATAAGAATAAATAAAACTAAAATAATTGGTTAAAAGGTATACTGCTTTATCGAACAACCTCCTTTAATTTACACCTTAATCCCTCTAAAATTGGTATTATGCCCAAAATAATAAATCTATAATGTGTTTATGGATTTTTTTTTAAAGTTATTTATTGTATTAATTGGCTGAAAAACAACTCTTAGTGTGTGGGGAGGGTAAGACTTGGGGAAGTGGGGGAGAGGACCCACTTTGAATTTTAAAAAAATTAATATATATTAATTTATTACTCAATAAAAATATATCCAGATTGGACCATTTATTAATATCATA
This sequence comes from Viscum album, assembly GCA_963277665.1. NCBI lineage: Eukaryota > Viridiplantae > Streptophyta > Magnoliopsida > Santalales > Viscaceae > Viscum > Viscum album. The sequence continues at coordinate 1,633,166,471 of OY728155.1, read as the reverse complement.
TGTTATATAATATAAATATGGAAATAAATGGGTTTTATACATGTTTTTTGGACATTTCAACCCATATCTATTTAATTTAACCCCAAGTAAACATGTTTTAACCTTAACCGTGGTAACATATTTTTGGGGTTTGTCTATTCATTATGACTAAAAATTATGTTGAAATTATTACCTAATATTAATTTTCAGATTCTAAATATTTAATTCATTTTATCAAATTCAATTCATATATTTGGAAGAAATTAATTTAAAATTAATCTTCCAAAATGTGATGAAAATGGTTTTTCTTAAAAATTCATTTTTATATATAGAATATTTTTTATTCAAAATTCAAGTATAATATTTATTTGAATAATGTTTATTAAATTATTTAAATCAAAATAAACTAATTAATATTTAAAACAAATCCAAAATAAAATGTTTGTATATAGATACTTGAAATGAAAACATAGGTTTCAACAAAAAAAAGTATTTTCACTATTCATTAAAAAGTCCAAATTTCCAAGAAAAACACAAGATTTATTCCTAAGATAATTTTTAAATGATGAATTGAAATATTAATTTGGTTTTTTTCAAATTAAAATTGTATAATTTTTAAATAAATATTTATAATAAAATAATATAATGCATGAAAACACAATTTGGTTAGAAATAAAGCCTTTTCCGTTTTGAATGAAAAATTACCAAATATTATAATAATGAATATAACTCTATAAAATATACTTGATTAATATTAATAATACATGAAAATTATTTATATTAACATTACTTGGGTTATAATATTTTTCCCCTTTTTTAAATTGTTTCCTCGAAATTAAATTTTGTGCCCGTCAAAAAGGGTTTAAAAAATTTAAAATAAATTCCAAGGAGTAGAAGATAAAACATATAGATATGAAAGGGAAAAATTAATATTTAAAAATAACTTCTTTGAGTACCCATATCATAAAAGGGGATAATAAAATTTGATTTTCAAAAGTGGTAAATGTAAATAAAAAGGTTATCTAAACTAACACATAACTAAGTTTCCATATAATATGACATTTTTGGGAATATGAAATATCGACATGAAGGAAAAAATTAATGTTAAAATAATGATGGAGGGTGTTAAAGAATATTTATCAAAAAAAATCATGATCATAAGAAATTAAATGGCCATAAAATAATAAATCAAAGAGGTAATTTGATAAAATTTATTTTTTAAGATTTTTTCTTGTATTTGATGAATTAATAAACCATGTTGAATAATAACATAAGTAAATATAATTATTTGAAAATTATAATTTCATTTTTAATAATTTTCCACCACTATATTATATTTTTCTCTAAACTATGAGTTTTTAGCAAGAATTTTTCAGTCCTATAACACTAAAATAAACATTTAAAGGATCACATACTCCATAAAAGGAAAATAAGTAATTCCTCTTTTCATTAATTATTAACCAAAACTAAATTTATAAGCATGATTTTGGATAATATCTAAAATTTATAAACCATGGTATTAACAAATAATAAATTAATATCTAAAATTCAATAATAACTCCAAAATTTTAAATTAAATCATTCAAAAAATAATTAACCCTATATACTAATTAACCTGAATAGCCACAAAATTAAAAAAAATTAACCTCAAAAGTTGTATCATATATTTTAAAATACATCCACAAAAAATATAATATAATTCTCTTAAAATAATCCTTCATAATAAAACTAAGGGTTATATATACCATAACATAATAAATTGTCTCCCAGCATCACAATAATTACCATAAAATCCCATCCCTTTTAACCTAAAAAGGGGTGTATATGAATTTGAACTTATGATCATCCCTGAACTTATAAACCCATGATGGTATCCATAATTATTAATTTAATAGAACATGAAAACATTATTATCTCCAAAGTTATATAATCCTTTCCTATGATACCAATTATAACATCCCCGAACATGAACTCATAGATCTGGTGCTAAAACATAATCTGTAAAAAAAATTATACCAATAAAAAAGAAAAAAATTTAACCCTTAAAAACATATAACATCAAAATGATATATCTAATCACTTACATACCCAAGGATCATTGTGGTTTATAGTATTAGAAAATTAGGAAATAATATTACATAGAAACTTGGATGTATAGAAAATTAGTTTATAAAAATATATATCATCTCTTAATAATTTCTTCACGTCTAGTAACCTTCTTATGCATAACATACATAAAATTATTCTTCATAACCAGGGGAAATGTAAGTCATAATATGGGTGGGTCAAACTCTCGGTATGCTTAAATATAATCATTAATAATTGAATATCATTATTTATCATAAAATTTTAATAAGGGTATGAGGACATAATCAATGTACATGATAATAAAATAAAAGAATCCATACCCATAAAAACATGGATCATAAATCATGAGACACAACCTGAAGCATTAACCTATGAAAATAGTCATATAATTCAATAATCATGATCCATGTGAAAACCATACTTAAGGAAAGTGTCAATTAAAACTTGGTTCAATAAGAAAAAAAATAAAAATGTTAGTAACGTGGAACATAATTTTCATATCACTCATATAAATGGAATAACATGTCCAGTAAATTCTAAAAACATCTTAGGAGAAACCTATAACTAGTTTATGTTATCCCTTTACCTGATGCATTGGGGATCTATATCAGGATCACATATAATCATAATCTATAACCCTCTCACCCATAATCCTAAACAACATCCAAGAACCATAACATAAAATATAACACAAGAAAGATTTTATTTTTCAAAAAAAATAACCATTTTTATTTCATAACTTTATTTACCTAAGGAAGTGTAATTAAAATTAAGGGTTATTTTTTATGAATATAAATATCATAAAAATATCATAAAAATATAATAAAAACATTCTTGAAAAATATACACTTTTCACTTTTAAAAATCACATTTAAAAACTAAAAAATTTCAAGAATATTAGTAAAAACATTTTTTGGAAAATAATCTTAGAAACCATAAATTAAGATTTGATGAAAATAATGACCATAAGGTTATACATATCTATTCATGTTATAAATGTTTAAAATAAATGTTCTTTTTAAACATTTGTAAAGAGAGTAAAAAGTGAATGATGAAGAAAACATTAAGAATTTTTTTTAAACATATTAGAATAAGGTAAAAGATCATGTAAAATAAATTTAGGAAATAACTTATTTTTAAAAATAAACATTATTAGACATATTTTATAAAACATGTATATGGAAGAATAATACTTTCGATCTAAAATAAGATACATGATCGGTATCACATACAAACACCTATCTTGATGTTTCTTTAATTAATAATGGAAAATATTGAAACTAAAAATTTAAAAAACATTTATAACTATATGAAAATAAAATATTTTTTGGTTTAAAAAAATAAGGGCATATTATCCCTCCCGAATGAACTTTGAACATAGACACTCCTTAAATAAAATTAGATTGTATCTTAAAAATCCTTACTATTTTGGTAACATTTAAAAATTACACCCATGAAATAAATTCCATCAAACGAAACTTTTCCCTAAATGTAATAATGTCCATGATATAATATGTTAAGGGGTAATATATACACCATATAAATGAATATTAGGGCATCACATAAACATGTGTCCCAAAGAAGGAAAATTTAAGATGAATAGCCCTTAAAAAATCATATAATTGAATTTGAGAACTAATCAATGGAGATATTATGTGTAAAAATTTAAATTAAAAAAACAATTGGGAATATAGCATAAATAAAGGAAATTTAATTTCACAGAATATATTTTAATATTATAATCAATGATTAAGTGATATAACCCAATGAAATAAAATTGAGTTAAGAAACCCCTTACCACTTTTGTAACTTCTGAATCAAAATGCCTTGGATTAATTAATATGAATTGAAACATAAAATACCATTAAGTGTGAATTATTAATGATATTAAATGTTAAAGGGAATTATATACACCATATAAAATAAATTATATGTATATAATTAAAACATTCCTTATTGAATTGAAATTTAGATGAAAACTCTTACCTCAAGTCCAGACATCCCATGTATGTCCATTAAATAATCTATAATAAAATTATATAAATTTTTAACTTGTTTAAGAAAATTTTATATATTCATTAATTTATCATTAAATTATTTATTTCATTTACTTAAATTACATAATTGGTTATTTTTGTGTCGTGTGTTTTGATGACGTTCGGTTCATAATTGAAAAATAAATTTGGTATATTGACCATTATCAAAAATATAATTGATATATCATCTCTTGAGTAATAATAATAATACCATAACTAAAATTTTTAAACATTAATTATAATTTTAAAACCAATCGTGAAATATGGTTATGAATAATGAATTATTTTACAATCATGGAGATGATAAGTCGTACGTACGCATGATTAACATTTTTATTTTTCAAATATCACAAGGGAAATAAGGTAAGCATAATTTTATATTTAAATAATTATTTTATCAAAAATATAATATTATATCTTAAAATAAACTTATATATACCTATCATGTGATGATGTGATAAAAAACGAATCACATTGCTTTATAGAGGTGGTAATCCACACATACACACAAAGAACATTATCATTTTTTTAATGGGTGTAAAGGTAATAAAATTGATGATATATTATCATTAAATAATTATAGTTATGTCATTAATATAATATATATATATATATATTAAATCCATCATTCTAACCATCCATGATAGGTGGTGATAAAAAAGGAATTACATCAGTTCGCAAGGCGGTAGTCCACTATACACATGGATGGTGGTTTCATTTCCCATTTTATGGAAGATGATATGCATACAAGTTTTTTCATTAACATAATAAAATCATAGTATATGGAAGATACTGATGTTATTATTTTACCATGTTTGAATAAAATTTTAATGTGGTAGATGAAGAAATAAAACTAAATCATTCGGTTAAACGCTATACCTCTTCTTCGGACATCCTCTTTTATTTTACACCTTAATCCCTATATAAGTGAAATTATTCCAAAACTATGACCTCTAGTGTAACACCCTAACATTTTATGATATATTTTTTCCGAATAAAATTAATTTCTTTGATATCTTTTATTATATGTAACACCGAGTTTTTACAAAATGTGACATACTGTAAAAAATATTATTATTTAATATGATACTTATTGCATAGCCTATGGAATTGAGGATATGAATAGAATAAAATAAATTATTAAAATATAAGTATTATATAGGTATATAAAATTAATACTTTTTTATCCAATTAATTATAAATTAAAATAAAAAACACTTGAAAATAAAGGAAATCATTTTATGAAAAAAAACTATTTTTATTTGCACAAACACAGTTTACCTCAATAAATTATAAAAAATAACTTTCAGTGGATCATTTAATTAAATTTAGATATTATATATTCAATAAAAAATGTAATATTCATATTATGTATTTTTATTCATGAAATAAGAATAAATCCAATTTTATGCTTAAAATTGTATTAATCTAAAAATTGGTTTTGTCACATTTTGTGCACTTATTTTTAAATTAATTTTTTTTCAATTTTACAAAATTTATTATAAAAAATTTAAATTTTCTCTGAAATAATAATTTAAAAATTATCTTGGGTATAATTTTTTGGATTTTTCTATAAAGATTAATTTTTTATGAATAATGGAAAATAATGGTTTTCATTGAAAAATGTCTTTTCATTTAAAAAATCATAAGATTCCATTTTATTTTAAAATAGTTTTAAAATTTAAATTAGTTCAATTATATATTTATTAATCCTATTTATTTCATTGGAATCTATTTTATATTGAATTTTTATATTAAAACTTTCTCTAATTATGATAATTTTCTCTTTGGAAAAATGTTTTTCGTCAAGTCTATGGGTTTAATTTTAAGTTAAATTTGTTTATTAATGTGAATAGAATTTAGAAAAATGTAATTATATATTATTAATTAGAATAATTTATTTTATATTATAATTTAAACTTGATTTTTTTCAAAATAAATAGAAAAAATTTTAAAAAAATAATTATCATGGTTAAGGTTAAAATGGGTTTACTATGGGGTTAAAATAAAAAGATAAGGGGTAAAATAACCTGTAAAGTTTTCCAAAACCCATTATATAGAACTATTTTAACCTTATAAACTATAATTTTTTAGAACTAATCATTTTAAAGACTTTTTTATGTAAAAATATGGGATACACTCTATTCTTTTCAAAAATTCTAAGTGTGTCCTCTCCCCCAAATTATAAATGGACACCCTCTCTTATCACCTCTTTAAACATAAAAACCATTTGGTTCAGCCAATACATAACCAAATATTTCCATGTATTCCCTCACCACACCCTATATTCCTTATTTATATTATCAATCCCTCCAAATAATGCTTTAGGTATAAACCTATAGAGGCACTCTGAAGAAGAAGTTAAATTATTAAACTTGTGCTTTTATTTTATTTCTTCTTTGACCTCCATAAAATATTATTAAAATAAGATGATATAATAAAAAAGTTATATACCATATACTGATATTTTATTATTTTAATTTAATAAAAAAAACATCTCTACTTTTATCAAATGGGAAACGAAATCACTGATCTTGTGTACGGTGGACTACCACCTCACGAATAGATGTGTTTCATTTTCCATCACCATATCTTACAATTGAAAATAATAATGGATTTATTATTTATATATTATATTTATGAAATTATTATTCATCTATAATTATAACATAATATCTAACATCTTAACTTACAACCCATTGGAAATCAATAACATCGCTCGTATATACGTGGGACCACCGCCTCACGAACCAATGTGATGTGTTTTACATTTACATTTTAATTAGAAGGTAATAAATACATATTAAATGAATATATATTATATTTATTACATAATTATACTTTTTTTATTATTATATCACATAAACCTTGTAACACCCGAAGCTTCCATGGTATGCTTCTTTTTAAATAATTCAATAGCTTGTAATGCACACAACACCGAGTTCACCATGACTAGAAATTTAAAAAAAGTAGTTATGATTATTATTAACCAAATTTTTTATTTTATATAATTTTTTTATTCATCTCATGTGTTTATTATACATGAAATAAGAACAAATTTAATTTTTATAATAAAGAGAAGTATTTTTTCCAAAATGCAGTTTTACCGCGTTTTAGTGGCGAACCATTTTTAAATTCAATATTTTACACTTTTATATATTAAATTTTACAAAATAAATTTCTTATTTATAATAGTGACATAAAAATATAGTTTGGAATAATGTTTTTTGTTTTTCTTATAGCTTTAATATTTAAATGATTAGTGAAAATATTATATTTTTATTCAAAACTGCTTTTCCATATAATTTATTTATATTGTTAGATTATCCTTTGAATTTGTTTTAATTTTTAATTAGATTAATTTTTTATCATTTGATATAATTTAGTTCATTGTAATTATTTTCAACACAAAATTATATATAAACACATGCCAATCTTTTGATGGTTTGTACTTTTAAAAAGATTGTTTTCTCTTTTTGTCAATGGAGATTAATTTTTAATTTATTACTAAAACTTATCTATTTTAAATTTATAAAAACAGATTCCATATTTTGAATCCATGGTTCCAAATTATTTTAGTAGTTTAATTTTATTTTTTTGGATATTATGAATAGTAACTTTGGTAATTTTTTTTTACTACAGTTAAGGGTAAATCAGGTAATTAAAGATAAAACTGATATTTTAAAATTACAAAAAAACTGGTCAAAATATTATTAGATGACTAAATTAGACCCTTATCACCTATTTTTCTAAATTTAATCATTTAATGGACCATTTTCCATGAATATGACATTAATATTATTAAAATTAATGAATGTGACAAAATGTCACACTCTCATTTCTTATAAGTATAATGATTTTAATATAGATATATCAAGGAGATAACATCGATTATAAATGGTATATGAAAATATAAAAGAATTAACTACCTCCTATAAATTTATTTATAATTTTTAGAGATTAAATAATTACCATTAATGATGACGCAATAGTTAAGTAGAAATTATTTTATTATCAGAAATTTCAAATAAATGATATAAAAAAATCAACATAAATATAATTTCACTTAATTAATGACACATAAGAATTTTATAGATACCATATACTTGTTATTAACATATTAGAAGTATTTTTTTGAATATATCATGTTTTTTTTATTTTTTTTAAATGAAAATATTAAATAGTATCAAAATTGACATAAATGATACTTTAAAATAAATAAAATTTTATTAAATGTTATAAAATTAATTAAAAACATTTTTTCCTAAAAATAACTTTTAAATTTTTAAATAAATAATATCTATCCAATTGGGGTTATTTTTCAATTTTATTGTAACTATATTAACTCTTTAGTGTAAAAATAAAGTTGTCATGATAAAAGTTAAATTATTTAACTAAGGGTTAAATCGAAAATAAAAGGTTAATGTTATGATATAAACATGTATAAAATTCATTTTTTTTTTGAGTTTTCAACTCATCCTCATATTATTCTATAAATAAAAATCTTTTTAGTTATTTTTAACTGAAAATAAATTTATAATAAATTAATATTTTAAGTTCTTCTAAAAGTGACCATCATCTCTCTTATAAACAAGAACTTATCCTTATCTTTAATTAACACCTATAAATCTCTTTGGCTTGACAAAAACCTACCCATTTCCTATACAAAATTACATACCTACATACTATATTCCATAAATTGGGTATAAATCCATCCTAAGGAGTCCTTTTGTACAAATCAAATGGAGATACCTAAAAAAGACGTAATTTTTTATCACCTCTTTCAAAGTTCTATTCTTCTTCTACTTTATCTTTATATATTGTTTCCATATAAAATTAATAACTCCAGTATCATCCATATAATTAGTTGTTATTATAATCATGTTGAAACCATATTCCTCATTTTACCCATCATACGAATAACAATATCACCATGCGTACGTACGTACAGTTTACTGTCTCCACACCATGGTGTAATTTTTTATTTAATACTAATTATTTGGAAGGGTATAATGCTGAGTATAATGGATATAAATAATTAATATAACATGATAATTATTATTTATAATTAATATACCATCCAATTCTCCAACGTTTAACCATCAAGGGAGTGATATTATCGCTCGTGTGTACGTACGGTCTACCATATCCACGGCGTAGTGAGATTTATTATCCACATTAAGCATTAAAGAATAATTATAAAATTTATATTATTAGTAAAAATAATTATTATGAACTTTATATCATTATTTATTTGAATAAAATATATTTTATTCATAAAAAACATGACGTACACAACAAAACATACATAGGAAAATAAAGCAGCTAACACCAAAAACAAGGGTAATACTACAATATTATTAACAAAATGAAATAAGAGGATATTATATGATATCATTAATATGGATATTATTATGGTATAATTTAATAAAATACATTAACCATTATATAGGAGGTTAATGCACTCTCGACTAAAGGAAATTACAAGGTAATGGTTAATTTCACAATTTCATTAATATCTGAGGTTGTTTATACGTAAGTATCTATTGGGAACCATTTATCATCCATGTCTATTTTTCATAAAAATTTATTTAAAAATATTATATAAAATTTTTTAAAGTAATTTTTACCCATGTTTTACTTTTTATAAAACATTTTTAAAGGAATATTTTCATTGTTTTCCAAATAAGGTACTTTATGAACTTTTAGATAAATTAAGAAAAAAAGTTTTTTTAACTTATATGGAACGAGTGGATATTTCCTTCATCATGACCCCTTAATGTTTGGAATCTTACCATACAATATTATATGTTTATTTTTAAATGTAATGTTTTCCTTTATAATTTCATGGCTTTTAAATAATTTCATTGTAAAAAAAGGATATTTCTCTCAATGAGTTTTAATGATTTTATTATATTATTTTCATCTATATCAATATCCTTTGTTGAATTATATTATAAATTGAGTTTTATTTATTATGATACAATATTACATATTTTATTTAAGGATTTATGATATATTTGATTGTCGATGTGCTATTTTGATACCATTCATGGTTTATGGTTAAAGCATTAACATTTCTTATGCTAGTTTTAATACGAATGTTTATGTTATGTTTTACCCCTTTCATAAGATTAATTCATTGGACTTAGTAAGTGACTGGTGGGGATTTCTATAGCCCCTCAATACATCGGTAGGTATAATGAGACAAACTATTGGCTTGGCATGAGCCCTTGATGGTATGGTTATTAATGGTCTTGGCACAAAGCCTTGACAGTATAGTTATGATGTCCAACATTATGCATTTCCAAGTTATGTGATTAGTTATTGATATTAAATGTGATTATTCAATTATTATAATATACATGTTAATGTTTAAATGTAATTATTTGATTTATTATTTTTATATTATACTTAATATTATGTTTAAAAGTTTTGTATTTCAGTTTTATACCATTCCTTAAAAGTTTATGCTTATTTATGATAGCTTCTACTATATTGTTTATCATTACTAAGAATATATTCTCACCCCTTTATTATGTTTCACTTTTCCCTAGTATGTGAAGAAGTATATTATGATTGACCTTTAAGGATATTTTAAGTGATATTATAGTTTTCAAAGGGGATAATATGTTTTTCATTTCAAGATGTAATGTAAAACTTATGTTTGTATCTAGTATTTCCATAGATACTAAACTAATCAGTCCTTACAGATTTTATTTTCTTGTGATTGTGAAAATTTAATAAAATAATGTACCAACCTGAGGCTACTAGGGTCAGGGATTTACATACCTTCTTACTTCTCATTCTGTGGGGATATGATAACGTCACTCATGTGTCTGACAGATTACTGGCACATGAAGCGATGTGATTTGTTTTTCACTTACGCATTAAATAGAATATAATTAAGGTAAATTTAATTAATATATTTTCTATATATGAAATAATAATGAATCTTTAAATTTGACATATTTTTTAACTTCTTTTAATTCCATCTGTCAGTAAAATGGAAACATCGTTCATGCGTACGTACGACATACTATGTCCATGAACAGTGTAATTTATTTTCCATATCTAACATTAATGGATTACTCTAGCTAATTATATAACGAATATATATTATTTTTATATCATTTTAAAATATATATTATTTAACCATGATCAAAATTAAAGGACTGAAGATACAAAACCATTACATACATGAAAAATTAAGTAGTTATTACCCAAAACGTGATTTGAACAAGGAATTTTTAATAGATGGGTAATAAAAGGTCATAAGTAAATAATATATGGTACTATACATATTATTATGGTTATTAAATATATTTATAATAAAACTATATTTATTATATAATAGGTTTTAACATGTAAGAAGGAATTAGAGACTTAATTTAAGGGATTTTTGTCTCAATTTTCCTTCTTTGGAAAATACGTTATGTTATACACCTATCTTATTTTATGAGGTGTCTATACATAACCTTTGATAGGTAATATAATGAATTTATTTATTATCATTATATTTTAAGTTTCATTTAATTTTATTCTTTCATGGGGATTATGATTCAATGTTACTAAAGTGATAAGAGTTTTATGATATTATCTCATCATTTATCAGGATTGTTTATGTTTATGCTTAAGATTATTAAATATTATGATATATATCTCATTAACTTCATGATTTTTCTTCTATTTTATTTTTTTCTTAAGAAGACATTTTTTCCTTTAATTTTCCTCGCTTTATGTACTCAAGAGTTCAAAACATTTTTTTTAATAAAGATCAAATTTATTTTTCCCTTTAGTTGAAAACCATTTTTCTTCCATATCCGTGTTTTCTAAAAATGTTTTAAAGAAATTTTTTTACTACTCTCCAATGGTTTTTTAAAGAAATTTTTACCATTTTTTTAATTTAAAAAAAATAAAATTAATCATTATATCATTTTTTAAATAAATATTGTTTGTATTTTATTAAAAAATTTAAAGGAGTATTTATTTTAACATGTATGGCATGTATAAAATTCTCTACAATCATATCCACACAATGATTTAAAGCTTACATAACAATTTTCAAATTTTATTTTCAAGTAAAAGAATTTTGAAAATATTTTATGGATTTTTTTTATTTAAAAAATTTTATTTTGAAAGTGAAAAGGTAATTTTCAACAAAAAATGTTCCAAGTGATCTTTGAAAATAATCTTCTATCAAATATGACATCCTTTGATGTTACTTAAAAATTAATGGGGATATAATCCAATTGTACCATACTTATTTTTTTCTAGATTTTTAAATTTTATGATGATAATATTTTTATAAAACTTGTTCATTTTCCATGGGTTATGTTGTGATGAAATGATGAAATTTTTATGAAACTCATTTCTTTTCCATAGGTTATTATATAATGAAATGTTTAAAAAAACCCATTTATTTTTGTGGGTTTTTATATGATAATTTTTTTATGAGGCCCATTTATTTTCATGGGTTCTTAGATTATTAATTATTTATGATCTTGTGGAACACATATTTATGGTTTTCATTATATAACAGCAATTATATTATTACTAAGGATGATGGTTATGTTATAACCAAGGATGGTGGACATGTTATAACCAATTATGGTGTTCATGTTATAACCAAGGATAGGTGGGGCCTATATCACCATAAAATTCCTTGGGTAATGATATGTTATGTGTGAACCTGGTTTCATGTTCACGAGTTTATGTGTGGTCCCACTATCATGTCTATATGATTATGAAAGTTTCTGATTTAATGTCCTTAATGAAATGACTAAACCTATTTCTATTTATACATGTTCAAATCATTATAAGCTTATGTTTATACTATAAATCTATGTATTATGATTATATTATACAGTCATGGTTCATGTAATTTGATTCATCTATGATTCATTTCTTATGAACAGCCATGATTTATTCCATGAATCCGTCTTATGATCTATGATATGTAGGGTATGGTTTCCAAATGTTAATATCATGTTATCGTACCCTTATGATCGTGTTATCATTAAGTGATCATTGATATATCCTTTTTTTACCCTTACTGGGCATATGATATCACCCTTTATTATGTTTTCATCCCTAGGTTATGAACAAATGTTTTATGTATTATAATACTAAGAAGGGTTCTAAATATGAAAAAATTAGTGGGATAATATGTAGTTCACCTATAAACAAAGTGTTTGTGTTTAAAAGTTTTCAAAGGCACTGGACCTAAATGATTTTGGAACACACAATATACTGCTTGTTTCATTGATTTTGAAATTTTCCAATGGTTATTCATTCACAAAATAGAGTTAAATGGTGTTATTATATACCATTTTTATTATATTATATGAAACCAAGATAAATATAAAACTATAATAGTTTATTACCATAAAAAACATTGTATCTTAATATAATTAATCAATAAAAAAATATTCTAGAAAACCCTCATAGAATATGATACACCGCTAGTTATAAGTGTTGATATATTACTGTATCCAATGAGATCACTAATTAATAGTGTATGATTTCTTCTAAACCAATATTATAATAATTCCATTTTGGATAAAAAAAAGGTCTTCATTGTAGTGTATTACTTTCCATACTATAATTACCATCTTCTATTTTTATCAACACATATGAATTTTTAGCTCTTTTCCTCCTATGTAGAATTAAAGTCTATATAAAAACTCCACATGGAATAATCAATCTTATTATATATGTTATTATTGTTTCCTTTTATGAAATGTAGTAGATAACCATTCTTATTTTCCCAATAAATAGTCTATACACATCATAACTGAATCCTACAACCATTCACTTATGATTCCCATACTACTTCACTTACATAATACAACAACCCTTCTCTTTATTACACACATAAATATGATTTATTACATAAAATATTCACTTGATACAACATAGAAGATCTAGATTACATGTTTCTTTGGGGATTAGTAACATTAAATAATGAATTAAAACATGAAACACAACATATTTATTGAAAACTTCCTTTACATGACCATTGAATTCTTTCATACTTAGCATTGCATGGGATAACCTGAGGACATTCATAAGAAAAGGGTTATCTATAAATCCCAATAATGGGGTAAAAAAGTAAAAAATGATGAATACAATACATGTTAGGAAATAGTAATATCAATGGATAATAAGAGAAATATGAACATAAAGGCATGATAAAGCATGATTATCATAACATGGAAATGTGACAACAACACTTAACATGGTATTAGCATGAGCCAAGGCTCATTGAACATGTAGCATGAGTAAACCCTCATTGAACATGAATTAAAATGAGTAAACCTTCATTGCACTTGACGTATAATGATATTAATCTTTACCCAATGCATTGGAGTGCTATCAGGGTGTACCCTTCATAAACATTTCATTTCATGCATAAGTGTGGCACATAAATCATACAACATGGAATCATTCATCATTATTTATTCCATAATAAATTGATGTGGAATAAATACATGAATCATTATAATAAATGAGTAAATGTTCATAAAGGTGAATACCCTTGATTGAGAAATGGGTATTGTAACATCCCAAGTAAGTAATGATTAATAGATATTTTTATCTATGTCTATTAATGAATTAGATAGTGTTTTAGAGGCTTAAAATGAGAATAAATCCAATCTTAATCATGGAATACACTAATATTTTTAAAAGATTGTTTTACTGCCTTTTGATGGCAAACCATTTTTAAATCAAACTTTTGACAATTTTATAAGCTCTATTTGTCAAAATAAACTTATTCTTCATGATTGGTACATTGAAATTTACTTTGGGTAAATTTTTGGTATTTTTCCGATAAAGTTCATTTTTTAATGAATAGTGAAAAATGTTGTATTTTAACTCAAAACCTCTTTTTAATCTAATTTATTTGTATGATTAGATTATATTTTTAATTGGTTTTAAAGTTAAATTAGAATATATTTTTACCATTTAATCCAATTGTGGTCATTTGAATTAATTTCACTTTGAAATTGGACTAAACTAGTGTCAATATTTTGATACATTTTGTTTCATAAAAACACGCTATTTATCTGATAGCGGGAATTAATTATTAAATTAATTATTGTAACTTATATGTTTTGAATTTCTTAAAATAGAAATCATTTTTTAATTTGGAATATCAAATATATCTTAGGGTGAAGTTTTGGTACTTTTCTAAAAAACGTCAATTTTTTATGAATAGTGAAACCACTAAGTGGTACTTAAAAAACTGATTTTTCGTTTAAATGAAATTTTACCACCTCTGTGTTTTGAATTTCAAAAATCTGCGATACATGGTTTTTATTAAGATGTAAAATGTGGTTCAATGGGATTAAAATAATTTTTTTGTGAATAGTAACTTTTAAGTTTTTAATCGCGATTAGAGGTAATTAGTGTAATTTAAGGTAAGAATAATGTTTTAATAATATAAAATGAACTTGAAACATGTCCTAACCTTATTGGATGTTTCATGGCCAACCAAGACAATCCATGGGTCAACTTGTGGACCCCATGGAGCCACTTTGAAAGGAAAATGACATTAATATCTTTTTATTTAATGTTAAAGTAAAAATGTCACAAACATAAGTTGTTTTACTAAAACAATTTTTAAATGGGGTTATAAAAGTCATATTTTTGACTATAAATATTCATTAGAAAGCTAAAAAGATTTCATACATCATGATTTTTTTATAATTTTTAGACATTAAATAAATTAAATTATTTATGACACCATGATGATGCAGCGATTACCTCATTATTTAACGATTTAAATAAAATGAAAAGATAATGTAAAATCTAAGACCTACACATGTAAAAACCTATTGGATTGGTTTATTTAGAACTATTATAACCTTAACCTCTAAATATATAATTTTGGGACCCTTTTTATCCGAAAATCATTTTATAATAAAGTATTGTTTCTTAACTTTCCAAGAGTGCCCCTCCTCTCCTCTTATAAAAGGCCCCCACCTCTACCTCCTTACCCACACCTCTCAAGCCTTTGGTTCAGCCAATATCTTCTCTTTTTGTCTCTCCACATCCCTCTCTTACTCCTATAAGACTCAATTTGGGCATACGTCTCTCCAAGGAATCCATTGAGCTCAAATCTAAGAGAGTTACCCGATTTTAAGGTAATGTCTTCACTTGTGTTCTTTTGTTTTATTTTGCTTCTCCAACCCCTTAAACTATTTTTATTCATTTAATTTGTAAAAACTCTAGTATCTTCAATATACTATGATTTTTTTTATAAGAATAATTCGAGCTACACTTACACACACCTACATCTAATGGTTAAAGAACATATTGTTTCTGTGGATGGCGAATTTCTGCCTCACGAAATGATGATTGTTCAATATTTTTCTAACACCTTCAAATGTGGCCATTAAGATGTCACTATATTTATATATGATATATAATATATTTAAGTTTTCCATAAGCTTCTGTATTTTTCATTTATGGCATACCTTTATGGCTTCCATTATGGCTATACGCGATATCTTCATTTTAGGAAGTGCAGACTATTGCCCCCTCAAAGCGATTTGATTCATTAATGCCATATGTGGGACGTATAAAGTATGGATTTAAAGTTAATATATATGATGTTATACTGGAATTATAATATACCTTTATATCATTATTATTTCTTTCCATTAAAGTATGAGATAGAAGTGAAAGTAGCGTTCATGCGTACGTACGGCTTACCGTCTCCATGAACGGTGCATTTCATTTCTTATCCCCAAATGTAATGTAATATTATAAGTACATATATATAATGGATATATATGATGTATGATACATCTAAATTATGAATATAATTCTAGAATTAAAATATACATACCTCTCATTTAGTTTTAATTCCATTAATATGACAAAGAAATGAAAGTAGCATTCATGCGTACGTACGGCTTACCATCTCCATGAACGGTACATTCCATTTCTTACCTCTAAATGATTATGTAATATTATAAATAAATGTATATGCTGGATATATATTATATATATGATATCCAAATCAATAATATATTTCTGGATATAATGAATCTTTTACCACACGAACAACATGTAATTGTAAGAAGTCCACTTTCGACTTAAGAACCAAGTATCAACAAAACAAACATTATTAACTTAAATGATTAAATAATGTTTATAACATGGTAATAAGTGATATAAAAGTAATAATAAACATGAAAAATGTTCTTAAGAAAGTAGAAATTTACTCAAGTTTATTATTCAGGACATTAAAGAACGGTCGAGTCAAGTCGGACCCGAGGTAAGGGAACTTCTTAACCCAATTTCCATTCTTTGGGTTAATCTCCTAATTTCAAATTATGTCATGATAATATTATGTCCTATCTGGTATTTATACTTTATTTATTTGTAAATATAGTGAATACACATAATAGATTTATTTTATTTAAAAAAATGATATTTGTAAGGGACTACGTCTCAATCTCTTTTCATTGAGGCATGTTTCGTTTTATACACAACTTTCTTTTATACGGTGTATAAACCCCTTTGACTTTTACTTTTATACAAAAGGAATCTTTTTCTACGAAGTGTTTTACTAAATGATAAAAAGGAATGTTTCTTTTAACGTACGCGGTGACAACGACCCTTTTCCTCCGCTGCGAGTATTATTTGGTCTTTGGCTTCCTCGACAAGCCGTAATGTTTTTTTAAAATTAAATAAATACCATATATTGTTTTATGTATTTTGGTATTGAAAAGGGTTTTTTATAATGGATTTGTTATGTCAATATATTTAAGTGATATATTTTGATCAAAGTGTGGAAATGTTTTCTTTCCATTATATTTGTTTTATGTCTTATGATTTTATAATGGTACTTGGACATTTGACGGGTGGTTACGTGATAAACCATATGATGGGTGGTGCCGTGAATACCAGGACGGGTGGTTACATTATAACCTCCAATGCATTGGGTATGGAAGTAAGTCGTATGGCTATTCCATTAAGTGATATGTGTGGAAGTCGACCGTATGGTTATTCCATTTAAGTATGTTTATGTCCCAAGTTACCTTTATATGTTATGTGATCTTTATATGGGTTTTATTGTAACGTTTTGGTTACAAAAGGGTAAGTAATGATCTTTTATTTAGTGAAGAGTTTTTACTACTTCATAAAGGTGAAAAGTATTACTTTGATAAATTATACATGGTTTACTTGTTGTTTTGAAAAACTAACAGTTTTCATTCATTGTGTATCCCTTACTGAGATTTTTATGCTCACCCCAAGTTTTTTTTTTGAAATGTTTTTCACAGGACTTAATGTGGAATAGGGTCAAGGATGGGATCAAGGGAAAGTCATGCTATCTAAAACATGGAACTAGACATGTTTCTTTTTAAGAGTTTTTTTATGGAAACTTAGTAGAAGTGTCTACTATTAATATTTTGAGATGTAATGGTTATGTCCTAATTCCCTAAAACTCTAAACCTGAAAAGATCCTCAATGTGAATTATTCATTTAATTCAATATTAAGTAAGGTTTAAGGTCGGGGCCTTATAGGTATGGTATTCAACATACAATGACATTATCTTGGAAAATCGTGGTGCAATTTCGACAGCGTAACGACGAGACATAAGAATTCATAAAAATGGTTGATGAGAAAGAAAAGGGTATCTCATAATATGTACAAGAAATGGAAATTAAGGGGTTATATAGATACATGTCCCAAAATATGTAATGGAATTTAGATTCATAATACAAAAGAATTGCTTGATTGTAAGTGGGGAGAGATAAATTCCTTACGGAATTTCAGTATAGTAACAGGTGTACATAGGAGGCATTAATGAGAGAGAAATACGTATCTCATCATTTAAAAAATGAGGGAAATATAATGGAGGTATTAAATCATACCCTAACTTTTTTAATTGAAACTAAAAGGATATTGCAATATAAATAAACATGGATAAAAATAAGAAAGGAAGGAATCCCTTACTTGAAAGTGTGATCCCAAAGGCTTGCGAGGGGCTTGAGAGAGGCTTCTTGGGAGCTTGGGTCACCTTGGGAGGATTATAGAGAGAGGAGGGTAGGTTTTGGTCCAGCTTAAAACACTTTTAGGGAAGAGGAAGTGGGAAATTGGTTGGGTTTATATAGGAAAGGAGAGGGAATTAGTTATTATTTAGGTTTGGGTCACCACACATTAAACAAATCCAAACCACAAACCAGAACACTGTTTTTCCCATGATTTTTTCTAAAGGGGAGTAGAAAATAATATTTTATAATTCCAATGTCTGAACTTCTGAAAATAATATTGTTTCTTATGTGGAGGTGAGTTGCACTCTCATGGAAATCAATTTAAAAAGGTAAAATGTTTTATAAGTCTTTAAGGGTCCACTAAACCATTGAAAAATAAATAAAACAAAACTAAAATAACATTATAATAATTTTAAAACATATATTGGCAAAAAATAAGGTTTATAGTATTTTATTAAATCACTATCCGGACATTCTGATGTCATAAAACACATCATATATTTAAATGGTGTTTAATTTTCACCCAAAAATTCTACTGTCTCAGAAAATTATGAAAATTTTACCATTGGATAATTTCAACATCCTTATTCCAAAAATAATATTAATTTTATCTAAATAATTTTTTAAATATGTGAATTTTTACTTTAAAATTAAAATCGACATTTATCGAAAATTCATGGGTTTTGACAAAAATAGCTTTCAAACCTTAATAAAAATATAAATTTTAATCATAATAATTATATAGTAATTTATATTTAATAAAAATTAATTTAGTAATAATATTTAATTAAAATATTATTTAATTCGAAAATCCATTAATTCGTTAAAATAGATTTCTTAATTAACTAAAAATGTTATTTTTTCTTTAAAAACTGTTTACAAATTAAAAATATTAAAATGAATGTATATTCTCTAGAAAAAAATAGTGTACAAAATCATAGTACTTGAGTCTCATTACATAACCCCTTATAACACTCACATAAAACCGAAGGGTAAGGTGTGCGATGGTGATAGACTCTTGGGGTTTCTCAGATAACATCGCTCTGGTGGTAATCTCTATCAACCTCCTCTTCTCCCATAGGTGGTTCCATTCGAGATTAACGTGTTGAAGCTCAGATTGGGCTTGGTCAATAGCAAAGCCCAATGATTCCACATCCTTTCTAAGCTCCAAAAATGTGCTTTTTGTGGGGAAAGTCTACTTTATGTGGCCATCACTTCCTTTGTCTAAGTAAATTAGATTTTTTAAATCCCAATATTTATACTATTCATGTGATCATTGTTCAACAACTATATTAGCAATGGTAACAATTCATAATGGTATTTTGATATTCAAAAACATAAAACCAAGGAAGTGCATATTTTATATAACTATTTTACATATTGAGACATTTAATTAAATCAAGATTAATTTTCATTAATAAAAGTTTGCGTCATTACAATCTTCCCCCCTTAAGAAATTTTTCCCTCAAAATTTCCTTTTCCCATAGTAAAACAGATGCAGGTAACTCTACTTCATCACTTCCTCTAATTCCCATGTTTCTTCTTCAAACTTTTGGTTTTTCTACAATACCTTTATGAGGGGAATTTTATTATTTTTTATAACTTTTTCCCTACAATCTAATATCTTCATCGGCTTCTCTTCATAGAATATTTCATTCTCTAATGGTAACACCTCTGGATTTAATACATGTGATGGGTCAGGTATGTACTTCTTCAAGTGTTATACATGGAACACATCAAGTACATGATATAGGTTTGGTGGGAGTGCTAGTCGATAGGCCACTTCTCCAATGTGATCAAGGATCTCAAAAGAGAAAATGTACCTTGGTATAAGCTTTCCCTTATTCCCAAATCTCATAACTCTCTTCCACAGTGATATATGGAGGAATACCAAGTCTCCAACATTGAACTCAAGGTCTTGTCAACGGTTATATGCATAACTCTTCTGTCTACTTTGGTCTGCCTTGATATGTTGCTGAATGGTTTTCACCTTCTCCACTATTTCTTTGACCATTTCAGGTCCTATCAGCTTATGATCACTGACTTCATCCCAACGCGCTGGTGTTATGCACCTTTTCCCATTAAGGGCTTCGTATGGTTCGATTTAGATGCTTCAGTGGAAACTGTTATTGTAGGATAATTCAACCAGTGGAAGATGTTGGACCCATCCTAATTTCAAGTCCATAGTAAATGATCTTAACATATCTTCCAGTGTCTGAATAGTTCGCTCAGATTGGACATTATTTTGAGGACGATAGGTCATACTGAAGTTTAGTTCAGTGCTTAGATCATGTATTAGAATTTTCCAAAACATCGAGGTGAATCTCATATCATAATTAGATACAATAAATAGTGGTAATCCATTCATCCTTACCACTTATTTGATGTAAATTCATGAAAGTTGATTCAATGAGAAGTCCTCTCGAATTGTGATAAAGTGAGTTGTCTTTGTTAGACGATCCACAACGACTCATATAGCATTTTTTTCCTTTGTATGTCCTTAGAAGTCCAGTGACAAAGCCCATGGTAATGTTATCCCACTTCCATGTTGGTATGGGCAGTGGTTGCATCATCCCCGTATTCTTTTTCCTCTCAGCCTTCACTTGCTGACATACTAGGAACTTTGATGTATATTTAGTAATCTCCCTTTTCATATTGTCCCACAAAAATTTTTCTCAGATATCTCGATACATCTTTGTACTCCCTGGGATAATAGAGAAGGTAGATCTCTGTGCATCATCAAAAATCACCTTCTTTACCTATGGATTAGATGGTACATATAATCGTGACCCAAATCTCACAAGTCCATCTTTATCAACCAAAAACTCTGAGGATTTCCCATTTTTGATAGCTTCCATCCTTTTCATAATTTCCATATCCTCAATGTTTGTGGTTGAAAAGGGTGTACTTGTGAGATTTGGGTCATGATTATATGTACCATTTGATCTAGAGGAAAATAAGGGGCTTCTGGATGATCCACATAGCTCAACCATCTCTATTCACCCAGGGAAGACAAATATGTATCGAGATCTCTGAGAAAACTTTTGGTGTGTTCAGAATTTCCACATCCTTTCTTTGAGCATCCTTTATTTTCTCCATGAGGGATGGTTGAGAAATCATTTGAGAAATGATTGATGTTGTTCCTCCCTTCATGATTCCAATGTCCATCCTCTACAAATGTAATATGATTGGATCCTTTTCAATTCGCATCATTGATAAAGATGCAGGATCCTTTATGCTTAGAGCATTGGCCACCTTGTTTTTATTGCAAGGATGGTAGTGGATTGAGAAGTCATAATCCTTGATGATATCTATCCATATTCATTGGGGAATATTAAGATATTTTTTTTAAATATATATTTTAGGCTCTTTTGATTAGTATATATCTTACACTTCTCCTCATAGAGATTATGCCGCTAAATTTTCAAGGCAAAGATCATAGCCACTAACTCTAAATCATGCATGGGATAGTTTTTCTCATAGATTTTCAGTTTCCTTGAGGCGTAGGATATCACTTTATCATTTTTCATTAGAATACATCCTAAACCCCTCTTTGAATCATCATTGTACACAACTAAGAGTTCTCCACTTATTGGGAGTGTGGGTACGGGCATAATGATAAGCCTCCTTTTCAACTCCTTGAAGCTTTATTCTCATTCATCACTCCACGAAAACTTTACTCCCTTCTGAGTTATCTTGATAAGAGGGTTGGACAATCGTGGGAAATTTATCACAAATCAGAAATAAAATTTAGCTAACCCTAGGAAGCTACAGATATCTATTACTGATGTTAGCCTCATCCATCCCTCAATTTCTGCTATCTTGGAGGGATCCATAGATATCCCATTCCTTGTCATTATATGGCCCAAGAATGAGACCTTATTCAACCAGAACTCACACTTTCTATACTTTTCATAGAGCTTCTCCTTTCGCAAGGTCTCTAGTACAGTTCATAGATTCTCCTCATGATCCTCCTTAGTATTGGAGTATATTATAATTTCATCCATAAAGAATACCAAAAATTTTTTGAGGTAATATATAATGTCTTTATTCATCAAATCCATAAATATTTCTAGAGAATTAGTGAGTCTGAAAGGCAATACTATGAATTCATAGTGCGCGTACCTTTTACAAAAAGTAATTTTGGGGATATCCCTCTTCTTCAACCTTACTTGGTAATATCCAGACCACAAATCCACCTTGTAGAAGTATTGTTCTCCATGTAGCTAATTGAATAAGTCATAAATTTTATGTAGAGGATACTTTTTATTTATTGTGATTTTTTTGAGCTCATGATAATCAATGAAAAGGCACATTTACCCATCCTTCTTCATGATGAAGAGGACTGGAACACTGTATGGTGAAGCACTAGGGCGTATAAACCCTTTATCCATATTCTCCTATAGTTTCTTCTTCAGCTCTTTAAGCTCCACAACATCCCTTCTATATTAAGTCTTGAATATTGGAAATGCCCCAAGTATAAGGTCAATTGAGAATTCAACATCTCTTCTAGGAGGACGACCAAAAAATTCCTTGAGAAACACTTCAACGAATTCCCTCATAATAGGAATGTATTCATGGATGTTTGCTTCCTTAGACTCAGTTATATAAGCCAGATACGCATGATCATAGGGCAGTAATATCCATGCTTGAGATGATGGTGATAAAAAAGATTCATCTTCCTCCATTCACTTGTATCGAATCTGGGGTTGATTCTCTATATGGGGAGTGATTTCTCTATCACAGAAATTTATGTTGTCTCTATATAAGGAAATCCAATCCATGTCAAGAATTGCATCAAATTCCACCAGAGGTAGTATGATAAGGTTCACCAGAAAGTTCATCCACAGATTATAATAGGGGAGGATTTATATTCATGGTAAGCAATGATTTCCCGATTTCCCATACTCACTGACATCTTTACTTCCATGATTTGTGGAGGTGTTGGGATTGTTCTACTAAACTTTTAGGATATAAAAGAATCCATAGAACTAGAATCAAAAATTACATTCTCTATTATTTAATGAATAACTTGTGTACCTATCACCACTTCATTGGCAGGGCTCACTTCGGTGGTAGTGAGGGGAAAAGCTCTCATTTTCTACCTTGGAGGTTATTGGTTGCTGCTAAAAACCCTTGGATTAGGGCACTAATTTTCAAGGTTCCTTGGTTCTTTGAATTTTAAGTAATGAACAATGAGTTAAGGGTTGAACAGAGCTTTACTCTCCTCTATCATAGCGGTAGGTTTTTCTTATTGACAGTTAATGGCTATGTGCCCTTATCTTCCACACCTAAAGCATTTCCCTGTCCCCTTCAGGAAATTTCAAGGGTGCTTCTTTTCGTACTTTTGGCAAGTGGAGTGCTGGGTTTTCATAGAACTATTGGATTTATCCATTGGACCTCCATAATTAATGTCCACCTTATGATTCTTATCCCCTTGATACCCTAGAGATTCATCGATCTCCATTTAAACCATGAGGGAACATCAGAAAATTTACTCATAGCTATCAAAGTCAGGGATCACGATGGATTTTCATAGGTAAGGTTTTATCCCACCAAAGAAGCAGACAACCTTGCATTTAGGGGTAACGACAAAGTTAGAGGTGTATTGTGCATGCCTTGTGAAGTTTTTCTCGTACGCTCTAATGGATTCATCTTCTTTTTGTGTGAGGGAAAAGAAGTCCCTTTTCATCTTAAGTCTGAGGGTTCATGGAAAATATTTATCAAAAAATATTTTTTGGAAATCATTCCATTCCAATGTCTCTATATCCTCCTCAAGCTTTGTATTTTTTATCAATGTCCACCATTGATCAACATCACCCTACATATGATAAGCATCCAGAAGAACCTTCTCTTGTTTGGAACATTAAAGGATGGATAAGATCTTTTCAATGGAGTTGATCCATTTCTCAGTGATTGAGGGATCATTTGATCCATTAAAAGTAAATGGTTGTTGTCTCATAAAGCTCTTGATTGTGACTTGTTATTTCTTTAGGGGGGTAACATCATTCTTGACCCATGTTTCTATTCAAATCTTGAGTTAACTGATAGAGTATCATGATAAAGTCCGTGATTCCTACTCTCATCAGTTTGTAATTTCATTAGAATATTCATCACATTGATCTTCACATCAGTTGTTAGCTTGATTCCTACTATTATCGGCCAATGTATGGAATAAAGGAAACTTAAGGGTAACACATAAAGGTTAATCTAAGAAAAAATACAGATGACTTATAAATAACTTTTATTTCCTTAACTTGTGAATTCATATGCTTCAATATATGGTATCCATGATCTAATTCTAACATATATTATTAGAGGAATTTTTTAAATTCTCTTATTAATGGTTCATAATAAGCTTGTAAATTTTCTAAAGCATATCCCCTAGGAGTTTCATAACCAAGAGTGCAGTAAGGCCCATTTTTGTGTACCAGGATACCTCAGGTCAAACCTGAAACTCCATGTCTAAATTTTTACTCCTAGGTACATTTGTTCCAGAGCCACCTCTACCTGCTTGTATCCAGAGAGGGGTGTATTTTATTGATAAACCACTTACTCAATACTCACCAAAATTTAGGTATGTTATTATTATACTTATTCTTATCCCTATGTATTTCACTAGGTTTTTCAAATCCTAATCCAAAAAAATAACTAAACTTATCCTCTGATACAAACTACAACAACCCAAATCTTTATTGCACACTTAAACATGATTTATTACATAAAATCTTCACATGATACAACATAATAGATCTATAGGTATAGTTTATTTTGGGATTAGAAACATTACATAATGACTTAAAACATGAAACACAACATCTTTATTCAGAACTTCTATCACATGACCACTACATTCCCTCGTACATAGCATTGCATGGGACAACATGAGGACATGAATAAGAAAAAGGTGAGTTGTAAAGCCTAGTAAGGGGTAAACAAGAAAAAACATGAAGAATACAATACATGTTAGGAAATAGTAATATCAATAGAGAATAAGAGAAATATGAACATAAAGGCATGATAAAGAATGATTGTCATAACATGGAAATGTGGCAACAACACTTAACATAGTATTAGAATGAGCCAAGGCTAATTGCATATGAATCATGAGTAAACCCTCATTGCACTTGACGTGTCATGATACTAATATTTTCCCTAATGCATTGGAGCATTATCAAGGTGCGCCATTCATAAACATTTCATTTCATGCATAAGTGTGCCACAGGGATCATACAATATGAAATCATTCATCATCATTTATTCCAAAATAGAGATATGTGGAAGATGTACACAAATCTTTATAATCAATAAGTAAATGTGAATAAAGGTGAATACCCTTTATAGAGAAATGTTTGTGGTATTCACTACACAATGACATTGGCTTGGAAAATCGTGGTGCAATTTCGGCAGTATAATGCCGAGACAAAAGAATTCATAAAAATGGTTGATGAGAGATAAATGGGTGTCTCACAATATGTACATTAAATGGAAATTAAGGGGTCATATAGATACATGTACCAATATATGTAATGGAATTTAGATTCATAATACAAAATAATTCCTTGATTATAAATGGGAAAAGAGAAATTATTTACGGGATATCGACATAGTAACAGGTGTACATAGAAGGCATTAATGAGAGAGAAAGAGATATATCATCATTTAAAATATAAGTAAGGGAATATAAGGGAGGTGATAAATCAAACCCCAATATTTTTAATTTTATGTAAAAGGGTCTTACAACATAAAGAAACTTAGATAAAAATAAGAAAGGAAGGAATCCCTTGCTTGGAAGTGTGATCCCAAAGGCATGGTATGGGCTTGAGAGAGGCTTCTTAAGAGAATGGGGAACCTTGGGATGATTCTAGAGAGAGGAGTAAAGGGTTTAGTCAAGATCCAAAGGCTTTTAGTGAAGAGGAAGTGGGATCATGGGTGGGTTTATATAGGAAAGGAGAGTGGATTCTTTATTATTTAGGTTTGGGTCACCACACATTAAACTAATCCAAACCACAAACTAGCCAATGGTTTTTTACCATGGTTTTTTTCAAAACGGATATTTTATAAGGACAATGGAATAACTTCTTAAAATAATTGGGTTGCTTATGTGGAGGTGAGTCACACTCTCAAGGAAATCAATTTAAAAAGGTAAAATGTATCATAAGTCTTGAAGGGTCCACTAAAAAATTGTAAAATAAATCAAACAAAACTAAAATCATATTATTTTAATTTTAAAACATATATTGTCTAAAAATAATGTTTATAGTATTTTATTACATCACTATTGGATCATTATTATATCATAAAAAAAGAGATTATATATTTAAATGGTATTTGTTTTTTACCCAAAAATTCGACTGTATGAGAAAATTATAAAAAATTCACCATTGGATAATTTCTATGTATTGATTAAAAAAATAATATTCATTTTATCTAAATAATTTTATAAGTATGTAAATTATTACTTTTAAAATAATAACTGACATTTAACAAAAATTCATGGGTTTTGGCAAAAATAGCTTTCAACCCTTAATAAAAATTATAATTGTATTCATAATAATTATATGGTCATTTATATTTAATAAAATGTAATTTAGTAATAATATATAATAAAAATATTATTTAATTCAAAAATACATAATTAATTAAAATTTATTTCTTAATTAACTAAAAAATGTATTTTTTTCTTTAAAAACTATTTATAAAGTAACAATAATAAGATGAATGAATATTCTCTATAAAAAAATAGTGTACATAATCATAGTACTACGGTATCATTACATAACCCCTTATAACACCCACATAAGACTGAAGAGTAAGGTGTGTGCTAGTGATAGACTCTTAGGGTGGCTAAGATACCATTGATGGGGTTGTAATCTCTATCAACTTCCACTTCTCCCGTAGGCGGTTCTGTTCGATCTTAACATGTTGAAGCTCATCTTGGGCTTCATCATGAGAGAATCCTAATGATTCCACCTCCTTTTAGAGATCCAAAAAATGGGCTTCGTATGGGTCAAGTCTGTTGGATGAGGCCATTGCATCATTTTTTAGAGTAAATTGGATTTGTTAAAGCCCTATATTTATACTAATCATGTGATCATTGTTCAACGACTATATTAGGAATGGTGACAATTCTTAATGGTATTTTGAAATCCAAAAACATAAAACCAAGGAAGTTCATATTTTATATAACCAT
This sequence comes from Viscum album, assembly GCA_963277665.1. NCBI lineage: Eukaryota > Viridiplantae > Streptophyta > Magnoliopsida > Santalales > Viscaceae > Viscum > Viscum album. The sequence continues at coordinate 1,633,138,163 of OY728155.1, read as the reverse complement.
TTTACATAATGAGACATTTAATTAGATCATGAGGAATTTCCATTAATAAAATTTGTGTCTCATTACACACAAGTTCATATATGGTACAACAAATCCAATTCAAGTATGGTAGGAGAAATATTCCACCAACAGTGAACTATAATCATAGCTTATTAATAAATCTTTAATACATCATGTGTTGTGATTTCAACATTGGTTATCATCAATTTCAAAATAAATGAATAGATCATAAAATTATTAATTTAATTTTCAATAATACAAACATCATTCACTTAACTTTTTTATAATATCTCTTTCTATGCTTATATATACATATCATCTTATTTTAAGGAAATTTGTAGTATAATTCTCCCACATCACATTATTTCCTAACTAAATGTATCTGTTATGTTGTGTCCCTCTTATAGGTTCATTTGTAATTGATGGAGATCCTTAGTAATAAAACATGCAAGGTAATCAGATCACATGTTCCTTGGAATTTTTTTAATGTAATATTGAAAGATATTATATTTATTTACATTCATATTTTTTGTATGATATCATATCATATTTTACATGTATCTCTTAAAATTATGAATGTATAGATTTAAAATACCTTTCCATTGTATCTATATTTAGGTGCACTCTGGATACTACTATTTTAATAGACATTTATGGGGAAAACTTTAAGTGTACTCCCCCAATAAAGGCCATGAATCATCAAATAATAATCAACTTTTACTTTGTATATTCGGAATAAAATAAATAATAATGATAATAATGAGGATAGATGTGAAATAAAGATAAATTGTGGTGATTCAATATGATTTCATACAATAAACAAATAACATAACCCATGATTAAAATAAATAAAAATAAATTATTAAATGAAAATGGGATATAACATGTTTGGACCCATTTGGAACTTATGTGCAGAATAAGAAGACCTCCCAAAATCACATGATTTATTAAGCTCAAAACAAAAATGTTATAATAAATAGGTAATTCTATATAGAATAAGAATGTGCTTAAAGTAAAAACCCAATAGAAAGAATAGAAAATTGTGGTTTGACCAGATCTCCATTGGTCAGTAGTTCCTTATAGAAGCTTTGGAGAATGAATTGTTTCTCTAAATCAGGTAACGCATAATGAATGGTGATCCTTATTAAATATACACTGGAATCTAGGATCCCCTAGAACATGTAGATCTGATATAACCACAAATATTCTGATTGAAGGTGTATCTCCAAATTTCCATTGTGAATATGGTATGTGATCAAAAATAATGATAGTATTTAATAGGATCTCTCTTGGTTTCCACTAAAATAGAATGAGGACAAGACCCAAATGAGGAGAAATAATATAATGTCAACAATATAGTGTCTCTAGGGTCATCAATTCCCATAATAATCCAAAGTTAACAAGTCATTGGTGAATTGGAATAACTAATGGGTGAATGATTCATGGGGTGGCGATACAACCTGAGAGATAAGCATGGCCAAGGGAGGTGGTCCATATGAAAAGAGTGGTGAAATTAATAAATATCAATTAGGCACTCTGAGTATGATTATTGAAGAGGAAAGGTAGTAGTGGATCATGGGATTGAGGTATCTCATGGAGTATAGGTCATAGAAGGTAGTCTAATCTAGATTCTAAGTGGAGGTCCCACTCACAAAATAATCCCAGGTCTATATAGTAATTCTAGTATATATATTTGATCATAAAAGAAAATATATCAATTTTCATGAGAAATATAAATAGGTAAATCATATGAATATTAGAGAATTAAATAATAGAAATTTTAATATTTAAATCAAAATCACAAATCTTCTCCATTTTGAAATAAAAACCGGCTATGTTATTGCACCAAAGGTTACTAAAATAAAACCAAATTTAGAATGTCTAAACAATTATTTAATTTAAATAATTTCACAAACTTGTTAAAACTATCAACTAGATTATTATCAGTGTGTATCTTATTGACTTGAATTGTTCAGATTTTAATAGAATATCTGGTGAAATAAAATCTAATATCAATGTGATTATGTTTACTATGGCATACTTAATTATTTGATAAATGAAAGGATGATTGACTATCACAATATACGGTATTAATAGAAATATATAATGAAATTTTAGTTAGTAAACCATTCAACTGAATTTTTTCTTTAACTATATTAGTTAATGAAATATACTCATCATTAGTGGTTTAGAGATCCATGACTAATTTCATGTTATATTTCCAAGAAATTGGTCCTCCACATAAAATAAAAACAAAGTTTGTGAGGTAATTTCTAGTATCAATATTCCCTACATATTCGAAAATGATATATCTGACAACCAATTAATTATATTTAAAATTTCTATCATAACATAAATATTATAGTGGTTTTTGAAAAAAATATACCTAAGAATCCATTTAATGGATTTCTAATGTGGATATCCTGAATTTTCCACAAAGCTACTAAGGTTGAAAATTTGAAAAGATAAATACAGTCATGTGAAAATCATATATTATATTATACTTCAAACAATATTGAGATATTTAATTTTAGAAATTTACTCAACATCAGCACTACCAATAGGTGATTAGAACAATGAAATTTAAAAATTTTGGTAAAAAAATATATTAATAGGCTTAAGGTATTCCAGTATCTGTTAAGATCTATTAGATTTTGATAATATTAGGATAGTTATAATAATTTATTACTTTTTTCTCTAAAAAATCTATTACTAGAATACTTTTAGCTACTCCAAGATCTTTCATTTCGAAAAAAATTATTTAGTTTTGACTTAGAAAAATGAATGAGCTTCATATTATTAAATGTGATCAACATATCATCCACATATTAAATTAGGTAAAATATGATATTTTTAATTATTTTAAAATACAGACATGCATCATATTGACTCCTATTAAAATAGATATCAAGCATAAAGGAATCTAATTTACTATACCACTAACTAGAATTTTTTTTACCATATAAATACTTATTCAATATGTATACCTAGTTAGGTTTAAATTAATTAATGTAACCATCTTGGGGTTTCATATACAATTTCTCATTAATGTCTCCATGAAGAATGGTAGTTTTCAAAACAAACTGTTCAATATGAAAATCATGGAAAGCAGGAAAATCCTGAAATAACTAAATGGATGAGTGTTTCACAATAGGACAAAATATCTCAACGTAATCAATTCCTTCACATTGAAGGAAACCCTTGGACACTAATCTATAATTAAACATAATTATATTTTCTATTTTATTATCCCCCTTCTTTTTAAAGATCCATTTACACCTAATGATTTTAGAATTGGTGGGCTTTTCAATAATGGACAGAGTATTATTCTTCTTTAAAGAATTCATTTCATCATACAAGGAAGAGATTCAATTCTTGGAATATCTTTCATTAATGGATTTCTTATAAGTTTTATAATCATCATAAATAAGATCCTTGGTTATATGAAAAATCAAAAGAGGTTATATCATGTTGAATAAATCAAGTAGGGGGTTTGGTGACCCTCCTAGATTTATCTCTCGTAAGCTGATAATCACTACAATTATTAGGAGGCTTAGTGTATAACTCTAAATAGGATCTTGAATAAAGTTGGGTTTCATTTTGAGGATCTTACTAAGAAGGCTCAATGGGAGCCTCATGTTAGGATAGAAGTCTTGTTCAACAGCCTTAGTGTGTGGTGTCAAATCAATATCATCAATAACAGATTTGGAATTAGGAGAACAGGATTCATGGAACACTATATTTTGGGTGATTATACATTTTTTGTAATGGTGTTTATCAACCCACTATTTTTATCCTTTTAACACTTATAGATAACGAAAAAACATACATTTAATATCTCTAGGTTGTAATTTATCATTTTTTATGTGGGCGTAATTCATACACCCAAATACTCTCAAATTTTTGTATAAAGGGGGGTTATTATTCTATAGTTATTATAGAGTTTTAAATTTATTTGAACTAAAAAGGAATATATTTAGAAAGTAGACTAAATTGGTAGTGTATTTAGCTCAGAATGATTTTGTATGGACCAACCATGCAAGAATATTGTGTACCCACTCAAGTATGGTGTGGTTAATACGCCCGGCTATCCAATTATGTTGGGGTGGTACCCTTAATAGTATAGATCCTAACAATGAACTCAAAATTTCATATTATACGAAATTGGTTGACAAGTATTCTTACACATTATTTATTCTCTTCAATTTAATTTTTCTTTCAATCTAATTTTCAATAGGATATTTCCCTATTTTTAATTTTTTAAAAACTTTTGATTTATTTTTGGGAATGTAAATCCACACCTTTGAGGAATTTTTATCAATATAGGTAACAAATTAAGGGCCTCTGCCATTATAGGTGGACCTAACAGAAACCCACAAATCAGAATATGCATATTGTTATGGATGAATGTCTTTAAATGAGGATCTTCTAAAACTAACTATTTTAGACTTTCCGAGAACACAATCCTCACATAATGGTGAATTTCTTGGCGTAAAATAATAACCACGCATATTTTATAAATTCCTCAAGAACCTTGGAGATTACATAAACTAACCACCTATTCAAAATTAATGTTTCATCAGTATGAATAACATACACACTGTCCATTTTCCAATAATGTATTTTCACATTCAATACATAAATCCCATTCATAAGAGAACCCTTGGAAGCTATTCTAGATCCTTTGGAATTATTAAGGAAAACTAATTCATACTTAAAATTGAATCCTTTATAGTATATAACACTTAGGTATATCAAGTTTATATAGAGTTTAGGGACCCACCTAACATATAACAGGGTGATAATCAAATGGTTATCTAGATATATCAAAATAGTGCCTCCTCCCAAGACCTGGCATCTCATATTATTCCCAATGATTACTTCTCCCAATAATCTCTCAGTTAGATCAAGGAAAGACTCTATAGGGGAACATATGAAAGGAATAACTAGAATATAAGACCCACTGATTATTAAGGACTTAACTAGACACATTAAGAACTTCTACACTCTCATAACCAGCATCCAAAAATAGAGACAGGTTGGTAAGTTCATCAAGATTAGGATTCTATTTTGGATTCCTACATTTAGGTATTGTGTGCCCAAGCTTCCCATATTTATAAAAGGTAACTTAACAGCTCCTAAACATAGACCTACCCTTAGGTTTCTTAATATTATTTGAATTTCCCTTACGGTTATATTCTTTTTTACCATTGTTTCTATGTTTACCTCTATTGAACAAACTCACTTACTCAGAATTTACTCTTTGTTTATTGTGAATTTCTTTATATATTAACTTTTACTTGACCTCGTCAAGGTTTAAAGAGTATTGACCATATAACATAGCTTCTAAAATATTATTATAATAATTCTCATAAGAAATGAGTAGGATCATTACATGATTCTTTCCATCGACTACTACATTTATGTTAGATAGGTCAAGCATGATTTTGTTGAATTTGTCAAGATGTGATCTAGTGGAAACACTATAAAACATATTAAAAGTCAACATAATATGTTTCTTATATAATATAAGAACTAAATATGCTTTAATATATAATTTAAAAAGTTTACAATAGATTCCAACATTAAATGTTTCATATGAAACTTCCCTAAATGCTTTTCCACTTTGGAATAACGGTAAGGAACTATGGGAAATTTTCAAGACATCAGTAGGGAAGTAATAACAGGTGGTAAGTTACAAACATCACCATATCATGTTATATAGGTTTAATATAGATATTAAAGGAATTAATGATCCTATACTAGAAAATAAGGGTCCTCATCTTGATTCACCACAAATTAAAGTCACTATCACCATCAAATTTCTCTATTTCATACTCAGTTGGATCCATTGTTTATTAATTAATATCTAATAAAAATTTATGGGGGAAATTTTAATCATATTCCCTCAATAAAGGACAAGTATGTTTGTATGAAAATTAGGTTTAACTGGGTATATTTTAAATAAAGGAAAGAATTAGGATAACAATGAGGACATATGTGAAATAGGGTGAAATTATAGTGATTCAATCTGAGTTCATACACTGAGAATCACATGATTTATTAATCTCAAATCATAAAATGTATAAGAAATATGTAATTTTAAAAATAAAAAAATAATAATCTCACAAAAAAATAGAAATAAAAGATACTTATTATCTAACCAAATTATCATTGGTCGGTAGTTACTTACAGAAGCTTTGGAGAATGAATGGTTTCTCTAGATCTTCTAACATATCAAGTAGGGTGATACTTATTTAATCTCATCTATAATATAATATCCTTAAAAACAGATAGATATTATACATATTCACATCATTAGAATGATGGGATGTCTTTAAATTTTCATTGTAAAATAAGGTAATCTCAACGGAATGATGGTAGGATTCAACGAGAACTCTCTGGGCTTTCACTAAAGTAGAATAAGGAAGATACCTGAAGGAATAAAACTAATCAAATTCAAAATATATGGAATCATAGGGTACATAAATTCCATTAAAATCACAAAAAAAATAGAAGGTGTGGAATCAGTGTAACTGACCAACAAATGTCGTGCGGGGCAGAAAAACAACTTGAGAGATAAACACAGCACATTTGGGAAGACCAAATGAAAAAATGTGGTAAAATTAATCAATATTTATGAGAAAATTTTAGGGGGATTAATTATGTGGTATGTTAGAAGTGCATAAAGTTCCAGAGGCAACCCACATTGAATGGGCTAGGGATAGTGGCTAAAAAATAGATAAGAATATGGATCGGCTAGAAAATAAGCCCAAGACCACACAATAATTCTGGATTAAATAATTAATATGAAAATAAAATATAGAAATTTTTCATGAAAAATATTAACTTGTAAATATTATGATAATTATTGAATTAAAACTTTTAAATTTTAATATGAAAATCAAAATTACAGACATATTTTAATTTCACAATCTCACCTTAGGTTGGTCTTTGTATTTATCATAACTAATTTAATGGGAATTTTGAATGATTCCTACTAGTTGATGTGTTTTTTATTTTCAGTATATGTGGATTTATATTTTTTTGTTTTGAAAAAAAACAAGAAGAGTTTCACTGACTTATTAAATAGAAACAATATAACATTAACACATCATTTATCATAGGATTCGAAGAATATATTTATGGTATATATTGTTTTTTAAATTCATGTTCTTTTATTTTTTATTTTTTATTTTTATTTTTACATCATAAATTATATAAAAACACATATTTATAGTATTTTTAGATTTTTAAATTCACTATTTATGGTTCATGGTTTTGTATTTTTAATTTATTATTTAGAGTATGTTCATTATATTTTCTCATATTGATGTGTACTAAAAATTTATTAATCTATATGAATATTCATTAATAAATATATTGTTATAATTTTAATATCCAATTATTAAGACATATGATTAAAAACATGTTAATTCTCATTTCAATTTGATCAATATGTTGATAATTGATGATTTTCCTGAAGTATTTTGGAAATTTATTAAGAATAATCCATAATAACTATGGTATTAGAAAATTAAAGGTGTTGTTATTCTATTGCTCATCATTTTGAATATAGGTGGTGATATAAATTTAGCGAAGAGTCCTGCAACACAAGACACTAGTACTTTTCTTTTTTTACAAACTGAAGAACTATTTTAATATTACTTTTTTTGGTCATTTTGAAATAATTAAATTTATTTAGTTCATTTGGTTTTTGGTTATTTTAGTTATGGTTACTAATGTAATAGGGTCATTTATTAAAAATAATTGGTTTTTATTTTTGAATTTTGAAATTTTTGAACTATTCTAATTAAATCAATCATTTTCTCACCCTTACAAACCAGTTGAAGATATCTAATTTGTGTTTAATGTTCCCCTATTTAGATTTTTTTTCATAATATTTACTACTTATATGCAGTGAAAATAAAATAATACACCTTTCATACAAGAATGAATCAATACTATAAAGTAAAATTATTTAAATAATTTCACTTAGTATTGTTTCCCAAAAAATCATTTGATCATATAATTAATAATAAATATAAAGGCCTAAAGTCTTCAATATTCATATAATAATTCATATAGAAGTTATTTCATATTATCTCTATCCTAGTTCAAAAACATGAAACATAGTGCACATCTTTATTAATCACACAGTTCCAGTTTGTGAAAACAATATGAATTTATTCTATTTGAAATATAGAACTATTCTATATGAAGGTTTTCATATATCATACCAACTAAAACATAAACCTATATAATAGATTCAATTTCTTATTATCGTCGACCACCATTTTTGTGATTCATGGATTCTATTTTTCATATATCATTTATAATTCTAACTTTTTGTCATTTGTGATACTCTGTATGTATGTGATTTTTTTGTAATCTATAGATATTTTTTGGCCTCTGTTTTTATATAATAAATAGTACATACATTGTTCTCTACAATTCATGAACAAATGATTTCTATAATCCCATTTATATCTATTTTTATCATGCATCATTGCATTTGTAATAGTGACCATCTTCTATTCGCATTTCGACATTATAATTTACATGATATGTTTTAATTTTAATATTAATCATGTCTATATATCCTCTTATATTTATGAAATGGAATTATATTTAATTAAAAATTTAAAACTGTGTCATCAAATTTGAGAGTATTGATATGATTTTGGATCCTTCTAACTTTAAAATCATTTTCAAAAAAAATCATTACAATATCTATCCATAGGCATTTTATTCTAAATCATTCCATCATAATATGAAATTTACATGAATCTATAAAAGTACTTTATAGGAATTATATTTCTTATTCAATTCTCTAAATAAAAAAATTATTGGTATATTTCTTATAAAATAGTTGAACAGATGTATTTATAGTGTGTGTTTTGGCATATTAGATGTTTTATGAAATAAGTAAAAAATAAATGAGATTATTAATTTTTTTTGAATTTAATAATCAATTGTTTCATTTTTTGTGATTTTTTATTTTTAAAAAAGAATTATTTTTGGGATATTCTTATTACCAATGTGAGATTATAGATGAACTAACTCCATCCATAAGTGAAATAAAGGGGACATGTTTACATGAGTGGGGATGATTAAATGCTTCTTGCCACTAGAGTGAACCATGAAAGTGATAGTTAATGTGTGAGGGAAAAATTTGTAAATTAAGTTTCATGGAGTTTCATGTAAAGTCACTTGGATTTTGAAAATGATTAAACATGTTTATAATTATGTTTTGAACATGTTTTTTCAAATAAATCCTTAGTTTTTAGAGTTTCATATAAGACAATTTTATAATTATTATATAATAAATATATTATATATAATTATATTACTAAATATATTATAAAATTTTAGCAACAAATACTGGAATACCCAGATATAATATTTTATTTAAAATATAATTTTAAAAAATATTTTTTTTATATTATTTATAATAAAAAAGATATATTTTGATAATATTATCAACTGATAAATCTATCATATGAATCTATTTCTAAAAATTTGTTCAATATATATATTATCTATTTGTATTTTTATAATTACAATAGAACTATTTTATCTATCGTAATAACAATTAGTGATAGAGTTTTTACCAATAATTTAGTGATAGGGACCTATCTATTAGTAAAATGATTTACCAACAGAAAATGTACCTTGACCAATATATATGTCCCTATTGAAAAAAGATAAATATTTTTAGTTTCGTGATTGATTTGAGGAGGCTAATACTGATGGAGGGATCATTGATTGGGGGTTTGGAATATGAGGAAAATAAATATAGAAATTTATGGGGCTTTCATGGGTGAGGCCAAATCTTTGTAAGGGGTTTGGTCCTGTATTTTCATTTTATTCCTGATGTATTTTACCTAGTGATTTTTTATTGTGGTTTCTTTATTATTATTTTCATAGGTGGTAGGTCTATTTATCTAATTGTATGTTTATTTTTGGATTTTTCTTTATTTAATTTCTATTGTGTACTACCATTGTTTATTTACATAATAATAAAAGGGGTGGGTGGCATTATTTCCATAGAGTAGGACTAAAGTGGTCCAAACCACACAAATCTCCCAATGTTCTTTACTTTCCTGTATTTGTTTTTTATGTTGTGGTCTTCATCTATTGTCTTTATTGGTTTTCTTTTGGTTATTTTTTTCTATCACTTTATTTGGATTATAATCTATATAAACTCTATCCATTTTATTCTTTCTATTTTGGGTGGTTTATTGATTTTTTTCTTCTTCTAAGGAGCTTTATAGGTCTCTTATATTCCTCCACATAAAATTCATGTACATTGGTGGACTATGAAATTTTTTTTCAACTTTAGTGATTGGAATTTTCATGTTTTTTTACTTGGATGGTTCTCAAACCAAGGATATGATTATTTTTATAACATGATCTTATTTTTTAAATTATTTAATTATTATTATCATATATTTTAGGACGTAAAATATAAGGACATGGAATTTAAATAATTCATAATCTAGAAAATTCTTTTAGAATTCACTTTCCTATATTCCAAAATATATTTTCAGTTTAGAATTTTATAGAATTGGAACATAATTCATACATATCAACACAAAATCATAGAAAGTGGGAAATACTAAAATAGCATCCATTTATTCCATAATAAATTTTTTTTAATAAAACATGAAATCTTTTCTTGAATAATCTTCACAACATTTGTCTTGGATTCTTCTTTTCTCTTACCCATCCTTAAAGACTGTGAAAAAAAATTAAAAATTAGGATGAAAAAAAAGATCAGTAAGGAACATAAAAAAGAAGAAAAGAAACCATTAGTACATGAATATATATACACATATAAAATCATTTTCACAAAGACAAACTTCTCACCCATAATGTATTATATACATACTTTGTGAAAAAAAGAGATTTTCATACAACATAGATTACATAAATAAAACCATAATGGTATCTTTATCAATTAATTACTTATGATTTGTAACCCTAATAGCTACTATATGATTTTTGACCTTATAATATAATCCTCACAGCTACCTTATGATGTAACCCTCATGGCTACCTTATGGTGTAACAATCAGAGTCACACTTGGAGTAACCATACGGTTGACCTCAAACATAAACATACCTAATGAATTGGAGGGAGATATAGGTCCCAACCTTCATCATAAAAAATTCCCAAGAACCATAATATAATCATAAAACATGAATATTTTTACCATAAAAACATTCCTTTTGAATTTTTTATTAATAAAAATTTAAAAGAGGATTTTTAAAGGGAAGTCCCTTACCTCGGGTTCATCTTACTTAAAATGTGTTCAAACTTCCTGTATAATGATTTAATGAGTTTTATTAATATATTAAATAACTATATTCATATATATAACACCTTATATGATATTTTAATAACAACTTTCCACCCATTTAATAATAATATTTTTGTTATTTAAATTGCTTCAGATGCATTCATTTCATGGTTTCCATGGTTGGTTCAATTTTTATTTTCTTACCAAATGGAAAAAAAACTAAATAATTTAACCAATATATTTTTTCATGTTAAAATTTTTTATTTTATAAAAATAATGGTTTCTTACAATATAATATGTATTTCACTTGAAAACGGGTGAGAAATCGGGAAGTTCCCTTGAATCGGGCGTGTTTATCAAGAAGTATTGAAAAGGGAACCATTTAAAGACATGTATTTACCCATAAAAGAAGGATGATATTATCTGAATATATGATTTTGGAACACAGAAACATAATTTATAAGAGGTACATAAAAAATAAATATGAATTACATTAGGGTAAAGATATATAAAGAGTAACCATAAAGAAAAAATGAAGGTTCAAAAAGAAACCCATAACTTATGTCCAAAAGTGTTCTGCACTTGAATTTAACATCCCATATAATCAAGTTAAATATAATAATTAATTAACTAATAAACTTTTCAATATGAATTAAATTTATTATAATTTTATTATGCTCATTTATGGCCTTTTGATTAGTTATAATATATAATTTTATCATTCGTGGGCGTTCGTTTCCTTGGTTTTCATGATTGGTTTACTTATATCCAAGTATGGAGAATCATGTAAAATGAGAATAGTGGTACAGAATCTAAATTATATGTTATTAATTAAATTATATAGTATTAAATGGTCTTATATATCATTTTAGTTATATGGTATAAGGTTGAATCATAAGATAAAACATTATTGAAGTTAGTTCATTTTGGTGAACTTTGATCATTACAAACGAATTTTTTTTTATTAATTAATATTATGTATAAACACTGATTACAGAAAATAATATAACATATAAAAACTAAAATAAAATCTTATTTAACCATAATAATTTTTTTATGACCATACTTGAAGGTGGTAATGAAAAATTAAAACACATCGTCCATGATATCGGTAAATCGACCCATCACGAATGGTGTTTTTTTAGAATAAAAGGGAGATAGAAAGGAGTTTGATGATGTATATTCCATTAACATGATATAATTATAGTATATAAATGATAATGGAGTTATCTTTCACATTTTTATAGATTATGTTAGGATAAAATAATAAAATTAAATTAAATTAAAATAAATGAAAAGAAAATGAAAAAGGATTTTACCTCTTGAATTCTCCTCCTTGAGAACCTCCTTGAGGCCCTTGGTTTTGGAATTTGGGTGAGAGCAGAAGATCTTGGACGTGGGGAAGAGGCATGGGAAGGTATTTGAATATAATTTTAATTATCTAAAAGGATTTTGGTTTTGAGGAGAAGAGGTAGTGAGGGGAGGTATTTATAGAGGAGGAGAGGGTGTTTTCCCATTATTTTATTCATTAGTTTATTATTTTGGATCAAGACTATGAATAGTTTGAGAATTATCACTAAATATATTATAATAATGAAGCAAAGTTTGAGATTATGAGCCTACATTATCCATACATCATCCATAACTAAATAATTCATGTATTTTACATTTATTATAAATTATCGTATTTTACTATTCACCAAACAAATCAACTATTTGAGAAAAATACCAAAAACTTACCCTAACCATTTTTCAACATGTATAATTCAAAAATGAACTCAATTTTATAAAAATAATTTTATAATTATGAGAAAATTAATTTTTAATTAAAATCATAATTTATTCAAAAATACCACTTTTAAAACTATAACTGATTTTATAACACTTTGAAAAATTAATTAAGGTCTCATAAAAATTTTTTATAATCATAAGATGGTAAAATATTAATTTACGAATATATTTTATGAAAATAAATTTTATTTTTAAATCCATAGATTAATTATAAAATTATAAATAAACATTTATATTTCAAAAAAATACCAATACATAATTTATCATTTTTAAAACATTTATTTACTTGTTACATGATATAAATATATCATATTTTTACTTATAAGATACATAAATTTTGTTTATAATTTCATAGGTGGGGTTACAATTCTATTAATAATGATTTCTTAAATTCTATAAGTATCATTGATTTAATTAAAAATTTATAATTAATTTATATATTTAATTCCAAAATGAAAAAAAAATTATTTTATAAGTACCTAGGTCGTTACATAAACAAAATAGGAAAATTATTGTGCATAATTTATATTATGTTATTTTTATGATTAAACTATTAATTAAATTTATTTAATTTTATTTTTATTATACTCGGTTAGATTAGTGCTTAGATTAATGTTCATATTTGATATGGAAAATTTGATACAAGGTTATTTAAGAGACATATAATAAATGGTCATATTCAACTGATTGTAGCATAAATTGGTGAATTTTCTTTATCGGAAATTAGTCTTGTAATTTCATGACATAAATTTTATAATTAATTTAATCGTGTAATTTATCTATAACACTAAATAATGAACCCTTGAATTAATTAGGATAGATAATAAAGTTTCCAATAAAATATTAATATTTTAAATTGAAAACACTAGTGGAAAAATACCCTTTTAATGATTATTTTTTTAGTTTTAACATCAATTAAAAAATGGTGTTAGTATGACACAAGTTTAATGTAATGTTTTAATTATAGTAATATAAACCAACATTTAAATCCTTATTCAAATAAACTAAAAATACTTTCTACATCATCTATTTTAATAACCGATATGTGAAGATATCTATAACATCAATTATTTTAATAACTGACATTATAGGTTTATTCTGACATTGGTTATAAAAATAATTGGCATTTAATCTTATTGATTTTTTAAAATATTTATACATTTTAATACTCATAAAATTCATTATAAAAAAAGAAATATATAATTATTATAAAATTGAATAAACAAAATGAATACATGAAAATCGGACTTAATGCTTCAACTTCTTTTCCTTACTTATGGCAGTATCCTATAAATGTAATGATCATTTCTTGATGTTTTAATTTTTTTTGAAAGTAAAAAACTTATAATCCATTTTAATATATATTGGTAACTCTCATGTGTAATTTGGAAAGTTATTATTTTATAACAATAGTATAACTCTTATAAAATATTTCTCTTCTCTACTTCATATGAAGAAGTCGTATTTATCACATATTCCAAGAGTCACTAATAGATCAATGATGAAATTAAAAAAACTATCAAAAAATAAAAAAATGATATAATAATCATAAACCCCATAGGATAATTAATGGTGGATCTAAGAAGATGGTAGAGTAGCAACTCAGGTTCAGCAAAGCTGTTGAATAATGAAAGAGTTTTGATCATTTTTTGAAAAATTCATAGTGGTGAAAAAGGGATGAACATCAAATGAGAAATGTAAATTGGGAAGAGTATCTACTATGGTTAAAAAATATAGTGGTGGTAAAAATTTGGAGGAATTTATGGTATTTTCATCTTAAATATTTTTAAAAAACTTTTAACATTGAATTTTTAAAAAATTGACATTATAAACTATTTTTACACTAGTTTTTTTTTCCAATTTAAAAACTATCAACATTGAAATTTTAATGTCATTTATTATAAAATTTATTCAGAAAATGTTTTCAGCATCAATTATTTAATAATCGATATTAAATTTATAATATAATAATAATTTATTTTATAGTGTAATATTTAAAAAAATATATTTATTTAATCATAGAAAACATTATTTTATGGTGTGCATAGAAATTTGACCAATAAAATAGGAATCTCATACACATTTCACTACAATAATTTCTTCTTAGTTTTAAATTTCATTGTTGTTTTCATTAATTCTTTTAATAATTATTTTTATTTCAAAACAAAAATCCGATAAATTGATCACTTAAACATTATTGATAAAGATTTAATCTATTAATCTAAACTCATGTTCATAAGTCCTACTTTCCACTACTATAGTAGTTATAATGTTCATAATTTTTAAAATTGTAATAATGTAAAAATACATAAAAAAATTGATATCATTATCAGGGGACTTCCAATAGTCTAGAATTAAAATTTTTTTGACTAAATACTTCTTCAGGCATTGTGTGTCTTCATTGTTAACACTTGGAATCTAGTTCAGTCAAAAAATGATCCACCCCTTGATTTGGAATAAGAACATCATCATATAAAATGAAAATTAAAAATGGGTATCTCTTCTAAGAGTAATAATATCCTATGATAATGAAATATTTATACTCTCATTCTGAATATTCCTAGTGTACAAGTCTATCATCTCTTCCAGAATCATTTTAATGATCAAATACCCAGGTTATCCATAAGATAAGAATATATGCCCAACATAGTAGAAATCACCTCACGGATCACAAGACCATGGATCTAGGTGAAAACATTGAATTGAATCCCTTAACAATCAACTTATTGAAACAACATGGTTAATTCCATTTATTGATTCATTAAGACTTTTATATATATGTGAATAAATTTCTTGAAGTTCATGATACATTTAAATTGAAAGGAGTGACTGATAATGTACTAATTTTAGAATTTTTTCCATTATCAATACAATTAATAGAAAATGAGTGGTTTTAGAGTATATACCCAGATATTTTCTTTACCTAGGAAGCATTTAGAATGAAATTCTTAGATCGTTATCAAATTATAGCACAACCAATGAAGAAAAATAGAGATTGTGGTTGTTTTCATGAAAACTAGTACAAATAAATATGAGAGTATGTGGAATTATTTAAGGTCATTTTAAGTTATTTCCCTCATCATAGAATGAATTTAGAGATCTAGTTACATGCTTCTTACAATGGTCTTTAACCAAAAAAGTAAATAAGTTATCACCACAGCTACAAACAATGTGTTCAAGGAGATGGGTCTGGATGATCTATGGACCCTAATTCAAACATGGAGGATAATATTTTTTTAGTTTTTGGAAGTATTTACAATTATGAAAGTAGGAGTATATTAATTTTAATCTCATACATTTATATCTACTCAAATTTAATCTCTCAACAAGAGGATGGAAATTTTTTCATTGAGCCTGCCTCTTTTGATTCATGAAGTTTAAACTAAAAAATTATCACACTATGGATATCCCCATAATTATTACATATATTCAAAAAATGTATTAATAAAAAATGTTTCTAAAAGTAATTATTTTTTTATAATAAATTAAATTTAAAAAAAATAACCCAACCTATAAAAATAATCAATATTTCAATTGTAAGGAACCAGGAATTATCAATATACTTAATAAGAACATGGGTCAACCTAATTTCCTTGCTCCACCAGCCTTCAATACTTTAGAAAACCCATAATAGAAATAATATCAATTTATATTTTGAAAAACCTCATATTATCTATAGTAATACAAATAATTAAATAAACCTATAATTTTTTCCTCTACTTAAATGAAAATACAACCTAATCTAGAAGAAATTATAGAATAATTCATGTCATATACTCAATAAACATTTGAGACTCAAGAGTTGGTGACCCAAATATTATATGATATTTTGTGTGACATTTGAGTATCCACACACTAGTAATAATGATAATAGGGAATTTTAAAATAAAATGTCATTACCTTATGTAGTGGTACACATTTTCTAGAGCAGCAAAGCTAACATATTAACAAACCAAATTGATGCATATATATTATACAAAGGATGATCCTATAAAGGTGAATGAGATAAATTATAAAGAAAATAAAAAGAAAGGTCATTACAAAAAAGATAAGTATGAAAAAATCTAGAAATGAAAAATGAAAATTAAACATTCAATGAAAGAGAAATAATGCATGCACAGCCTCCTCCATTTCAGAAAATACCAAAGAAAAACAATTAGATTAATAGCTTTAATAGTTCATAGAGATGTTCAATAAGTTAAATATAAATATTCCCTTTATAGAATTAATTTCATAAATGTTTCACTATGTTAGATTCCTCAAATAAATTATATCTAAGAGAAGAAATTTTATAGAATTTGGAAACAATTTAATGTATAAAGAATTCCTTGAAATTATTCCCAGATCAATATATTCTAAACTAAGAGACCCTTTTATTTTCATTATACCCTATAATATTAATGGTTTTCAGTATGGTAGATAAGTATGTGAGCTATAATATATCATAAATAATATACCATATGGAGTTTTTAATACACTATGGATTATAAAATTAAATACAACTATGGCGACCTTGAAAATGGTAGACCAATCTATGAATCACTATTGAAGAATTTGACAGTATATTCTTTCCAATGTTAATTAATTTATTTCTCTTCTAATTTCATCCTCTTTGAAATATAATAATAAAATGATGTTACAATCATTATTTTGAAATTTTTCTTGGCTATATGCATAATTCTCAATTTTGTCCAAGAAATTAAATTAATTTTAAATGTAAAGGAATAAATCCTAATATTTGACATCTGAGAATTTATAGAAAACTTATAATGGTTGAATATCATTTCCAAGATACTATTGAATAATGGGATTAGTTATAAAATTAAGTATTTAATCTAGATTAAATTCACAATGAAGAATAATATTTTTCTAAATAATTAGAATAAATGAAATTCATTATAAACATAGTGGATCCACAAGGTACACAAGAGTTAACATAATTAGTTCCATGAATTGATAAACATTTGATACTTGAGATTAAACAAATTCCACCAAATTTATTGTACTACCTATGAGACTCAAAAACTTTTATATTCATCATCATTACTAATATTTCATGTGATAAGGAAAATAATTGATCAATTTTTTAATATAGAGTAAACTAGATATATGATTAATTTTAAATTATTTAAAATGTATATTCCTTACCATATATACTCACAGAATACATATGGAAAAAAATTCGGATCCCTATAGGTAATAAAATTCATGATTAACATAACCTATGAAAAAATAAGTTATTAATTAATTAATTAAAATCATAAAAGCTAACTTAATATTTCCTATCTTTAATAAATAATGGTTTATACCATTGAAAGTTGTTCTAAAAATGGTGGGACTTAAATGGGAGTAAATGATAAAGAAGAATTGATATTGATTCACCCAAATAAAATACAAACTATTTGAATAATTCCTCTCTTAAATAGATAATTAATTTCAATTTCTATATATTAATGGTTAAATACTCATTATTGAGGTGTGAAATGGCCCTTATATAAGGGTAAAAGTGAAATAAGTATGATCCAGGTGATTTTGGAGAAATTCAAATGAATTTGGTCCATTTTGATAAGGTGTTGAATTTATTTAAGTCCTAGGAAACCTCACAAGTTTTACTTAAAACCATGAAATTTGGAAAAAGTTATCTATTAAAAACCGTAAAATTGGGTTAATGGACTATTTAAACATGTTTATAAACTATTCACCTCTTCTAACACCACTACATGGTTGGTTACATGATCTACCAACCATTACACTAATTAAATAACCCCAACCTCTTACAAACACCAAATTTTACCTAACAAATTATATATTTTAGGACTAATTATGGTTGGGGAAAACCTAATAGGTAGGGAAATTATTTTGGATGGATGCAGACTTATAGAGGAGGTCTCATATGGATTTTGAGAAAATTTGTAATAGATTTAAAGAGTTTCTTGTTTCATTTTTTTTATTCTTCTATAATTTATTATTATATGGATATTTTTATTATTATGCCTTTAATATTTTACTAATCATGTGTATATGGTCCTATATTAATTGGGGTTATGACCAATGGTAGAAAATCTTGGTTGTAATTGAATATATTTTTTGTACTCATATAATAAATGATTTTATTTTATAGTGTATTCAAGTTTTAACTTCTTATGTCACTAGATATATTATATCATTTCAAGAAAAATGGATCTAGTTATATTTAATATAATTATAATGAAAATTTACCTGAATATTATATGTGTTCTTTGTCAAGATTTTAGTTTTTGGTATTATAATTCTTTTAAAAGTTAATTACTGGATCAAGGAATTGATTTATAATTAGCATATTCATAAAATACGCATTCAGGGAGGTTGTATCCAATTTAAATCCTGGTAGTAAATTAATTCGTAAGTTTAAAAATTAATCGTAGAAAAAAAATACTTTCAAGGACCCTCATCAAAATTTTCACCACCACTGCATTTTCTCATTAAAGTAAAAAACCAAAATTTTGTGAAAAATTTTTTTTGACTTTGAAATTTATGTTTTTTAAATCACTTAATTAGGAACCCTCATAGAAAATTTGATACAAAAATTAATGTATTTAAAGAATCAGTTAAGTTATCATATTTCCAATTCTTTATACATCATAATGGGAATAACCCTAATAAATTTTATATACCAAGAATAAAAAATTGGGTTTTTCATCTAATTTTGGACACATAAAAAACTCAAGTCAGGAAAAGTGACATTAAATTTATTTTCATAATTATAATGGAGTAAAATGGTGTGTTTTTAAAAGAAAAAAATGTTGTTAATTTTGAAATTAAAAAATCAATGTTTCTAAAAAAATTGTCTTCTTAGTCTCATTATTATTATTTTTAATTTATGGTGTTTTGATTTCTAAGTTAATCCTTGATTTTTTTTATTTATAGTAACATTAGTGTATTATTTTTCACTTAACTCATTACTAAACTGTTAAAATAGTAGAGAAAATACTCTTAGATATAGATATTGAATAATCCTTGCTTATGAGACATCATTCACAAATGGGGGAGCACACACAAATCACAATATTTAAAACATTGAGAATCAATTGACTATTGATCTTGGAGTTGAATAACAATATGGAACTGTCTTGGGAGAAACCCAGCAACATGCTCAATTTTCACTTGATTTTTTGTAAGAAGAGTGGCCCTAATTCATGCTAAACATGTCACAAGGATATCAACCACTAATATGTACTCTCATAAAGTAATTTTTTCCATCAATTCATGGATTTAATTAAAGAATTTTTCAACTATAAGTTTCATCCAATAACTTTTAAATCAAACTAGAAGTGATACAGCTCATTCAAAACATGGTTTATGTTAGTAGTTTACCAAGACCATAATTCTCAAAAAAAAACTCCTAGTGGTATATGATATATTTTATCACAATTTAATGTATGATAATATGGTGAAAGTTTAGTTATTGACCTTCTCATCAAAGAATAAAGTAGAGTATTGGATAAAATGGTTTTTATAAAGATTTATCATTATTTGGGAGTCTTTAGTTCACGCATTACTATCCATGTTCCTTCCACCATAAAAAATGAAGTTGTGGGATGATATTCACAATTTTAAACAATTTTATTGTGAATCATTTTATCAAACATGGAAATGATTCATGGAGTGATCCTAATATTGGGATGGGGGTTTTGGTGGTTAAGATTTGGGCCTTGGGTAAGCGTATATGGGTTAGGTATCCCTATTATAAGATTACTTCCTCAATAGGGTATGCTTCCTCCATATTAGGATGGGATAAGGTGTCCCCTTGATGATTATTATTGTTGATGACACATGGGTCACTCATATAAGAGATGATATATGGTATCCCTATACCATATTTATCTTCACTGAAGGGGTAGGGATCAACAATCAGTGGGCTTAAGTGCTCCCTTAATCATAAAATATCCTTGGAGGGGTATAAATCCTTCTTTGTAGCTTTGTTCCTAGAGAAAGTGTTTCTAATTCAAAATAATTGATTATTCCTCATGTTTAAGGGTGTGTTAAATTCATAATCACTATTTTTATGTACCTATTTCGTAGCATTATTATTTATGGTGTAGTGTTAAAGGTGAAGTTAGAAATAGTATCCACTAATTAGTTATATTTATGGATAACTACTTAAGACATTTTTTATGAGTTAATATCATATATGATATATTACGAGATTTCAAGGTTAACATGAAGGAACCCAGTGTTCAGCAGAAGTGTAAAAAACACACAATTTAAAATTTTGGGTTTAGATTCATGTTAAAACACTGAATCCAAAAAACCCATTTCCTGGATTTCTTAAAGGATCAAATGTAATTCAATTTAAGCATTAAAAAATCGAACGAAAACATAAACGGTACCTTGTATGTTTGAAACTGCTAGTTTGATTCACTCTTTATCAAAGTTTCATGGATAAAAGGCACCAATATAAGCATCCACTAGATTTTACACATGTGCACCACATCTCTTGGATTGTCAATCTACATTTCCCAGGTTCTAGTATGGGAACACAAACTCAATCAAGAAGATGGGATCAATCTGACCTTATTCTTTAATTAGATTATCTCTCTAAGAACTTAATAGGAGAATATAAGATATATTCTCTCACTAAATTCATCCAAATGGTGGTTCTCACTATTAAAGAGGCTAAAATGAGCTTTCATACCTAGGTTATACTTTCTAAAATTCCACTTTGGTCCCTAAAATGTAATGACCTTCATTTTGGACCTTTTTCTCTCACATACGACTTAATAAACTTTTAATAAATATCACAAATACTTTATCACTCACTTATAACACTATAAAATGTTAAGTGATAAAATATGAACCATTAACTCAGCCCGTAAGCTCCCCAAACAGTTTAACAAACCTTGAACATCCTATGTTTATTAAAAAAATCATATTTTCACATATTCAAATTTTTAATCAAAAATTTTTTGAATAACTTGAGAAATAAATGTAATCATAATTATTCAAAAATTTAATGATATCATTGAATTAATGTTACTTGTGATCAGTCATACACATGCATTCACCAGTCCCCACACATGGGACCCACTATGTCTTCAACTCCTATTCATTAGAATATGTAGAACTTGTGAATATATGTGTGGCCCTCTAGGTCCTTATCTCATGAGAAGTGAGTCTATCCCAAAGACCAATAGTATAGCCAAAAAACATATTATTTCCTCTAAGGATTCGAGGAATTTCATAGCTATGAATACCTTCTATAAGAATGTTATGTGTAATATAGTATCTTTGTCTCTTGATATCTCATAAAGAAGGATGCACACTTGTGTCATCGTCCTTTTTGTTGCTCTATATATTTTGTGACATAACTGGATAGACTTAACTACTTGTATAATGTCCATGGATTTAATGAAGGTACCACTATCCTTGTCAACCTGGAGACATGAGATATATCTTCCTCAACTCAGAAGTGACAAATTATATCTTGATAATTTATCCAACGTCATACCACCAATGACACACTCAATACAATCTACCTCTCTATGACTTCAATTTCATGGTTATTTCCTTGCATTCAAGTACGTAATCAAATGATACACATTGATAATGATCTTAAGTCCATATACCAATAAAAATGTTCATATATAGGAATAACCAATGATACCAAAAACATGTGGTATTTCTATTTTTGGGTATGTCCTCATGATCTCATCTACTCAAGATCAAAAAGTACGAACTTCATTAGAAGAACTCTTAATGATTATGATATCCTAGTACTTGATAGTTAGATAGAATTTGTGTCCTTTAATTATGAGGTATTTAGACTATAAGAAATATATTTTATATTACTTTCATGGTATCTCAAGGTTCTAATTATATATTGGAACTCTTATAACATTTTGATACAACATGTAATCTAAGGACATTACCATGAAAACAATGGATGAAAAAGTACCAATACAAATATAGTAATAATATATATATATATATATAACTATATACATGTAATGGTAATCAAAGTGCATAACAAAGTTTGTTCTAGGGAACCCACTCACAACATGCCCACTTATACTAGAACCAACTTCTGACAATTCTCAACCTTTTAACTCTCACATGAGTATCATGATTCTTCTGAAATATGGATTTATTCAAAGGGAATTTCATGTTATCTTATAAATCTACTATCTTAATTGTTAATTCACCTCTCTGAGAAAAATCCCCCAAGAGATGAAACTTATGAATTATATGCTTTGTCCTCTAGTATGACCTAGGTTCCTTGGAAAGAACCACAACGATGGTATTATCACAATATATTGTAATATGGTTTTCACTACTAGGCATAGTTCCTAGATTAGAAAAAAAGATGTGTATCCAAACTGATTCCTAAGATATATTAGAATCCACTATATACTTAGACTCTGATGTAGAATCAGCAACCATGGACTTATTCGAGCTCCTCCAACTCACTGCACCACCATTCAGAAAAAATACATATATTGAATATAATTTTAGATCATAATGATCTATCTAGAATCTAGCATCAGTTTATCCCCTCATTACTAGCTCCTAATCTCCTATATACACTAGGAGCATATCATTTATACATCATAAGTACTTTAGGATGGTTTTTATAGCTTCCCAATGCAGCTCTCTTGGATTGTATTGATATTTTTCCCCCATACTTAAATCAATGGAAATATGAAACCTAGTATATGGAATGACATACATTATAGATCCCACTATTTAATCGTTAGGGATTCTACTCATTATTTTAACCTCATCCTATGTTTGTGGAAACATCTTCTTAGAGAGATTAATATCATGTGACACTCACAAAAATCCTCTCTTGAATTGTTCCATATTGTTCCTTTTGAGTACCTAATCAATAGATGTACTTCAACATAGACCAAGAACCCTTTGAGATCTATCTTGAAACATCTTGATACCTATAATATAGTCTACTTCAGATAATTCTTTCATGGATAAGTATTCATTTAAACAAGTCTTCACTGACTGTAATACTTTCACTTCATTTCACATTAATAATATATCCTAAACATATAATACTAAGAAAATGATGGCACTTCCACTAACCTTATTATAGATACATGGATCGCTTCCATTAATAATGAAACCAAATTCTATTATGGTCTTATCAAAATGAATATTTCATGATCAGGATTCCTACTTCAATCCATAAATGGACCTCAATAACTTGTACACTTTATTGGAACTTTTTGAAATAATAAAACATTTGGGTTGTGTCATATAGATGTTTTAGAAAAGTAGTTTTTACATCCATTTTCCAAATATCATAAGAATTTAAGGACCATATATAAAGTAAAATTATGATGGATTTCATAATTATAATTGATTATAAGGTTTCATCATAGTTGATTCTTTGATGTTTCCTTAAACCCTTCACTACTAACCGTGTCTTATAGGTTCTTACTTGACCATCCATGTCCATATTTTTCTTGAATTCCCATTTACATCCAATAGGATTTACATATTCTAGTGGGTATAACAAAATCCAAACTTTATTTTGGAACATGGACTTCATTTTAGAATGCATGTCTTCTTTCCACTTAGCAACATTCTTTCCATCTACTTCTTCCTTATAGGTTATAGGTTCATCATTCTCTAGGAATAATGTTTCACATAACTCAATGAAAATAAAATCATATATCTCTAGTTATCAAACATATCTAGTAGAATTATGTAGTACTTGTGTATCATGAACATCATTCTCTCCCACTATCTCTTATGGAAATTTTTCCCATACCAAATATTGTGCATCAGGAGCATCAACTTTATCAAATTCAACATTTCCCACACTATTTCCATTGTAAATGTGTTCCCTTTCTAGAAATGTTCCATGAAATTCTAAAAACACTTTTATATATAAAAGGTTATATAGGTGATATCCTTTAGTCTCCTTAGGATAACCTATAAAGACAAATTTTTTGCTTTGAAATGGTAATTTTTCAGTAGGTACAGTCTTAACAAAAGCCTCACATAGCCATACACATGTGTGTGATAAACTAGATTTCATTCCATGTAGCACCCCGACCCCAGTTACCCAGAGTCGGTGCATTATTACATAACATTGGATTGATCACAAGAAAGATCAAGTCTGGAAAGACCGATTAGTTTAGTAGCCTTGGAATAACTAGATACATTCATAAATTTTACATTACATCATAAAATGAAAACTAAAATAATATAGTCTCCACAGTCCACACTCTTATCCCCTCATACTATCCCTGCAGGTCATTTATAAAATACTTATTCACATCCTGGGGAAAATAAAACATAGAAAGGGGTGAGCTCAAATGCCCAGTAAGGATAACAACATAGCGGAAACTTTCATAAATAAGTATAAACATTTAAGGCAATGTATAACTAAAACAAAAGCCTTTTAAAACTTGAAATTCAGTATAATATGGAAGAAATAAAATTAAATAATTCCATATACTTATTCACATTGATATTATACTAGATGAATAATCACATGAAATATCAATAACCACTTTCATAATGATGGGATGCATAATGCCAGACTATCATAGCCTCATATTCAAGGCCTCGTGCCAAGACTACAAATAAGATTTTGTCAAGGCCTTGTTCCAAGACACTAGTTTGTCTCATGAGACCTACTAATGCATCAAGGAGCTATAGCAGGCTCCACCCATCACATATTAAGTCCAATGCATTCCTCATATGAATAGGTTTAAACACAACATAAACATTCGTATTAAAACTAGCATACGAAATGTCAATACTTTCTCCATAAACCATGAATGGTATAAAAATAACGCATCCACAGTCAAACATATCATAAAACATTCAATACAATATATAAGTTTTGTATAATAAATAAACTTCAAATAAGCCTAAAATCCATCAAATGATGTTGACATAGATGAAATCAAAACTATTTGAGAGAAATATCTCTTTTTTGAAATCATTTGAAAGTCACATAATTATAAAATAAAACATTTACTTTGAAAATTTTCTTATAAGCTTGTAAGGGAAGCTTTTAATATTTTATAATGGTCGATAATATCTACACCCTCCGTATAAGTTAAAAAAACATTCTTACCTTAATTCTGTCGAAAAGGTTAAAAAGGACCTTGTTTGGAAAACGACAGAAGGATTCCTTTATAAACCTCTTATAAAAAGTCAAAAAAGGGTATATATGACTTTAACCCATATTCTAGTAAATAGTAAAAATGTTTTGAAATACATTTTTAATAAACATGGATGTGGATGATAAAGATGTCCTAGTAGATTATTACGTATAAACAACCTCTGATAATGAAGTGATTGTGAAATAAACTCTTACCTTGTACTTTTCCTTGGTTGGGGGTAGGTTAAACTCCTATATAATGGTGAAACAATTGTTATTAAATTATAAAAGAATCGTATACATTAATATGATATCATATATGATCTTTTAACATTGCTTTGTTAATAATATCTTAGAATTATCGTCATTTCGGGTGTTAACTTACTCGTTTTCTATTATATGTTTTGTTACATAATCCATGTTTGTTATGGATAGGTTGTATATTATTAATATCCATAATTATATCAAGTCCTTAAACATTATTTTTAATCATCAAATGAGAATTATACTTGAATTGATACGATGGAGAATGAATCTCATCGCGTTTGTGGAGATGGTAGTCCGTACGTACACACGAGCGACAATATCATTCTTTTGATATTAAAATAATATATGATTGGATGGTATATCATATATACAGAATACTTATCATGTTATATTTATTATTTACATGAATTACACGTCATTATTATACCCATCCAAATAATAATATATTGAATAACAATTACACCACGACGTGGAGACGGTAAGCCGTAGGTATGCACGTATGGTGACATGTCATTCAAAGGATGGATAGAATACTGAATACGGTTGTACCATATTTATAATAAAATCACAGTATATATAAGATATTGGAGTTATTATTTTAGAATGTAAATAAAAAAGAGATAAGAATTTGAACAAGAATTGAACTTGAAAGAGGGTGGTGAAAACATTACCTCTTCTTCAGGTTCTTCCTTTTGATTTGATCAAAAGGGATCATTAGGTTTTCTTTCTTATCAAACTAAGGCCTCTATGTTGAAGTGAGGTAATTTGAGAGAATCCAAAAGGCTTTGAATGTGTGAATTAGTGAGAATGGGAAGTTCCCTTTTATAAGAGGGGTGAGGGGCACCTTTGGAAAAGCTAGAAATATTATTTTATAATAAATTCATATTCGGTTTCTAATGGCTCAAAAGTGGATTATTTAAATTTTAATGTGGGTATGGGTCAAAAACAACTCAACCAATATGATTTAGACAGTTTTGGGTCACTATATTAACCTTATCTTAAAGTATTAACTCTTAGTTAATTAATTTCACTTTTACAATGTCTCTTTGTATTTTTATATTATATGGTTAATAAAATTACTATATACATCCAAGTGAACCCCAAGTGGTCCATTAATGATACACCTATCATGGTATAAGTCTCTTGGAAGAACCTTAGATTATTAGGAATTGAATATCAATTAATAATATAATATTTGTTTTAAAAACTCTTTTATGTCAATTTTGACACTATTTGGAAAATTGATTTTTTTGAAAATCATAACAGAATGATTACTTAGAAAAAATTTAATTAAATCAATCCTAACATGTATTATTAACCTATAAAATTAGTTTAATTAATAAAAAGTCTCAAATTATTTTTATTTGTGTATTTATAATATCAATTATTTTAATTTTTCACTATTATGGTAATTATTGCATCATCATTGTGTCATAAATAAATTAAATTATTTTATGTCTAAAAATTATAAATAAAATACCATTATGTAAGAAATATTATTATCTTTCTAATGAATATTTATAATCTAATTTATCTTATGTTTAACCCTGTATTAAAAATGTTTTAGTAAATAAACTTTGATTTTAACTCTTTTAACTCTTATTTGAATTAAATAATAATAAATGTCCTAATCTAATCCAAGTGGACCTAAATGATAATATTTTATTCCTAAGGTTGTTGCGGGTCAATATACACTTGTCCAATATAATTAGGACATGTGTTATGGTAATATTAATATCATTTTTACCCTTAATTACCCTATTTACTTTTAACCGTGGTAAATAAAAGTAAAAAGTTACTATTCACCAAAAATTATTTTCATCTCATTGAACCAAATTTTACTCCTTGATATTAACTGTGTCTCTCGGATTTTGAAAATTCCAATCACAGAAGCGGTAAAATTAAGTTTTATGGGAATTTCCAAATTCGCCTAGGAGGTGGGTAAAAGACGGTGAAAAGTTCAATAAAATTTTTATATATCTAGAATTATTCTAAACTAACTCAAATGAATTACATTGAACTTATATAGGTATTATGTATCTATTTTGACCTTAATTAAATTTAAATAAAATAAATAATTATTTAAAAAAAAATTCGGTTTTAAACTTTAACTCAGTGTTTTTTCACTATTCATCAAAAATTGAAAGTTTTTAGAAAAATACCAAAATTTCACCCTAGGCTAATTTCGATATTCTGAATCCAAAAATGAAGTCCATTTTGAAAGAGAAATTTATAAAATTTTAAAAATTGGTTATTACTACTCATAACGGCTAGTTTGATTGGTTGTGGTGTGTGTGTTAGAACTCGAAGTTGCATACAACACACGCTACTATATTATTGGAAGGGAAGCATACCGTGGAAGCTTGGGGTGTTACATTCCATACCATAACTCATATAGAATCTCATCTACTTCATTAGCTGGAAATTGGTATGGTGTATATGCCACAGTTTATAGTGCATATCCCCCAAAGGATAATTGTAGAGTTACATGACTCATCATCGATCGGTCCATGTCAAGAAGGTTATGATTCATCCTTTAACTAACACTATTCCACTAAGGTGTAAAAGGAGGATACAGTTTAGAAACTATCCCACACCCCTTTAAATGATCAATGAAATATTGGTTAAGATATTATCCACCATGGTATGAGCATATTTTCTTAATCTTCTTACCAAGTTGATTCACTACTTCATTCTGATATTCCTTAAACATGTTAAAGGAATCTAACTTATACCTCATTAAGTATATATATATCCATATCTATAATAGTCATTGATAAAAGTAATGAAATAAAAAACACCCCTTGACACTATTGTAAATGGATCACATACATTAGTATGAACTAATTATAATGATTATTTTTCTATTTATCCTTTCCCATTGAAAGGTGCTTTAGTCATTTTACCTCATAAACAAGCATGACATGCATACAAGGGGTTTTAACTCTAATGATTATAAATAAACTACTTGATTTATTTTTTGTAAATTCTTATAATTTACATAACCTAGCTTAATGTTCAATAGGTGGGTAGGATGTGATTAATTCTCGCTGGATTTATCATTGATTTCCAATACTAGAATTTCTAGTTCAAGTATATACAACTAATTGTTAAGATATTCTATACCATAAAATTTTTTATCCTTATACATAAGAAAAAATTTATTTCTAAACTTGAAATAAAATCCCATAGTGTCAAAAATTGATAGTAATATTATGTTTCTAGTAATATATGGTACATAATAACACAATAACCATCACACTAGGAAAAACAAGATGAAATCTTCCACTGCTAAAGAGGATATACTCATAACATTTTCATATTAGAGATCAAAATCGCCTTTTTCAATTGTATAAAATCTAATCCATACTTATATTTGAATAAAAATTTGCGAGTTACATTTAGTATCAAATACCTAACTTGTAGAAATAGACAGACTGCATTCAATGACAAATATACCAAAAGGTAGAGCATCAACTTGCTTGTTATTCCTAGTTTTTCAATTATTCTTACAATGAATTTTCTTTCCACATGAAAAGTATACTACCTCCTTCTCATTTCTCTCCCTATATATATTTTTCTTCTTTAAATGGTAGTGCATCTATTTCATTAACTTAGTCTTATCCCTTGACACATTATCCTTAACATTCCTCGTATTCTTCACCATAAGGACCGAAGAGTTTGAATTCTTCATATCCTTGTCTACTTTGAGAATTAAATCCAATAAATCTAGTATTTTCTTATTAATGTTATAAATATTATAATTAACAATGAAATTAAATAAGCTATACAGTAAAAAAGAAAATAATGAGATCATATTCTAGATTTTGGTTCAGTTTGAACCCAAGGGACTCAAGTCTCTCAATGTACCTGATCATATTGAGTATATGATTTTATTCTTGATCTCCTTCTACTAGAATAAATTTATATATATATCACTTAATATATCATATATTTATTTCTAAGTTCTCTCCTAGTATAACTCTTGGAGATAAGAGAACATTTGTAATGTTTTTTTATCCTTGTACATTTTCTGCAACTCACTAGATATAGATGAAAATATAAAACACTTAACATCCAGTTTATCATCCATATTATTTTTGTATTTATCTTTGTACACCTTTATTTCTCCCTAAAGGGGTCAATAGAATGTGGTGATTCCATCATGTAATGATTCCTCTCTTGGAATAGTACTTTTTTGCAATTGCCTATACCACCCCTAAAAGTAATGGATGATCAGGATGTTCCTTTTATCCAATATTGATCATAGAGAAATTAAATTGGTAGA
Source organism: Viscum album (assembly GCA_963277665.1). Lineage (NCBI taxonomy): Eukaryota > Viridiplantae > Streptophyta > Magnoliopsida > Santalales > Viscaceae > Viscum > Viscum album. The sequence goes on along the minus strand of OY728155.1, from coordinate 1,633,107,400 downwards.
GGTTTCTGTTTGATCTAAAACAAATAAAATTAGTAGAATAGTAATTTTTTTTAATTACCAGTAAACATCTTCAAATTATATATTTTAAATGTCTCTCACTTATTTATCAAATCCTAGTATCCCTCAACTATAAGATTTAGAATACTCTATCTCTTGATTATTCTTGTGAAAAGTATCCTTGGAACCTATACTAATGCAATAAAATCTATGGCCACACTACTACTCAAATAATTTCATGGTAGGAATTTTACTAGCCAACCACATTAACTTATGGATCATTGATCTTTTGAGTGGAGTCTCATCTCATGTAAATAATTACTTTTCATTGCTCAATGCATTTCTTATAAAGTTGCAAAAATCTAGATATGGATACTCATTTGTTGCCGAATTTAGTTAAGTTGACCCACCACTCTCATAAGAACTATCTGATAGTAATAGGCACCCTCAACTAGGGTTGACAAGAACCTCGAACAATCATTTTTGTTCAAATTCAAGCGATGGGAGACATTTAATGACTTAATATTTTCTTTGAGGTATTTATTAATTTTTCATGGAAAATGCAATTATTTTATATTTAATGTGTTTTTTCTATTTGATCATGCTCAAAACTTAACCATTATTTTAAATAGAAAACATTCACTACACATGTTCATTTTATCTTTGCATGATTGTTTATTATTGTATTATGTGACCGTGTGTAATAAATACACATTAAAAAAATAATAAATTGTGAATATGATAAAATAAATAAATAATGAACTAATCATGATCCATTAACTATTGGTTAATCCATCGAGAGAATAATGGATTAACTGAGACCCTAGTGAAATTCATTAAGTAAATACCTAACTTTAATTGCACTGCCTGCAACTCCCATGCATCTCACTTGTTTGGTCTACACCAAATCTTAACTTGAACCACTTTTCTATAAACTCATCTACTCTTTACAATGTATACGCACACATAGGTGAGGATAACTTAGGGTGTGAAATTAAATTTTATCACTTAAATGTGGACATGTGGGCCCTTTTAGAAATTAAATATGGAGCGACAATACACAAATCATCAAAATAAAATAATTATTAAAATTTAAAAAAGTTAAATGAAATAATTAAATTAAATAAATAATAAACCAAACATGAATGTGTTGGTCTCGGATCATGATTAGTCAATGTGAAATTATATTGCATAAAAATTGAAATTTCCTAAAATTCAACCCGATTGTATATTTAATCCATTGAATTTAATTAAAATAATTTTAATTAATTATAGATACATACCACAGAGTTCGAAATCATTTTATTAAATCCCATAAAATTAAATTTAATTTATGAAAAAAAATCAGGTTTATTTGGATCTAAAGAAAATCTCTGGAAATTAATTTAGGTCTTACGATAATTTAAATGGGTTCTGTCTTTCGAAACTATACCAAATTGGTTCGGCCTATGATGAGGAATCCTTTTAAGAGAAAATATATAAATATATATCCAAAATTTAAAACATGTCCAATTTTTTATAAGATTCCATGAAATATTTTTATAAGCTTCTCATGGAATATTTGTGTGAGATTCACATGGAAGCTTTGAGTAAGCTTTCCATGGAGGATTTGTGTAAGCTTCCCATGGACGTTTGGGGTGAGCTTCTCCTGGAAGCTTTGGGTAATATTTTTTTAACTAAATCAAGCTTCCACAACAAGCCTATATTGACAATAGGCTACCACAACTGACTTATGATATATCTAGCTAATAGGAAATTTAATCACATTATGCACCGACTAAAAAATTGTCACACCAGTATCCATTAATGTGTGACAAAAATAAAACTTTAATTTTCATCACAATTTTTATGAAAAAAATTATTGATCATCAATCGGCTATATCATGGTGATAAAAACTCTGGTTTACATATCATCAGCTGTGTTGGGGTATTATAGAAACCCTCTTTATTAATTATAAAAAATTTAATTGAAATTTAAATGTTTTTTACTAAAATAATTTCACAATATCTTTGATACCAATTGAAGGAACGTGAGGCATAGTGGAAGCATGAAAAATATTCTATTTAAAAATTTTGGTTTGGATTCATGTAAAAAATATCAAATCCACAAAACCCTTTTCTCATATTTCTTAAAGAATTTTGTATAATTCAATTTAATCATGAAAAAATAAAACTAAAGCACTAATTGTAATTTTTTTTGAAATCACCAGTTTGATTCGCTCACCGTTAACATGTCATAGCTCAAAGGCACCAATATAGGAATCCTATAGATTTTCCAAAAGTCCACCACAACTCTTGGATCATCTATCTATAATTTATGGGTTCTAGCATGATAAATAAAAGATATTTAGGACATCCTTTTGATTGTTTTAATAATGTGGTCTATATCAAGAATATGGGGTTGATCAAACCTTATTCTTTCTTTGAAATCTCTCTTTAAGAACTTGAATGGAGAGTCGAAGAGATATTATCTCACTAGATTCATCCAAATGGTGTAACTCACTATTTGGGAGGCTAAAATGAGATTTTAAACATGGGTTATGTTTTCTAAAATTTTACTTTGGTACCTAGAAAGTAATAAACCCCATTTTAGACCTTTGTGAACATGTATGACTTGATAAGATTTTCATAAATGTCACAAATATTTTATCACAAACATGTAGCACTATAAAATGTTATGTGATAAAATATGAACCACTAACTTGTCCTGTAATATCCCAAGATAATTTAACGAATCTTGAACATCCTATATTCATTATACAAATTATATTTTCTCATATTCACTTTTATGATCAAACAACTTTTGAATACCTTGAGAAATAAATCCAATCATCATTATTCTATACTTGAATATTATCATTGAAGTATTTTTATTTGTAATCGACCATACTTGGATGTTGTAGCATCTTGTTACCTTCATTTATGTATTTCCCTTATCTTTTCTAGTTTTCCTCATTAATTGGGTATGTCATGGGAATCTTGAGGATGGAGAACATTTTATGAGAAAAATTACATAATGCTCGAGGATGTATTTTTTTTAATTAAAATAGTCTGGGTATAAATATTTTAATGTCTGTGTGGGGTTCTCCCCGATTTTGGATAATTCCTAAGTTGGTTTGGGGTATTTTTGTGTAATAATCTAGATTTTTTTGTGTGTTGGATGATTACATGGTGTGAAAAGGGGTTACACTATGTGTACTTGGTCTCCAAACATAAGTCACAAACTATGTACACATCATGAAAGCATTATATGTTGTATAATGGTTACATGACATTTAATGTTAAATTGAGGGTTTAAAATAAGAACCAATTGGTTTTGAGTGTATATGATCTCCAAGGATTACATGATGTGAAAATGGATTACACACTATTTAAATATCATGGATAGGGGTTTTAGGGCATCATACAAGTGAAATTTTATTTAATTATTTTTCATCCCTCTTCCCTATCATCCTAGAAGGGTTATTAAGAAATTTTGGGAGCCTCTATTCAATTTGGATTGATTCATTTAGTGATTGATCACCTTTTTAGTTTGATTTCATCTCTATGGGTGAGTAATCTTTCTTGATTCTTCATTTCTATGATCGTGATGGTGTTGTAACATTTTTCTAATAGATTTATGAACCCGTGGTGATTTTTCGTATTATTTCTCTCTAGATTTTTTGGTATATCTCATTTTGAGGGTTTTTTCCTTGTTGGTTGTGGAGCGGCAGGTGTGCATTCTTGAGGTATGTGTTGTTTCTTCTTCTCCACTAACACTTTTGTAGAATTGAATAAATTCTAAGATGTGAGATTGATTCTAGGGCCTCTGTTTTCATTGTTGCATTATTCTTATTGGTGGAACCCTTTTTGGGTGTGTGCGACCCCAAGTTCTGAGGTAAGTGGTTCTGTCTCAAACCTATGTCGGTGAACTTCACTACTCTTATATTTTATAAATTATTTTATTGAATTAAATGTAATGATATTACTAATTGAATTGTGTGTGTGGAAATTGGTTTTTATAAAATATGTTTTTCCCCTAGATTTGGTAAATGAAAAGGGTTTTTCAAAGCATTGTGAAATGGTTTTCAAAGAATGAAATAATTAAATGGTTTGATGAATTTATTTGGAAAATAGAGCACATGGGAATCCTTTGGTACTTACTTGGAAGGTATAGTGATAATTCTCATCCACTGTTAGTGGGTTTTCTCATGGGGAATTCCTCTTTTCTTTAGGCTTGTTGCTCTAGGGAATTATTATACCTATTAGGGGTTTCACTTATTGGGGTGTTCCTTTGATCTATAAACTCAATAAATATTTATAGTGGCTTGATGAATATGTGATTTTTTATGTTAGGTAAGAGTTTCCTAACTATCCTGACCTAATGTGTTCCCTGGAATGATGTTACCTATAGTTCTTCTACTGGATTGTATTTTTTTGTACTGGAACGGATTTTATATGATATGTGATTCATGATTTTTTTGAAATTATATATCTATTATGATATATGGTTATGAAATTATTTGAAAATTATTTACCTGTTTTATTTGGAAAAGTGGGAAATCAGATATTAAAATGTGTTTCCGTGATTTTGATATAAAAACTATTAAACTGTTATCATTCCTTTTTCCTTTTAAGTTGATAATGCTTGTATTGTGTTTAAGATACTGAATATATGGAACACCTGGGTGAGACCCTACTCAGCCTGTTATCTCACACCCTGCGTACCCCTTTGGTGATGTGCATACATCGTTATATATTTTAATGCAATGAAAGGCAAGGAACCAATGTGAGGTGGTGAGGTTTTATATCAACTGGGTTTTGGGTAGTTAGTGGTGATATAGTGGGAGGTTTCCCATATTATCACATGGAAATTTTGGGGTAGCTATTTGGTTTTATAGTCCTTTGTGGTTGGGATTTCTACTTCGAGAATTTTCTATACCTTTTTCAATGGTATCACTTATGTTGATCTTAATCTGCTATGGAATATATTTTCATATATTTATATTTTCAATTGTTTCTTTCTGTTATGTGTATATATTTCATGTTTTTATCACTTTAGGTTGAGAGAAATAATTTTCTATGGTTTTTTTATGTTCATGTGCTAATCACCATCCTGTGGGGATCAGGAACACCTTTTGGGTATGTGGTGCATCTGGTCGGGTACCATTTTGAGAGGGTATTCTAGTTAGTTCATTGATGTTTGGTATCAAAACCCCATGTTTTTCAATTTTTTCATGTCTTGGTACATGTTATAGGCAGGAGATAGGATTTTTCAGATTTTAGAGGTAGATTATAGTGAGTTCCTATCCATCTCTTTCTTTGATGAGACTCAAGTTACCATGGGATGTTGATATGTGTGTATCATGTTTCGAGTTTTGATATTAGTCTTAGTTCTCTTATGGGTTTTCTAGTTTTAACTGATATTATTCTATTTTATGATTGTTTCCTCTATTTTGGTGTGTATAAATATGCCTCTAATACGTGTTTTGTGAGTTCCTTAGGAGGGTGCGGTAGATGTTTCTCAAGATAATCCTTTTATAGACCAAATATTTATCAAGGTTATTGTATGGGAAGTTCATGATATTGACTAGAATGCACCAAAAGTTTAAAACATGTTCATTGGGTAAAATTCATGAGATGTAGGAGAAATAAATAGATCGTGAGAGTTCTTTCATGATAAGCCACCTTATTTTAAAGGTACAAAAGAACCTTAAGATATGAAGGACTGGATTGAAAATATTGGTCATATATTTTACTTCATAGATATTCCTATGAGTATCAAGGTTAATTTCACGAAATTCAAACTTGCGGGTCCCAGCAAGTGTTGGTGGGATTCAATGGTGTAGGAAAATAGACATGTGGGCTTGGACTAGAAGGGATTCAAGTCTCACTTCATCCAACAGTTTTTTTTAGAGTCACTAATAATGGAAAAGTATCTAGATTTATTATATTTATAGAATAGAGAGAACTCAGTATCAGCAAACACCAATCATTTTGTAGATCTATTTCATTTTTCACCATAGGTTGTGAAGAATAACCAAATGAAAGCTAAAAAGTACCTGTAGGGTTTGCGATCGAATATTAGATCACTTGTATTTATATTGAATTTTATAACTTATACAGAGATAATGTATAGGGATATTATGGGAGAAATGAATATTGTGTGCATTGTGGATATTCCACCCCTTCTCTTCTCCCTACTGGAAGCTTCAATGGTGCTCTGGGGAAGAAGAGGAAGGAGAAATATTACCACGGGAGCGATGGAGGTGGTTCTCAGCAGGAGTCCTCTTTGGAATGACCATTTGCAGCTAGTGGTGTGTATCTGACTTTCTATCAGTGTCAAAAAATTGCACACACATGATGTTTTTGTTCTTCACATTCAAATATGTGTAATATTTTCAGGTTTTATGGTCATCTGCGGTGTTTTTTCAGGCTATGTCTACACCTCAATATGGTCAGGGATTGTTAGCTCCAAAGGTTACTGTGGGGTATTCAAATACTTTAAAGACTAAAGGGATCCATCAAAAGACCTCAGAATTGAAGAACCTTCATATAGTAGATGAGTTTTTTTTAAGGTAGATATGGGTCTAGTGATAGTTATAGGTACCATATTTATTGCATCCTCAGTAGATATTGGTTTATTTGATACTAGTGTTTCCCATGTGTTTATATTTGGTTTTTTCTTTGATATTATTATCCTTCCAATAGAACTCATGCCTTTTTTATGGATTTAGAAACACGTGTTGGGAAGATAAAAGAGCAAGGGTTTCGGTGTCCTTCTTGGGCTCTATCGATAGTTGATGCAGATTTAGTCTAATATTTTTTATTATAGATCTGGATCTATTTGAAGTCATCATATAGATCGATTGGATTATTGTTCATCATATGGAGGTAGATTTTATCATTAGCAAGTCATGTTTCTTGAATCCAATGGTAAATCATAGGTGTTTTAGGGAGAGTGGGATCTGAGGTCTAGTTGTACAAGACCTTCCAACCCAGAGCCCAGGGGTTTGTTATCTATTGTTGTGGTTATGCCCGATGAAGTTTATTCTTGATTGATCTTACCACTATTGTTTGGGATTTTCCTAATGTCTTCCAAAATGAATTATCTAGGCTTCCTCTATATGGTGAGGGAGAATTCATGATTGACCTGGTTCTAGGTACACTGCTGATTTCGATACCATCTTATCATATGGCACTATCAGAGCTAAAAGAGATCAAGATTTAGTTGGACAACCTGATAGAGAAGGGTTTTTTCACCCTAGTGTTTCACCTTGGTCAACCCCAATTCTCTTTTCCAAGAAGGCAAATGGTTCACTCCGATTGTGTGTAGATATCGGATGTTTAACCAGGTAATGTTTAAGAACATGTATCCTTTTCCTAGTATTGCTGATTTTTTTTATCAGTTAAATGGTGGAAAGTGGTTTTTGAATATTGAACTTCAGTCCTATTTTCATCAACTCATAGTTCAATAGTTTCATATACTGAATACATATTTCAATAGCAGGTATGGCCATTACAAATATCTAGTAATGTTTTTTGGTCTAACTAATGATCCTATAGTTTTTATATATTTGATTAATTGAATATTCCTTCAGTATCTCAACACCTTTTGGTAGTTTTTGTAGATGATATTTTAGTTTATTCAAAATCTGAGCATGAGCATGGGTACCATCTGATTTTTTATTTAGAAACCTTGATAAGTCACTATTTGTATGAAAATATTTATAATTTCGACTTATGGATTCTACAAGTTAAATTATTAGGGCATGTGATTTCTTATCATGGCTTGTCAGTTGATCCTAAGAAGGTAAAGGTTGTTTTTTCTTGGGAAGAACCATAGAATGTATTTGATATTTGAATTTTCCTTGGTCTTGTTGGATACTATAGATGGTTTGTTAAGGATTTATCAATTTCGGCACCACCTTTTACTAGTACTACTAGAAAAGGGGTGAAAACAATATGGGATACAAAGTGTCGGTCTTATTTTGAAGAGTCGAAAAGACTTCTGACATTGGCTTATATTCTAATCTTATATGAGCTCAGTAAGGGGTATTTGGTTTTCAGTGATGCATGTGAAACTGGTTTGGGTTGTGTTCTCTTATAGTATGATCATGTGGTGGCTTATGTCTATCATTATCTTTTACCGCATGATAATAATTATTCCACTCATGATTTAGAGCTTCCCATAGTTATGCATGAGCTTAATTATTGGTGATATTATCTTTTTGGGGAAAGGTTCACAATATTTTCTTTCTATAAATGTTTGAGATATATCTTTTCTCAAAAATAATTCAATACTAGATAGAGGTAGTGGGTGTAATACCATTAGATGTTTGAATTTTACATCTCTTATACCTTGTAGAAATGGAATTTTATTGTATATGATTTTGGTAGGAAAGTTCCATTGCATGTTTTTTTTGGAATTGAAGTAACAGTGGAACCTTATGGGAATTTTTTTCATAGTTTCATCTAGATACTCAGGAGGATATTTCAGGTATAGTTCTGACTAGTGTTTAATTATAATCATCTCTCCTTGATACTATTCTTTAGATTCGATAACAGGATGTTGAGTTCATAGGAATTCAAGAAACCCTATATGGTGGGGAGACCATTTCTGGTTGGCCTCTCTCTTTATATGGCATTCTAAATTTTGTGGATCATTTTATCATCCATGTATCTTTAAGGATCTATATTTTGTTTTATTTTCATAGTTTTTTGTGGTTCATTAATTCGAGCACTACGAATATGTATTATGACATGTCATGGAAATTCCAATGGCTGGGTATAAAGCATAACATTGCTGATTGTGTATCCTGCGATTACACCTACCAATAAATAATGGTAGAGAATATGAAAACTTCTATTTTTCATCAGCCTCTTTCAGTGCCCATTTGGAAATGGGAATAGGTATTAATGGACATTATTGTTGGATTAACATAGACTCCTTGATGGAGGAATGGTATATGGGTCGTGATTTATTGGTTGATAAAGTCATCTCATTTCATTCTGATCAAATACATATTAAAATTTTAAGATCTAGGTAAGTTGTATGTGAAAAAAATTGTAAATTTACATGGGGGTTCTTCTACCATTGTTTCATAATGTGATATGAGGTTTATGTAAAGGTTCTGGAGAAGTCTCTAAGAGGTGATAGAGACTCTGGTCAGATTGAGTACAACTTATCATCCACAAACAGATGGTCTGACATAGCATACTATTAATATCTTCTAAGATATATTCCATGTCTATGTCTTGGAATTTTGTGGATCATGGGATAGACATCAGGGACTAGTTGAGTTTTCGTATAACAACAGTTATCATTTTTCGATCAGAATGGCTCATTTTGAGGCTTTTTATGGTTTCTCGTGCAGATCACCACTTTGTTGGGAATAGGTGGGTGAAGCTTCTTTGGTGTGACCAAGTTTAGTTTAGGAGGCATCTGTGAGGATTCAAGATATACATTCACAACCAGTTATAGCGCAAAGTTTATAGACATCTTATACAGATCAACGACATCATCCTTTGGGGTTTTCTGTAGGTGACTTTATTTTTTTGAATGTTTCTCCTCAGTTGGGTCATCATCGACTTAGAAAACATGTAAAGTTGGATCAAAGATATGTTTGATTGTTTGAGGACATTGATAATATTGTGAAGGTTTCTTATTAGTTGGTATTTTCATCTCGGATGATAGGAATTCATGATGTTTTTCACATATTGAAACTCTAAAAATATCATCCTGACCCCTCTCGCATTTTGAGTTGGGAATATATTGAGTAAGATAGAGTTGTTTATATTGTGGAGTATCTAGTTGAGATCATTCAATCTCAAGTAATGTCTTGTATGGGAATTCTATTTTATTGGTCAGAGTGTTGTGGCGGTACGGATCAGATTCTCATGAGAATTAGGATCATGAGTTTTTAATGGGGGATTAATGGCCTCACATTATTATCAGACTTCATTCATCCACATGAATTCTTGGGGATGGAAAGCTTTATGGTGGCTAGTTTTTAATGTCATATTACCCACATTATGGTATTTTCCATATATTTTCTAGTTTTCCTCATTAATTGGGGGTGTCTTGGGTCTATCGATGATGGATAACATTTTCTGAGAAAAATGACCTAAACTTTTAGGATGTTTGTTTGTTTCAATTAATAGGGTTTAGGTAAAAATATGTTAATGAATATGTGGGGTTCTCCCTAAGTTTGGATAATTCCTTATTTAGTTTGGCGTTTTTTTGAAAGAATATGGATTTTATACTATGTGTTGGAAAATTAAAATTCATGTAAAGGGGTTACACAATGTGTACTTGGTTGCCTGACACAATTCGTGAACTATGTACACAGTGTGAAGGAGTACACATCGTGTAATGGTTACATGATGCATAATGTCAAAAGACTAGTTTTTAATAAAAAGTGAAGTGTTTTTCAGAATATGTGATTCCCAACAATTACACAACATGTAAAGTGATTACACAATGTGTAAATTTCATGGATAGGATTTTTAGGGTGCCGTATGAGTGAAATGTTATTTCATTATTCTACATCCTTCTTCCATTTCAACCTATAAGGGTTATAAGGTGATTTTTGGAGCCTCTATTTGATCAAAATTTATTTATTTGATGATTCATCACTATTGCGGTTGGATTGTGTATCTTCATGCGAGTAATCCTTTCTTCTTCTACATTGCTTTGATCATGGTGGTGGCGCTGCATTTTGTAATCAGATCTATTTAACCATGGTGACATTTCTTCTTGTTTGTCTCTATATCTATTGTTTAATCTCATTCTATGGGTTGTTTCCTTTTTGGTTGTGATGTGGTGGGCATGCGTTCTTAAGGTATGTGTGGTTTTCTCTTCTCTTCCAACACTTTTATTGAATTGAATCTATTCTGAGATGTGAGATTGATTCTAGGACCTTTTTCATAATTTTTGTGTTCTTCTTATTGGTGGATCCCTTTTTGGGTGTGTGTGAACCCATATTCTGAGGTAGGTGGTTATGTCTCTATCTTGTGTTGGTGAACTACATTGCTCTTTATTTTGATAAGTTTTTTATTAAATTAAAGTAATTATATGACTGATTGATTTGTGTGTGTGGAAATAGGTTTCTATAAAATATGGTTTTCCCCTAAAGTTGGTAAATGAAAAGGGTTTTTCAAAGAATTGTGAAAAAATTTTCAAATCATGAAATGATGAAATGGTTTGATGAATTTATTTGGAAAATAGAGTACATGGGAAATCTTGGGTAGCTGGTGGTGAGATAGTGGGAGGTTTCCCACTTTATCACATGGAGATTTGGGAGTAACTATTTGGTTTTATAGTCCTTTTTGGTTGGACTTGTCACTTAGAGATTGTTTTTATTCCTTGTTCAGTTGCATTGAATTGGTTTCTATTTATCTATTATGGAATATATTTATATATTTCATTGTTTCTTTCTGTTATTTTTATATATTCCATGTTGTTATTACTTTAGGTTGGGTGAAATCATTCCCTATGGTTTTAGTTTGATGTCCGGGTACTAGTCACCAACCAGTGGGATCATAAAATCCCTTTAGGTATATGGTGGACTGATTTGTGTACCAGTTTTAGAGGTTATTTGGGTTTATTCATTATAGACATTCACCAAACCCTACACATGGTCCCCACTTCATCCCAAACTCATATTCATTAGAATGGGTGGAAATTATGGATACACTTAGTGTATGGAACTCTAGTTCCTTATCTCGATAGCAATGAGTCTAGCCCACAAACAAAGAATGGAGTTTAGTAACCCATCTTGACCCCTAAAATGATAAGTAATTGTATATCTATGACTACCTCTTATGAACACATTTTGTGTAATATAATCTCTTTTTCTCATAATATCCCATAAAACATGATGCACACTTGTGTCATCATACTTTTTTTTATTATATATTTCATAACCTTACTGTACAGACTTTTCTTCTTATACCATGTCCATAGATTTAATAAAGGTACTACAATCCTCATCAACCTAGGCCCATGAGATATCTCTTACTCAACTTAGAAGTAAAAAAATTATATCTTGATCATTCAACCAGTTTCATACCACCAATGATGAACCCAACACAAGATATATATCAATGACTTCAATGTCATGTTTTGGCCTTGTATAAAATACATGACCAAATGACACACATTGATAATGATCTCAAGTCTGGATACCAATACAAATTTTCATATATAGGAATAACGAATGACACCTGAAACGTGTGGTGTTCTTATTGGCGGGCTTGTCTTCATGATCTCACCTACTCAAGATCACTAAATGTGAACTTCATGAGAAGAATTCTCAATGCTTATAAGCCTATATCACCTGATAATTATATTTTATCTGTGTATTTTTAGTGTGATGTATCTAGACCATAGGACATATATTTAAGATTACTAGCATAGTATCTCAAGCTTATCATTATAGCTAAGAACTGATATAACCTTTTTATATGACACATAATCTAAATACATTACCATGTAAACATTGAATGAAAATATCAAACTATATACATATGTAAATATCAACAATAGTATGGTAAGAATAAACACATGTAAATATCAAACTATATACACGTAATGGTAATCAATGTACATAAAGGATTTGGGTCTAGAGAACCCACTCACAACATAACATAGTCTTTTAGAAAAAAATTACCAATATTACCCTTGATTGGTACTAAATTGTGAGGTTATGACCATGTATTATGAATTTTTATTCTTTGGTTATTATGCATGCACAATCTTGGCTCTAACATTACTCAAAACTTTATATTTTCTACTGGGTTGTTGTGCTCACCATTTTACAATCACATATACATTGATGTACTCATATTTATGTAAACATTTGAAATTTTTACATGAGTACACTAATATGTGGAGATAGTGGTGTTGATATATAGGGGTGTAGAAGGTTATGATCATTTGACGTGACATAACAAAGGAACCTACATCTATCAGGTAAAGTTTTCACTTTGACTGATGTAATTTCATATATATAATTTCATGTATCTTAGCTTATTTGTGGATGTTCATTGAATATGTTGGTTTCTAGTGGTGTTGTGGTGGATTTTCATTGTATGCCTAGTGTGAGTGTTTCCATTTGGGGCTAGTCATTTTTAAGTTTTGAAAATTATTTTCTTAGATATCATGGATTTTAAAACGGAATTTTTTTAATTCATCACTCTATGTTAAAATGGAAATTTTGACCTAATAATCAGCCCTTAAAAAATATAATAATTATATTTATCTCAAAATTTGGTGTTACCTTAGGGTGGTAGTTTATCTTAAATCAAAATGGTTTTAATTTTTTCACATTTTTAAACCAATTATTTTATTAATTAAATATTTTTTACACCATTTTTTACTTTTTAGTGAAAAATATGGATATCTTGTAAAATATATCTCAAATTTGAAACCCTTTATTATACCATTTATCAATATTTGGAATTTCATTTAGAATCTACGTAAAATGATTTTGGGCCATAGGCCCATGGTGGGCCCATTTTTCTATAAATAGAACTGATTCCCATGATACCTTATTTTGTATAATGATTAATGAGAGAGTAACAAAGGATTGGAGAGGAAGGGAAAATATAATATATAATCAATTTTTTGTACGGATAAATTGATGAATATTGTACTATAAAGTATTTGAGAGTGCATAGTTAAATTTTGGATTATTTTGTTTCATAACTATTCACAAATCATGGAAGATTAATAATGTAAATTAGGGTTTTTATATTTTTTATATCATCAATTTAAATGAATTTTAAGAAAACCATGTTGTCGTGGTCATCCATTTCTAATCATGGATATCAAACTAGGTATTAGAATCATCTCCAATAACATGACTTTACTGGACAATCTAGTATAGTTTAGATTATGATGTGTGATGAGAAAAATGAAAAATGTTCAATTATAGAATTTTAAAAAAAACTAGGTTGTCATATTTTTTTGAAAAAATAAAATTTTACCCTTATTTTATTATAGATATGCAGTGGTAACACATCATAAAAAATAAAATATTTTTAAATCAAATGGATTTAATTTTAATGAATAAAAAAATTAAATTAATATAAAAATTAATAGAAAATTGATAAATTTCAATAGTCATTGAACTGTGTTACCAGTCTAAATTTTGCTCCCCCCTGCTCCAAGAATCGATGCATCACTGTATTCTATGATAAAACAAGGAAAGAAACCCCTCCAATCACAAAACAATATGTAGATAGAGAGTCGTATGATAGGTTTTAGTACGTTTATCTCCCTTTCAAGCCACCCACACAACAATGCCATGTGTGAAATCCCACTACATCATATGCATGTCGTGCTGCATCATTTAACAGTTTCCACTACTTGATAGTCACCAAAAAAGAACTCATTTATCTCAAATCAGGAATATATGGGGACGTGCGGGTGGTTAATAGACGCCAATACGTCCATACCTCTTTCTAGGTCACCCACCCAATAGCGTCTGTGTGTATCCATACTGCGCTGACTATTTGTGTCATTAAACCAACTTTTACAGTCATGAAATGTCACCTTCTATCTAGAAATGGAGTCTTGAATACTCTGTGCCCAAAGACCAAATAGGGGTCCCAATTCTATTAATGCCCTGAAAACCCTGTGGCTCATAGCCTCAATTGTTTTTCTCAAAAGCTCAATTTAGGTAAATAGTTTTGGTACCACCCTTACTATAACTTCGGGAATAATCACCTACTTTGATTTGAACTCAGGTGTCTAATACTAGATGACAGGATGTTTACCACTCGATCACCACTTCAACAATATATATTTATAATTACATAGATATAATATAGATATTTAAAAATATTTATTTATAAATAAATATTTTTAAATGTGTTTATTATAATAAATATATATTTTATAATAAATATATATTTATATTTAATATATTTAATATATATATTTATAATTTTAAAAATAAAAATAATTTGTATAAATATAATATAAATAAATTTATAAATATTATATATATATATAATTATATTTATAATTATAAAAAAATATTTAATTTTCAATAAATTAATTAATGATATGATGGTATATTTATTATGGAACACCATATATATTATGATATGGAAAGTTTTGAAATAGGAAATGATATAAGGGGTAGAGGAGCATACCCAGATGAAAATAAATGAATTAATCATTTGAAAAGGTATAAAAATTTTAAAATATAACATTTTAAAAAACCAATCCCCCTAAAAAAATCAATCATTGAGAGTCAATTAATTTAACACACTTGTTGTCTTGTTGAACATTAATTAATTTGATGTTCATCCAACCCATTTTCTAAAAACTAAAAAACTCTAACCCGTTTAATTAAAAAACAAGTTATGCTAATTTTTATCGACTGTGTGAGAAGTGTTGAGTATGAAGACCAATATATGGGATAGATGAATTCACTAGGGTTTTAATGTAGTAATGGTAACCTAGCATAGAGTTTAGCAAGTGTGGGTGTTGGTTTTATGATTTCAGGTGACTAAGGTTAGGCAGAGATATTCCATTCGAAGGATATTGTATGTAAACTGACTCATATATCCAAAATAAAAAAAAGCATTTTCAAATATTTAGTTTTGACCAAACTATTTCACAAATTAGAGACATTTTTTCAAAATATTCCCCCCTTTTAAATTTTATCAAATAAAACACATTCCAAATAAGCACCTTCTTTGAAAATTTCTCAAAGATGGAACTTTCCCAATATGTGGCCTCTTTGAAAATTTCAAAATATAGATTTCTTATATATATATATATATATATATATTAAAAAAAATTAAAAAACATTTAACTATTTTTTTATTCAGTATTACCTTCAAAAATGTATTATGAATATAGAACACCCCTTAATCTCCCACCCATGCCACTCTTTTATAGGGAAGTACTCCTTATCATCTCATTTAGATTTTCCATATGGGAATCACATACCCCATTTCAAGAAATTTCAAATAAAAATATAATATTATTAGTAATTTATTAATAATAATACCTAATGACATAATTAGAAAAAAATTCTAATTAATAATAATAAATATATAATTATGTTTAATTAATTAGAAATAATTATAATAATGTAATTAGTATGTAAATAAAATATATTGGGGTCAAATCCATTTATTAAACAAATAAAAAACAAAGAGAGAGGGTGAGGTCAAACCAGTAAATTATCTCCAGTGCAGAACAACTATAAAAAAATATAACAAATCCTAACAAGAAACAACTGAATGATCATCCTTGAGAAGATGTCCATACATATATGTGTACACAATAATTTTCCTCAGATACTAATTCTGAGATCAGAGACTCATATGGTGATAGTCCTTCTGACCCTATTAGTTTTGTGGACATTTTCCTTATCTCTAATTTTTATCCTTATTCTAGGAATTCTCATAATCCTCATACACTACCTCTATTTTAGATATGGGAACTTCCTTGCGATTATCTTCGTATATTATATTTTTATATGGAATTAAATCCATATCCATGGTATTTTCAATGTCAAGGACCAAGTAAGTGTTATATTCCAACAACCTTTCACTATCCTCAAATGAATCATGAAACTCAAAATAATCTAAAGTAGAGGCCTTGTTTTTTTAGGAAGGTTTGTGTTTCCTTTTGAATTATTTGTGACCTATCAACCAATATTTTCTAGATTAAAGTACCCAATGATAGATTAGTTACCACTAAAAGATAAGGTGAATCGGTGGTTCACTATTTTTCTAAATTCATTCTGTTTTAACTCAACCACTATGACTGATTAAAGTCTCCATACCTCATCTCTAATTATTAGCCTCACACTATAATAAAAATTAATAATGATAGCATGGGACATAATAATTTTACAACGTTCAGTAAAAAGACCTGCTTCTTGCTACAACCAGTTGTCCCCAACCCCCCAGTTATATATTCTTCACTATATGTAGGTGGTTACATCCATAGAAATTCTCATTCCCATTAACACTGATCCCCATAGTGTTCCACTCCAGAGTCCCACTAGATATCACATGGTCCCACCGACATAATCATTCAAAACAGAGTCCGACTATTTCTTCTCCTACTCAAAAGTCCCACTGGAGATTTCCAGTTCTCTTTAATGTATGATCAACTGATAAGAAATATATATGTCATCTTCCTGATACTTCTGTAATTCCTTGAGATAAAATTTTTCTCCATAAACAACTTTGATTGCCAGATATATTCATAAACAATATTTAAGAACTTCAATAATTGATAATCAAGTCTACCTGATCCTCCTCACTATTTACTTATCTTCTAATGATATGAACTTTTCTCAGAACACTGAGTACTCATGTATGAATTCCTTCTGAAACACTGCATGACATCAGTCTCAAATTTTCACTATACAATGGTCATAAAAAATATATTTCATGTGATCAACTCTTCTTCATGCATTAATTTATCAAATTCTTCATGAATTAATAAAACACATTATTACTGCACACACTATGTCATGCATGGTTTAGAAATCATTCATGCACCTCATGTACTCCTTTAATTTAACTCCTAGTAAAGCTTCTCAAACATTATATTTTTCTACACTGTACTTCCTTGATTTAAATTATATTGTATGTGTTTCACACAATCTTACTTATTCTTCATGAAAATTTCAAACCTTTTTTTAACCCTTCAAGCTCATGGTACTGTTTCACTCAACCTCATGCATAAATTACAAAGCTTGTGGTATTCCTTCACACAAATAAGAGTGTGACTCAAAGTTTTCTCAAATATTAGTAATGTTTGATTTGGTGTCCTAGGAATAAATTTTTATACTCTTATTACATATATATTCATTGATTTTAATATTAATAAAATAGCATGTTATACATCATTCATTGTTCTGCATGAATCTAATGTAATAATGTCCTAGAGTATCTCTCACAATGATGAGGTCGTAGTAGTTCCTTGCTATGGAAAGAACCTTGAAATTCTATGATGATATTCGTAAACATAGTTATATGGTTGGATAATGTTCTATGATTACTGTAAAGTTTGATTACTCATAAGCACATAAAAACTCTTCTCATAATATTCTCAGTTGGTGATCTCTAAGTTGAGAGATTATGAGAAAAGATCCACTGGTAGTAATTCTATATGTTTTGGTGTCATTGGATAATCCTATAAATGATCATCTGTAATGGTACTTAGACATTAGGATTATTATTAATGCTTATTATGACTCATGAACTTAGACGTATTTCATAAACCATTAAAATATAGTAACTGGTGAAGTTGGATATGTTGGGTGCATCACGAGTGATGTGTTATTGATGAATAAGTTGAGGAAGTATTTTTTCCATTCCATATTTATTGAAGTTGATATATCATCCCTTTGATTATAATAGAACTATCGCATTAAATTCCATATCCATTGTGTAATGAAAAATTTATTTCAGGTATTAAAAGAAATACATATCGATCATATAGGTTTATGACACTAATGTGCAGCCTACTTGATGAGATATTTATATAAATCAATTATATTACATGGTGATCATTTGTATGTGGTTTTCAACATTGCGATGTAAAGTTGTTTCTCTTGGGTTCTTTGACCCATTACTAGGAATTAATCTTGTACTTTAGGTAACAACAACTAATTCTAATGAGAAATAATCCTAGAGGGTTACATAATAATTGTTTTTATCAATATCTATTTGTAGAGAATTTTTTCCTTGTAATACTTTAAAATATATTAATAAATATTTTTAAATTCAAGTGCTGAGATGGCATGCGATTCTGAGGCCTAGTGAGACATAAATTAATTTTATAAAAATATTAAATATATTTTATATAATCCAAGCATAGTATGTCATAAATAATGGAATATATCCTAAAAGGAGTCTTAGATCATAAATTGGATACCATGGTTGCATATGAAATGTGGGATTTACCATTGTCACGACTTAAATTTGGTTAGCACGGTGCGTCCGGTAGAAACAGTCGTTGGTGGGTGAATTTAATTAAAATAATTTATTTATTTATTTATTTTGAATTAAATGGACTAAATAATTTTCCTCTATAAATAATATACTATGGTTAATCTTCAGGGTTAGTTGCATAACCCTAGGATTATTGAGAGGATCTCTAACAACTTTCATTTTAAAATTAAGATCGGATGATGAAAGACTACATGATCAAGGTGAATTGAGATTCAATAAATGGAGCAGGTCTTCTCTATCTTTGAAAACTAAATTCTTCACTGATGATCAATATAAATATAGGTAGTACTCATCAATCTTAGTTTCCACTATCTTGATTAAATTATTTAAGCATGAATTTGATTTACTTACCTTTTGTTGGCACTTTCACGCCCTACGCATGAGTCCTCTATCTAATTAAATTGTTTATTAGATTTATCTTTTCATTATGCCATTTATCTCAACCTATATTACCCACTTAAATTAATTGTCCATGAAAACATGGAAAAAAATGTTTTTCACCCTTTTATGGTTCTTTCCCCCATCGTTCTTCATTTTATTCATCGTTGACCTACGGGTTCACTGTTCAACTTTTCCAGACGGGTTTCAAGTGCTATCGAAACCCCAAATACACTGTAGATTCATGTGTGCATAATAGATTGAGTATTTGAGGATGAATCAAGATAGATCTCAGGATTTAAGTGATGAATCATGCAGATCTGGGATCTAATGATAATCAGCATCCACACCGAGAGGCACATGAGGTGGCAGAATCTTTGAGTAAAAGATAAGGTTATGATTTCTGGCCACCATAGGGCCAAAATCAATGGACATATTAGTTTTCCACTGATTTTGGGTGCTAAAATAGTGTTAATCATAGTGGTGAGTCCATATTTAGAAACCAAATGAGGATTACATAGGTTATATAAAAAAACCCCAACTACATTTCTGTTTCATAGTTCCTTGGAACATGTGGTCTAGTTTAAGAATCATTGATTCTAGGTAGTTTCCATTGGATTTATTCACAGAACCTAAAACATCCAACAGTTCTTTATCCAAAATAGACCTACTTTCCATAGATATGCATTCATTAAGTTTGAACTTACAATACTTAAGAACATGCATTGGTTGATAGAATGGGAGGTCGGATCATCACACCCTTTTGGGGGAATTATTTACTACTCTGGGGCTCTCTTTATAGATTTGAGATATTTTCATGAACCCTATTAATTCACCAAATATAACATAGGTTTCCCTTTCAATTTGAAATCAATTATTAGTATGTGTGAAATTTATAATCATCCATATGTATTCAGGTTCTTCACTAATGGAGATATCTGTATGTATTCAAGGTTCTCCACCAATGGTATCCTCTCATATACTATTTATAGATTCTATTAATCATCATTATGATGATACTAGTTTTTAAGACACTTAGTGGGTCACTCTAAAATAAATTATCGTTTAGGTAGATGCAGGTTTGTTTTGATGTTGGGATCGTACCCATAAAATAGGCAACCTATGTATCCTTGTGAAAGGAAGAAGAACCCTCATAGTTCAGTGACACTTAATGGGACACATCATACCTTTTAAGGTGATGTGATAAGGACCTAGCCATGCAGTTTATTGTCATGTGGGAAGGATATCTAAGAGAAATGTTCTTAGTTAAGGTTTGGTGTGGGATGTATACCTAAGTAGCCCAAGGAACATGGAAATAATATAGGTTTCTATGTAATATTAAACCTTGTTGGGGATATGGACCAAGGAGAATAGGGTTGATTTGAAGTGTTGGGTTTTAATATCAAGGAGGCTTCCTACGTATCCCATTTAGATGGGAATAGAAGCCCATGTAGTTTGATGAATCTCAAAGGAGAGTGTAATCCTATGAGAGAAATGAGTTTGGTATTACTTACTGAAAAGTATTACTTGATAATTTGGGGTTTTAATTTGGGGATTATTTATAAAGAGGATTCCTAGATTAGGGGAATTAGGGTAGGATTCTAGAAGAGGATATCCAGTGAGCTCGGGCCCTAAGAAGGATTCTTATGTATCCAAATTATGGTGGTAATCATAGTTCTCATAGTTCATTCACTGTGAGTGTTTGTGAAAATGTTGTAATAATCATGAATCTCTTACCCCACTTGATTCATGATTAGTTTGAGAAACAGAAGGGTGTAAAATATTTAAAAAAATCACCCACATTTTTCATCCTCCACTGTCGACGGTGGAAGAGGATGTGATATTGGCGGAAACAGTGGATGAAGGTGAGGTGACTGGGGAAGAGGGGAGGCGATGATCCTTCCCTATATTCTCTTTAAATTGGACAAGGTTCCATTGTAAGGAAGGAGTGAAGGTGAAGGAAGTAGAAATGATCAAGAATGCAACCTCCTAATTGAAAGTTTAAGGGATTATACTGGGATAGCTGCCCAAAAATTGGTCCTGGTAGGGGAGGGAGAATTTTCCTTTGTTCAAAGGGAAAATTAGGAATGAATCATACCTTCCCTGCCAGAGACCTAAGGTTCTAGGTTTTAGAGACAAAAAGGGGAGGAAAAAACCCAAACCCTAATCCTACAAACAGGGAACTCCACAATATTGTTCCAAGTAGAAAGGTTCATGTGGCTGTAGATATACAAACCCATAGACACTCCATGAATCCTAACCCCATTGTGAAAAAAATGTGGGAAACCTCTGACTGTGGATATACAAACTCAAATAGGATACAATATGATGTGTCTTTCCAAAAGGTTTAATAAGTCAGAAGGTTTTGGTAGAGGTTTCAACATAATACCTTTCAGATAAGGGCGCCAATGAAGAAGAATCCTTGCCATGAATGGATTTGAAGAAGTCTTGATGGATTATAGTCTGTAGAGAGTATGTGAATCAAAGAAGGGTACCCAAGTAAGTATTGGCACACAAGTATGGGCACGCAAGTAGTCTTGGGAAACCTGATTTTCACTTAAGTGATGAACAAACTGTATGTTAATATAGGGGAGAGACTTGGATCAAGCCTTCATGAGTATTCATAGGCATTCCAAAAAGTGGGGTTCTCAAGTTCCTGTTAGAGGAATAGGTGGTGTGCAAATGTTTCTAATTCCGGGAGGTTGGGAAACTTAAGAGTGTAAGTGTTATGGATTTCAAACACTAAATGGACTTAATTCCAATGATCCTATTTAAAATCCTCCGCTCTAGTGTTAAATAACTACCTTGAAAGTTTTACAAGACTTGGGTGAAGCACTAGGGTGACCAGAGTAGCAATTAGGCTTCAGGGAAATTCATCTATACAAATGAAGACCCAAAGGGTCTCTTTATAGGGGGAAAAAATAAGACCCTGGGAGAAAGTAAATTATGCACGCAAGTAGCTTGTGCACCAGAATTGTGGCGTGCAAGTACCTTGCACGCCGATGGTGTTTTGGCAAGACAGGGGCGACACATTGAGGACGTGGCCAAAATAATTACATCATTCATCTCTATCATGGTGTCGTGAAGGTTTTTGCGTGTCGGTATCTTGGGTGCCTCTTTAGGGACTTAGCCAAAAATAATTGCTCCATACAAAAGGGGTTGGTCCTCGTACCCCTGCTTCAGATCAGTTTCGGGTTGTGTTCCCAGCCCTTTGGGTCAGTGGCTTCAATACCATCACTGACCCCCATTAAAATGCAGAGTCGCACTGTGAACTTTTCGATCTTGGTTGAGGAAATTTTGTGGAAGAGTGCATGGAACACATTTCACAGTGTCTACAAAATCCCCACCATATAATTTGATTCATTTAAAATGAAAAGAATCTTATTATAAGGTAAAAGTAGAGCAGTTTGATGCATTTAAACATCATTTGGTTGGATTTTGAGTTGCGTCATGTTTGGATGGTTGCTCTAATTTTTTCCTAAGAGTTAGATCATAGTGAGCGTAGTTTGATTTTTACTCAGGTAATATAGAAAACCCCACAAACTTTGTATATTTTGTCTTTTTTTTTCTCAATATTTCCTAGAACCTACCAAATGAAAGTCTAGTGAGTTGAGACTTTTACTTTTTTCCAGAGTTCCCTTTTTGGGTTTTTAATATGGTGAGAATCATGTCTTTTTTTATTGGCAGTTTAGATTCATGAATGTGAGACTAATAAGGCTAGTGTTTAAGGTCAAATATATTTGACAATAATTTTTGAAACTAGATCGAAAAAAATGATTAGTGGCTAATAATTTCTCTATTATTCATTAAATACTTCTATGGAAAATATTGAGACATGATTTTTATTGTTAATAAATCTAAAATTTGAATAAACATAAAGGAGTTCTCTTCCAAGAATGAAGTTACCATTATTTGGAAAACCTGTTATATGGGTTGTATTATACAGGACCGACTAGGGAATATGTTGCATATCCAAATAGTGGCATCTTTTGACTAACATGCCTATTATATAGGTAACTTATGCAAGGAAACCTAGGGGCACATACTACATAGTCAGGTAAAATATTTCCTAGGAATTTAACATTTTACTGTTAATAAACAAGGGAAAATAAGATTTGGGTGAATCAAGATCACAATGAGTGGTTTTTGAAAGGAATTTGATTTTAAGAATAAAGGTTTATCTATGCTGACATATGTGATGAATAGGAAAACTACTTCTACAAAAAAAATTATATGAGGAATGGTTAAAATTTTCAGAAAGGGGAATGTCTGATATCATGCTATATGATTTTAAGTTATGCAGTGAGTACTGTGTAGTTTTAAGTCATGCAGTGAGGACATTGTACTGTGCAGTTTTAATTCATGCAGTAAGGACATTGGGTGGATTTAATTTAGGGTCTTTAGCTTTGACCAAAGGGTTGAGACTCTCCCAATTTTTTGATGATTTTATTGGTAACATACAACCATGTTCAGGTATGGAAGGGAATAATTGTAAATTTTGATTTGGGAATTTATAGATCTGAAGAATGAAATGGAAAAAAGGGTTAAGAGGAATTATATAAAGTCTTTTCTAATAATGAAGTTTCCATTATTTGAAAAACCCATTATGGGGGTTGTATTATGCAGGTCTAGATAGGTAATATATATTATATCCAAATAGTAGAATCATTTGACTAATAGGCATGTTATGTAGGAAACTTATGCAAGTCCACCTAAGGGCACGTACTGCATAGTCAAGAAAAAGAGCTCTCAAAAGTTTGAAATTTTATTGCTAAAATCCAAAGAAAGTTTATGGAAATTTTGATTTTCCAAAGCACAAAGTTTGGTTTATGAAGAAATGTACTTGAATATGGAGAGATTATTTCCAATCATGGTTTCTAAAGAATCAAAGGAATATTATTTCTACAAAGTTCTTACCCAAATGTAGGAAGTATTTTGTCTTTATTTTTTAGGTCATACAACTAGAACCAAAAATGAGAACAGTATATGATATGTGGTCAAGTGATCTAAGGTTATTTCATATTGCTTTGAACACATGGAGAGTTAAATGTGTAAATCATGGTCTTGAATATTTTCCTATTGAGAAAAATGTAATGGGACAAATATACATGAATAACTACTTTAAAATACAGATTCTTGAATATTGTTATCAAAGTTTGAAGGGGAAAAAAGATACTTTAAACAAGAACAAAATTACCATTATTTGAAAAACCTCTTATGGGGGTCGTATTATGCAAGTCCATCTAGGACATATACTACATAACCAAATAGTGGTATCTTTTGACTGACAGTCCCATTATGTAGGAAAGTTATGCAAGGCCACCTAGGGGCATGTAGTACATAGTCAATCAAAAGAGTTATTAGATATCAGAGACTCTGTCACCATAAACCATAAGAAAGATTATGAATATCTAAAAATATTCAAGATTAACAGTGTGAAATATGAAAGGGGTAATTCTTAATGAATAGGAGAAATATTTGAATCAATATTGGCTATGAGTTTGGAGTCCTTTACATAGATCTGACTCATATGTAAAATGGGGAAATTCCTATTTCCTTAGTGGGCTCTCTAAGGAGAGAACCCAAAATGAAGACTCCCACATAGATTGCTAATTATATGTGGGAGAGAGATAAAAAATTATACCATGCCTATGACTAGGAATTAAGGCCTAGATTTGATTATGTATCTCACATGGATGAGAATCAATCCATATGTAGTTATTTGAACATTCCCTATCTAGTCTTGATTCATACTCGGGGGATAAAGGGGGTTTTTTATTATGGTTGGTCCTAATATTGGAGATCTAGGCATCTCAACATATCCCTTTAAAATGAGAATCAATCCAAACATAATTCTTGAAAATTCATTTCCCACACTAATTGAAATTGATTTGGGAGACAGGGGATTTTAACACATTCTAGAATAATGGTTAAACTTAAGACACAAAATGGTATGAAGATCAAACCATGTATCTTAAAAGAGAACTCTGTATAGATCTAGTTCATGTATAAGAGGAGAAAAAAGGGAAATAAAATCTGTGTTTTTGCAGCTATGAACATGATTGGAGATCCAAGAATCTCTATGTATCTCATTTAAAATGATAATAAAGCCACACGTAGATCTTGAAATGAGGACCCTATGCTGATCTGATTCATATATAGATAGGAATAGAACTCATGTTCCACTAAGGAGTGGTAATAATTTCAATGATGCTCGCATATGGAATCATTTAATGCCAAATAGAGAAGATGTTAACTATACAATTTAATCTTGTGTAACAAGAAAAAATGATGTTATGTATTTTATCATCATGCAGCATGGACTCTTACAGTTGTTATAAAGTTTAATTTCTTGCAACTAGGAATTTGTGCTATGTAGTTAAGAGTCATGCAGCGAGGTCATGGTGTGCAGTTACAAAAAATATTTCTTCAAGAATATCTCATTGGTTGGAGTTGTAATAATCTCTCTATCCATTTAGATTATGGAATAATCTCTATTTGAGTAAACATTATGTATGGAATAAGGTCTTTACCACTTTGGATCAATCTTTGGAGGTTTATTTCCTGGTATCATTGGAGTCCTAAGAACAAATACCAATTCTCCTTGAAGAAATGAATGGATGAATACTTTATTGTTAAAAAATCACTCTATTCTATTCTAATAGACTTCTAAATGATAAAAAGTATGCAATCTATTTCTGTTTAATCATTACAGCTCATCGAATCATTTCTGAGACTTTTTATCTGTATACATGTGATCAAATATTGCAGAAGGTAATTGAATTTCTATTGGAAAAACTATTTCTGTGTCTTGCACTAATTAGTATGGAGTTTCCTAAGTGACAGTACGGGTAGTAGTCTGATAATCCCATAAAGTTTAAAAAAGTTTATCAGGCCAATATTTCTTATCTTTATCCACCGTATTCTAGAGTATATTTGATAAGGTCTTATTGAAATCCTATATTTATCTATTGTCCACTACATGATAGTGAGATAAATGGGTGAATTTGATATTGTGCTCCTGATATAACTCTTTTACCTTAACAGAACAGAATTGGTGTTGTTGTCCATCAATATAGTATGGGGGACACCAAATCTGGTGATGATTCTAGTTTTGAAAAAACTAAAATTGATTTTGGCTCTGACTTATTTGAGAGGTATTTACTCATCCCATTTAGAGAATAAATCAGTATCAGTAAGAATATACTTGAATTGATTAGTCGTATCTAGAGGATAAGGTCTTTCTACATCTATTCCCCATATGTAAAATGGTCGGGAGTATTTAGTTGTATGTAACAACTCCAGGGGTTGATGAATTAAGTTCGCATGCACTTGGAAGGAATGACATTTCATGGTAAAATTTGTGTAATATTGCATAATTGAAGGATAGAAGTATACAAGAATTTATATTTGATTAGAAATCCTATGCCCAGACTAGTGAGCACTAAAATATCCTACATGTACTTCTTTAATAACAACTGTAGTTTCTTATCCATCAATACACCTAAATAGGATTCCATAAAAGCCTCATTTCTAGAGAATCTTCTGGTGATCTGAACTATCATAATGAGTAAAATTGTCCACTCGTCATTAGGTTTGTTCTCTTTTAGCTCTATCTGGTGGAATTACTCCATTTTTAAGGTATTCCATTATGGGTTTCATTCATCTTGTGGTATGACCACAGGGCTCAGAAATAGGGATAATTTCATTAATTTATAGCATTCTATTTTGAATGAAAGTTGAAACCACTCTACTATGGGAAATACTGATGATTGTCTCATCCTGA
Source organism: Viscum album (assembly GCA_963277665.1). Lineage (NCBI taxonomy): Eukaryota > Viridiplantae > Streptophyta > Magnoliopsida > Santalales > Viscaceae > Viscum > Viscum album. Next base: position 1,633,080,261 of record OY728155.1, on the reverse strand, counting down.
TTTGGATCTACCATGGATGTGGATGAATGAATGGTGCATCATCTTGGGAATTTTGTGATCGCGGGACATAATACAATGTTGGATCTGAGGTAAATTCATCCATTAACCCTCTGAAATAATCACACAAAGGGATTAACTCTTCTTTTCTAATAGCATAATCCCCATTGATTTTTTTGATTACCAACTCTGAATCACCTTTCACTCTTTGGTGGTTCACTTGTACCTATAGTGAAAATTCTAGGCCTGTAATGACAGCTTGATATTCTACCTCATTGTTGCTTCTGCCTTCTGATAACAGGAAGGAATATGGAAACACGGCCTTTTCTGGGGATATAAGTACAATTCCTAACCCAACTTTATTGGGTTTAGGGTTTTCCATTCTCTTCTTTGTTGTACTTCTAGAGGAGCCATCAAATTACATTTCACACATTTGGGGATTATCTTGAATAGATAAGACCTCTTTATTAGGATGTTCAGTATTCAATGATGTATCTTCTACAGATGGATTTTTAGTAATGAAATCCACTAAATATTGGCCTTTTATTTCCATCTGAGGAACAAACTTTATATAAAACTATTTCAAAATAACTACCCACCATTCCAAACGTCCTTTAAGCATAGGATTAATGGGGATAAATTTGATCGAGTTATTGCGAGACACCAATTGGATCTCATGATGTTGTAGGTAGTGCCTCAATTTCTAAACTGAAAAGATTAATTCCAAGAATCACTTCTCGATACTTGAATATCAATTCTATGTGTCAAACATAGTTTTAATGAGATAGTAAAGGATTTTTTCATTCCCATCATCATTCTTTTGGGAAACAAAGGCACCTAGTGATCTCTCTAAATCTATCACTTATAGAATAAGTGGACTTCCTTCAACAGGTGGAATTAATAGTGGTGGACTCAAGAAATACTTCTTGAGGGTATCAAATTCCTCTTGGAAGTCTTCAGTCCATTGATAGGTGACTCCCTTTTTCATTAATATGGTGAAGGGTAAACACTTGCCTTCTAACTTAAAGATAAAGCTCTAAATGTAGGCCATGTTTCCTTGAATTCCACTTAATTCTTTCAAATTTTTAGAAGGTGACAAGATAAGTATTTCTTTTGTCTTCTTAGGATTAACTTTGATTCCACAATAACATACAAAAAAAACTGAGTAATTTTCCTAAGGTTACTCCGAAAGAACATTTCAAGGGATTCATCTTCAAAATATATTACTGAAGTTTATTAAATATGATCTATAGATCAGCCAAGTGATTGGAACATTGTCTGTATTTAACCACCAGATCATCCATGTAACATTCGAAAAAAATTTCTAAAAAGGATTTGAAGATATGGTGCATGGCACGTTGATACATTGAACCTAAATTCTTTAATCCAAAGGGCATTACCTGATAGAAAAACACACCTTGAGGGGATAAAAATGATATATATTCTTCATTATCTAGGTCCATTTGAATTTGATTGTACCCAGAGTATCCATCCATGAAGTAAATAGCTTCACAGTCAGTTATTGCATCAATTAGAAGCTTTGTGATTAGAACTGGAAAGTCATATTTTGGATAATGCTGGTTAAGATCTCTAAAATTAATGCAAACTCTAATTTTTCCCATTATTATTTTTCACTAGGACAATGTTGGACAGCCACATGAGATATTTAACCTCTCTAATAAAGTTAGACATAATAAGCTTATTGACATCAGCTTCAATTTTAGAGGCATGAGTCGGGTGTGTTCTTCTTGATGCCTGCTTAAATCCTTGATACTCTTCTAGAAAACCCAAATGATGGGTGGATACATCTGGATTAAGATATTTAATTTCTGTATAACTCCAAGAAAAGATATCTCGATGTAGTTTTAGAAATTAAGTATACACATCATTCACTTTAGAAGTCATGGATTCACTAATTAGAGTGGGACGTGGATCTTCTTTATTACCCATATTTATTTATCTGAACTCATCCACAGTGGTAGAGACATCTTCCTCAAATAATGGAGGAGAATCCCTAAGATCTCCTTCTTCTTCTTCTCCTTTACATTTCACTTCTTCTATTTCTACTTGCATAGTAAGTGATGAAGAAAAACTTTCAAAGCTAGGGGAGGAGTCAGTATTTGAACATTCTAAAAAAGAAGCAACCATTTCTAACCCTACTAATGATGAAGGGTCTTCCTAGAGAATTGAAGAGGATATGATGGGTTGGGAATCAATATCCTTATCTTCCTATAGTATTTCTACAACTTGTTCTAGAATTATTAGTAAAACATAGACTTGATAAAGTTTGATGGATGAAATGAAGACATCTCTATTTAAGATTTCATTACTACTTAGTAAATCAACAATTTCTCCCATACTATCATGCTCGATTTATAAAATTGATATTATAGAAGTCACTGGTTGAGTGCATGGGTTTGGTTTTATCCTTTCAATTTGATTGATAGGCAACACATAATCTGTACTCAAATGTTTGAATAGATTTGCAGGGATATTTTCTAGTCCATTCAGAGCATTGATACTTGTTATCTCTTTTGTCATGGACCTTGTTCCCTTCATGTGAAAAAATTATGACTCAATATACTGATATTCACACATTTTGAATGGATCTTTGTCACCATACAATGTCCTGATTTTTCCATTGAAATATTACTTGATACATTGGTGGTATGATAAAGGAATGGCCACATGTTAATGTTTCCAAGGCCTTCCAAGCAAAATGATAAAGTCTATGAACTGACTAACAACCATAAATTTTGAATTAGACACAAGATACTCAAACTGAGTCCTAAGTGTAATCTCACCCAGATTTTCTTCCTCATTCTTTTCATTACCTTGAAACATTAAATTGGAAGGAGATAATTTAGATTCAGTGAGGCCCAATCAATGAAGTGTATGAACAGGAATTAGGTTGAATCCTAAGACATTATCAATGAAGGCTTATTGGATGTCTATATCATTGACCCTGCCAGATAGATACATGGGACTAATGTGTCCATATACAATATCATCTTCATCTTCATCGATAAAAGATATAATTGCATGAAATTCTATAGGATCATTCTCTATACGGTAAACCTCAGCAGCAGCAACTTCAGTTTCATACTCTTAAGGACTTGACAAATCCCCAATAAGTGCTTCTAAAAGATCTTTTGACATATTCAAGGAATCCAAGATTGATAAATTGCCCAATACTTGGGCCAGATATTTCAAAACATCATACTTTTGGTCTAGATGTCTTCATTTTCCTGCATAGAGATGTGGTTTTTCAGGTGCCTTGGAAGTTGATGCTTCGTATGTATATGTAACTTATATTGGAACAAAAGCTATAAATACTTCAGGTTTTGGTAGATTAGACTCACTAGGTCTATCTACTTAATAATATAATGATGGTGTAACCTCTAATAGGTCCTCCAAAATAATCATGTCAGGACTAATCCTGTCATGCGTGGGAGAATATCCTTGTTCTTATTGATCCCGTTAAAGGGCTCTCCCAAGAGTTTCCACTGCATATACAGTTTGAGAAGGGGTGGAGTTAAAATAGTGGCTTCTAGCATACCCACATCTTCCCTTGTATCCTCTACCTTGGCTTCTTCCTCTAGTTCCCTAGTTAGGTATATAGGAATTCAGGATTGTCATAACCAGAATCATTATTTTCATAGGGATCCATTAAGTGGATAACATTGATAGAACCAAAGATCAATTCTTTATCTAATGGAAATTCTTCTTGAAAGGTTATTTCTAGTTATTCTATTTATCGCGGCGGTGCCTGTGATTTTGAAATATATGGCATGAAATATTACATATTCAAGGAAAACATTGTCCTTGACACAAGCTCGTCTTCTTTTGACTTCTCTTTATCTTTTTGATCAGGTCGCTTCTTTGAGGATTGACCTTTAGAGGACTGATCTTTGGATGAAGGTGTTTTTACTATAGAGGAAGTGGTAGAAGAAACAATTTATTGTTTCAACTATATTCATAGAATGGAATGCGTTTGGTTGATATTTTTCATGATCATCCAATCATCATATTTATGTGGATTTTTACCTTAGACTTCATGTCATTCGCCTTCTTCCGTTGGATCAATAGCAGTACCACATGCTACTTTGGCTGATGAAATTTTCAATTTCACTTGTCTAGAGTCTACCATTTTTTTACAGAAGGTATTTGAAAAAAAAACACTAATAAATGGGATTCCCTAACATTTGATTAAAGGTACATTAATTCATAATATCTTTATCTCCTTCATTGTTTGGTTTATTCATCCTTAGAAATTGAACCAAATTGTTTTCCAAAGCTGAGATGAAGTAACCAGGAACCTGTTTGTTTTTTAACTCCTCAAATTATCTCTGCCTTTGATCTTTTTGATCATCTTGATGAAGTGGTCATTGTTGTTGACATTTGGGAGGTGAATCCCTTCGATATGATGATGTTTTTGAAGTTGAATTAGGTACAGGTGCTTGTGTGGGTGTGACTATGGAAACCTATTCTTTCCCTATTCTCCTTCCCAAAGCTGATGGAATTACACTATATTTAGCTTTAGTTTTCAAAATGGAATCCTCCACCTATTTGGAAATTTAATCAAGATCTCGAAACCCTCTTTTGTATTTCATAGGGATTAGTGGTGTGAATAACTCATCACGCATGTTTTTCATACAAATTGGAAGAAACTCTTCTTGAGGGAGTTCCAAATTTAAAGAATATATTAATCCTTTCCACTGAGAAATGAAATATGAAACTCTTTAATGTTACATTTGTTTTTAATTTGTAAGATCAAAAACTATTGTCATTGTCAGTGTTGAGATGAATTGAAGAAGGAATTTTTTATGGATATATTCTCATCTAGTAATTGATTGATATTTCAAACTTGTATACCAAACAAAAGATGGACTCTGTAATGACTGCACAAAGAACCTGAGATTTACTACTTCATATTGTGAAGGAGTTCCCATCATGGGATCACAATGAGAAACAAAATGTATTAAGTGTTGTTCCAGATCTCCCAAACCATTAAATATTGGTAATGTAGTATTCACAATGTTTGGTGGGGGAGGGATCAGATCCACCCATTCATGGTAAACTCTCTTTTCCGGATGAACTGGCACATACCATTCTTCCATAGCTTCCAATAAAGTTTTTAATGTCTCAATTGTGTTCATAAGCATTTAGGGAATATCCAGATGAGTTGGGGCCTGTACAAGTATAGCATATGGAGCTTGAATTGTTGAAATGGCCAGAAAAATCATTGGTGGGGGTGTTGCTGGTATTTGTCTTGGATAACCCACAGGGACAGGCCTGTAATTATTTTTTTGATCCTACACTGGCTGTATACCCAATGGAGGTAATTAATTATCCACATATGTAGTTACAAAAAATCCTCTTTGCTGAGGAACTCCTATAGGATGTGCATGTTGAAGATCTGTCTAGGGAGCATGTCTAGCAGAAATGATTCTTTGAAGTAACTCTGTATTGAGTCTTTTCAACTATTTCATCTCCTATTATTGTTGTGAAAAATATTTATTCAAGAAAAATATATTGACCTTCTCTAGTGGAAAAGTGATATGTGATCTTACTTTTACCTTTCTCCTTGTTATATGCCTTTCGGAGGGGTGGGAGTTGGTTACTTAAGGGCATACCTGATTCTGGGTAAGCCTAAAATTTTGGGTATGCATACCTCCTTCATCTAATTAATTGTGTACCCTGTTATAGATAAGAACTTTTTATTATGACTCTCTTAAACTCGACTCATTCTCTAGAGGATCTTCAGAAATGGTGTTAATGACATTTAATGATGCATAATGCATTGATGGAACTCTATTAGTATCTTTGTAAGATCATCTCCTTCGGTATCTTCCATGATATTTTGTTCCCCTATATGCTGAATTCTCGAGAACTATTTGATAGACAGTTACCTGAAGGGAATCCTTATATATTTCAGTTTTTCATTCTCATTGTGGACTCTTCCCTAATCAGGAGAAAATTGAATTCCATTGAGGAGGGGATTGTAGATGTGAAAAAGAACTCATCCCTACAGGTTGGGTCTATTTCTATTCTTCTTCTTCAAATTGTCAAACTTTTTTTACTTAACTCGATGGTTGAATTAAAGAAGAACCCATTCTTGCATGATGGGGTGTCTCTTTAACTGTTTTTACTGATATTCATGCATCTTCTCTTCTGATTTTCTATATTTTGGTTCAGACATTGGTTGGGTGAATTATCCGAAAACCACTAAAATAACATGTTTCAGAAGACCGATGTGCTATTTTAAACATTAGTGTGATGTGGTGGCTAACATCCTCTAAGTAGGAGGATTACTTAATATTCTTAGATTCTTGATGCAAAAGTATCTCAACAGCTTTCTTTCTTTGTGCCTGACTCTGATGAGAGCTAGTTGAGGCTTGTTCTTTAGTGTATACTTGATTACATACAAAATATGTTGCTTGTATCTGACCGTAGGAAATAACATTGCATGATACCACTTTTGGAGGGCTTTTCTAATTCTAGAGTGTAGTGAAATTCAATGATCCATGCACACCTTATCCTCTGATACAAACACTAGATGAGGTATCATAAATTAACTAGTGTATCCTCTTTAATTCACTAAGGCATGCCCGTTGAAGGGTTTTCTGCTCCTTTTCAACCTTTGGATTTTAGGAAATTGATAGAGATGCCAAGTCGATTTTGAATGTCAACCCTTATATTACCTTTACATGACTTTGATATTCATCATATGGTAATACTTTGTCTTTTAAATGATGAAGATTCTTCCATAAGTTGAGGCGGACATCATGAATGCAATCATCTGCCATCAATTGTAGAATTTTGTATTGAGAGTTTTCCAAAGGCCATAACATGACTAGTACTTATCCTTTATCCAAATACTTTCTCATGTTCAATATATCTTTAACATCTTATACTAGAGGTTTCTCCACTTATTCTGACCAAATTGGACTCTTCCCGATTGTTTTATTAAAAAAAATGGAATCAGTCAATTTTTCCTCTGTTGTATTAGAAGACAAATGACCCAAGGGAGGTTTAGAGAATGACTGTTCCCTTAATATTTCTTCTGATTAAAAATTATTTCACCCATTAATGACAAGGTATCAGACATGATTGTACTTTTTGGGAAAGTGTATTGAGATAAGAGGTCTTTCTCATTACTACATTGTTGATTATGGAATTAAATTGATAATGTAAAACACTACTATAGAGATAAATTTCACAAAAAATGATATAATGGGTAGGACCACCATTGTGAATTATAGAAAGGGACAAATCCTCTTGCTCCTTGATCTTCTGGCCACATTGAGGTTTTTCGTGGCCCTCATATAGAGATACACTCTCTAGATTGACCGAATTTTCCAGAAGCAAGACTTCACGATGAAGTTTCTGATGGGGAACTTTAGAATTACCTCTACTACTCCCATTATTTTGTAATGAGAGGGTAGGATCTTGAGATGAAATAGCTAAATGTATGATGGTTTTAAGAACTCCAGCATTAAGAGGAGACAGATCTCAGATTATATCATGATTTTACAACTGTGTTTGGTGATTCTTATTCTTTGATACTCTCTTTCCCTTAGTTGGGGCCACATTCTGGGAGAAGTGGTTATCATGTGCATGTGTATGTTTTTGTCTTAGAGTGTTCATCATAATGGGATGATTACCTCCAATTGGAAATGGTGTATGTTTCCTATTTGTTTTCCTACATGATATGGGGGAGTATGCCCCATAACCCTCTTGGACTAAAATAGAGGTATGTATCTGCTTCAGGATGGCATGTTGAAGTATCATCCTAGTTATGGGGAAAGATTTATGTGTTTATTACCATGAAACTGCTGAACTTTTTGTTATGATATTCTGGAATACTTCTAAAATATGAGCAAAATTTTGTGTCTTCCCTTTTACCATTGCTAAGATGTGTTTGGTGACTTTAGTATCCAGAACAAAAATATGTTTCCATTTCATATCTAGAGTAGGTTTATGGTCCTTCTTCTTCCCTCCTTTTCCTATTATTGGATACTAATAGTACTTATGTATAGGGGAAGAGAGTTGATTCTTCCCCAGGTTTGTCATCAAAATATTTCTAACTGACTTCTCTAAGTGCTACCAAATGAGACTATTGGAAGGATTGATGAATCTTGGAAGGTGTATGTGCCTACTGGATGTTTTCCATCAATCATGGTTTGTCGACTTATTTCTATACTAGCAGATGAGACTACTGGAAGAATTAGTTAGTGTAAGCATATGTATGTTCATGTTTACTAGTTGCCACCACATTTGATTGGTGGGCTTCCTTAAATGAAATCAGATGAGCCTGCTGACTGGCTGGTAATTTGTAAACATCTGTATTTTCCTGTTCACAGAACTCCATCATATTTACCTGGTAGGATTAGTGGTATGCTTTCAGATGAGTCTTCTGGGCAGTGGAATTCGGACAGACGGGTATATGTGCTCGCTCATTGTTTGACATCAAGTTAGGTTGATGGACTTCTCCAGAGGGGGAAAAGGTAATAACCTGCTCCCTTTTGGATGAACATTGTTCCTTGAGGTTCATCTTGTGTGCTCGGTTTTGAGTTAACTAGGATGAAAAACCGAAGGCAACACCCCCATCATGTTGGGGGTTCACTGTCGGGTGATTTTGTAGGCAGTGATTGTTGGTGGGAGTCCTCAATAAGGACCCTTGTATATTTGAATTGAGGCCATGAGTGACTCTTGATCTACCTCCCTATAGTATGGGAGGGACTGGTTATTGAATTATAGGGATAAGGTCCTAAAATGGTTGAAGACGATGGTTGGTACTATCTGCTTCTTGACCATCGATCGTCACTGACCAGATGATCGAGGGTTGTTATTAACTTGGAGAGCCTGTCGGGAAGCCTCCAAGGTTGGGATAGTACCATGCTGATGGTATTCCATTACCAGTACATTGGAAACCCAGTGTTGAAGATTCTGAGTTGGTGATGAAGTCCTTCCAGTGGATGAGTATCCAGCTTGAGCATCGGTCGGGGCATTCACAGGTGCAAACTTAAAGGAAGCCATTTTTATTAAAGGGAGTTCTGAGAAAACATGAAAACAAAAATAAAATACATTAAATATATATATTTCATATAGATACATTCATGATTGGTTCATTTATCTGGCCTTCCTTTATGAATTTATAGGGTCCTAACAGGTGGATAACGCTATTAACTTAGTTAAGGATTTACATCGGGTTCACCATTTTTTGTTTTGTAGTTCCTTGTAATGTGTGTTCTTGTTTAAGAATCAGTACTTCCATGTAGTTTCCATTGGATTTATTCATGGAAATGAAAACATCCAATAGTTCCTTATCCAAATGGGACATGCTTTCCAAAGGTAGGAATTGTTATGTTTGAACTTATGGTACTTATGAACATGCATTGGTCGACAGGATGGGAGGTCATACTCATCACACCCTTTTGGGGGGAATTATTATCTACTCTGAGAATATCTTTATATATTTGAGATATTTTCATGAATCCTTATTAATTTACTAAGTATAACATAGGTTTTCCTTAGAATTTTCAATCAAATATTAGTAAGTGTGAAATTTAGAATCATCCGTATGAATTCGACGTTCTTCACTAATGGAGATATTTGTATATATTTGAGGTTATCCATTGATGGTATCCTCTTATATACTATTCAGAGATTCTTTTAATCATCATTATGATGATACTGATTTTTAAGCCACTTAGTGGGGCACTCTAGAATTTATTGTCATCTAGGGAGACAAAGATTTGCTTTGATGTTGGGTTCGTACCCATAAAATGGACTACCTACGTATCCTTGTGAAAGGAATCATAACCCTCATAGTTAGGTTCCACTTAATGGGACACATGATACTTTATAATGTTATGTGATAAGGACCTATCCATATAGTTTAATGTCATGTGGTAAGGACATCTAATCAAAAATGTGATTAGTCAAGGTTTGGTGTGGGACTTATGCCTAAGAAGCCCAAGGAACTTGGAAATAATATGAGTTTCCAAGTAAGACTAGACCCTGTTGGGAATATGGCCCAAGTATAATAGGGTTTATTTGATGTTTTGGGTTTGAAACTCAAGGAGTCTTCCTACATATACCATTTTTATGGGAATCAAAGATCATATAGTTCGATGAGTCTCGTAGGAGAGTGTAGTTCGTTGACAGAAATGAGTTTGGGATTACTTCTTGAAAAGGATGCCTTGATAATTTGGGGGTTTAATTTGGGGCTTATGCATAAGGAGGTTGCACAGATTAAAGGAATTAGGGTTGGATTTCTGAAGAGGATATCTTGTAAGCTTGGACCCTGAGAAGGCTTCCTACATATCCCAATTATGGTGGGAATCATATTTCTCGTAGTTCATTCACTGTGAGTTTTTGTGAAAATGTTTTAATCATCAATAATCTCTAAGCCCACTTGATTCATTCTCATTTTGATAAAAAAGAGGATGTTAAAGATTCAAAAAATGCACCCATGCTTTTCGTCCTCCATTGGTGACAGTGGAAGAGGACGTACCTACGGTGGCAACGGTGGATGAGGGTGAGGTGACCAGGGAAGAGGGCGAGGCAATGAGCCTTCCCTCCATTATCTTTACATTGAAAAAAGGTCTAATGTAAGGAAAGAGTGAAGGTGAAGGAAGTAGATAATATCAAGAATTCAACCTCCTACATGAAAGGTTAGGGGCTTACACCAGGATGGCTACCCTAAAATTGGTCCTGGTAGGGGAGGGAGACATTTCCTTTGTTCAAAAGTGAAAGTAGGTGTGAACTATACCTTCCCTACCAGAGACCTGAGGTTCTAGGTTTTAGAGATGAAAAGGGGAGGACAGAACCCAAACCCTAATCCTCTAAATCATTTACTCCCTGACACTATTTATGGTAGAAAGGTCCATGTGACTCTGGATATACAAACCCACACTCCATGAATCTTAAACCCATTGTGAAATAAATGTGGGAAACCTATGACTGTGGATATACAAACTCAAATAGGTTACACACTGATGTTACTTTCCCAAAGTTTTGATAAGGCCAAAGGTTTTGGTGGAGGTTTCAACATAATCCATTTCAAACAAGGGATCCAATGAATAAAAAGAATTTCCATGTATGGCTTTGAAGAAGGCTCGATGGCTTGTAGACTGAAGAGAGTAGGTGAATCAAATAAGGTCACCCAAGTAAGTATTAGCGTGCAAGTATGGAAACGCAATTAGTCTTGGGAGACCTGATGTTCACTTAAGTGATGAACAACCTAGATGTTAATACATTAGCGAGACTTGGTTCCAAATTTCAGGAGTATTCATAGGTATTCCCTGAAGTGGGTGCTTAAGTTCCTGTGAGAGGAATAGGTAGTGTAGAAGTGATTCTGTTTCAGGGAGTTTGGGTGCTATAGGTGCTCAAATTTTATGGATTTCAAACTCTAAAAGAACTTAATTACAATGATCCTCCTTAAAATATTCCACTGTAGATGTTAAAAAACTACCTTGAATTCTTTGGAATCCTATGGCGAAGAACTAGGGTGACCAGAGCAGTAATTAGGCTTCATGGAAATTATTCTATACAAATGAAGACCCCAAGTGTCTATTTATAGAAAAAAATTAGATCCTGGGTGAATGGAAATTGGGAGTGCAAGTTGATTGCATGCCAGAATTGTGGCGCGCAACTACCTTGTATGTTGATATTGTTTTGGCTAGACTGGGGAGAAACTTTGAGGACTTATCCAAAATAATTACTTCATTCAACTCCAGTATGGTGGCGCGTAGGTGTTTTCACGTAGGTATCTTGGGTGCCTCTTTGGGGGATTAGCCAAAAATAATTTAACCATTCTGGGGGAAGATACACCCCTGGACCCCCACTTCAAATTAGTGTCGGGTTGCAGTCCCAGCCATTCTCTACTATTTCTGACCCTCATGAAAAATCTAGAGTCGCACCATGAACTTTTCAAGCCCGGTTGAAGAAATTTTGTGGAAGAGTGCATGGAACACATTTCATGTTGTCTACAATGTCGTATATTCTGAAGAACGCATGGCGTGTAGTCCCTTGGATACAGCGGATAGGGTTTCTAAGTGGGTTAAATATCACATGTTTTGTGGGACCCCCACATGCCATGTAACCTAGTGTTAGTGACCTGAAATATACTCTGATAGTACATAGACACAGACACAGTTAGGAACATACTGTGTACTAGAACATGGACAGTCACACGGACACGGACTGAAGGACATAGGCATGGCCCAGAGCACATGGATCGACCCTAAGAGGAAAATATATTCCTTTCAGTACAGTTAAACATTGTGTAGTACCACATGGGTAGTGATTTTTGTACTGGAGAGGACATGGACATGCAGAGGAGTGGGGCCAAACTTCGTGTACTTATTTTTTGACGAAGTTTCTACCTATCATGTATCCTTAGTTTTGACTTAGATTTTGGCTCATGGGTAACCTATATTGAGTGTATTTACATGTAAAATGTATTTTTGGAATTTATAATGGATTTTGGGATATGAAATGAAATTTTATGTGTCTTATTATTCTTTAGGTGACGCTCAAAGATGATATTGATCAAGAAGGATCATCAAGGTGAGGCCTAAGTGGTACCCACTAACAGACTAGGTCATGGGTCCTATATTTACCTACTGAGTGGTAATCCCATGACAGACTATGGTGTGGTTCTTTTATCTACTGATTGGTACCCCCTTGACAGACTAGGGTGTTGGTCGTCTACCTAATGAGTGGCACCCTCTGATGGGCTAGAGCATGGGTCCTCTATTTATCTATTGAGTGATGCCCCTAGAAGACTAGAGAATGGATCATATACCTACTGAGTGGTACCCCCTAAGGGGCTAGATCATCAGAACTCTACATAATGAGTGGTACCCCCTGATGAAATAGGGTGTCGATCCTCTACCTACTTAGTGGTACCCCCTGACAAACTACGGTGTCGGTCCTCTATTTATCTACTAAGTGGTACCCCCTGACATATTAGGGCTCAGGTCATCTACCTACTGAGTTATACCCTCTTATACACTAGGTCATGGATCTTATATATAGATATTGTTCCAACTCTATTGGGTGGAACAGTGGTGAGGTTTGGGTCCTCCACATGGTTACTTCTTCGGATAGACACGTGAGATGTTGGGCATCAATGATAGACATTTTGGAACTATTCAAAGACTTGTCATCTTGGGTTGGGCTATGAGATGAATATTTCATTTTATCTCTTTTATGGGTTTCTTTTATCATCATATATATCTTTTTCATTATATTTCATTTCTATTTTTATTGGTTGGTCTGTTTAATTCTATCTTGTCTCATATTTCTCCCCACTCCAGTTTTTAGTGTGTTCTACTGGGTAAAAAATATACTCACCCCTATATGGTCTTTTCTTGTATGTTTCATGTCTTATGTGGATAGCGAATAGTATAGAGGTAATTTTAGAGGATCATAGGGATTTCCGAGTGAATTTGACCACATATGGTGGTCAGGTCTTATAGATCTCAATCCAGACTCACTCGACACTTATGTTTCAGTTTTTGATAGTTTGGGATATCTTTTCTGGTTTGGAATGTACCTTTTACTTTATTTTTTTATTTGAACTATCACACTATTTTTATTCCCAAGAGGTTACTATATGCATCGTTTTTACTCTAGATGTTAAAGTCTTTAATTATTATTCCTCTACACTTCTGGATGGATATGGTTGGATGTGTTCATACAGGAACATTGGGTAAAGGACTCCCAATATAGTTATAAATTTAGGTGCTTGTTTACATCCCATGACCTATAGAATCAGGATTGGGGTAGTTTCGGTTTGTCCTTCTATTGGATAAGAAGGACATGGTGGATCAGGTTGTGAAAGATTGGAATCAACGGTGGTTCAACCTCAGGACAGTGTTGGTGTTTTTTCCCTTATGAGGTTTGTTTTAGAACATAGGTAAATGGTGTCAAAGTGTCTCAATTGTTTATTTCATGCCAGGAAACCCAGTGTTTGTGTCGTGACCAATGTATCTATTCACTAGAACTCTGACTGCCTTCTTGTCAACTCCAAATACCGAGACATTGGTTGCAGGGAACATTGGTACATGCATTATATATGATTGAGTATTTTGGATATCCTTTTTTAGTTATCTCTCCATGTATATATGATCATATAACCATGTTATACCTTGATTAAATTTTCAGGATGCCTCCATGAAGACAGACAGTCGGGTTACTGATTTAGGATCGTGATGATGATATGATGACTGATAAGTCCTCAGTTCAAGGTCCATCACACAAGATCATTCCTTCAGAAAAGTATGTATCAGTACCCCCACTTTTCAAGTAGTAAATTATACCATTATAGTAGGCTTAGTATGCATGTAGTCTTAACACACTCTACAAGTTCTAGTGATAGAGGCTGCTGAGGTTCCATGGTGATCTTGATCCCCGAGGATTCTCTTGAGTCGTTGATCCATGTTTTCAAGATTGTGTGAACCTCGAATGATCATATGGTTGTGTTGTAATCCAATATTTTCCACATAGTAGTTGGGCTCTGGTGGATTTTATTCATGCATACACATGATGAGTCTACACTCTCATGGTATAACTTCCAGAATCTTTTTCATGAGGAGTACTGCTCCTCATACTTGCAATCAGTTTAGATTCAGGAACTATTAAAGAATAATCAGAGATGGATGGTAGTTTCTAAGTATACTATGAGGTTTAATGACCTTATGTGGTACTCCATAAACATTATTTGGGATGGTTACTTCTAGAAGTGAATGTTTGATAAGGGTTACCACAAAGATATATGTGACAGTGTGGTACCCTTCTGTGTTCCCCCATGTGTGTTCCCCCATGTGTTGGAGTGTTAGAGAAGGTACTGCTGATGAGGAGCTTCCTATCTAAGGTAAGTCATACAGGTGGATCTAGGAGTGAACGTCATAAGACTGATTCATCTACAAAATCTAGTAGGTGAAAGTCAGTATGGCCTTAGCGTATTATATTCCCTTATATCTTGACTTGGGCACATGATCACATGGAACAAGGACTATATAGAGGACCAATGAATTATAGAGAAGGTTGTTGCTATTCATGTGATGGGTGAGGTCATGTGGCACATGATTTTCATACCTAATGTATTGATGAGGTAAGATAGATAGCGTATGAACTGCCACGATAGAGGCAGTTCCATGATAATGGATCTCCAGGCATGATTAGGGCAGCCCCTATAGAGGCAGATCTAGTAGAAGAGAAGGTGGGGCTCTCGTAGTAGGACCATATAGTGGGGTATGATGTTAAGAGATACTTTTAACAAAACCACTAGGAAGCCCATTCTAGGCTTAGGGAGTTGGAAGTTAGGGTCATGGGAAGCTGTAGGTTATGGATGCTTAAGACCCAAAAACTCATGAGATGATTATAGGTATAATATATGTTTATAATACTTTTGATTTAGTAATAATATACATAGGTAAAAAGTCATTCATTCATCTCTTAAATTGTATTGGGAGAGTTGGGGCTCCCAGTTAAGACATTATCCTAACAGCTTTTCCTTGAGGTTCCTATAAGGAACACTACTTTAACACCTTTTATCTATCAATAGTTTGAGATATCGTTTGGTGGAGAGAGTTTCTAATGGGACTTATTAGTCATCATGATGAGACCATATGATGTAATATTTGGTATGGTTTGGTTTTCCTTGGTCTGAGCCCAGACTGATTGTCACCATAGAAAAGTTAGATGCCTTCAAACAAATGGGATGAGATTCTCCTTTGAGGGAGAGAGAGATATCATGGTGGAGTGAGTGGGTCTTACGAGCCATAAGCTATAAACCATTACCCGTATGTTTGTGAGTTTATCCCTTGGTGTTTCGGGTACTTAAGGCATTTGAATTTCTTCATTCATGGAGTATTATATGGACATCTTCCTCAAGGATATTTTGGGACTACCTATGAGGTAGGATATAGAGTTTTCATTGACTTTCACCCCAAGGCCAAACTGATTTCTTATATAAAATATTGAATGGACCATACCACACTCCCATAGCTGAGGGTTTAGTTTGAGGACCTTTGAGAGAAGGGATTTATTAGACCCAATTTTCCCCCTAGGTATCACCGGTCTTGTTCGTGAAAAATATGGATAGGATATTATGGATTTCTGTTTATTATCTTTGCTTGAACGAATCCATGATAAATAACAAGTACCCATTTACAAGGATTAATGACCTCTTTGATCATTTTTGAGTAATGAGTTGGTTCTTGAAGATTGATCTTAGGTCCATCTACCACCAGTTAAAGGTTCACAAGGAAGATATTATGAAGCTGTAATTCTGGTGTTTCTACGAATAATATGAGTCCTTGGTGATGCCTTTTGGTGTGATGAATTCCCTAAATGTGTTTATGGATCTGATGAAATATATATTCATAAAATTCTTGTATTGATTTTATTTTCTATCCATTAAAGATATATTCATATACTCTACATTAGAGGAGGATCATGCAGAGCACTTGAGGATGGTCCTAGACTTACTTTGGGAGCACCAGCTTTATGGAAAGATCTTGAAGTGCCAGTTGTGGATCCATGAGGTTCACTTTCTAAGGAATGTAATTTTTTATCATATATTATCTATAGACCTAGTGAAGATCGATATAGTTCTTTCTTGGGATCTAACCAATATCATTTCATAGGTGCAGAGTTCTCTTGGTTTTGTGGGGAACTACAAGAGGTTCATGGAAGACTTCTCTTGGATTTCAACCCCTTTGACAACCCTAATGCAAAAAGGGAATCTGTTAACTTGGACTAAGAAGTTCTTGATATCCTTTTAGGAGTTTAGGCTGAGGATGATAAGTTCTCGTGTTTTGAGACTATTGGAAGAGGGTGTGGAGTGTATAGTCTATTGTGATGAATATGAAGATGGTATTGTCTTTGTGATGATGTAGAGGTAGGTTGTGATCGTATATAAGTCAAGGAAGATGATACCCTATGATTAAAACTATGAGACTCATTACCTGGAGTTAGAAATGGTAGTCTTAACACTAGGGATGTGAAGACATTATCTTCTAGGAGAGTGATTTTTTATTTACTCAGACCATCATAGTCTAAGGTATGTCATCAAGTAGATAGACCTAAACCTAATACAATTTCATTGTTTGTAGTTTCTATAAGAATATTACATTGAGATATTCTATACTCATGGGATGGGAAACAAGGTTGTAGATATCCTTAGTAGGATGTCTCATTTTTTCCTGGTAGAGGAGGTGTCTGAGTAGATGGATTCCAAGAATTCAACCCTAGTATAGAGGGATGGTGAAGTTTTTTTTAATCTATGGTGTTGAATCCTCACTTCTCTAGCATGTGAGGGAGGATTAGTAGGGAGATATCAACTACGGGGTCCTACATGACCAGATATCAATAGAAGATTCACCAAATGGATTTTCTAAAGGAGGGAATAATGTCATCCTTTTCCAGGTATAGATGATGGTATGGGTCACGATTCATAATGAGGTGATGATTTAGTTTCATATTAATCCATTTTCTATACATCATAGTGTGGGGAAGATATACAAAGACCTTTAATAATATTTATTTTGGGCTGGCATGAGGTAGAGAATGGTTGAACTCATCTCTCGGTGCCTCGCATATCGATAGGTGAAGGTTGATCACTAGGTTTTGGTAAGTTTGTTGCATCCTATTGAGATCCTAGAGTGGAAATGGGATGGAATACCCATGGACTTTTTGATAGGTCTTCGGCAGACAGCGAAAGTCCATGATTCCATTTGGGATATAGTTGGCCGACTTACCAAGTTGGTCCACTTCCTTGCTATCTTGGAGCAGATTTAGGTGGGGAGTTTGGGGCAGTTTTAGATGTGGGTGATCATAAACCTTCATGAGGTTTCCTTGAAGATCTTATCATAACATTATTTATTGTTTATGTCATGATTTTGGAGAGTCCTTTAGGATTCATTTAGGACCAAGTTGAGTATGAGTATAGATTTTTACACCCAGATGGATGGATGGACTGAATTCATTATTCAGGTGTTAGTGGATATGGTAAGTTCTTGCATGTTATTCTTTAGTTGGAGTTAGGAGGATCACTTACCTTTGGTAGGGTTTAATTATAATAATATATATCACTCTATTATTGGCATGAAACATTTTGACTCCCTATATGAGACATCATGCAGGTCGCCCTTATACAACACCGAGTTCGGTAAGACATCTCTTATTGGGATAGAGATGGTATAGGAAATGATAGAAAAGATCTAGGTGATTAAAAATAAAATGGGGACAACTCAAAGTAGGTATAAATATTAAAATAATCAATGTAATAGTCCCTTAGAGTAAGATCAGGGATACCATGTTTTCTTGAGAGTCTACCCATGAAGATGACTATAGAGATATGGCTGAGGAGGAAACTTATCCCTAAGGTTCATCTGGCCATTAAAGATCTTTCATAGCATTGGAAATGTTTATTACCACCTCACTTTACCCCCACAATTAGATTAGGTGCATGAAGTCTTCTATGTGTTATAGCTGAGGATATATGTGCATGACCCTATACACATTATTGATTGGGGAGAGCTATACATTGAGGAGGAAGACACTTTCACAGAGAACTCAAATTAGATTTAAGATCATCATGATAGGGTCCAAGGTGGATGGAACATTACCTTGTTTTGGGTATTGTGGTATCATGGGATCATATAGGAGAGATCCTAGGAGTGGTAGAACCAGATGTGGGCTCAGTATCCACATATTTTTTCATAGTTTATACTTTTTGGGGGTGGAAATATTGAATGAGGGAATAATTTATAGTCTCTTTTTTCCTCTTAATACTCTAAAATATATTAGTAGATATTTTTGGTATCATGTACTGATACGACGCATGATTATGATGCACAGTGATCCCAAAATTAACTTTATAAAAATATTAAATATATTTTATATCATGCATGCACAATCTATTAGAAATAATGAAATATCTCATAAATGGAGTCTTGAATCAGAAATATGATACCATGGTTGAATTTGGATCATGGGAATTTCCCTAGCTGTAACCTAAAGGTTTTCAACACAATACATCTGGTAGATTCATCCATTGGTGGGTGTGTTTAATTAAAATAAATAATTTATTTATTTATTTTGAATTAAATGACCTAAAAAATTTCCCTATATAAATAAGTTTCTATAGATAATCTCCATGGTTATTCACAAAACACAAGTATTGTTGATATGATCTTTGATGACCTTCAGTGGTGAATCAAGGTGAGATGAAAAATGACAAACAGGTCAATGTGAATTAAGATGTAGCAAATGGAATGGGTCATCTCCATCATTAGAAATTGTGTTCTTCACCAAAGATTGATTTAAATTGAAATAGGATTAAAAAAATTTGGTTTCCACTATTGATTAAATTGTTTAATTTTTAATTATATATACTTATCTTTTGTTGTAATTTGTGCACCCTTCACATGAGTCCTCTATCAAATTAAATTTTTTATTCGATTTATCTTCTTTTTATGCCCTGTTTCTCACTTTGGATTCACCTCCTACAAACCTTGTTTGAGAAAAACTATCCAATGATTATTTTCACCATTTTTATAGTTTTTTTCCTCATTTTTTATTGTGTCCTTCACCATTGACCTATGGGGTCAAAGTTCAACTTTTTAGAGCATGTTTCATGTGAGATTGAACACCAAAATACATAGAATAATCATGTATGATGAAAAAATTAGTGATTTGAGGATGGATAAATATATATCATAGGATGTAAATTATTAATAATGTAGTGTAATGGCCCAACCCCAGAATCCCAGAGTCAGTGCATTATTTTAATACATTGGCATGATTACAAGGAATCAAGTCTCGAAGGACTGATCAGTTTAGCAGTCTTGGAAAATAGATTACATACATGAATGTTAGATTACACTTTATAACATACAACTAAATATAAATAATCCTTTATGAATTCCATTATTCCCTTATCTTAACCCTAAATATCAATCACAATACACTTTTTGGAATCCTGGGAAAAATAAAACATAGGTAGGGGTGAGCTCAAATGCTCAGTAAGGATAACAATACAACAGAAACATTCATAAATAAGCATAAATATTTAAAGCAATGTATAAAACTAAAACAAAATACTTTTCAACATAAACTTAATCAAAATATGGAAAACATAAATCAAAATAATTTCATTTACTTACTCACATGGATATTCTACTAGTCGAATAATCACATGAAATATCAATAGCCACTTTCATAATGATGGAATGTATAATGCCAGACTTTTATAACCACATAGTCATGGCCTTGTTCCAAGACTACAAATAAGATTTTGTCAAGGCATTATGCCAAGACACTAGTTTGTCTCATGAGAATGATTTAGAGGAATAAATATTTAAAACATTTAAAATGATGTTTTAGTAAAAAATTACCTTAAAAGAATCTCTTTGAAAACTCTTTCAGGAAACATGTAAATTGATAATAAATATCTCCTACTAGATAGTTACGTAAAAACAACCTCATATAATAAAGAGATTGTGAAATTAACCCTTACCTTTCACTTTCCTTTAGTCGAGGATACGTTTAACCTCCTATATGAAGATCGTAGTATGTTATTAAACTATACCAGAACCATATTAATATTTATGATATCATAAATTGTTCATTTATGACACTATACTACCCATTTAATAATAATTTCCATGTTAAATTAACATTTTGGGTAATAATCATGTTCTTTATCGTACGTGTTTTAACTTGTTACTCTTGATTGTATCACTTAGATCAAGATTTAAATACTTACAGAATATAAAACATGATTTATATATCATATATATTTAGAATATGAATATGTATAATAGACATATATATGAAATGGAAAACACCGTTTATGGAGATAGTAGTCTGTACGTACGCATAAACGATGTTTTCATTTTCATATCGTATTGAATGGAACTAAGTGAACAAGATATATGTAATTACACACACAGAGATATATATATATATATATATATCTAGTAGCATTATTATTTCATATATTACATACTTATTAATGATATATATTTTATAATCATCATTGAATGGTGAATGTGGAAATGAATCTCATCACATCGTGGAGACGGTAATCTGTACGTACACACGAGCGACAATATCATTATATTGATGGAAAAATCATATTTAATTGGATGGTATATCATATATAAATAATCATTAGAATGTTATATTTATTATTTAAATCAGTTATACTCATTATTACGCTCATCCAAATAATGAAGTGTTTGAATAACAAACTACACCATGACGGGGAGACTGTAATCCGTGCGTACGCACGTATGGTGACTTTGTCATTTATAAAATGGATATAATAATGAATATGGTTGTAAAATTTCTAAAATAACATAAAAGTATATAGAAGATACTGAAGTTA
The DNA here is from genome assembly GCA_963277665.1 of Viscum album. Classification (NCBI taxonomy): domain Eukaryota; kingdom Viridiplantae; phylum Streptophyta; class Magnoliopsida; order Santalales; family Viscaceae; genus Viscum; species Viscum album. The sequence continues at coordinate 1,633,058,849 of OY728155.1, read as the reverse complement.
TTATTTTATAATTTAAACAACAAAGAAATAGGAAGTGGAAGAAGGAAAGAACTTGAAAAATGTGATGAAATATTTACCTCTTTTTTGGGTTCTTCCCTTTGATTTGATCAAAAGGGATCCTTAGGTTGGATTTCTGACAAAAGGAATGCCTCTAGGATTAAGGGATAAATGTTGGTAGTATATTTGGTCAGGGTTTGGACAAGACAAATGGCTTTGGAGGTGTGAATTTAAGAGAATGGGAAGTTCCCTTTTATAAGAGCCGTGAGGGGCATCTTAAGAAAAACATAAAAAATTATTTTATAGAAAATTTATTTCTGATTGATAATGGCTCAAAATTTAATTATTTAAAGGATAATTTTGTTATAGTTCTAAAACCACTCAATAAATAGGTTTTATATAGGTTTGGTTCACTATATTAGCCTTATATTTTAGATTTAACTCTTAGTTAAATAGTTTGAAATTTACCATGTCTCTCTGTATTTTTATATTATATAGTTAAAAAACATACTATAAACTTCCAAGAGAACCCCAAGTGGTTAATTAATGAAATATATAATAGTATTTAATCCGTTTGGAATAACCTTATATTTGTAGGATTATAATACCAATTAATAATATAATATTTGTTTTAAAAACTCTTTTATGTGAATTTTGACACTATTTGGTAATTTGTTTTTCTAAATTCATAACAGAATTATTACTTCTAAAAAAATTCATTTAATCAACCCTAATATTTCATAGTAACCTATAAAATTAGTTTAATTCATAAAAAGTCTCTAATTACATTTATTCGGGTATTTATAATATCAATTATTTTAATATTTCATTAATAAGGTAATTACTGCATCATCATTGTGTCATAAATAAATTTAATAATTTAATGTCTAAAAATTATAAATAAAATACAATTATTTAGGAAATATTTTTATATTTCTAATTAATATTTATAGTCTAATTTATCCTATGTGTAACCCTATATTAAAAATGGTTTATTTATTAAACTTTGGATTTAAAACTTTTAACTCTTCTTTGAATTAAATAATAATAAATGTCCTAATGTAATCCAAGTGACCTAAAAAATCATATTTTATTCCTAAATTTGTTTTTGTTCTAATTAAAATTATCCAATAGAATTATGACATGTGTTAGGGTAATAATAATATCATTTTTACCCTTAATTACCCTATTTACTTTAACCGTGGAAAATAAAAGAAAAACGTTACTATTCACCAAAAAATATTTTTATCTTATCAAACCATATTTTACTTACAGATATTAACCATATCTCTCAGATTTTTGAAATTAAACCCACAGAAGCGGTAAAATTAAGTTTTATGCATATTTGCAAATGCTCCTAATAGGTGGGTAAAAGACAGTAAAAATTTCAATAAAATTTTTATATATCTAAACTTATTATAAAATGGATCCAATAAATTATATTGAACTTATATAGGTATTATGTATCTATTTTTATCTAAAATAAATTTAAATAAAATAAATAATTATTTAAATAAAAAGTCGGTTTTAACCATTAACTCTGTGTTTTTCACTATTCATCCAGAATTGAAAGTTTTCAGAAAAATACCAAAATTTCACCCGAAGATAATTTTGATAATCTGAATTCAGAAATTAAGTCTTTTTACCAAATTAAAAACATAGATATTTCATTTATTAATTTAAAAGTAATTCTTGTTTTCAAAACCAAAAAACATGTTTTTAGGAAATAATTACTAACAAAAGATTGAAACTTATTTATGTTCAATTTCAAAGTGAAATTATTTATAATTAATAACATTGGATTAAATGGTAAAAATATAATCTATTTATACTTCTAAACCATTAAAATGTATAATTTAACACTACAAATTATTTTGATTAAAAAAAATCAGTTAAAATATAGTATTTTCCACTATTCACCCAAATATGAAAGTTATCAGAAAAAACACCAAAAAATTATTGAAACTAAATTCTTATGTCCCAATTATAAAGAAGAAGTTTATTTTGTCAAATTTAATATATAAAAGTTTCAAATATTGGATTTAAAAAGGGTTCGCAATTAAAAGGCTGTAAAATTAATTTTTTTAAAAAAATACTTCTTTTATCTGGAAAAAAAAGAATTTTTTTTTCATTATGCCTAAGAAACTCATAATATGGATTCTAAAATTATAAGGATTATATAAAGTTCAAAATTTAGTTAATGTTATTCATAACCTCTTTTGAACGGCTAGTTTGGTAAGTCGTGGAGCATTGAACTCGGTGTTGCATGTAGTGAAAGTTATTGAATTACTTTGAATAAATAATGTACTATGAAATCTTGGGGTGTTACATTCTTCCCTCCTTCAATAAATTGCATACTCTCAATTTGAAATTGTTCTTTGAAAATAAAAGGTTGAAAATAGAAAATACCTTTGTGGGAAAACCCACATCGGAAATTGGGTTAATAAAATTTAGTTTTAATAAGAGGAAAAAATTATATATAAATATATATATACTTGAAAAATATAGTTTCATCCTTCAACTAATGGCTACCACAAACTCATCTTTCACTCCAAAAGATTTCAAAAAAAATTCTATTTATCCTAATAGTATAGGGTTCCAAAAATAAGGAATTTATAATTCATTTATCAAACTATTTAAAAATAAATAAATTGTACAAACTGTTATATCATGTAGTCTAGTCGTAGGTGATGCACCCTTGTTGCTCTTCGGTTGGGGGTTCAAGTCCCGCAGCCTTGTCGGATGTGACTAGTTATCGCCCGATCTCTGGGTTGTCCTTTTTATAACAATCCAAAAATAACCTTAACAATAGTATTCAATCTCAAACTTAATCCATTCCAACCATTAGACTTATCCAAAATACTTCTATCCAAACTCTTAGTCCAAAATTTATAAGGAAGTGAAATACATTGAAGATTCGTTTTTCCATGTAATAACATGTGAACAGCTTCATCATGTATTATTTTAAAACATGGTAACACCCTGAATTACCAAAAAAACCTTATTGATTACATTCATGCTCCCTTATCATATATATAATACTGGATATATTCCTTATATCCAAAAATATTTAATATTCCAACAATGATGAAATAAACAAACTATTAATCTGTTCCAAGGAAGTTAAGAATATCTAATATAATTTATCAAAATAAACCATCTCTTATTCCAAAATCACTACCTCATTATTAGGAGCATATTAAGGATTACATTTCCTTCAACCATTTATTTTTCCAAAAAAGTGTAGCTTACTATTAAGTCACTTTTCTTAGAACCTTGTAATCTCAAATCCTCAATAAAATAGTACAGAAGTACAATCCTTATTTATCTCCATAATTCAGATAACCAGTATACTATTAATACAACACTCAAATGAAATAATTCTATAATAACAACATAATAACACTAGTCATTCCTCTTCATCTGAGGTAGTATCATAACTTGATTATTATCCAATAACATCGTTTGCGGTATACTCTTATGATGGGGATATTGATTCACGTAGTGTCTCAACGCTTTGCAGATAAAAAATTTTACATTTGAAAACTTTTTCTTACCCTTGTAATAATATAATTGGTGTCCACACTTATAAAAAACTCCCATTCCCATCAATAAATTACCAAGGTGATTACTTCTACATTTATCACATATGGAAAAATCCTTCTTTACCCTCATCCCTTTGTCCATTTTTCTCTTTACCATCCATTTCTTCTCTAGCTTCCCTTCAAAGCCAAAGGAATCAGAAATTATTTACTTATCTTACTGACACATGATGTTATTTCTTCATATGTTGAGAATACATGGGAGAATATTTCCCTTCTAAATGTTGGCTTAATACCATGAATGATATGACCCTTCTTACTCTTTGGATCATACGTACTGTTGGATTGCTCATTCCATCTATTGGGCACCATTTCTAAACAATGGCATAGACTTGTTCAGTTTATAAATTGCAATTCATAATTCCAAACATGTAAAATACCTAAGGTAAATTGGACAGTTTATGGATATAATCCATAATCACAAAAAAAAATTCTTTGAGGAGGTATATACTCATAAACCGTTTATAGTGGTTTTTAAAGAAAACAATAATTATCCTAAGGATATCCCCTGGGAGTGTCATAACCAAGAGTGCAATCAGGCCAGTTGTCTTGCACCAGTTCCCATTTGAGTCTAGCTCAAAGTGGTGTTTTCAGGTTTTACCCCAAGGTACATCTGTGATAGAGCTGCCTCTACCTACTCGTATCCAGACAGGGATGCATTTTCTTGGAAAACTCAAAAAATCTTTACATTACCAAAATTATAAGAAGTTCTTATATAGTAATCCTCAAAGTATATCTTAGTGTAATGTGCTCTAATCAGAGTTTAACTAAATATAGTTTCCAAAGTTATTGCTAAACTTCTTCTGATACCAACTGTAATGCCCCGACCCCAGAAGCCCAGAGTTAATGCATTATTTTAATACATTGGCCTGGTTTCAAGGAATCAAGTCTCAAAGGACCGATCAGTTTAGCAGTCTGGGAAAATCGATTACATACATGAATGTTACATTACACTTTATAACATACAACACAACATAAATAATCCTTTATGAATGCCATTATTCCCTTATATTAACCCTACATATCAATCACAATACACTTCTTAGAATCTTGGGAAAAATAAAACACAGAAAGGGGTGATCTCAGATGCTCAGTATGGATAACAATACAGCGTAAACTTTCATAAATAAGCATAAACATTTAAGGCAATGTATAAAACTAAAAAAAGACTTTTCAACATAAAATTCATCATAATATGGAAAATATAAATCAAAACAATTTCATTTACTTACTCACATGTATATTCTACTAGTCGAATAATCACATGCAATATCAATAGCCACTTTCATAATGATGGAATTCATAATGTCAGACTTTCATAACCACATAGTCAAGGCCTTATTACAAGACTACAAATAAGATTTTATCAAGGCCTTGTTCCAAGACACTAGTTTGTCTCATGAGACCTACTGATGCATCGAGGAGCTATAGCGGGCTCCACCGGTCACTTACTAAGTCCAATGCATTCCTCATATGAAAAGGTTTAAACATAACATAAAAATTCATCTTAAAACTAACATACGAAATTTCATACTTTATCTATAAACCATGAATGGTATAAAAATAACACATCCACAGTCAAACATATCACAAAACCTTCAATATAATATGGAATATTTTTATCGTAATAAATCATCTTCAAACAAGTTTAAAATCCATCAAATGATATTGACATTGATGAAAATGATTTGTAAAACTCTTTGAGAGAAATATCCCTTTTTTATGAAACATTTAAAATCCACAAAATTTATAAAGGAATAAATTTAAAGAAATTTTTGAATAAAAGTGTCCCATACCTCTTTGAAACTTTTGAAAGAATTAACATTTTAAAACCATTCACGTCTATATAGATAAATCCTTAAAGCCATTTTGAAAACATAGACATTAATGAGAATGATTTGGAGGAATAAATATTTAAAACATATAAAATGATGTTTTAGTAAAAAAGTACCTAAATATTCCTTTGAAAAATATTTCATGAAACATGGACATGGACAATAAATATGTCCCATTATATACTTACGTAAAAACAACCTTGGATAATAAAGAGATTGTGAAATTAATGCTTACTTTGCACTTTTCTTTAGTCGAGGGTACGTTTAACCTTTTGTATGAAGACCATTGTATGTTATTAAACTATACCAGAACCATATTAATATTTATGATATCATACATGATTCATTTATGACTTTATACTACCCATTTAATAATAATTTCCATGTTAAATTAACATTTCGGGTAATAATCGCTTTCTTTATCGTACGTGTTTTAAATTGTTAATATTGTTTGTATCACTTATATAAAGATTTAAATACTTACAGAATATAAAAAATGATTTATATATAATACATATTTAGAATATATATATTTATAATAGACATATATTTGAAATGGAAAACACCATTTATGGAGACGGTAGTCCGTACGTATGCATAAACGATGTTTCGGTTTACATGTCGTATTGAACGGAACTAAGTGAATAAGATATATGTAAGTAAATATATATATATATATCAATTATAATTATTATTTCATATATCACATACTTATTAATTATATATATTTTATAATCATCGTTGAATGGTGAACGTGGAAATGAATCTGATCACGTCGTCGAGACGGTAATCCGTACGTACGCACAAGCGACAATATCATTATATTGATGGTGAAATCGTATGTAATTGGATGGTATATCATATATAAATAATCATTAACATTTTATATTTATTATTTACATTAGTTATACTCATTATTCTACCCATCCAAATAATGATGTGTTTGAATAACAAACTACACCACGACGTTGAGACGGTAATCCGTACGTACGCACGTATGGGGAATTTTTCATTTATAGGATGGATAGAATAATGAATATGGTTTTAACATTTCTATAATAACATCACAGAATATAGAATATACTGGAGTTATTATTTTAGAATTGAAATAGCAAAGAAAGAGGAAGTGGAAGAAGGAAAGAACTTGAAAGATGTGATGAAATATTTACCTCTTTTTCGGGTTCTTTCTTTTGATTTGTACAAAAGGGCTACTTATGATGGATTTATGACCAAATTAAGGCCTCTAGGATAAAGGTAGGAATGTTGGAAGGATATTTGGGCAGGGGTTTTCTGATCCAAATGGCTTTGGAGGTGTGAATTTAAGAGAAGGGGAAGTTCCCTTTTATAAGAGGGGTGAGGGGCATCTTAGGAAAAACTTAAAATATTATTTTATAATGAATAAATTTTCGGTTTCTAATGCATCAGAAATGAATTATTTAAAGGATAAGGTGGTTATGGGTCAAAAACAACTCCACCAATAGGTTTTATACGGGTTTGGGTCACTATATTAACCTTATCTTTCAAATTTAACTCTTAGTTAAATAGTTTGACATTTACCATGTCTCTTTGTATTTTTATATTATATGGTTAATAAAATTACTATAAACTTCTGAAATTATCCCAAGTGGTTAATTAATGACATATATATTAGTATATAATCCCTTTGGATGAACCGTATATTTTTTGGAATAGAATACGAATTAAAAATATAATATTTCTTTTAAAAACTCTTTTATGTCAATTTTGACACTATTTGGTATTTTGTTTTTGATAAATTTATAACAGCATTATTACTTAAAAAAAATCATTTAATCAATACTAATATGTCATATGGACTTATAAAATTAGTATAATTCATAAAAAGTCTCAAATTACATTTATTTGGGTATTTATAATATCAATTATTTTAATATTTCATTAATAAGGTAATTACTTCATCATCATTGTGTCATAAATAAATTAAATTATTTAATGTCTAAAAATTATAAATAAAATACCATTATGTAGGAAATATTTTTATCTTTCTAATTAATATTTATAATCGAATTTATCCTATGTGTAACCCTATATTAAAAATGGTTTAGTTATTAAACATTGAATTTAACACTTTTAACTCTTCATTGAATTAAATAATAATAAATGTCCTAATATAATCCAAGTGGACCTAAAGGATTATATTTTATTCCTAAGGTTGATTTTGGTCGAATTACACTTATCCAATAGAATTAGGACATGTGTTAGGGTAATAATAATATCATTTTTACCCTTAATTACTCCATAACTTTTAACTGTGGTAAATAAAAGTAAAAACAAACTATTCAACAAGAATTATTTTCATATTGTTGAACCAAATTTTACTTAATTATATTAACCATGTCTCTCATATTTTTTAAATTCAACTCACATAAGAAGTAAAATTAAGTTTTATTCATATTTGTAAATGCTCCTAGGAGGTAGGTAAAAGACGGTAAAAATTTCAATAAACTTTTTATATATCTAAACTTATTATAAAATGAATACAATGAATTATATTGAACTTATATATGTATTATGTATCTATTTTGACCTAAAATAAATTTAAATAAAATAAGTAATTATTTAAATAAAATGTTGGTTTTAACCAATAACTTAGTGTTTTTCACTATTGATCAAAAATTGAATGTTTTCAGAAAAATACCAAAATTTAACCCTATGATAATTTTGATAATATAAATTAAAAAATTAAGTCTATTTTACCAAATTTAAAGCATAGAAGTTTCATTTATTAATTTAAAATTAATTCCCATTCTCAAAACCAAAAAGTGTGTTTCTAAAAAATAATAACTAACAAAAGATTGATACTTGTTTATGTTCAATTTCAAAGTGAAATTATTTCCAATGAATAACGTTGGATTAAATGGTAAAAATATAATCTATTTATACTTAAAAACAATTAAAATGTATAATTTAACACTAAAAGTTATTTTTATTAAAAAAGTTGTTTTCAGTTAAAATATAGTATTTTTCACTATTCACGCAAATATGAAAGTTATCAGAAAAACACCAAAAATTTATAGAAACCAAGTTCTTATGTCCCTATTCTAAAGAAGAAGTTTTTTTTGTCAAATTAAATATATAAAAGTTTCTAATATTGGATTTAAAAATGGTTCACCATTAAAAGGCGGTAAAATTGCATTTTTTTTAAATACTACTTTTACCTAAAAAAATTTGTTTTTTTATTATATCTAATAAACTCGTAATATGGATTCTAAAATAATAAGGATTATATAAAGTTCAAACTTTAGTTAATACTATTCATAACCTCTTTTGAACGGCTAGTTTGGTAAGTCGTGCTGCGCTTGAACTCTGTGCATTATTTTAATACATTGGCATGGTTACAAGGAATCAAGTCTCAAAGGACCGATCGGTTTAGCAGTCTTGGAAAATAGATTACATACATGAATGTTATATTACACTTTATAACATAAAACACAACATAAATAATCTTTTATAAAGGCTATTATTCCCTTAGATTAACCCTACATATCAATCACAGTACACTTCTTGGAATCCTATAAAAAATAAAACATAGAAAGGGGTGAGCTCAGATGCTCAGTAAGGATAACAATACAGTGGAAAATTTCATAAATAAGCATAAACATTTAAAGCAATGTATAAAACTAAAACAAAACCCTTTTCAACATAAACTTCATCATAATATGGAAAATATATATCAAAATAATGTCATTTACTTACTCACATGGATATTCTACTAGTAGAATAATCACATGAAATATTAATAGCCACTTTCATAATGATGGAATGCATAATGCCAGAATTTCATAACCACATAGTCAAGACTTTGTGCCAAGACTACATATAAGATTTTGTCAAGGCCTTGTTCCAAAACACTAGTTTGACTCATGAGACCTACATATGCATCGAGGAGCTATAGCGGGCTCCACCCATCACTTACTAACTCCTGTGCATTCCTCATATGAAATGGTTTAAACATAACATAAACATTTGTATTAAAACTTGCGTACGAAATGTCAATACTTTATCCATAAACCATGAATGGTATAAAAATAACACATCCACATTCAAACATATCACAAAACCTTCAATACAATATGGAAGATATTTATGATAATAAATCATCTTCAAACAAGTTTAAAATCCATCAAAGGATGTTGACATACATGAAAATGATTTGTAAAACTCTTTGAGAGAAATATCCCTTTTTCATGAAAACATTAAAAAGTCAAAAAAAATAGAAAGGAAGACATTTAAATTCATTTTTGAATCAAAGTGTCCCACTCCACTTTGAAACTTTTTAAAGAATTAATATTTTAAAAACATTCATGTTCATAAAGATAAATCCTTAAAAACCATTTTGAAAACATGAACATTAATGAGAATGATTTAGAGGAATAAATATTTAAAACATTTAAAATGGGGTTTTAGTAAACAAAATTCCCTTAAAGTAATCCCTTTGAAAACTATTTCATGAAACATGGACATGGAGAATAAATATGTCCCAGTAGATACTTACATAAAAACAACCTCGCATAATAAAGAGATTGTGAAATTAACCCTTACCTTGCACTTTCCTTTAGTTGAGGGTACATTAAACCTCCTATATGAATACTTAAGTATGTTATTAAAATATAATAGAACCATATTAATATTTATGATATCATACATGATTCATTTATGACTCTATACTACCCATTTAATAATAATTTCCATGTTAAATTCACATTTCGGGAAATAATCGCTTTCTTTATCGTACGTGTTTCAACTTGTTACTCTTGATTGTATCACATAGATAAAGATTTAAATACTTACATAATATAAAACATTATTTATATTTCATATATATTTAGAATATAAATATGTATAGTAGACATATATATGAAATGGAAAACACCGTTTATGGAGACGGTAGTCCGTACGTATGCATAAACGATGTTTCTGTTTTCATATCGTATTGAACGGAACTAAGTGATTAAGATATATGTAAGAAAGTATATATATCCAGTAGAATTATTATGTCATATATTAAATAATTACTAATGATATATATTTTATAATCACCGGTGAATGGTGAACATGGAAATGAATCTCATCACGTCGTGGAGACGGTAATCCGTACGTACACACGAGCGACAATATCATTATATTGATAGAAAAATCGAATGTAATTGGATGGTATATAATATATATAGAATAATTAACATGTTATATTTATTATTTACATCAGTTATAATCGTTATTATACCCATCCAAATAATGAAATGTTTGAATAACAAACTACACCACGACGTGGAGATGGTAATTCGTACGTACGCACGTATGGTGACTTTTTCATTTATAGGATGGATAGAATAATGAATATGGTTGTACCATTTCTATAATAACATCACAGTAATGGATATCTCTTCATGACCTAGAGAATGGTGATAAGCCTCCTCCGAAGGATCCTATGCTTAGAGAATCATCGGTGGTTCCTTCTCAAGATCGTATTGGCCACAAGGATCAGTTCTCACTATGTGATCATTTACGTCATGGTCTTTCTGATCGTGTGTTGAATGTGGATCCTTCTTCTTTGAACAAAAGCTTTGTGGAAGTGGTCAAATCTGATTCTCAGCCCTCATTCTCTGACTTTGTCTCCCCCTCTCCTGGTCGGGTGATCAGAAAAGGAAGGATTGTGCATGTGGTGGCCAATCAAGATGCGGTGGAAGCAAGAGTTAATTTGTGAAAATTCTCAATCATTCCCCGTGTTATCACACCTAAAGGGGTAAGGATGTGGCGGCTCCATGAATTGTTCATGAAGATTTCTGTTGCATGGGGTTTTGACAATTGGATGATAACCGCAATGGGCAGGGTATTCTTCCACATCGTCTTCCCCAATGATGATCTCAAAAGAAAAGCCTGGGGAGTTGGATCCATTTCCCTCAAGCCAGGAATTCTTCTAATACAGGAGTGGGATTGAAATTTTGATCCCTTTAATGTCTCTAACACTCTTGTTCAAGTATGGGTTCGAATCTATAAGCTCAACTGGATTTATTGGCACCCCCAAATCCTATGGGATATAGCATCCTCTATTGGGAATCCAATACGAATGGATAGACAAACGGATAACCAAATATTTGGACATTTTTCCCATGTCTTGATTGAGATTGACATGGCTTGCACTTTGGTGGAAGAAGTCCTTCTTACCACTAGGGATGATAGCATTTCACTGGGAATTTTCTGAGAAAGAAAGCCAAAATTTCGCAAAGAATGAAATCTCTTTGGTCATTCGCCTGAGGAGTGCAGAAGGGAATGCATCTTCTCCTTCTGTAATGCCAATGGGAATGTGGAATCTGGCTGCAAGAAGAAGAAAATATCCCCATCTTCTGATGTTAATCCTCCCACCTCTGAGGTTTTACAGGATGATTTAATCTCTCTTGCTGGAATTGTTGCAATTGAGCAGGCTATGAAAGAGATTGATGATTATTACTTAACAACAATGCTTTGACACAACATTTGAATGATAACATGGAAAACCTTACTCAGATTATTCCCAATGATCAGCCTCTAGATATATCCAGATATCATGATGCCTCTCTTGGGAATTTACCGCCTATTGAAGGGAGACTCCCTGAGGATTTTATGAGTGAGGTAACTAATGTGGCCTCTGATGGTGGTCATGTGATTCTGTCTCCCACTTCTACATCATCTGATAAGCCCACAACAGTGATTGTGCCTACTAATCTGTCAGTTTTCAATGAAGGATGTTCTCTAAAAGTGCCTGAGCTTCCTTCTGAAACAGTTTATGAACATGTCGAACAGCAGATTATCAATGAAGAACACAATATGCAAGTGTCTAACTCCCCGATCCAGGATGGGAATGCTTCTTTCACACAAGTCCCCATAAGTAAATATGCTAAAAGGAAGAATGGTAGTGAGTATAAAGTGGGAATTGATACTTCTGTAAACAGATTCAGCCCTCTCACTGGAGTATTTTGGTCAGATGACCAGATGGATAGTGATAATGAAGATGTGAAACCATCTGAATCAGACGAATTGCATACAGACAAAAATGGAAATGGGAAGGGAAGAATTACAAAAGATCTCCCTAGGTTGGGGCTCAAACAAGGGCCATGACTGCCTCAAGGAAATGAAGCTCCTATTCTGGAACTGTCAAGGGCTTGGGAATTCTCTTATGGTCAAGGCCCTTCGACATGTTGTTTTGACCAACAAACCTCTCATTATTGGAATTGTTGACCCAAGAATGAATTTTATCAATTGTAAAGCCTTTAAATGGGAATCTATTGGATACTCATTTTTTAATCACAACATTCATGATGGGAATGCTGAGATTTTATGAGTGCTTAAACATGATTCCATCACTTTACTCTCATGTACACAAGGGAAACAAATTGTATCTGTCTCGGTTTATTTGAATGGGCTTAACTATTTTATTTCTTGTGTTTATACTGATAACTCCTATATAAAAAGGAGAGATCTATGGGATGAAATGGTTTCCTTATCATCTCAACTACCTTCAAACTGGATCATTGTAGGTGACTTTAATAATGTTTTGAGACAAGAGGAGAAAACTAGATGCCGTTTTAACAGTCTTGCAGCCAAGGATTTATCTCAATGTATTGACATATGTAATCTCATTGAGATTGATATGGTGGGTGTTGAATTGACCTGGGGTAGATATACTCAGAATGGAAGACAGGCTAGCAGATTGGATAGTTGTTTTCTTCAAATTTATGATAACAACAGCACCCTTTCTGCTTCTAGTATTTTGATTTCCAAAATTCACTCAGATAATAACCCCCTTGTGGTGGATATTTCCTTTGGTGGGCCAAGACTGGCACCTATTCCCTTTAAATTCAACAATGCACGGATTGTCATCCAAGGGTGTCGTGAGATTGTCACTGCTGCCTGGAACACAGAAAATTCTGGATCTGTATCTCAAATTCTTTCTTCTAAATTGAAAAGAACAAAATTAAGGCTGAGAGAATGGAGTAAAAATAGATTCTCTAAAATGGATGAGGGCATTCAAGATGCTGAAAATCATCTTCTAAGTTGTCAGAATGTCAATCAGCTGTGTCATATGCCATCCAGTGATGAAATCCAAGCTCTTTCAAAGCTGGATAACCTGCTCAAAATTAAAGAAAATTTGGCTAGGTCTCTATATAATTTCAGGTGGTTGAAGGAGGGGGATAGGAATTCAAAGTTCTTACATCGAATTCACAAGGAAAGGAAACTCAGAAGGGGAGTTTCTGCTCTGAGTATCAACGGTTCAATCTTTAATACAGAAGCTGAAATCTGAAATGCAGTTGTGAGTTATTTCTCTGAGCTTTATTCTGAGAATGGAGTTGATAATTCTAGCAGAATTTCTCATAACAGCATGACATCTATTGACGATCAAATTAATTATAAGCCTGTGGACATTCTGAGGGGAAAAGAGGTAAGGGAATCCCTGTTCTCCCTTAATATTGATAGTGTTGTTGGGCCTGATGGCTTCACTAACAAATTTTTTATGTTCAACTGGGAGTTGGTTCATGATGAGGTTGTGAATACAGTTAGACATTTCATTATCACTTCCTCCATGAATTTTGGTTCCAATTACAATTTTATTACCTTGATTCCTAAGAAGGATAATGCATTTGATATTAAGGACTTCAGACCAGTAGCGATTGGGAATAAAATTCCTAAAATTATCAACAAAATCATTTCGAACAGGATGTATCATGTGGGCAAAAACATTATCACCCCAAACCAGTTTGGGTTTGTACCAGGAAGGATCATTAAAACATGCATCTTTACTACATATGAATTTATCAATTCTATGAGGAAAAAGAAAAAACCTGTTAGCATTTCCATGAAAATTTATATCTCAAAATCCTTTGACACTATGAAATGGAGTTTTCTCTTCTCTATTTTGAAAATGCATGGGTTCTCTAGAAAATTTATCAATTTGATTCATGCTATACTAAAGAGTGCTAAGCTTTATGTTCTGATTAATGGATCTCCAAGGGGATTTTTTCAGTGCCACAGGGGCTTTCGACAAGGAGATCCTCTTTCTGGTCTCCTTTTTGCTTTGGCTGAGGATTATCTAAGTCACTGTCTTGATAACCTGGTCCAAGGTGGTTTGTATAATAAAATTCAAGTTGAAAGGGATCTTCATGCCCCTTCTCATCTGTTTTATGCTGATGATATCATGTTATTTGGAAGGGATGGTTTTAGAATAGTTAATTCGATAAAGGATATCTTCTCCCATATGAGGATGTCTCTGGACAGGTTATTAACTCCCTTAAATCCTTTTTTTTTCTTCGCTGAAGGAGTGACTACCAGAAGGAAGAGGAAGCTTGCTAGGTTGCTTGGAGTTAAGAAGGGTTATTTTCCTTTTGATTATCTTGGTGTACCTTTTTTTGGGGCATAGTTAAAAGATCTCATCTTCAGCCCATTTTCTCACGTATCACCGATCAAATGGATAATTGGAAGGGGAAGGCAATGTACCAAGCAGGAAGAATCTGTCTTGTGAACTATGTGGTCACATCCATGTTTGTTTATGTTTTTTCTATTTACAGATGGCCTAGAAATATAATCAAGGAGATTCAGAGGCTCATAAGAAACTTCATATGGACTGGCTCCATGTATGAAAAGAAACCGGTGGTTGTTGCCTGGAAAGAATGCATCAAACCCATTGATATGGGGGGTCTTGGTATCAAGGATCTACCTCTCTTCAATGATGCCCTGATTAGAAAATTTACATGGAATCTCATATCATTCCAGGATAATTCTATGGATTTCATTAGTGCACGATTTATTTCAAGACTTTGGACTGAATATCCTCACTACCTCTCATTCTCAGTTTGGCCTGCTATAAAGTCTTCCTTTAATAGGATTCTTATGTCCTCAAAATGGATAGTTTGTAGGGACTCACCTATGAATGTCTGGAAAACCTCCTGGCTTTCCAGACCTATCCAGCAGGCTGTTATCATTCCCCAGAATCTGCTGCATGTCCAGAATGCCTCGGTGCAGAATTTCAATCCAGAATTTCTGGATATCATCCCTTCTGATATGTTTTCTGAATTCCTGAATTATAAGTACATGGATCGGGATACTCTCATCTGGGAGCATAGTACCAATGGGATCCTCAGTACCAGAGCTATGTACCATTATTTTTTGTGTTGACCAATCCCCAGCAACCAAGTGGCTTCTTGCTTTCAAGACCTGCTTCATCCCACCCACTGATTTTCTGCTCTTATGGAAAATCTGGAGGAAAAGACTACCAGTTCAGTCTACTCTTCAAAGGATTGGAATTCATCTTGCCTCGACATTACCTTTATGTTATGGTGCTGAGGAATCCCTTGAGCACATTTTCCTCTATTTTCCCATCATTTGCAGGTTATGGAGCTACATCCAAGACATGACAGGGTGTTCTTTAAATATCTTCTCGATGGAAGGGCTGCATTGTTCTGTTGTTGATGCTCAATGCAGTGAACAGGTGAGGAATCTGACTATGGTTGTTGTTTCAACCTCCATAGGCTTCACTTGGAAGTCCCGGAAGGACTATCTCTTTAATGATATCACTCCCACTATTCACTCTGGTGTCAAAGATATTCACAGGGCGGTCTGCACAGCTTCCAGGATTCAAACGGGTTGCATGAAAAATGAGTTAAATGACTTTATTATTTTGAGTAATTTGGGTGTTAGTGGTAGACCCAAAAAACCCTTAATTCTGAATTCTATTAGATGGATTCCCCCCATTCCCTCCTGGCTAAAAGTTAATGTTGATGGAGCGGTTGTAGGGACACCTGGACCTTCAGGCTGCGGTGGTGTCTTCCATACCTATCGAGGCTTTGTCAAAGGCTATTTTTATCATTTCATTGGGAAGGGATCTGCTATTGAAGCTTAATAATGGGATATTATCAAATAAATAAGATATGCTATTCATTTTGGTTGGCATTTTATTTGGCTATAATCTGATTCTATGGTGGCGGTGGATTTAATCAAACAGAGATCCAGGAATGTCCCATGGGCTATGCTACCTTATTGGGTTGAATGTATTAACCTTCTTGATGATATTATCTTTGATGTGAATCATGTTTACAAGGAGGCCAATCAAGTGGCTGATGCTCTATCAAAGTTGGTTGTGGAAGAGTCAAGCTCTGAATGGTCCTTTTTGGCTCATGAATGTTGCAGGCGCTTCGTTGAGGCTGATGCTTGTGGCACGGTGTTTACCAGACTTTGTAAATCTCCTTTCCGATGCTTTGTTTCTTGACTTTATTTTTCAATAAAATTTGGTAGGGGTGGATCTTTGATTCATCCGTGGGCGTTTTTATTTATAATAGAAACAACAAAGAAAGAGTAAGTGGAAGAAGGAAAGAACTTGAAAGATGTGATGAAATATTTACCTCTTTTTCGGGTTCTTCCTTTTGATTTGTTCAAAAGGGCTCCTTAGGTTGGATTTCTGACCAAAGGAAGGCCTCTAGGATGAAGGGTGTAATTTTGGGAGGATATTTGGGAAGGGTTTGGCTGATCCAAATGGCTTTGGAGGTGTGAATTTGAGAGAAGGGGAATTTCCCTTTTATAAGAGGGGTGAGGGGCATCTTAAAAAAACATAAAATATTATTTTAAAATAAATTTATTTTCAGTTTCTAATGGATAAAAAATTAATTATTTAAATTATAAGGTGGGGATGGTTTGAAAACCACTCAACCAATAGGTTTTAGATAGGTTTGGGTCACTATATTAACCTTATCTTTTAGATTTAACTCTTAGTTAAATATTTTGACATTTACCATGTCTCTTTGTATTTCTATATTATATGGTAATAAACTTACTATAAACTTCCAAGAGAACCCAAAGTGGATCATTAATGAAATATATAATATTATTTAATCCCTTTGGCCGAACTTCATATTTTTAGGAATAGAATACCAATTAATAATATAATATTTTTTTTTAAAACTCTTTTATGTCAATTTTGATACTCTTTGGTATTTTCTCTTTTCTAAATTCATAACAGCATTATTACTTTGAAAAAAAATCATTTAATCAATCATAATATGTCATATTAACCTATAAAATTAGTTTA
Organism: Viscum album; assembly: GCA_963277665.1. NCBI lineage: Eukaryota > Viridiplantae > Streptophyta > Magnoliopsida > Santalales > Viscaceae > Viscum > Viscum album. The sequence continues at coordinate 1,633,041,324 of OY728155.1, read as the reverse complement.
ATTCATAAAAAGTATCAAATTACATTTATTTGGGTATTTATATTATCAATTATTTTAATATTTCATTAATAATGTAATTTTTGCATCATCATTGTGTCAAAAAGAAAATAAATTATTTAAGGTCTAAAAATTATAAAAAAAATACCATTATTTAGGAAAAAAATTTATCTTTCTAATGAATATTTATAGAAGAATTTATCTTATCTATAACCCTATATTAAAAATTGTTTAGTTATTAAACTTTAAATTTAACACTTTTAACTCTTCTTTGAATTAAATAACAATAAATGTCCTAATCTAATCCAAGTGGACCTAAAGGATCATATTTTATTCCTAAGGTTTTTTTGGTAGAATTACACTTATCCAATAGAATTAGGACATTTTTTACGGTAAAAATAATATCATTTCTACCCTTAATTACCCTATTTACTTATAACCGTGGCGAATAAAAGTAAAAAGTTACTTTTCAACAAAAATTATTTTCATCTTATTGAACCAAATTTTACTTCTGATATTAACCTTGTCTCTCATATTTTTTAAATGAAAATCACAGAGGCAGTAAAATTAAGTTTTATTCATATTTGCAAATGCTCCTAGAAAGTGGGTAAAAGACGGTAAAAATTTCTATAAAATTTTTATATATCTAAACTTATTATAAAATGACTCCAATGAATTATATTGAAATTATATAGGTATTATTTATCTATTTTTATAAAAACTAAATTTAAATAAAATAAATAATTATTTAAATAAAAAGTCGACTTTAACCAATAACTCAGTGTTTTTCACTATTCATCAAAAATTGAAAGTTTTCAGAAAAATACCAAAATTTCACCCTAAGCTAATTTTGATAATCTGAATTCAAAAATTAAGTCTATTTTACCAAATTCAAAACATATAAGTTTCATTTATTAATTTAAAACTAATTCCTGTTTTCAAAACCAAAAAGCGTGTTTTAATAAATAATAACTAACAAAAGATTGATACTTGTTTATGTTAAATTTAAAAGTGAAATTATTTCCAATGAATAACATTGGATTAAATGGTAAAAATATAATCTATTTATACTTCCAAACCATTAAAATTTATTACTTAACTTTAATTGAAACTGATTATGAAAGTTATCATAAAAACACTAAACTTTAATTGAAACTGAATTCTTAGGTCCCAATTCTAAAAAATAAGTTCATTTTTTCAAATTTAATATATAAAAAGTTTCAAATATTGGATTTAAAAAGGGTTCTCCATTAAAAGGTGGTAAAATTGCATTTTTTTTTAAATACTTCTTTTATCTAAAAAAAGAATTTATTTTTTTCATTATGTATAAGAAACTCATAATATGGATTATAAAATTATAAGTAATATACAAAGTTCAAAATTTAGTTAATACTATTCATAACCTCTTTTGAAGGGATAGTTTCGTAAGTCGTGGTGCGCTTGAACTCGGTGTTGTGTGTAGTGCAAGTTATTGAATTACTTTGAAGAAATAACACACTATGAAATCTTGGGGTGTTAAAAATTGATCTAGGATCTGATACTTATTGAAAGTGGAAACCAGAGGCGCATGAGGTCGTGGTGTCTTCAATTGGAGGATTGGGATTCGATTTTCATCCACTAGAAGGCCAAAATTGGCAATTGAGGGATTTTTTTCACCTATTTTGGGTGGTCAAATGATGGGAATCATTAAAGGGAGGCAAGATCTAGAAACCGTGTGAGTATTCAATGAGTTTTTTGAAAATCCCAACTATACGTCATGTAGTCTGAAGAACACACGGTGTGTAGTCCCTTAACTTCAATGGTTAGGGTTTCTGGGTGGGTAAAATATTACACTGTGTGGGACCCCCCCCCCCCCCCCAAACCATGTGACCAGGTGATGGTGGCCTAGTTTTTACTCCAGTATTACTTGGAAACAGACACTCCTTGGAACACGTCATGTACTAGAACATGACTAGTCAAATAGACACAGCTAGAAGGACACGCGCATTCCCAAGAGCACATGGCTTTGCCCCAAGAGGCCAAGACACACTGTGTAATATTTAAACTGGTTGCATGAAAAATGAGTTAAATGACTATATTGTTTTGAGTAATTTTGGTGTTAGTGGTAGACCCAAAAACCCCTTAATTTTGAATTCTATTATATGGATTCCCCCCATTCCCTCCTGGCTGAAAGTTAATGTTGATGGAGCGGCTGCAGGGACACTTGGACCTTCAGGTTGCGGTGGTGTCTTCCGTACCTATCAAGGCTTTGTCAAAGGCTGTTTTTATCATTTCATTGGGCAGGTATTGAACATTTAAGCTTAATTATGGAATATTATTAAAGTAATCATATATTCTATTCATTTTGGTTCGCGTTTTATTTGGCTAGAATATGATTCTATGGTGGCGGTGGATTTAATCAAACAGAGATCCAGGAATGTCCCATGGGCTATTCTACCTTATTGGGTTGAATGACTTCACCTTCTTGATGATATTATCTTTGATGTGACTCATGTTTACAAGGAGTCCAATCAAGTGTTCGATGCTCTATCAAAGTTGGATGTGGAAGAGTCAAGCTCTGAATGGTCTTTTTTGGCTCCTGAATGTTGCAGGTGCTTCGTTGAGGCTGATGCTTGTGGCACAGTGTTTACCAGACTTTGTAAATCTCCACTCTGATGCTTTGTTTCTTGCCTATATTTTTCAATAAAATTTGGTAGGGGTGGATCTTTGATTCATCCCTGGGCATTTTTATCTATAATAGAAACAACAAAGAAAGAGGAAGTGGAAGAAGGAAAGAACTTGAAAGATGTGATGAAATATTTACCTCTTTTTCGGGTTCTTCCTTTTGATTTGTTCAAAAGGGCTCCTTAGGTTGGATTTCTGACCAAAGTAAGGCCTCTAGGATGAAGGGTGGAATGTTGGGAGGATATTTGGGAAGGTTTTGGATGATCTAAATGGCTTTGGAGGTGTGAATTTGGGAGAAGGGGAAGTTCCCTTTTATAAGAGGGGTGAGGGGCATCTTAAAAAAACATAAAATATTATTTTAAAATAAATTTATTTTCAGTTTCTAATGGATAAAAAATTAATTATTTAAATTATAAGGTGGTTATGGTTTTAAAACCACTCAATCAATAGGTTTTATACAGGTTTGGGTCACTATATTAACCTTATCTTTTAGATTTAAGTCTTAGTTAAATATTTTGACATTTACCATGTCTCTTTGTATTTCTATATTATATGGTTAATAAACTTACTATAATCTTCAAAGAGAACCCAAAGTGGATCATTAATGAAATATATAATATTATTTAAGCCCTTTGGCTGAACCTGATATTTTTAGTAATAGAATACCAATTAATAATATAATATTTGTTTTAAAAACTCTTTTTTATCAATTTTGACACTATTTGGTATTTTCTCTTTTCTAAATTCATAACAGCATTATTACTTCTAAAAAAATTCATTTAATCAATCCTAATATGTCATATTAACCTAGAAAATTAGTTTAATTCATAAAAAGTCTCAAATTACATTTATTTGGGTATTTATAATATAAATTATTTTAATATTTCATTAATAAGGTAATTATTGCATCATCATTGTGTCATAAATAAAATAAATTATTTAAGGTCTAAAAATTATAAAAAAAATACCATTATTTACGAAATATTTTTATCTTTCTAATGAATATTTATAGTAGAATTTATCTTATTTGTAACCCTATATTAAAAATGGTTTAGTTATTAATCATTAAATTTAACACTTTTAACTCTTCTTTGAATTAAATAATTATAAATGTCAAAATATAATACAAGTGGACCTAAAGGATCATATTTTGTTCCTAAGGTTGTTTTTGGTAGAATTATACTTATCTAATAGAATTAGGAAATTTTTTAGGGTAAAAATAATATCATTTCTACCCTAAATTACCCTATTTACTTTTAACCGTGGCGAATAAAAGTAAAAAGTTACTTTTCACCAAAAATTATTTTCATCTTATTAAACCACATTTTAATTATGATATTAACCATGTCTCTCATATTTTTGAAATTAGAATCACAGAAGCGGTAAAATTAAGTTTTATGCATATTTGCAAATGCTTCTATAAGGTGGGTAAAAGACGGTAAAAATTTCTATAAAATTTTTATATATCTAAACTTATTATAAAATGACTCCAATGAATTATATTGAACTTATATAGGTATTATTTATCTATTTTTCCAAAAAAAATAAATTTAAATAAAATAAATAATTATTTAAATAAAAAGTCAGTTTTAACCAATAACTCAGTGTTTTTCACTATTCATCACAAATTGAAAGTTTTTAGAAAAATACCAAAATTTCACCCTAAGCTAATTTTGATAATATGAATTCAAAAATTAAGTCTATTTTACCAAATTAAAAACATAGAAGTTTCATTTATTAATTTAAAACTAATTCCTGTTTTCAAAACCAAAAAGCGTGTTCTAATAAATAATAACTAACAAAATATTGATACTTGTTTATGTTCAATTTAAAAGTGAAATTATTTCCAATGAATAACATTGGATTAAATGGTAAAAATATAATCTATTTATACTTCAAAACCATTAAAATTTATTATTTAACACTACAAATTATTTTTATTAAAAAATTTGTTTTCAGTTAAAATATAGTATTTTTCAATATTCACACAAATACGAAAGTTATCATAAAAACACCAAAAAATGTATTTAAACTAAATTCTTATGTCCTGATTCTAAAGAAGAAGTTTATTTTGTCAAATTAAATATATAAAAGCTTCAAATATTGAATTTAAAAAGGGTTCTCCATTAAAAGGCGATAAAATTGCATTTTTTTTAAATACTTCTTTTATCTGAAAAAAATGAATTTGTTTTTTTTCATTATGTATAAGTAACTCATAATATGGATTATAAAATTATAAGGATTATATAAAGTTCAAAATTTAATTAATATTATTCATAACCTCTTTTGAATGTCTAGTTTGGTAAGTCGTGGGGCACTTGAACTCGGTGTTGCGTGTAGTGCAAGTTATTGAATTACATTGAAGAAATAACGTACTATGAAATCTTGGGGTGTTACATTCTTACCTTATTCAATAAATTGCGGCCTCCCAATTTGAAATTGTTCTTCGAAAACAAAAGGATGAAAATAGAAAATACCTTTTTGGAAAAACCCACATTGGAAATTGGGTTAATAAAATTTAGTTTTAATAAGAGGAAAAAATTTACATATATTTATATATATACTTGAAAAGTAGAGTTTCATCCTTCAACTAATTCCTACCACAAACTCATCTTTCACTCCAAAATATTTCAAAAAAATATTCTATTTATCCTAATAGTATAGGGTTCTAAAAATAATTAATTTATAATTCATTTGTCAGACTATTTAAAAAACTAAATTATACAAATCGGTACATCACGTAGTCCAGTCAAAGGTGATGCACCCTTGTCGCTCTTCAGTTGCGGGTTCAAGTCTCGCTGCCTTTCCAGACGCGACTAGTTGTCGCCCGACCTCTGGGTTGTCCTTTTTATAACAATCCAAAAATAAACTTAACTATAGTATCCAATCTCAAACTTAATCCACTCCAACCTTTAGACTTATCGAAAATACTTCTATCCAAACTCTCAGTCCAAAATTTATAATGAAGTTAAACACAATGAAGATTCTTTTTTCCATGTAATAACATGTTAACACCTTCATCATGTATTATTTAAAAACATCGTAACAACTTTAATTACCAAAAAACATTATTTATTACATTCATGCTCCCTTATCCTTTATATAATACTGGATATATTCCTTATATCCAAAAATATTGAATATTCCAACAACGATGAAACAAACAAACTATTAATCAGTTCCAAGGAAGTCAGTAATATCCAATATAATTTATCCAAATCAACCATCTCTTATTCCAAAATCAATACCTCATTATCAGGACCATATTAAGGATTACATTTCTTTCAACCATGTATTTTTCCAAAAAGTGTTGCTTAATATTAAGTCACTTTTCATAGAACTATATAATCTCAAATCCTCAATAAAATAGTACTGCAGCACAATCCTTATTTATCTCCACAATTCATATAACCAGTATACTATTGATACAACACTCAAATGAAATAATTCTATAATAACAACATAAAAACACTAGTCATTACTCTTCATCTAAGGTAGTATCATAACTTTATTATTATCCAATTACATCATTTGTGGTATACTCTAATGACTAGGACATTGATTCTTATAGTGTCTCAACGCCTTTTAGATGAAGCATTTTACATTTGAAAACTTTTTCTTACCCTTTCAATCATGTACTTTGTGTCCACACTTATAAAAAACTTCCATTCCCATCAATCATTTAACAAGGAGATTATTTCCACATTTATCACATATGGGAAAATCCTTCTTTCCCCTCATCCATTTATCCAACTTTCTCTTTACCATCTTTTTCTTCTCTAGCCTCCCTTCAAAGCCATAAGACTCAGAGAATTATTTACTTATCTTTCTAACACATGATATTATTTCTTTATATGTTGAGAATACATGGGAGACTATTTCCTTTCTAAATGTTGGCTTAATACCATGAATGATAGGACCCTTCTTACTCTTTGGATCATACGTACTGCTGGAGTTCCCAATCCTTCTACTGGGTGTCATTTCTAAACAATGGCATACACTATGTCAGTTTATAAATCACAATTCATAATTCCAAACATGTAAAATACTTAACGTAAATTGAACAGTTTATGGATATAATCCATAATCACAAAAGAATTTTCTTTATGGAGGTATATACTCATAAACCCTTCATAGTGGTTTTTAAAGAAAATTATAATTATCCTAAGTGTATCCCCCGGGAGTGTCATAACCAAGAGTGCAGCAAGGCCCATTATCGTGCACCAGTTCCAGTTCGAGTCTAGCTCAAAGCGGTGTTTTCACATTTTACCCCTAGGTACATCTGTGCCAGAGCTGCCTCTACCTGCTCGTATCCAAACAGGGATGTATTTTCTTTAAAAAATCACAAAATCATTACATTACCAAAATTCTATAAAGCTATTCTATACTAATCCTCAAATTCTATCTTAGGGTAATGTGATCTAATCAGAGTTTATCTAAATCTAGTTTCCAAGGTTATTGCTAATGTTCCTCTAATACAAACTATAACACCCTGACCTCAGAAGCCCAGAGTCAGTGCATTATTTTAATACATTGGTATGATTACATGGAATCAAGTCCCGAAGGACCAATTAGTTTAGTAGTCTTGTCTTGAGCCTGGGTGGAGGTGGGATGAGCCCGTAAAGGGCACGACGCATTAGGTTTCTTTTCCCTCGCCGCTGCCTCCTTCAACTCTAGTTGACGCGGCGACACTTCTGTTACTCATCGAGATCTTGCGGTGGATCCTTGGTTGCAGTGACGCTTGATGAGCTCGGGTCGTCTCTTCCTTGGCACCGTTGTTGGCCTCTCTCACCCAATTCCTTCATACCTGGATAGGGTCATCATGGCATCGCGGTGCCGGTCCGCGACTGAGTTTCCAGATCCAGCGGCCTGAGGTCTCCAACTTATCTCTAGTGTATAAATTTGGTGCTTCTTTGGGGTCTTTGAGTGCGTTATGGTTGGTGGTGACGGGATATGGGTGGAGGATATCCTTCTGGAAAACTGGTGATTTCTTCTGTTTAGGTTTTATTACAGCCGTTTTGGTTTTGGTTGCGATGGTTCGTGTTGATGAGTCTGCGCGACGATTTTGGCTTTGCTTTTTGTTGAGTCCTTGATTGGGTGTTGATCTTCTGATTCTTTGGATTCCATGTATTTGATGCTCTCAACTTCTCTTGCAGACAAGGACACAATTTTGATGCTGAAGACTCCATTTGATTTTCATTTGGAAGCATGCTTGTTGTTTGGTTTCTATTTGGTTTTTCTTTATGTTCTTATCTGATTTTGGATGGAAGGAGGCAATGATTTCTATTTTGTTTGAGGATGTACGAGGTTGGGAGATGGTTTCGTGTGGAAGTGTGTATATTTTGATGAAGGGGGGCTGGTTCTATTGAATTGTGATGTTGTTGCCTTGGATTTGAACCAATGGTTCTTAATTTGTTTTTTGGAAGGATTTTCCAGACTATCTACATGGATTTTCTCCAGAAGAGGATTAGAGAAGGTCCTTTCAATGGTCATGACTATTTATATTTGGAAGTTTGAGAGGGTATGGCTCTGCCATCGGTACTAGGTCTATGCATTTCTGCACGGGACAACTTGTTGAATATTCATGCTTTTGTGGAGTTTTTCATATTGATGATTATGTTGGGGAGGAGTTTGTCTATGTAGTCTAGTTCTGAGCATTGACCTGTAATTATTGTTGATGTTTTATTTCCTTAAAGTCTTATGATTTTTTCCCCCTTTTCCCTTAAAAAGGGGTTTATCCAAAAATTAATAAAAATTTAGGCCTTTGGGCCATTCAGTCAGTTTAGGAGTCTTGGAAAATATATTACAGACATGAATGTTACATTACACTTTATAACATAAAACACAACATAAATAATCCTTTATTAATGCCATTATTCCCTTAGCTTAACCCTGCATATCAATCACAATACACTTCTTGGAATCCTGTGAAAAATAAAACATAGAAAGGGGTGAGTTCAGATGCTCAGTAAGGATAACAATACAGTAGAAACTTTCATAAATCAGCATAAAAATTTAAGGCAATGTATTAAACTAAAACAAAAGCCTTTTCAACATAAAATTCATCATAATATGTAAAATATAAATCAAAATAATGTCATTTACTTACATAGATATTATACTATTCAAATAATCACATGCAATATCAATAGCCACTTTCATAATGATGGAATGCATAATGTTTGACTTTCATAACCACATAGTCAAGGCCTCGTGCCAAGACTAAAAAATAAACTTTTTCAAGGCCTTGTTCCAAGACACTAGTTTGTCTCATGAGACCTACTGATGCATCAAGTATCTATAGAAGACTCCACCCGTCACTTACTAACTCCAATTCATTCCTCATATGAAAAGGTTTAAACATAACATAAACATTGGTATTGAAACAATCATACAAAATGTCAATACTTTATCCATAAACCATGAATGGTATAAAAATAACACATCCATAGTCAAACATATCACAAAACCTTCAATGCAATATGGAATATTTTTATCATAATAATTCATCTTCAAACAAGTTTAAAATCCATCAATGGATGTTGACATAGATGAAAATGATTTGTAAAACTATTTGAGAGAAAGATCCAGTTTTCATGAAAACATTTAAAAGTCACACAATTTAAAAAGGAAGACATTTAAAGACATTTTTTAATTAAATTGTATTATACCACTTTGAAAATTTTGAAATAATTAACATTTTAAAAACATTCATGTCTATATAGATAAATCCTTAAAACCCATTTTGAAAACATAGACATTAATGAAAATGATTTAGAGGAATAAATATTTAAAACATTTAAAATAATGTTTTAGTAAAAAATTCCCTTAAAATAATCCCTTTTAAAACTCTTTCATGAAACATGTACATGGATAATAAATATTTCCCAGTATATACTTACGTAAAAACAACCTCGGAAAATAAAGAGATTGTGAAATTAACCCTTACCTTTCACTTTCCTTTAGTCAAGGGTACGTTTAACCACTTGTATGAAGACCGTAGTATGTTATTAAACTATAACATAACCATATTAATATTTATGATATCATACATGATTCATTTATGACTTTATACTACCCATTTAATAATATTTTCCATGTTAAATTAATAATTTGTGTAATAATCGCTTTCTTTATCGTACGTGTTTTAACTTGTTACTCTTGATTGTATCACTTAGATCAAGATTTAAATACTTCCAGAATATAAAACAAGATTTATATATCATATATATTTAGAATATAAATATGTATAATATACATATATATGAAATGGAAAAAACCATTTATGGAGACGGTAGTCCGTACGTACTCATAAATGATGTTTCTATTTTCATGTCTTATTGAACAGAACTAAGTGAATAAGATATATGTAAGTACACACACACACACACACACACATATATATATATATATTTATATATCTCAATTAGAATTATTATGTCATATATTACATACTTATTAATTATATATATTTTATAATCATCGTTGAATGGTGAACGTGGAAATTAATCTCATCACGTCGTGGAGGCGGTAATCCGTACGTACGCACGAGTGACAATATCATTATATTGATGGAGAAAACTTATGTAATTGGATGTTATATCATATATACAGAATAATTAAAATGTTATATTTATTATTTACATTAGTTATACTCATTATTATACCCATCCAAATAATGAAGTGTTTGAATAATAAACTACACCACGAAGTGGAGACGGTAATCTATACGTACGCACGTATGGTGACTTTTTCATTTATAGGATCGATAGAATAATGAATATGGTCGTACCATTTCTATAATAATAGCATAGTATATAGAACATACTGTAGTTATTATTTTAGAATTTAAACAACAAAGAAAGAGAAAGTGGAAGAAGGAAATAACTTGAAAGATGTGATGAAATATTTACCTCTTTTTCAGGTTCTTTCTTTTGATTTGAACAAAAGGGATAGTTAGGTTGGCTTTCTGACCAATGGAAGGCCTCTAGTATTAATGGAGGAATGTTTTGAGGATATTTGGGCAGGGTTTGGCCGATCCAAATGGCTTTGGAGGTGTGAATTTGTGAGAAGGGGGAGTGCCCTTTTATAAGAGGGGAGAGGGGCATCTTAGGGAAAACTTAAAATATTATTTTATAATAAATTCATTTTCGATTTATAATGCCTCAAAAATAAATTATTTAAAAGATATGGTGGTTATGGCTCAATAAAAACTTAACCAAAAGGTTTTAGATAGGTTTGGGTCACTATATTAATATTATCTTTTATATTTAACTCTTAGTTAAATAGTTTGACATTTACCATGTCTCTTTGTATTTTTATATTATATGGTTAATAAACTTACTATAAACTTCAAAGAGAACCCCAAGTGGTTATTTAATGACATATATAATAGTATTTAAGCCCTTTGGCTGAACCTTAGAGTTTTAGGAATAGAATACCAATTAATAATATAATATTTGTTTTAAAAACTCTTTTATGTCAATTTTGAAACTATTTGGTATTTTGTTTTTTATAAATTCATAACAGGATTATTACTTAGAAAACAATTCATTTAATCAACCCTAATATGTCATATTAACCTATGAAATTATTTTAATTCATAAAAAGTCTCAAATTACATTTATTTGGGTATTTATAATATTAATTGTTTTAATATTTCATTAATAAGGTAATTACTGCATCATCATTGTGTCATTAATAAATTAAATTATTTAATGTCTAAAAATTATAAATAAAATACCATTATATATGAAATATTTTTATCTTTCTAGTGAATATTTATAGTCAAATTTATCCTATGTGTATCCCTATATTAAAATTGGTTTAGTTATTAAACTTGGAATTTAACAGTTTTAACTCTTCTTTGAATTAAATAATAATAAATTTCCTAATCTAATTCAAGTGGACATAAAGGATAATATTTTATTAATTAGGTTTTTTTCGTCTAATTACACTTATCAAATAGAATTAGGACATGTGTTAGGGTAATAATAATATCCTTTTTACCCTTAATTACCCTATTTACTTTTAACTGTGGTAAATAAAAGTAAAAAGTTGCTATTCACCAAAAATTATTTTAATCTTATTGAACCAAATTTTACTTACAAATATTAACTATGTCTCTTGTATTTTTTAAATTCAACTCACAAAAGTAGTAAAATTAAGTTTTATGTATATTTGGAAATGCTCCTAGGATGTGGGTAAAAGACGGTAAAAATTTCAATAAGATTTTTAGATATCTAAACTTATTATAAAATGACTCCAATGAATTATATTGAACTTATATAGGTATTATGTATCTATTTTTACCATAAAAAATTAAATAAAATAAATAATTATTTAAATAAAAAGTCGGTTTTAACCAATAACTCAGTGTTTTTCACTATTCATCAAAATTTTAAAGTTTTTAGAAAAATACCAAAATTTCACCCTAAGTTAATTTTGATAATATAAATTAAAAAATTAAGTCTATTTTACCAAATTAAAAACATATAAGTTTCATTTATTTATTTAAAATTAATTCTCATTGTCAAAACCAAAAAGCATGTTTCTAAGAAATAATAACTAACAAAAGATTGATACTTGTTTATGTTCAATTTCAAAGTGAAATTATTTCCAAAGAATAACATTGGATTAAATGGTAAAAGTATAATCTATTTATACTTACAAACCATTAAAATTTATAATTTAACACTACAAATTATTTTGATTAAAAAAGTTGTTTTCAGTTAAAATATAGTATTTTTCACTATTCACCTAAATATGAAAGTTATCAAACAAACATCAAAATACTATTGAAACTACATTTTTATGTCCCGATTCTAAAGAAAAAGTTAATTTTGTCAAATTGAATATATAAAAGTTTCAAATATTATATTTAAAATGGGTTCTCCATTAAAAGGCGGTAAAATTGCATTTTTTTTAAATACTTCTTTTTTATGAAAAAAAACAATTTTTTTTGTCATTATTTTTAAGAAACTCATAATATGGATTATAAAATTATAAGGATTATATAAATTTCAAAATTTAGTTAATACTATTCATAACCTCTTTTGAACAGGTAGTTTGGTAAGTCGTGGTACGCATGAACTCGGTGTTGCGTGTAGTGCAAGTTATTTGATTACTTTGAAGAAATAATGTACTATAAAATCTTGGGGTGTTACATTCTTCTCTCCTTCAATAAATTTCAACCTCGCAATTTGAAATTGTTCTTTGAAAATAAAAGGTTGAAAATAGAAAATACCTTTTTGAAAAACCCACATTGGAAATTGGGTTAATAAAATTTAGTCTTAATAAGAGGAAAAAAATTATATATATATATATATATATATATATATATATATATATATACTTGACAAGTAGAGTTTCATCCTTCAACTAATTCCTACCACAAACTCATCTTTCACTCCAAAAGATTTCAAAAAATATATATTCTATTTATCCTAATCTTATAGGGTTCCAAAAATAATGAATTTATAATTCATTTGTCGGAATTTTAAAAAAAAACTCTAAATTATACAAACCAGCACATCACGTAGTGCAGTCGTAGGTTATGCACCCTTGTCGCTCTTTGGTTGCGGGTTCAAGTCTCACAGCCTTGTCGGACGTGACTAGTTGTTTCCCGACCTCCGGGTTGTCCTTTTTATAACAATCCAAAAATAACCATAACAATAGTATCCAATCCCAAACTTAATCCATTCCAACATATAGACTTGTCCAAAATACTTCTATCCAAACTCTCAGTCCAAAATTTATAAGGAAGTTAAACATAATGAAGATTATTTCTGTCACATAATAACATGTGAACACCTTTATCGTGTACTATTTTAAAACATGGTAACACCCTGAATTACCATAAAACCTTATTGATTACATTCATGATCCCTTATCCTTTCTATAATTCTGGATATATTCTTTATATCCAAAAATATTGAATATTCCAAGAATGATGAAATAAACAAACTAATAATCACTTCCAAGAGAGTCAAGAATATCCAATATAATTTATCCAAATCAACCACCTCTTATTCCAAAATCACTAACTCGTTATCAGGACCATATTAAGGATTACATTTCCTTAAACCATGTATTTTTCCAAAAAGTGTATCTTACTATTAAGTTAATTTTCTTAGAACCATATAATATCAAATGCTCAATAAAATAGTACTACAATACAATCCTTATTTATCTCCATAATTCATATAACCAGTATACTTTTGATACAACACTCGAATGAATTAATTCTATAATAATAACATAAGAGCACTAGTCATTCCTCTTCATCTAAGGTAGTATCATAACTTGATTATTATCCAATAACATCATTTGTGGTATACTCTTATGACTGGGACATTGATTCACATAGTGTCTCAATGCCATACAGATGAAGCATTTTACATTTGAAAACTTTTTCTTACCCTTGCAATCATGTACTTGGTGTACACACTTATAACAAACTCCCATTCCCATATCAAGCATTTACCAAGGTGATTATTTCCACATTTATCACATATGGGAAAATCCTTCTTTCTCCTCATCCCTTTATCCATCTTTCTCTCTACCATCCTTTTCTTCTCTTACTTCCCTTCAAAGCCATAGGACTCAGAGAATTATTTACTTATCTTACTAACACATGATATTATTTCTTCATATGTTGAGAATACATGGGAGACTATTTCACTTATAAATGTTGGCTTAATAACATGAATGATATAACCCTTCTTATACTTTTGATCATACATATTGATAGAGTTCTCATTCCTTATACTAGGCACCATTTCTAAACAATGGCATACACTAGGTCAGTTTATGAATCGTAATTCATAATTCCAAACATGTGAAATACCTAACTTAAATTGAAAAGTTTATGGATATAATTCATAATCACAAAAATATTTTCTTTGGGGAGGTATATACTCATAAACCCTTCATAGTGGTTAGTAAAGAAAATAAAAATTATCCTAAGCATATCCCCTAGAAGTGTCATAACCAAGAGTGCAGCAAGGCTCGTTGTCGTGCACCAGTTCTTGTTCGAGTCAAAGTGGTGTTTTCGGTTTTTACCCCTAGGTACATCTGTACCAAAGCCGCCTCTAACTGCTCGTATCCAGACAGGGATGTATTTGTTTGGAAAACTCACAAAATCTTTACATTACCAAAATTTTAGGAAGTTCTTATATACTTATCCTCAAAGTCTATCTTAGGGTAATGTTCTCTAATCAACGTTTATCTAGATCTAGTTTCCCAGGTTATTTATAAACTTCCTTTGATTCCAACTGTAATGCCCCGACCCCAGAATCCCAGAGTCAGTACATTATTTTAATACATTGGCAATATTACAAGCAATCAAGTCTCGAAGGACCGATCAGTTTAGCAGTCTTGAAAAATAGATTACATACATGAATGTTACATTACACTTTATAACATAAAACATAACATAAATAATCCTTTATGAATTCTATTATTCCCTTAGCTTAACCCTTCATATCAATCACAATACACTTCTTGGAATCCTAGGAAAAATAAAACATAGAAATAGGTGAGCTCAGATGTTCAGTAAGGATAATAATACAGTGGAAACTTTCATAAATAAGCATAAACATTTAAGGCAATGTATAAAACTAAAACAAAATCCTTTTCAACATAAACATCATCATAATATTGAAAATATAAATTAAAATAATTTCATTTACTTACTCACATGGATATTCTACTAGTTGAATAATCACATGCAATATCAATAGCCACTTTCATAATGATGGAATGCATAATGCCAGACTTTCATATCCACATAGTCAAGGCCTTATGCCAATACTACAAATAATATTTTGTCAAGGCCTTGTTCCAAGACACTAGTTTGTCTTGTGAGACCTACTAATGCATCGAGGATATATAGTGGGCTCCACCCATCACTTACTAAGTCCAATGCATTCCTCATATGAAATGGTTTAAACATAACATAAATATTCTTATTAAAACTAGCGTATGAAATGTCAATAATTTATCCATAAACCATGAATGGTATAAAAATAACACATCCACAGTCAAACATATCACAAAACCGTCAATAAAATGTGGAAGATTTTTATCATAATAAATCATATTCAAACAAGTTTAAAATCAATCAAAGGATGTTGACATAGATGAAAATGATTTGTAAAACTCTTTGAGAGAAATATCTATTTTTAATTAAAACATTTAAAAGTCACACAATTTAGAAAGGAAGATATTTCAAGACATTTTTTAATAAAATTTTCCTAAATCACTTTTAAACTATTTAAAGAATTAACATTTTAAAAACATTTATGTCCATATAGATAAATCCTTAAAACCCATTTTGAAAACATGGACATTAATGAGAATGATTTAGAGGAATAAATATTTAAAACATTTAAAATGGTGTTTTAGTAAAAAATTCTCTTAAAATAATCCCTTTGAAAACTCTTAAATGAAACAAGGACATGGATAATAAATATTTCCCAGTAGATACTTACGTAAAAACAACCTCGGATAATAAAGAGATTGTGAAATTAACCCTTACCTTACACTTTACTTTAGTTGAGGGTACATTTAACCTCATGTATGAAGAGATTAGTATGTTATTAAACTATAACAGAACCATATTAATGTTTATGATATCATAAATTATTCATTTATCAATTTATACAACCCATTTAATAATAATTTCCATGTTAAATTAACATTTCGGGTAATAATCGCTTTCTTTATCGTACGTGTTTTAACTTGTTACTATTGATTGTATCACTTAGAAAAAGATATAAATACTTCCAGAATATAAAACATGATTTATATATCATATATATATTTAGAATATAAATATGCATAGTAGATATATAAATAAAATGGAAAACGCCGTTTATGGAGATGGTAGTCCATGCGTACGCATAAACGATGTTTCTGTTTTCATATCATATTGAACGGAACTAAGTGAATAAGATATATATAAGTACATATATATATATATATATATTAAGTATCATTATTATGTCATATATTACATACTTATTAATGATATATATTTTATAATCATCGTTGAATGGTGAACGTGGAAATGAATCTTATCACGTCATGGAGACAGTAATCCGTACGTACACACGAGCGACAATATCATTATATAGATGGAGAAATCGTATATAATTGGATTTTATATCATATATAAATAATAATTAACATGTTATATTAATTATTTACATCATTTATACTCATTATTATACCCATACAAATAATGAAGTGTTTGAATAACAAACTACACCACGACGTGGAGACGGTAATCCGTACGTATGCATGTATTGTGACTTTGTCATTTATAGGATGGATAGAATAATGAATATGGTTGTAACATTTCTATATTAACATCACATTATATATAATATATTGTATTTATTATTTTATAATGGAAACAACAAAGAAAGAGGAAGTGGAAGAAGGAAAGAACTTGAAATATGTTATAAAATATTTACCACTTTTTCAGGATCTTCCTTTTAAAGTGATCAAAAGGGATCCTTAGGTTGGCTTTATGGCCAATTTAATGCCTCTAGGATTATGGTAGATATGTTTGGAGTATATTTGGGTTGGGTTTGGCTAATAAAAATGGCTTTGGAGGTGTGAATTTTAGATAAGGGGAAGTTCTCTTTTATAAGAGGGGTGAGGGGCATCTTAGGAAAAACATAAAATATTATTTTGTAATAAATTCAATTTCGGTTTATAATGTCCCAAAAATGAATTATTTAAATTAAAAGGTCGGTATGGGTCAAAAACCACTCAAAAAATAGGTTTTAGATAGGTTTGGGTCACTATATTAACCTTATCTTTTAGATTTAACTCTTAGTTAAATAGTTTGATATTTATCATGTCTCTTTGTATTTTTATATTATATGGTTAATAAACATACTATAAACTTCCAAGAGAACCTCAATTGGTTCATTAATAACATATATAATAATATTTAAGCCCTTTGTATGAGCCTTAGATTTTTAGGAATAGAATACCAATTAATAATATAATATTTGTTTTAAAAACTCAATTATGTCAATTTTGACACTATTTGGTATTTTGTTTTTTCTAAATTCATAACAGCATTATTACTTCGAAAAAAAATTATTTAATCAACCCTAATATCTCATATTAACCTATAAAATTATTTTAATTCATAAAAAGTTTCAAATTACATTTATTTGGGTATTTATAATATCAACTTTTTTAATATTTTATTAATAAGGTAATTACTGCATCATCATTATGTCATAATTAAATTAAATTATTTAATGTTTAAAAATTATAAATAAAACAACATTATGTAGGAATTATTTTTATCTTTCTAATGAATATTTATAGTCGAATTTATCCTATTTTTAACCTAATATTAAAAATGGCTAGTTATTAAACTTTGAATTTAACACTTTTAACTCTTCTTTGAATTAAATAATAGAAAATGTCCTAATCTAATAAAAGTGGACCTAAAGGATCATATTTTATTCCTAAGGTTTTTTTAGTCGAATTAAACTTATCCAATAGAATTTTTACATGTCTTAGGGTAATAATAATATCATTTTTACCTTTAATTACCCTATTTACTTTTAATCGTGGTAAATAAAAGTAAAAAGTTACTATTCACAAAAAAAATTATTTTCATCTTATTGAACCAAATTTTACTTACTTATATTAACCATATCTCTAGTATTTTTGAAATTCAACTCACAGAAGTGGTAAAATTAAGTTTTATGCATATTTGCAAATGCTCCTAGGAGGTGGGTAAAAGACAGTAAATATTTCAATAAAATTTTTATATATCTAAACTTATTATAAAATTACTCCAATGAATTATATTAAACTTATATAGGTATTATGTATCTATTTTAAACTAAAATAAATTTAAATAAATTAAAAAATTATTTAAATAAAAAGTCAGTTTTACCCAATAACTCAGTGTTTTTCACTATTCATTAAAAATTAAAAGTTTTCAGAAAAATACCAAAATTTCATCCTAAGATAATTTTAATAATCTGAATTCAAAAATTAATTATATTTTACCAAATTAAAAACATAAAAGTTTCATTTATTAATTTAAAATTAATTCTCGTTGTCAAAACCAAAAAGTGTGTTTTTAAGAAATAATAACTAACAAAAGGTTGATACTTTTTTATATTCAATTTCAAAGTGAAATTATTTCCAATGAATAAAATTGGATTAAATGGTAAAAATATAATTTATTTAAACTTCCAAACCATTAAAATTTATAATTTAACACTAAAAATTATTTTGATTAAAAAAATTGTTTTCAATTAAAATATAGTATTTTTCACTATTCACCTAAATATGAAAGTTTTCAGAAAAACACCAAAATTTTATTGAAACTAAATTCTTATGTCCCAATTCTAAAAAAGAAGTTTATTTTTTCAAATTTAATATATAAAAGTTTCAAATATTGGATTTAAAAAGGGTTCTCCATTAAAAGGTGGTAAAATTGCATTTTTTTTTTAAAAATACTTCTTTTATCTGAAAAAAAAGAATTTGTTTTTTTCATTATGTATAAGAAACTCATAATATGTATTATAAAATTATAAGGAATATATAAAGTTCAAAATTTAGTTAATACTATTCATAACCTCTTTTGAAGGGCTAGTTTCTTAAGTCGTGGTGCGCTTGAACTCGGTGTTGTGTGTAGTGAAAGTTATTGAATTACTTTGAAGAAATAACACACTATTAAATATAGGGGTGTTAAATGTAGATATAGGATCTGATACTTATTGAAAGTGGCAACAGGAGGCACATGAGGTGGTGGTGTCTTCAATTGGAGGATTGGGCTTCGATTTTCAGCCACTAGAAGGCCAAAATCGACAATTGGGGGATTTTTTTCACCTATTTTGGGTGGTCAAATGATGGGAATCATTATAGGGAGGATAGATCTAGAAATCATGTGAGTATTCAATCAGTTTTTTGAAAAACGCAACTATACGTCATGTAGTCTGAATAACACACGGTGTGTAGTCCCCTAACTGCAATGGCTAGGGTTTCTGGGTGGGTAAAATATTACACTGTGTGGGACCCCCCCCCCCCCCCCAACCGTGTGACCAGGTGATGGTGGCCTAGTTTTTACTTCAGTATTACTTGGACATAGACACTCCTAGGAACACAGCATGTACTAGAACATAACTAGTCAAATAGACACAGCTAGAAGGACACGGGCATTCCCAAGAGCACATGGCTTTACCCCAAGAGGCCAAGACACACTGTGTAATATGCATACATGATGTGTATTACCACATGGATAGTGATCCATGTACTGTTAAGGACACTGACATATAGAGGAGAAAATTCACATGTCATGTAGACCCCATACACACCATGTACGTCCTTTTTTATGAAACTTTACCGCTCATATCTCCTTTATTTTGACTCAGATTTTGGCCTGTGAGTAGACTATCCAAAGTCTCTTTCCACATAGAACGTGACAATGGCCTTCATATTGTATTTTGAGATATTATGCAATTTTTTTTGAGTGTGACACTTCATTGGGAGATGCTCAATGATGAAATCGATCAGGACGTATCATTAGAGAGAGGCCTGAGTGGTACGTCCCTGAAATACTAAGATGTGTGTAATCTAATTACCTACTAAGTGGTACCCTGATGACATACCAGAGCATGAGTACTCTATCTACCAAGTGTTACCCCTTGACAGAATATGGCATGGATCCTCTACCTACTAAGTGGTACCACCCTGACGGATAGGGGTATGGGTCCTCTATTTATCTATTATGTGGTTCACCCTTGATGGAATAAGGTGTGGGTCCTATACCTACTGAGTGGTACCCCTAATAGACTAGGGTTTCGGTACTTTACCTACTAAGTGGTACCACATGATAGGCTAGGGGTTGGTTCATCTGCCTACTCAATGGTACCCCTGATGGACTAGGGTGTGGTTCCTCTACCTACTGAGAGGTACCCCCTAATGGACTAGGGTGTGGGTCCTCTATTTATATAATGATTAGAACCAAAATAATAAACTTGGTAATGGGTAATATACCTATTGAGTGGTACCCCCTTATGAACTAGGGTGTGGGTCCTCTACTTAGGGATTGTTCTCCCTCAACTGTTTAGTACAGTGGCATGGTTTGAGTCCTCCACATGGTTACTTCTTTGGATATACAAGTGAGATATTGGAATCAATGATGAACCTTTTATAACTATTAAAAGACTCATCATACTGGGATGGGTTGTGAGATGAAGATCCCTTTTTCTCTTTCACCTGGGTTTCTTTTATGAGCAAATATATCTCCATTGTTGGATTTCATTTCTCTTGTTATGGGTTGAGCTATCAACTTCTATTGTGTCTCCTATTTCTCCCCGCTACATTTTTTAGGTAATCCTACTCGGTATAAATATACTCACCCCTGTATGAGATTCTCTCATATGTGTCATGTCTTATGCACATGATGGATAGGTCAATAGCGATTTCAGTGGAGCATAGGGATTCACGGGTGCATTTGAACACATATGGTGGTCGGGGCTCGAAGATATAGGTCCAAAATCTCTTAAAATTTCTTTTACTATTATTTTCATTTTGGGAAATATTTTATGTTTGGTCATGTATTTTTATCTTTACTTTTCAGATTACATTATCACACTCTTTGTATTCCCTAGAGGTTACTACATTCAAGTTTTTTACTCTAGATGTAATGATCTTCTATTATTAAACCTTTTCACTTATATATAGAGATAGTTTTTTATGTTTATATAGGTACTTTAGTAAATGGCCTCCCATTTTAGTTATTTCTTTTGGTACTTATCACCAGCCCCTGAAATATAGAGGTGGTATTGAGGTAGATGTGGCTTAGCCTTCCACTAGCCAGCCAAGCCCTGACGGGTCGTCTAATGACATGATTAAAATCTATCTAAATTTAATTAATGGAATAAATATTATTCTCAAGAATAAGAAAAAAAATTATTCATGTTTTTTTATCAAAAATATTTATTAATGAATGAAATATTTAATTAAATATTTATTCAACTATTCAATAAATTTTGAGGAGTTGGAGCATACTAATATTTTGTCAGGTAATGATTATTTATTTGAAAGCTAGTAAATAATATTTATCGTCGCATGAGTTGGTACATTCCATAAAATATTATTATTATTATTATTGTTATGTGGCATGAGGTTTGATAAATATTATAATATTTTTTAAGGTTTGTTATGTAATTAAATAATAATTTAAAATAAACCTTGGCTCTATAAATAGATGGTTGTGTCTATTGTGTAGGGTTAGTCAATATTTGAGAATCTTCACACACAATAGAATTCTATCTCCCATCCTCTTCTTCTCTTCTTCTCAAGAACAAGAATCACCAGAGAGATTCTTGTTTGAGTTGGTTCCCGAGAACCAACTACTTTGTACTTTAGATTACTTGCATATTCAAAGAATTTAATATTAATATAAATATATTAAAACATATTGATTGTTATTCTACATAATAATTATTTAATAATGTTATTGAATATCTATCACATTGATATTGTCAAAGTAGTTCCCTACTATGATGAGAACTTTGAAATTCCATGATGATATTCTTAAATGTAATTCTATGGTCAGATAACATTCTATGATGGGATACATAGAACTTGAATATTGAGTGTGTGTAATCATAAGTGGATGAGTATTATTCTCTTGAAGTTTTCACTTTGTAATCACTAAGATGATAGATTATGAGAAAATTCTCACCAGTATGAATTTCACACATTTTGGTGTCATCGAATATTCCTATTTCTGAGCATGTGTTGTGGTAGTTAGACTTTAAGATTAATATTAATACATGTTATGACTTGCATAATTAGTTGTATTTCATAAACCATTATGATACAGTTCATGGTGAAGTTGGATAAACTAGGTGTGTCATTAGTGACATTTAATTAATGAATAAGTCAAGGATTTGTCCCTTCCACCATTATAGAGGTTGATGTCTAAGCCCTTTGATTGAAATGGTATCATTTTATTAAATTCCCTGGCCATTGTGTAATGATGTGTTCATTTTAAATGGTTAAATAAATACATATCGAGTATATAGTTTAGTGACACAAATGTGAAACCTATTTGATGAGATATTTTAATAAAGGGATTATATTAAACAATGATAATTCATATTTTGTTTTTGATGTTGTGACATTAAGTTCTTTCTCTTGGGTTCTTTGACCTGTTTCTAGATAGTAATCTTGAGAACATAATCACAATATAGTAGGATTTAATAGGGTGAAAATAAATTAATTTGCGCCAAATATGGGAATTAGAATAGTGTAGAATCTTTAACTTTAGGTAAGTCTTCCTAATTCCAATGACAAAGAATCCAAGAGGGCCACACACTAAGTATTTTCATTGACCTTGATTAAATTCTATTTGAATTTTATTATTAGAATAAATATTATTCTCAAGACCAAGAAATAATTTTATTCAACTTTTATTGATCACTAATATTTTCAAAGTAATAAAATAATTATTTATTCATTATTAAATAGTTTATCTAATTAAGTAGAAATTTAATAAATATTTATTCTATTGGATTGTGGATAAAGAATTATTTTATTTATTTATGAATGAAATATTTAATTAAATATTTATTTGGGTATTCAATAAATGTCAAGGAGTTTGAGTGGACCAATATCACGTTCGAGGAAAAATATTGATTTGAAAGCCGATAAATATATTTATCATTGTGTGAGTTAGCACATGCCATAAATTATTATTATTATTATTATTATTATTATATGGAATGGGGTTCAATAATGGTTAATATATTATTTAAGGGAAAATATATAATTAAATACTATTTTAACTTAGACCCTCATTCTATAAATAAATGGTTATGTACATTGTGCAGGTTTTATCAAGAATTGAAAATCATTGTGTAGAATGAATTTATCTCTAGACTCCTCCTCCACCTAGCTTTCTCTCAAGAATGAAAGATCTAGAGAAAATCCTTCAAGATCAAAGGATGATTGATTAAGACGAACAACACAAGATGATAGATTCACCATGCCAGTACACGACATTCCATCGGTGTGGCATGAAGGTCAAAGGGGAATGTGTGGATCACTTCTAATCGGATCCTACACTTAGATAATTATAGAAAAATTAAGGTAATCAGAAAATGTTCTTTCGAAAGATAAACAACATCATCAAAGAAAGGATCGTAATATGATGTAATTATTTTCTTCAAATATAAATAAATTAATTATAAATTTAATGTGAAAAGATCATCTCTAGATACCCAATTTTTGTATATCAATATCCGATTGGAAAAATTTTGTTGTTCATGGTGTTCACGTCATTGACAATATTGCAATGATCCATTAGATTGAAAAAATATTTGTAATTTATCACCCACCCTAGTGCTTCTGTAGTGCTCAGAACCTTCAAGTGGTATCATAGGGGTCACAATAAAATTTATAATTATTTATTTGATTATTTGTTGTTGCACATTTAAAAATTAAGATTCATTTCATGTTTTAATTCTTTCTTGGTATATCGTATAAATCTCTTCTTCATCTTCTCAATTTCTCCCAAATATTACTAATATCAGTTAATAATTAATGAAATTTACGTGTAAAGATCCCAACTAAAAATGGTAAGGATCCTAGCTAGATAACACAATAATACAGAGCATGTACTCCTTTGGTACATGTCGTGTATCCCTATTAATTACACAAGGATTCTCATGTAGATTCTGGGTCATCGTGTAATAAGTGTACACCACATGAAATTAATACACCATGTGTATACTGACCAGGGTGGCACATGACTTTGTTGGAGTACACACCACATAGTTTAACTACATGACATATTTTCCACACAGTTTCAAGATAAAAAACATGGATTCAAATCGTTTCATTTATTTAATAAATGATATGTAAAAAATGGAATCCATGTAATGAGAAGTACACACCTTGTATCCTCTATGCATGTTGTATACTTCATAAATCATTGTAAGAAGTACATACTGAATAACTAGGAATGTGTGGTGGATATTTGATGAAGATTTATACATGTTGTGGACTTTAAATATTTATGTATAAATATTTAATTTAATTAATTTCTTCTTAAACCTTATCAAATTGAGTTATGTGGGTCATTAAGTTGACAGTACACACTAGTCTTTAGGTTTTATATTATATTAAATGTTTAATTAATTTCATTTAATATTCAAAACTATGAATCATGTATGGTTTTTGTATATTAAAGACATAACACATTAAATTTTACATACTACATAATTTTCATTTGTTTCAAGTGAAATTAAATTGGAAGTAAATGCAATGAAATTATGACACATTTTGTAACACCCCAACCCCAGTTTCCCAAAATTAGTGCATTATTACATAACATTGGCATGATATAAGGAATCATGTCCTTAAAGACTGATCAGTTTAGTAGCCTTGGAAGTAATAGATATATAAATAATTTTTACATTACATCATGAAATAAAAAACAACAACATTGTGTCCCCTTTGAATACTTTTATATCCCATAGCCTATTCCTACAGGTTAATCGTAATATAATTCTTTGCATCCTGGGAAAAATAAAACATAAGAAAGGGGTGAGCTCATATGCCCAGTATGGATAACAATATAGTGGAATCTGTAATAAATAAGAACAAACATTTAGGGAAATGTATAAGACTAGAACACAAGATTTTTTTTAACATAAACTTCAAAATAATATGGAAAAGATAGATCAAATAATTCCATTTAATTATTCACACAGATATTCTACGAGTCGGATAATCACATGTAATATCAATAGCCCATTTCATAATGATGGAATTCATAATGCCAGACTTCATAACCACATAGACAAGGCCTTATTCCAAGACTACAAATAAGATTTTGGAAAGGCCTTATGCCAAGACACTAGTTTGTCTCATGAGACCTAGCAATGCATCGAGGAGCTATAGTAGGCTCCACCCGTCACTTACTAAGTTCAATTCATTCCTCATTTTTTTTAGAAGGTGGTGCCTTGTTCAAAGACCAAAGCATGCGAAATGTCAAATAATCATCCACAGTCAAACATAACTCATTCAATACAATACGGAAGATTTTATTATAATAAATTAACCTCAATTGATAATAATTAAGGATATTGACATAGATGAAAATAATCATCAAAACTATTTGAGAGAAATATTCCCCTTTTCTTGAAAACATTTAAAAGTATCACTATTTATCAAGAAGATGTTTAAAATAGATTTTTGAATCAAAGTCTTCCATGCCACTTTGAAACTTTTAAAAGTAATTTTAATTTTAAAATATTAATGTCAATATAAATAAATCCTTAAAACCATTTTTAAAACATGGACACTAATGAGAAATATTTAGAAGAATAAATTTTTAAAACGTTTAAAATGATATTTTAGTTAGAGTTCCTAAAAAAATGAGAGACACTTGAATACAAATAATTAAGGTAATAAAAACTTAATAATATCATGAGAATAAAAAGATTCATGAAATATTATGTCAAAGTATATTATATACACCAAATAAATGTGAATTGGCGCATAACAGCAAAGAAGTGTCAATGGAATGTAAGTTGATATGAAATCCCTTATAAAGACCGTATCCTTAGGTTAAGGATAAATCAATGACATAATTATCTGTGAAAAATAAAAATACACTAAATATTATTGGATATTCACTGTAAAATAGTCATAGGACATTCACACATATTATTGTAACAACAACACCAATGACTTGGATGTTTAAATCAATAAATGAAATTTGAGTTAAGATTACTCTTATCAAGTTCAAATTGATGACATGAGAATTTATCAATGGAGTGATTATGTGTATCAAAAGAATATCCACACAAAGGGGAGTGGAAATTACTACATAAATAAATAATTAGTTATTTCACACATAATCATGGAGTAAAATAATCAACGAAGTTTGCATAAAACCCAATGAGTGGAAATCAAAATTAGAAATTCCCTTACCGATTTGGTGACTTAGGAAACATACACACCATGAAAGAAGGATCATACAATGAAGATGTAAATACCCATAAATCAATTTCTATTACATAAGGAATATAATCATGGGTAGTATATACACCACAAAAAAGGAAATAGTGGAAATATAGCATGAATCTCACAGAAATAAGAAGTGAGATGAAAACCCCTTACCATGTTGTAATCAATCGAGTCGTTTGAAAAAAAGGTAATAACCACAAAATGAATCCCAGAATACCATGAATATAAAGTGAATTGTGATAATATATATCAAATGGTAGTACTTAATACACCATATGCAATAAATAAGTGGCGAACAATGGAAATCTCACGGAATTAAAAGTGAGATAAGAAACCCATTACCTTGTACTTTTCCTTAGTATAGGGTATGTTAATTTCCTATATAATGGTGAAATCATTGTTATTAAATCATACAAGAACCAAATACATAAATATGATATCATATATGATCTTCTAATATAGCTTTGTTAATAATATTTTAATAATATCATCGTTTTGGGTGTTAACTAATTTGTTTTCCATTATATGCATGGTTACGTAAGCCATATTTGTTATGGATATGATGTATTTGATTCATATACATAATCATATTATGTTCATAAACATTATTTTTAATCATAAAATGAAAATTATTCTTGAATGATTACAATGGGGAATTAATCTCATCGCGTTCGTGGAGATAGAAATCCGTACGTACGCATGAGCGACAATATCATTATATTGATGGTGAAATCGTATGTAATTGGATGGTATATCATATATAAAGAATAATTATCATGTTATACTTATTATTTACATAAGTTATACTCATTATTATACCCATCCAAATAATGAAGTGTTTGAATAACAAACTACATCACGATGTGGAGACGGTAAGCCGTACGTACGCACGTATGGTGACTTTTTCATTTATAGGATGGATAGAATAACGAATATGGTTATACCATATTTATAATAACATCACAGTATGTAGAATTTAATTGAGTTATTATTTTGTTATGTAAACAAAAAATAAAGAGGAAGTGGAAGAAGAAAAGAACATGAAAGAGGGTGGTGAAATTATTACCTCTTCCCCGGGTGTTTCCTTTTGAGTTGATCAAAAGGGCTCCTTAGATTGTATTTCTGATCAAAGTAAATACTCTAAGTTGATGTGAGGGAAGTTGGGAGGATATTTGGATAGGTTTTGGCTGATACAAATGGATTTTTAGGTGTGAAATTAAGATAATAGGAAGTTCCCTTTTATAAGGGAGGTGAGGGTCACTTCAGGAAAACATTGAAATATTATTTTATAATAAAGTAATTTTCAATTTCTAATGTCTCAAAATTGATTTATTTCAAATATAAGGTGGGTATGGGTCGAAAAATAATCAACCAATAGGTTTTATAAAAGTTTATGTTACCATTTTAACCTTATTTTTAGATTTAACTCTTAGTTAAATAGTTTAACTTTTACTGTGTCTTCTTGTATTCTTACACTATATGGTTAATAAACATACTCTAAACTTCCAATAGAACCTAAAGTGGTTCATTAATGATATATATAATATTATTTAAGACCTTTTTCCAAACCTTATATTTTTAGTAACATTATATCAACCAATAATATGGTATTTGTTTTAAAAACTCATTAACGTCAATTTTGACATTATTTAGTATTTGGTTTTTGTGAAAATCATAACAGCATGATTACTTTGAAAAAAAATTATTTAATCAACTATAACATGTCATAATAACATATAAAATTAGTGTAATTCATCAAAAGTCTCAAATTACATTTATTTAGATATTTATAATATCAATTATTTTAATCTTATACTAATAAGGTAATTACTCCATCATCATTGTTTCATAAATAAATTTAATTATTTAAAGTCTAAAAATTATAAATAAAATACCATTACGTAGAAAATAATTTTATATTTCTAATGAATATTTATAGTAGAATTTATCTTATGTATAACCCTATATTAAAAATGATTTATTTATTAAACATTGAATTTAACTCTTTTAACTCTTCTTTAAATAAAATAATAATAAATGTCCTAATCTAATCCAAGTAGACCAAAGAGGGTCATATGTTATTCCTAAGTCTGTTTTGGTCTAATTACACTTATCCAATAGAATTAGTACATGTGTTAAGGTAATTATAATATCATTTTTACACTTAATTACTCTATTTACTTTTAACAGTGGTAAATAAAAGTCAAAAGTTACTATTCACCAAAAATTATTTTCATCCTATTGTACCACATTTTACTTACTGATGTCAATCGTTTCTCCCAGATTTTTTAAATTCAACTTACAGAAGCGGTAAAATTAAGTTTTATGCAAATTTGTGAATGCTCCTATAAGGTGGGTAAAAGACGGTAAAAAGTTCAATAAAATTTTATACATCTAATTTTATTATAAAATGACTCCAATGAATAACAATGAAATTATATTGGTATTATATATCTATTTTTACATAAAATAAATTTAAATAAAAATAAATAATTATATAACTAAAAAGTTGGTTTTAAACTATAACGCAGTGTTTTTCATTATTCATCAAAAATTGAATGTTTTCATAAAAATACCTAAAATTCACCCTAAGATAATTTTGATATTTCAAATTCAAAAATTAATTCTATTTTACAAAATTCAAAACATTGAAGTTGCATGAATTAATTTAAAATTAATTCCCATTGTAGAAACTGAAACGCGGGTTTTTAAAAAGTAAAAACTATCAAAGGATTGACATGTGTTTATATCAAATTTAAATGTGAAATTACTTATAATGACCTAAATTGTATTAAATGATAAAAATATAATCTAGTTATACTTAAAAACCATTCAAATTCATAATTTAACCCTATAAATTATTTTGATTAAAAATTTTGTTTTCAATTAAAATTTAGTATTTTTCAGAATTCATCAAAATATGAAAGTTATCAGAAAATTACCAAAAAATTATTCAAAATAAATTTTTATGTCCCGATTCTAAAGAAGAATTTAATTTCATTAAATGTAATATATAAATATGTCAAATATTGGTTTTAAAAATGGGTTTCTATTAGAAGATGGTAAAATTGATTTTTTTTGAAAAATACTTCTTTTATCTGAAAAAATGAATTTATTCTTATATTATGTATAATAAAAACATAATATGGATTCTAAAATTATATGGACTATATAAAATTTAAAATTGAGTTAATATTATTCATAACCGCTTTTGAATGACTAGTTTGGTAAGTCATGGTGCGCTCAAACTCACTGTTGCATGTAGTGCATGATATTGAATTACTTTAAAGAAAATAACTTACTATGAAATCTTGGGGTGTTACATTCTTCCACCTTTTGGAAATTTCATCCTCAGAATTTTAAAATTGGGCTTGGGAACTTTATTGAAAGTCTCACATCAGAAAAAGATTCAATAAAACTATCACTTTAAAAGAAATAAAGAGAAGTATAAAGGTCACCTGAGATAACTCAAACTAGGATTACATGTAAGAAAACATGGATATGGAGGATAAAATAAATGTCAAGTTCTGATGGAGAGTGATATAAAACATGATCAGGAGAAATTTAGAAATAAGAAAACCACAAACTTGTGATGGGATAAACGGTCATTAGTTTCCTAGTAGGAAAAGTAAATAGACAACGTTTTTTTGTTTTAAGTTTCATTTCACAAAGTTGAGGAATTTATTAATGAGATTGACTAAGAACATAAAGATATATAATTACTTTTTAAGTAGAGTTCATCCTTTAATAAATTTCTACAACTAACTCGTCTTTTTTTTTTCAAACGATGATTATTCAAGATGACTTGGTCACACCTGAAGTGCTAGAATCAACTTCTAGAGAATCACATGATCCACAAAGGATAAACTATATATTTACTTTTTATTTATAGATAAACTAAAAAATGGTTAGTACAAGATCAGATGATCCCCAAAAAGGATAATCCTTTAGAGAAAGAAATATTAATCTTAATTTCTAAAATTAAACCAATAATACCCAAAGTTCAATAAATACCATTCAATAAACAATTGTCCTTAAAATCCTTCAATATAATACAAACTAATATTGAAACCCAAAACTTAGAATAATTTTATTACATAGTATTCCACGTTAAATTGTATCTCCAAATAACATCGACTACTCTTAAAGTCGCATACTTAAAGTAATTAACCTAATCAAATATTCTCTATGATAGGTTAATCATTTACATAAATAACCCAAATCGATATAAATCCACAATAAAAACATAGATAAAAATCCACCATTACTCCTCAAATGAAATCTCATAGTATTCTATTTTCCTTAGTCATATAGTGTTCCCAATAGAACAAACGTCTTCCAAATTAACATTTATCACTTAATCATCAAATCATTTTCCTATAATAAGTATATCCATTTGTTAAGACATAAGATCCCAAATCAACTTATAGTTGATCAATAAAATAATTTAACTAAAAAAATTAGTCACGCTAACTAGGGACTTCACATAGTACAGTGGTATGCAATAAATCTCAATCGCACTCTGGTTGTGGGTTCGATTCCCACAGCTTTGTCTGATGCAACGGGTGGTCACATGGTCTGCGTGTTGTCATTATAACACCCCCAGATTTTATGAGAAGTATTATTTTTAATTTATTTAATGTCTTGTGTTGTATGATACACCAATATTATCTTGCGCTATATGCAACATTGTATTAGCTTTCAGTATACGCAACACTATTCTTGGCTCGTGTTACACACAATTTCAAGTTCGTTTTGTGGAAATTATTCTACGCAACATTAAGTATAGATTTTGTATAATGTATAAATGAAATAAGTTTTCATTATGTTATACGCAACACCAAACGAAGCTTTCACTACACGCATCCCTGACTTGGCTTTATTTACACACAATCATGACCTTCCACGATAGCGTGTGTTGTACGCAATACCGAGTTTCACTAAACAATGATATGTTATTAAAATATTATATAAAGTAGTCATTATGAATAGTAATACCCACTTTTTGAAATTTTATAAATTTTATCTTTCAAAATGGACTTCATTTTTGGATTCGGAATATCGGAATTAGCCTAGGGTGAAATTTTGGTATTTTTCTAAAAACTTTCAATTTTTGATGAATAGTGAAAACACTGAGTTATTGGTTAAAACCAAATTTTTATTTAAATAATCATTTATTTTATTTAAATTTATTTTAGGTCAAAATAGACACATAATACTTATATAAGTTCAATGTAATTCATTGGAGTCATTTTATAATAATTTTAAATATATAAAAATTTTATTGAACTTTTCACCGTCTTTTACCCACCACCTAAGAGCATTTGCAAATTTACATAAAAATTAATTTTACCACTTATGTTAGTGGAATTTCAAAAATACAAGAGACACGGTTAATATCAAGTTGTAAAATGTGGTTCAATAAGATAAAAATAATTTTTGGTGAATAGTAACTTTTTACTTTTTTTACCACGGTTAAAAGTAAATAGGGTAATTAAGGGTAAAAATGATATTATTATTACCCTAACACATGTCCTAATTCTATTGGATAAGTATAATTCGACCAAAAACAGTCTTAGAAATAAAATATTAACCTTTAGGTTCACTTTTATTAGATTAGGACAGTTGTTATTATTTTATTTAAAGAAGAATTAAAATACTTAAAATCAATGTTTAATAACTAAAACATTTTTAATATTGGGTTATACATAAGATAAATTAGAATATAAATATTCATTAAAAATATAATAATATTTCATACATAATGGTATTTTATTTATAATTTTTAGAGATTAAATATTTTAATTTATTTATGACACAATGATGATGCAGTAATTACCTTATTAATGAAATATTAACATAATTGATGTTATAAATACCCAAATAAATGTAATTTGAAACTTTTTATGAATTCAACTAATTTTATAGGTTAATATTAAATGCTAGTATTGATTCAATTAACTTTTTTATAACTAATCGTGTTGTTATGATTTTCAAAAAAATCAATTACCAAATAGTGTCAAAATTGACATAAAATAGTTTTTAAAACAAATATTAAATTATTAATTGTTATTATATTCCTAAAAATATAAGGTTCATACAAATGACTTATATAATGTTATATATATTAATAATTAACCACTTGGGGTTCGTTTGTCTTTTTATAGTAAGTTTATTAACCATATAGTGTAAGAAAACAAGAAGACATGGTAAAAGTTAAATTATTTAACTTAGAGTTAAATCTAAATGATAAGGTTAAAATGGTAAACTAAACTTTTCTAAAACCTATTGTTTGATATTATTTTGAACCATCCCCACTATATCTTCTAAATAAATTAATTTTAAGCTATTATAAACTGAATATTACTTTATTATAAAATAATATTTTAAGTTTTTCTGAAGGTGCCCCTCTCCTCCCTTATAAAAAGGGCACCCCTTCCCTCTTCTCTTAACACCCTTTTGAGCCTTGAAGCTCAGACAAACCCTGAAAATTCCTCTTCTCAACATATCTAGTTATATCATAGAGGTTCTGGTCTTCTCAAAAGACCAACTCTAGTGCCCTAATAAGAAGTTTAAAGGAGGTGCGTCGAAGAAGAGGTAATCTCTTCTACCGATTCTTTCAAGTTTCTTTCCTCTTCAACTTATTCTTATTTATTTTTTTCATCATAAATTAATAACATCAGTATCAATAATATACTTATATGTTATTATAAATATGAAAAAACCTTATTTCACCTTTTATCCATCCTACGAAAAACGAAATCACCACGCGTGCGTACGTACGGAATACCGTCTCCACGCAGTGGTGTAATCCGTTTTTCCACCACCACCTTACTTGGATGGGTATAATAGTGTAAAGAATAACTATATATAGTTATTATAACATAATACGGATTCTGAGATATTATATCATCCACTCCAATTCAATTCAATAATTATGGGAATGATATCATCACTCATGCGTACGTACGGATTACTGTCTCCACGACGCGATGAGATTCATTCTCCATGTTAACCAGTAAGGAATGATTATAAAGTATATATAATGAATAAGAATGAAATATATGACATGATAAATCTACTGGATTTATATATATATATATATATCATCTAATTACTTCCATTCAAGTCAATAAGGAAAAGAAAACAGCGTTCATGCATACGTATGGCCTACCATCTCCATGAATGGTGTATTTCATTTCATTTATCTATATATTTTATATATATATATATATACTGAATATATATGATATATAAATCATGATTTACATTCTGGAAGTAATCAAATCATGATATAAGTAATAATAATATCAAGAACAACAAGTCCAAACACGTACGATAAATAAAACGATTTTACCCAAAATGCTGCTTTAACATAAAATTGACAAAAGAACAGGTAATATAAAGTCATAAGTGAACCATATATGACATCATAACAATGTATATGATTCTTCAATCATTCAATGAAATTATTTAAATCATTATACAGGAGGTTCGGATACGTACGAAGCATATCGGACCTAAGGTAAGGGAAAATCTCACAATCACATTTTAATCCGAGATTGTTTATACTTCAAAATTTACTGGGGAATATTTATCATCCACATCCATGTTTACTCAATATGTAATATTATTTCTATCCTCCTACAATTTTTTAAATCCTATTTTACCCATTGGTGAGTTTTTAGTAAAAGATATGAAAGGAATATTTTGTCGTTTTTAGTACAAGGTACTTTTTGACTTTTCCGGCCAAAGTATGAGAAGAATGTTTTTTTAACTTATACAGAATAAATGGATTTTTATGATTTCATAGAACATTATTTCCATGAAGTTTCCTTTACAATTTTTCATGTTTATTTTTAATTAACATCTTTTAGTTTAAAATTGTACGACATGTTAATAAAGAAAAAAAATGTTTTTTAAGTAGAAAGGATATTTTCCTCAAGAATGGAGTTCAAGTGTTTTATCAAAATTATTTTCCATCTAAGATAATATAGGGTTCTGTTTCTATCCCTATTTTTACATTGGTTTCATTATGTTATGATGGAATTAATTTTATGATGTCCTTTTATCTTATATGGATTATGTTATGATGGCATGATGTTTAAGAATCACGTTTTTATTACATGGGTTATGCTATGATGTATGATTTTTGATTTTGTGGCACACATAAGAATGGTTTAATTATGAGATGGGTGTGACCTATATCTCCATCCAATGCATTGGTTAAAGATTTATATCTCATGAGATAGACATGTATGGAACGTTAAGTTAATCCGGTTTAGTGTTACAGGACTGGAACGAGGAGTAAACTCGATTCAGAAAGGGACTTTGTCCACTAAAATGGTCTTGGAAGTAATGCCTTGGATACTATAGAAATAATATCATGTGATTAATGGTTTTCCATAATTACATGTTTTATTCCCATGCTATTTTATCATGATTAATGTTTCTTTATGATCTATGCCTTACGTACTACCATGTTTTATGACACTTCTCAAGATTTTAATGTTTAAATATTATGTTCATGTTTTGAAGTTCAAATGTATATGGTTTGTTTTATTTTCTCTATGATTACCCTTACTGAGCATTTGATCTCACCCTTTATATGTTTTCTTTTCCCCAGGATATAAAGAAAGGTTTTAGGTAAGAAAAAAAAGGAAAATCTTTATGGGATATGTTGAAGATATTTCACCAAGATTTGAAGATTATATTCTGAGTTTCCAAAGACACTAAACTATTACGGTCCTTGTGTGTTTGTTTTTGTTATGTATTAGATATTCTAAAAAAGTAATTTAATGTCCATGTACGTCAAGCTTTGGGTCTCTATAGTTGGTATCAGAGGAAAGGTTTAGTTAACCTTTGGAAACTAGGATGTGAAAACTTTAGTGAGATCCCTAGAGATGTTTCTAAGGTATGTCTAGGGATGTCCCTAAGGTTAAGTATAAGTATAGTTTATAGTCCTAGAATTATGGTAAAAATATTATAATTAACCCTAAGATGTTATATATTGAAGGTACTCCCCCTTTATTATGTTGTTTTCCCTAGCATGATTTTTTCCTCTCACACTATTCTTTTTGGGTATTAGACGATGGATGGAACCCGAAGGAACCGTGTTGATCAATGTAATGGACAATGCAATGATTGCCCTCCTGAACAAACCAATGTTATGGGAGATGGAGTGAAAACTCTTATTGATATACTTACACAAGATATGAATCATTTTGGAATTCCAAATGAGCAGAGAAGGGAACAATATTCTATTGAGTCCTTCATGGGGGAATGTCCACCTTCTTTTAGTGGTTCTTCTGATCCACTTTTTGCTGAACAATGGATCAATACCATTGAAAATATATTTTCCATACTTCTCTATTCAGAAAATGAAAAAGTCATTTTGGCTATTTAACATTTAGAAGGTGAGGTAGATCAATGGTGGACTCTAATTAAGAATACAAGGCCCCGAGATGAAATTGAATCCATAGAATGGGATGAGTTTAAGAACTTATTTTTCAATAAGTACTTCCCTCATATTCTTATAACAAAGATGGAAAAGGATTTCCTTGAGCTTAAGCAAAAGGATGATGAATCTGTTGGTATATATGAAGCGAATTTTACAAGGCTTTCAAGGTATGCATCTGGCTTTATTATCCAACCTGAAAGTAAAGTTGATTGATTCTTCAGTGGATTAAAACCAAGTCTTCGAAGGGCATTGGCTATAATAGACTTCAGTAGCTATGAAGAAATTGTGCATTGTGTTATCAAGGTAGAAATGGAAATTGGTGTTACATATTCATCTCATGGTTTTGACAAGAAACAAAAGATGGAGTTCAAGGAGAAATCTCGGAATAATGGTGAAAAGAAGATAAATGTTTCTTTATGCTCAAAGTGTGGAAAGAAGCATGGTGGAGATTGTCTTAAAAGGACTAGAAAATGTTTTAAGTCTGGAAAAGAAGGTCATCGAGTAGCTGAGTGTCGAAGTAATGGAAAAAGGGTTACTAATGATGTGAATAAATAAAATACTGCAGAGAACGCACCACCAACACTTCAATGCTTCAAGTGCAAGGAAATGGGGCATTATGCTAATCAATTCCCTAATCCAAGGGTTAATGATGATCAATGTGAGAAACCTCTTAAGACAAAGGATAATGGGAAGTCACATGCAATCACTATTTGTGATGTTGAGTATGAAAATGATGTTTTGTAATGTTTAAGTGTTTATGCAATGGGATTTCAAAGTAGTATCATGGAATCTCATTTATGGTATCGTGGGATTTTGGAATATCTATGTATTGGTTTTCAATAATTATATGGTACCGGTAACCATGAAAAGTGATTGAAATATTTTTTTTTTGAAAGAAGATGATATGCACATAATGAAGGGATAAATAAAAAAATGAGCTCATGACTGATATAAGGACAAATTTATATCATGGTTTGAGTATATAGAAATTTTGGGATTTTTGTATGTGAAAAGTATTAAATTTTGACAGTATTTATGTTTTCACTAAGGTTCAATGGGTATTCATTTTTCAATAGAAT
The DNA here is from genome assembly GCA_963277665.1 of Viscum album. NCBI lineage: Eukaryota > Viridiplantae > Streptophyta > Magnoliopsida > Santalales > Viscaceae > Viscum > Viscum album. Next base: position 1,633,004,088 of record OY728155.1, on the reverse strand, counting down.
ACATGATTAAGATATTCACATGTTTTTAATTTGACCAACAAGATATATTGTATGATATATGAGGGATAAATGATGGTATTCACATGCTCGACAGATGAAATTTCTAGTAATTGTTTTCTTTATACTATGAGCTTGGACAGAAGTATTTTGGATAAGCCTAAATATTGGAATGAATTATGTTGGACATAAGTTAGTATTGTTTAAGGCTATAACTTTTTTCGATATTATTGATGGAATTTTATAATAATGTAGTTTTATAAAAAGGAAAACCTGCAGGATGGGTGACAACCTGTCGCGTCGGACAAGGTTGTGAGAATCGAACCCACAATCGAAGTGTGATAGGCCTTTATTACCTACCACTGGCCTACAGGAAGTCCCTAGTTAGTAGAAACTAGTTTTATTTTATTCAGCGGTATGATAGATTAATTATAAGTCCATTTTTGGAATCATATACGATAAATCTCACCATAGATGGACTTATGTATATTTAATAACTTTTGTTATCCTTTTGTTTGAGACAGATGGAATGACATATCATTCTATCGCATGATCTGCTAACCCTTCACAGAAGACAAATTCAACTTCATTTCTTTAAGAGATGAGGTGGAAATTATTCAAGGCACAAACAATAGTGATATTGTACCAAAATAAAGTAAGTATTTCTTCTAATTCAAAATTTTCAACTTTCGGGAAATGATATTGAATACCAAAAAATTTGTCCTAGTGCTCTTATATCTGATAAATGAGATGGTATTTTAGATCATCAAAAATTTATGGCTTTTTGATTATTGGATTTTTCATAGCCATGTTCTCTACCACTCTCCATCGGAACTTGATGGTTAGATTTCTCTTCCATATCCATATTTTCACCTATGTTCTCCTATGTGGAAACCCAGTGATGAGTTAATTTGGGTAACCGTTAAGTTTCATACTTCACTTTTTAAAATTAAGTTTTAGTATTCCTTTTTACGATGTGGGTTTCTATGAAAGAAACTTTCAAGTAGTAAACCATTTATAACCCCGATGAATTTTGAGAGTGAAATTCATTTTAAGGGGGGTAGAATGTAACACCCCCAGAATTTAGGAGAAGTATTATTTTTAATTTATTTGATGTCTTGTGTTGTGTGTTACACCAAGATTATCTTACGTTATACGCAACACCGTATTAGCTTGCAGTATACGCAACACTATTCTTGGCTCGTGTTATACACAATTTCAAGTTCATTTTGTGGAAATTATTCTACGCAACATTAAGTATAGATTTTTTATAATGTATAAATGAAATAGGTTTTGATTATGTTATATGCAACACCAAACAGAGCTTTCACTACACGCATCCCTGACTTGGCTTGCTTTACACGCAATCATGACCTTCCACGATAGCGTGTGTTGTACGCAATACCGAGTTTCACTGAACAACGATATGTTATTAAAATATTATATAAAGTAGCCATTATGAATATTAATACCCACTTTTTAAAATTTTATAAATTTCATCTTTCAAAATGGACTTCATTTTTGGATTCGGAATATCAGAATTAGCCTAGGGTGAAATTTTGGTATTTTTCTGAAAACTTTCAGTTTTTGATGAATAGTGAAAACACTAAGTTATTGGTTAAAACCGACTTTTTATTTAAATAATCATTTATTTTATTTAAATTTATTTTAGGTCAAAATAGACACATAATACTTATATAAGTTCAATGTAATTAATTGGAGTCATTTGATAATAATTTTAGATATATAAAAAATTTATTTAACTTTTCACAGTCTTTTACCCACCTCCTAGGAGCATTTGCAAATTTACATAAAACTTAATTTTACCTCTTCTATAAGTGGAATTTCAAAAATTAAAGAGACATGGTTAATATCAAGGAGTAAAATTTGGTTCAATAAGATAAAAATATTTTTTGGTGAATAGTAACTTTTTACTTTTTTACCACGGTAAATAGGGTAATTAAGGGTAAAAATGATATTATTATTACCCTAACACATGTCCTAATTCTATTGGATAATTATAATTCGACCAAAAAAACCTTATAAATAAAATATTACCCTTTAGTTCCACTTGGATTAGATTAGGACACTTATTATTATTTTATTTAAAGAAGAGTTAAAATAGTTAAAATCATTGTTTAATAACTAAAACATTTTTAATATAGTGTTATACATAAGATAAATTAGACTATAAATATTAATTATAAATATAATAATATTTCCTACATAATTGTATTTTATTTATAATTTTTATACATTAAATAATTTAATTTATTTATGACACAATGATGATGCAGTAATTACCTTATTAATGAAATATTAACATAATTGATGTTATAAATACCCAAATAAATGTAATTTGAAACTTTTTATGAATTCCACTAATTTTCTAGGTTAATATGAAATGTTAGTATTGATTAAATTAAATTTTTAGAACTAATCATGTTGTTATGATTTTTAAAAAAATCAATTACCAAATAGTGTCAAAATTGACATAAAATGGTTTTTAAAACAAATATTAAATTATTAATTGTTATTATATTCCTAAAAATATAAGGTCTATCCAAATGACTTATATAAGGTTATATATATTAATAAATAACCACTTGGGGTTCTTTTGGCTTGTTATAGTAAGTTTATTAACCATATAGTGTAAGAAAACAAGAAGACATGGTAAAAGTTAAATTATTTAACTTAGAGTTAAATCTAAATGATAAGGTTAAAATAGTAACCTAAACTTGTATAAAACCTATTTTTTGAGATTTTTTAGACCCATCCCCACTATAGATTATAAATAAATCAATTTTGAGCAATTATAAACTGAATATTACTTTATTATAAAATAATATTTTTGGTTTTTCTGAAGGTGCCCCTCTCCTCCCTTATAAAAAGGGAACCCCTTCCCTCTTCTCTTCACACCATTTTGAGCCTTTAAGCTCGGAAAACCCTTCTAATTACTCTTATCAACCTATCTAGTTATATCATAGAGGCTCTGGTCATCTCAAAAGACCAACTCTAGTGCCCTAAGAAGAAGTTTAAAGGAGGTGCGTCAAAGAAGAGGTAATCTCTTCTACCGATTATTTCAAGTTTCTTTCTTCTTCAACTTCTTATTCTTTATTTGTTTCATCATAAATTAATAACATCAGTATCACTCATATACTTATATGTTATTATAAATATGAAACAGCCCTATTTCACCTTATATCCATCCTACAAAAAATGAAATCACCACGCGTGCATACGTACGGAATACCATCTCCACGTCGTGGTGTAATCAATTTTTCCACCACCACCTTACTTGGATGGGTATAATGGTGAAAATAATAACTATATATAGTTATTATAACATCATAATGATTCTGATATATTATATCATCCACTTCAATTCAATTCAATAATTATGGGAATGATATCACCGCTCGTGCGTACGTACGGATTACTGTCTCCACGACGCGATGAGATTCATTCTTCATGTTAACCACTCAAGAATGATTATAAAGTTTATATAATGAATAATAATGAAATATATGACATGATAAAGCTACTGTATTTATGTGTGTGTGTGTGTGTATATATATATATATGTCACCTAATTACTTCCATTCATGTCAATAAGGAAAACAAAACAGCGTTCATGCGTACGTATGGTCTACCGTCTCCATGAACGGTGTATTTCATTTCACTTATCTATCTATTATATATATATATATATAATGAATATATATGATATATAAATCATTATTTACATTCTGGAAGTAATTAAATCATGATATAAGTAATAATAATATCAAGAACAACAAGTCCAAACCCGTACGATAAATAAAACGATTTTACCCAAAACGCTGCTTTAACATGAAATTTACAAAATAACGGGTAATATAAAATCATAAGTGAACCGTATATGATATCATAACAATGTATATAATTATTTAATAAGTCAATGACATTATTTAAATCATTATACAGTAGGTTTGGATATGTGTGAAGCATATCGGACCTAAGGTAAGGGAAAATCTCACAATCTCATTTTTATCCGAGATTGTTTATACTTCAGAATTTACTGGGGAATATTTATCATCCACATCCATGTTTCCTCAATATGTAATATTATTTATATCCTCATACAATTTTTTAAATCAAATTTTACCCATTTTTGAGTTTTTAGTAAAAGATATGAAAGGAATCTTTTGTCGTTTTTAGTACGAGGTACTTTTTGTCTTTTCCGGCCAAAGTATAAGAAGAATGTTTTTTTAACTTATACGGAATAAATGAATTTTTATGATTTCATAGAACATTATTTCCATGAAGAATATTGTACAAGTTTTCAAGTTTATTTTTAATAAACTTCTTTTAGTTTAAAATTGTATGACATGTTAAGAGAGGAAAAAAATTTAAGTAGAAAGGATATTTTCTTCAAGAATGGAGTTCAAGTGTTTTATCAAAATTATTTTCCATCTAAGATAATATAGGGTTTTGTTTCTATCCCTATTTTTACATTGATTTGATTACGTTATGATGGAATTAATTTTATGATGTGCTTTTATCTTATATGGATTATGTTATGATGGCATGATGTTTAAGAATCCCATTTTTATTACATGGGTTATGCTATGATGTATGATTTATGATTTTGTGGCACACATAAGCATGGTTTCATTATAAGATGGGTGGGACATATATCTCCCTCCAATGCATTGGGTAAATATTTATATCTCATGAGATAGACATGGCTGGAATGGTAAGTTAATCGTGTTCAGTGTTACAGGACTGGAACAAGGAGTGAACTAGATTCAGAAAGGGACTTTGTCCACTAAGATGGTCTTGGCAGTAATGCCTTGGCTACTATGGAAATAATATCATGTGGTTAATGTTTTTCCACAATTACATGTTTTATTCTCATGCTATTTTATCATGATTAATGTTTCTTTATAACCTATTCCTTACGTACTACCATGTTTTATGACATTGCTCAAGATTTTGATGTTTAAATATTATGTTCATGTTTTGAAGTTCAAATATATATGGTTTGTTTTACTTTCTCCATGCTTACCCTTATTGATAATTTGAGATCACCCTTTATATGTTTTCTTTTCCCCAGGATATAAATAAAGGTTTTAGGTAAGAAAAAAATGGATGATCTTTATGGGAGATGTTGAAGATCTTTCACCAAGATTAGAAGATTATATTCCGAGTTTCCAATGACACTAAACTATTATGGTACTTGTGTGCTTGTTTTTGTTATGTATTAGATATTCCGAAAAAGTAAAGTAATTTCCATGTACATCATTCTTTGGGTCTCTACAGTCCTTTTTTAAAAACTATATTTTATAACATTCCCAAAATGAGAAAAATTCTTCAAAATAACCATAACATAATTTCACCACAAATGTTATCTCATACCTCTCATTTTCATCCCAAAATTTAATAACTTTTAATTTCCTCCAATTCAAGGATCATATAAACCCAAATGGTTATTAATAACTATAATAGAAAAGATAATTCTTCCTAAAATATCATTTTCACAAAACAAACTGTAGGGTCACACATACAAGATAAAAGTCTTCCAAATTAATCCCATAAACAAAGAGCACTAATACTTTTAAACATTTCACCATCCATTTATTTCTACATAAGTTCTTCCATGACCAAGAGGTTATCCCAAAGAATAGGGCATTCACATGGGTAACTCCCAGGTCCTCTACGTTTATGGAAAATTACTGTAAATAGATTCTTGGGATCATTTTTATTTTCTTTAATAGTACTCTTCATTTTTCCTCGGTAATTATTTACTTTATGTCCTTATTTCCCAGACATAAAGCATTTATTTGTTCCATTGAGGTACTTTCCTAGGTCTCTCGTTCCACATTTCCTGGATGATAGAAATTGAGCTTTCTTTTCTCCATGGTCTCCACTACTGGAGCTCTTATCATTCACTGACTTTCTCTTATTTGTTGACTCTGGGAGTTGGTTAATATATATGTTGTTGATCATATTTTTGGAAAACTGATTATTCGTGAACACGATATCTTTTACACCTATCAACAATCCATTTCGTTGCTCATTTCCACCATCGTACCCACTTTGTACATCATGTTTAATGTTACTATGACTTCCTTGGAATCAAGACATTGACTAACACAAGAAAGCATAATGTGAGTCATAAAATCATTTAGAGAATATCATAACACCTTATTCTCAATCTAAAACACCTTAGGATTAAAAAAGTTTATTTATTCTCATCTTATATTAAAATCTGTCAAATCAATTTGTAAAGAAAATGTGAATTATCCTAAGAAAATCCCCTAAGAGTGTCGTAACCAAGAGTGAAGCAAGGATCTTTGTCGTGTATCAGGATACCATGGGTCAAGCCCGAAACTCCTTGTCAGAGTTTTCACTCCTAGGTACATCTATGCTAGATCCACCTCTACCTGTCAGTATCCAAACAGGGATGTATTTCTTGGAAACCCCACATAAAATTTACATTGCCAAAATTTTTGGATGTTCTTTTATACTAATACTTAATGTCTATCTTAGGGTAGTGTTTCCTAATCAGAGTTTTTTTTTAAATCTAGCTTCTAAGGTTTTTACTAAAATTACTCTGATACCAACTGTAATGCCCCAACCCTAGTTACCTTGAATTTGTGCATTATTACATAACATTGGCATGATACAAGGAATCATGTCCTGAAATACCGACCAGTTTAGTAGCCTTTAAAGTACTAGATATATACATAGGTTTTACATTACATCATGAAATAAAAAACAACAATATTGTGTCCCCTTTGAACACTCTTATATACCTTAGCCTATTCTTGTAGTTTAATCATAATATACTTCTTTGCATCCGGGGAAAAATAAAACATAAGAAAGGGGTGATCTCAGATGCTCGGTAAGGATAACAATATAGCAGAATCTGTAATAAATAACAACAAAACATTTAAGGAAATGTATAAGACTAGAACACAAGACTTTTTAAACATAAACTTCAACATAATATGGAAAAGATAAATCAAATAATTCCATTTGCTTATTCACATGATTATTCTACTAGTTAAATAATCACATGTAATATCAATAGCCAATTTCATAATGATGGAATGCATAATGCCAGACTTCATAACCACATAGTCAAGGCCTTGTGCCAAGACTACAAATAAGATTTTGTCAAGGCCTTGTTCCAAGACACTATTTTTTTCTCATGAGACCTACCGATGCATCGAGGATCTATAGCGAGCTCCACCCGTCACTTACTAAGTTCAATGCATTCCTCATATGAAAGGGTGAAACATAATCTAAACATCCGTATTTAAACTAGCATATGAAATGTCAATACTTTAACCATAAACCATGAATGGTATAAACATATCACATCCACAGTAAAACATAACTCATTAAATATAATATAGAATGTTTTATTATAATAAATTAACCTCAATCAATAATAATGAAGGATATTGACATAGAGGAATATAATCATCAAAACTATTTGAGAGAAATATTCTCATTTTTCTTGAAAACATTTAAAAGTATAATTATTTATCAAGAAGATGTTTAAAATAGATTTTTAAATCAAAGTGTATCATGCCACTTTAAAACTTTTAAAAGGAATTTTCATTTTAAAATATTAGTTTCCATATATATAAATCCTTAAAACCATTTTTAAAACATGGACATTAATGAGAAAGATTTAGAAGAATAAATTTTTAAAACATTTAAAATGATATTTTAGTTAGAGTTCCTAACCAAATGAGAGATGCTTGAATAAAAATAATTGAGGTAATAAAAACTTAATAATATCATGTGAATAAAGGGATTCATGATATATTATTTCAAAGTACAGTATATGCACTAAATAAAAGTGAATTGGCACATAACAACAAAGAAGTCTCAATAGAATGTAAGTTGATATGAAATCCCTTATAAAGATAGTATCCTTAGGTTAAGGATAAATAAATAACATAATTATGTGTGAAAATATAAATACACTAAATATGATTGGATATTCAGTATAAAAAAATCAGAGTACATTCACACATATTCTTGTAACAACAACACTAATGACTTGGATGTTTAACTCACTGAATGAAAATTGAGTTAAGATTGCACTTATCAAGTTCATATTGATGAGTTCAGAATTTATCAATGGAGTTATTATGTTATTAAAAATAATATCAAAACAAAGGGGAGCATAAATTAATACATAAATAAATATATAGTGATTTCACACATAATCATGGAGTAAAATAATCAATGAAGTTTGCTTAAACCCCAATGAATTGAAATTGAAATTAGAAATACCCTTATCGATTTGGTGACTTACGAAATATATACCCCATGAGAGAAGTATCATACAATGAAGATTTAATTACCCATAAATTAAATTATATTACATAATTAATACAATCATGGGTAGTACATACACCACACAAAAGAAAATAGTGGAAATATAGCATGAATCTCACAGAAATAAGAAGTGAGATGGAAACCCCTTACCATGTTGTAATCAATCGAGTCATATGAAAAAAAGTTAATAACCACCAAATGAATTACAAAATATCATGAATATAAATTTAATCATGATAATATATATCAAATGTCAGTACACAATACACTGCATGCAATAAATAAGTGGCGAACAATGGAAATCTCACGGAATTAAAAGTGAGATAAGAAACCCCTTACCTTGTACTTTTCCTTGGTATAGGGTAGGATAACCTCCTATATAATAGTTAAATAATTTTTATTAAATTATACAAGAACCAAATACATTAATATGATATCATATATTATCTTCTAATATTGATTTGTTAATAATATTTCAGTAGTATCATCGTTTCGGGTGTTAACTGATTCGTTTTCTTTTATATGATAGGTTACATAAGCCATGTTTGTTATGGATATGATGTATTTGATTCATATACAGAATAATATTATGTTCATAAACATTATTTTTAATCATAAAATGAAAATTATTCTTGAATGATTACGATAGGGAATGAATCTCATCGCGTTCATGGAGATGGAAATCCGTACGTATGCATGAGCGACAATATCATTATATTAATGGTGAAATAGTATGAAATTGTATGTTATATCATATATAAATAATAATTATCATGTTATATTTATTATTTACATTAGTTATACTCATTATTATACCCATCCAGATAATGAAGTGTTTGAATAACAAACTACACCACAACGTGGAGACGGTAAGTCGTACATACGCACATATGGTGACTTTGTCATTTATAGGATGGATAGAATAAAGAATATGTTTGTACCATATTTATAATAAAATAACAGTATGTATAAGTTAATGGAGTTATTATTTTGTTATGGAAACAAAAAATAAAGAAGAAGTGGAAGAAGAAAAGAACTTGAAAGAGGGTGGTGAAATTATTACCTCTTCCTTGGGTGTTTCCTTTTGAGTTGATCAAAAGGGATCCTTAGGTTGGCTTTCTGAAGAAAGTAATGACTCTAGGTTGATTTGAGGAAAGTTTTGAGGATATTTGTGCAGGTTTGGGCCGAGAAAAATGGCTTTTGAGGTAATAAATTAAGAGGGGGGAAGTACCCTTTTATAAGAGAGGTGAGGGTCACTTTAGGAAAACCTTGAAATATTATTTTATAATAAAATAATTTTCGGTTTCTAATGGCTCAAAAATGATTTATTTCAAAGATAAGGTGGGTATGGGTCGAAAACATCTCAACCTATAGGTTTTAGACAAGTTTAGGTTACCAGTTTAACCTTATCTTTTATATTTAACTCTTAGTTAAATAGTTTAACTTTTACCGTGTCTTCTGGTATTCTTACACTATATGGTTAATAAACTTACTCTAAACATCCAAGAAAACCTCAAGTGGTTCATTAATGACATATATAATATTATTTAAGCCCTTTGTCTGAACCTTATATTTTTAGGAATATTATATCAACCAATAATATAGTATTGTTTTTAAAAACTCATTTATGTCAATTTTGACATTATTTAGTATTTGGTTTTTGTAAAAATCATAACAGCATGATTAATTTGAAAAAAAAATAATTTAATCCACTCAAACATGTCATATTAACATATAAAATTAGTTTAATTCATCAAAAGTCTCAAATTTCATTTATTTGGATATTTATTATATCAATTATTTTAATCTTTTACTGATAAGGTAATTACTGCATCATCATTGTGTCATAAATAAATTTAATTATTTAATGTCTAAAAATTATAAATAAAATAACATTACATAGGAAATATTTTTATATTTATAATTAATATTTATAGTTTAATTTATCTTATGAATAACCATATATTAAAAATGGTTTAGTTATTAAACATTGAATTTAACTCTTTTAACTCTTCTTTAAATAAAATAATAATAAATGTCCTAATCTAATCCAATTGGACCAAATAGGATCATATGTTATTCATAAGGTTATGTTTGGTGGAATTACACTTATCCAATAGAATTAGAACATGTGTTAGGATAATTATAATAACATTTTTACCCTTAATTACCCTATTTACTTTTAACTGTGGTAAATAAAAGTCAAAAGTTATTATTCACCAGCAAATTATTTTCATCTTATTGAATCAAAATTTACTTACTGATTTCAACTATGTCTCTAAAATTTTTGAAATTCAACTCACAGAATCGGTAAAATTTAGTTTTATGCAAATTTGCAAATGCTCCTAGAAGGTGGGTAAAAGACAGTAAAAAGTTCAATAAAATTTTATACATCTAATTTTATTATAAAATGACTTGAATGAATTACATAGAAATTATATAGGTATTATATATATATATTTTTTCTTAAAATAAATTTTAATAAAATAAATAATTATTTAAATAAAAAGTCAGTTTTAAACTATAACTCAGTGTTTTTCTATATTCATCAAGAATTGAATGTGTTCAGAAAAATACCAAAAATTCAGCCTAAGCTAATTTCAATATTTCAAATTCATAAATTAATTCTATTTTATCAAATTCAAAACATAGAAGTTGCATTAATTAATTTAAAATTAATTCCTATTGTCGAAACTGAGAAACAGGTTTTTAAAAAGTAAAAACTATCAAAAGATGGACATGTGTTTTTGTCAAATTTAAATGTGAAATTACTTATAATGACCTAAATTTTATTAAATGATAAAAATATAATTTAATTATACTTCCAAACCATTCAAATGTATAATTTAACCCTATAAATTATTTCGATTAAAAAAGTTGTTTCAATTAAAATTTAGTATCTTTCAGTATTCATCAAAATATGAAAGTTATCAGAAAATTACCAAAAATTTATTCAAAATAAATTTTTATGTTTCGATTCTAAAGAAGAATTTAATTTCATTAAATTGAATATATAAAAGTGTCAAAGATTTTTTTAAAAAAGGGTTTTCCATTAGAAGGTGGTAAAATTTCCTTTTTAAAAAATACTTCTTTTATCTGAGAAAATGAATTTGTTCTTATATTATGTCTAAGAAACACATAATATGGATTCTAAAATTATATAGAGTATATAAAATTCAAAATTCAGTTAATACTATTCATAACCGCTTTTGAACGACTAGTTTGGTAAGTTGTGGTGCGCTCAAACTCAGTGTTGCGAGTAGCGCAAGCTATTAAATTATTTTAAAGAAAATAACTTACTATGAAATCTTGGGGTGTTACAAATTTCATGTACACAATATGTCATATGGGTGAATTATTTACAATTAAATCATACTGAGTAGTTTGAACAGCTAATCATTGGGTTTCTTCCAAGTACAAAGTTGTGTACTATTTTATTAATTTTTAAATAAAATTAACTTCTTTATTTTATTTAAAATAATATTGGATGGGAATTTGAGGATTATTTAATGAAATAAGATAAAATTAATTAGTTTATTAATAATATAATTAATCAGATTAATCCATGCATGTTTTATCTTATTAAATAACGAATTGAAATGAATGTTAGCTAGTTATTTTAAATGTGTAATTGTTTCATGTATATGACCAATACTGATCTTAACCATACATGTGTATGATTTAGAATTATTTAATTTGATGTATTTCATGGTTTTTCAATTTTAATTATTAAATTAAATTTTATAGACCTCATTTCATCCCTTTATCCATTATTATGTAAGATCTATTGGTCCAAGGTTATTTATGTAATTAGCATTTTACCAATAATTTTGTTACCCTTGACATGCATGTGAGTTATAAATACTTTTAATCAATGAAGTATCCCAAGGTGCATGGTGGCGGTTAAATATGGAACCAAGATGGTACTAACCCAGGTGATACACAGGTGGATAGGTGGAATGCTACAACTTGTTCCAAGACTGACACAAGGAGTTATTCCCATAGGTCATAGGCTTCTTTATTGCCTACTCAATAAATCAACCATTAGATAAGCTTATGATCGGGTCATTTATTTATTTATTTAGTTTTATATATTCATTATTTATTTTATGGATGTAAGATTTTGATCACATAAATAAATAAATTAATGTGGAATAATGGAATTTAAATAAATTGATTACGCATAAATATTTTATCTGACTTGGTTAATAAATTAAGTAAAATCCACTTAATATTAACAATTAATGTAAAGGATAAAACAAGATATAATCTATGTATAATAAAACAAAAAACCCATCAAGTTAATATTAATTCATTATGTATTCCATTGTTTAAATTAAGATGAACCCATAGTTGAAGTGTTGGTTCAGCCAAAGTTAGGGGCACTTTTAATTATTCAAAAGTCTTAACTAAGATAGTGGGTTGACTTAACCAAACTTTTATTGAATTTAACATTCAATTTTTATTCAATACAAATTTTAAGGCAAGTGTTGAGAAAATCTAAGTCAAGATTTCAGTATTGGAGAGCCCACTCAATGAATCAAGGAACTGCAAGCCCATAATTGGCACAACCACCTACCTAAATACCTTCTTATGATTTTCATGGCCAAATTATAGATCATTAATAAGGGAAATTTTGATGATTTCCATAGGAATTTAAAGGAAACTATACATTTCAAGTTAAATGGTGAGGGATATTGAGACATCATAAAATAGTGGTAGAATTAATAAAATTAATTATTATTATTTCTCACATATTTTGTAATCAAGAAAAGAACCAATCATATTTTTTTACTGAAAATTAATTTTTTATTACAAAGATAGACCCTCTTTTAAGGGATAAGGGGGAACCCAAACGACTTTAAAGGCATACAAATACATTCAACCCCTCCAGTCCAATGTCCAAAGATCAAAAACAATTCGATTCAAATATGAAAAGTAGGTTCCTCCCCAGCATCAAAATCATTATGATGAGCTTTCACCTTCACATCATTGTTCGACTAGCAGTCTCGTGCACAAATGCACGGGCACGGTACCAATGGAAAACGTCATACCCTCTCAATCGTCCAATTCCGAATAGTCATGAATGGTGAAATATTTCTACTCCAAAACTCCTCTAGATTCATCCCTTAATGAGAACCGGATGCATTGACCCATAGATCGCGAACTGAAGCGCCACAAACTAAACAGACCAACCATTCCATAGATTCACAAATTCAATAGAAAAACCATCCAAAGTTTTCCAAAAAAACCATCCATCATGCTGCAAAACCACCACAGTAAAACCCTCACTGCAATCAATTTGGTCCGCCACCATGAAGCCATAACAGCTCTTTATACATCACCCCAAACTAGGATGTCGTTTATCAAAACTCCATCAACGGTCATCGGAAATGAATCCAAGACAACATCACACACCACCTCCATCGATCCGAGAATCCCTAACCGAAACCAAACAAGCCAGAATCTCACCAGATGCCTGGAGATGGAAAAGAAAGCCTCAAAAAACCAAATTCAGAAAACAAAATCGAACAAAAACCACCACATCACTGTCAACGGAATACACCCGAAGAAGATCATGCCGCAAGCCACTCCCATCGCCACCTTTAGATCCGCACGCACATGAAGACCGCAACAAACCTCCCACCTCACCCAATACTGACGCTGAAACGAGGCACTGCCCCTCAGACCGCAGAAGAAGATGCCCCGTCTTGGACTGTACCACCGCCTAGAGAAACCCTAGCCAGATCTACAGCTAGGGCGAAATAACAGGCCGAAAACGAATCACCAGGAAACGAACCCACAATATGCCTCCACGAATGGGGAACGGTATGCCGCAAAGGAGCCTACAGAGGTGCAGATAAAGAAGTCGCCACCATCCTCGGATGGGAAGAGAGATGGTGAAAGGGGGAGAGACAATCAAAGGTAGAGCCCCTTATGGGCGTATCGGTCCATATAGAAAATGAATACCCAATCATATTTTTAAATTATTTTATAAAATGTAAAGAAAACCCAAAAATAATAGTTGGATCAATATTTTAACTAAAGGTATTTATTTACAAATACAAATTTCTAGATATGGTAAAATCATTTATGAATTTTATTATTATTAGAAATTTTATACTATGTGTCAGAATCCCCTACTATTGGTCTGTCACCCCAGCTGGTGATAGAATGTGAAAATGATATCTACGAGAGATATGTTGATAATGCTTCTTATGTTTGTTGTATTATATTATCAACTATGTCTGAAGATTAAATGATACAATATAAATACATGGATTCTTACACTATAATATCCTATATTATTTCTCTTGACAAATATAAGGATGTACTTGAAATAAATAAGATTTCCAATGCACTATATAAGTGTAAACTAGAAGATGAAAATCTTGATACTAATCATGTTTTCAAAATGTCAAGTTATATGATCAGTTAGAAAAATTGGTCTTAGACATAGATAATAAATTATCCATTAATATTTTCTTATTATCCTTACCACCAAGTTTATCCTTATTTTTCCAATATCAAGTAAACAAAATTGATAAATCACTCAGGAAAATTTTTTCTATACTTTACCAAGTGTATAAGGATTGGTTGAAATCTATTTCTCCACCCCTTATAGTGAAAAGTTTTAAATAATAGGGTTAAGATCCCATGGATAATCAAAATCCAAAAGATCCTTTATGATATCCTTCAAAGAAACAAAATATTCAACATTAGAAGAAAGAACAAGAGGCTATTTTCTTCCTATGTGGAAAGAATAGACACTAGAAAAGAAATTTCAATAAATTAAAAAATAAAGTAGTTGCATCCACATCAGGTATATTCATATATTTTCTATTCATTATGTCTATATTAAATACAATATGCATACAAAATACATGTATTTAAATATAAGAAATTAGTAAGAATAGAAAGGTTATAGAGTGAACTCAAAATGAGCTAAGAAAGGAATATTTCTATGTCATCTAAGGGGGGATCACTATTTCTCATTACCAGATTGGATTGATTCAATTTTATAATAAGTGTTAAAAAAACAATTATCTCATTGTATGGGTAGACACAATGATACATTATTTCATTTCAAAATAAATGTTTTTATGGTACTTAAATACTAAACTAACGGTTCAGTAACTCTTGAATCACAAATATCTATTGTAGTGAATGATGAATATAAAATATAAAAATCTTAACAGATTGTGAAAAAATAATTATTTATCAAATAAAACTAAAATTATTTTACCTAACTATACCCATTATATTTTTTTCATTCTCAATTGAGTTAAGATACTATATATACAAATAAATTACTTATCATGTTTTAGATAAAGAAACATTTTTAAATAAAGGCATGTCATAAAACCTTTAATAGTTGGTTCAACATGGATGCATGAATGATTATAAATCTAAAGTTAACTTTATATACTTTATGATAGAACTTTAAGAAATTTTATAAATGATCAGTGAAGTAAATGAGTGTAGTTGGTAAATATTAAGAAATTTCCAAGATGTCTTTTCAAAGAACATATTATCCAAGTAATCATTGATCATATATATGGAGTAAAGGTTATCACAAACTCATATTTCCTTATATACATAAATTACATGATGGTAGTAAAAATAAGATCAATGATGAGTCTTATATATATTAAAAATCTTCCATTATTCCTTCCAAGACATATTTTTCAAATAAAAGTGAAATAACTAACTGTATGACAACTATATTGTCTAATAGGTATAATATTAAATGTGATATGATAAGAATATATTAGGACACTACCACAATTTCTTGTTAAAAACCATTTGTTAAAATATATCCTTATATACAAACGAACATCAAAACACTAAGTTTCATCTGAGTTAGTGATCCTATAGCCACTATGGATATTAATGTCTAGTCAAGGTCTATTGTATTTCCATAAAGGAAGCATGTCTCTTTGAAGATGGTGGGAGAAAACTTAACATCTATAGGTTAAGGATCTAGATTCATATAAGTTGGCATTGAAATACTGGACTCTATTAAGATTAGTGGGAGGAGTAGATCCATAGACACATATAGCATAGGAACTTATAACCAAAGAGGTCATTCAAGTTCACCATGGTGGGTGATACATATTTTATTCATCCATAATAAATATTCCTTAAAATAAGTATTAAATGGTACTATTAAAAGGTTGAAAAGTATGTATAAATTCAAATAATGGTCTCCACATATCAAGATTTAGGGATCCCTCATTTTGAATGTTTCTAAGACTTGATACTTCTGGTGAGTATTCAAGAGAAAATAGACATGGATGGTATAAAAAATAATGATATAACATGATACATTATTGAAAGGTTTAGTAAATGAAAAAAAATTATTCACCACTTATCATGACTAAAATACTTTTTGAATTTACTTGTCAACATATATTTTTATGATCATGATATGGGGCTATTGATTGTCAATGCCACCTCATTGATAGGAATCCTTATGGAAGATGACTATATGATGAGACCAAAAGATGGACCTATGGTATATGTATACTATGAAAAACTAAAAGGACCAGTGAGATCAATAAATACCAATAATATATGTATATTACATAAATTCATTTCTGAATAAATCATGTATAGTGATCATAGAATATTCATTTGGAAATGAATGAGTGACATGTGTCTCTAACTAGTTATTGAGAGCACTATAAGTTTTTAACATTAATGTTTTGATAACATATGAAAATAATTGTTGTGTTATTCTAGTTTTCTAAGACTAAAG
Source organism: Viscum album (assembly GCA_963277665.1). NCBI lineage: Eukaryota > Viridiplantae > Streptophyta > Magnoliopsida > Santalales > Viscaceae > Viscum > Viscum album. The sequence goes on along the minus strand of OY728155.1, from coordinate 1,632,986,987 downwards.
AATGATATTTCTCCAAGTATGACTTAAAGTAACAACCATGTTCTAGGGAACAAGATCTACTGAATAGATCTATGAGTTTTATAAATCTAGTCATACTGCATATATTAACAACATAATGAAAAATAATATTTGAAACAATTCAAGACTAGATTGTTGTTGGCTTATAATCCTTCTAGTAAAACAAGCATGGGCATAGGGAGAGATTATGGAGATTTAAATAATTTCACAAGATTAAGTGCTATGAATTCATATTATGTGCCATAATATGTATTGAATCTTGATATTACTTACTCATGAAGCATCGTATGTAAATATCAAAAAGTTCCATCATATTTTCATAGACATTCAGTTAGAACTATCTGAAAGTACTTGGAAAAGTAGAACTAGATGAGTTCTTGATGTCTAGAGTAATGGGAATACTAGTGATCAAAGGAATTGAACACTTGTCTTTATTGAGTTCAATTTGATATAGTATCACTAATAAGGCTATAATATATGAAAGAAACACTTATTACAACCATTATTTTACATATATACAATATCTAAGTACATTGTGGCTTCTGATGTGGCTTAAGAAGTATTTTAGAAATGTCTCGTTCTGATTTTGGGTTATAATAAAAGAAAGAGATTTATTATTTTATGATAATATTTAAATATGTATTTAGTTATAATTTTGGGATTCTGATATGGGAACAAGAGGGGGATAATCAGTTATATCACTAATTCAATGGTTTTCTTAAGATAGTAATGTTGCAGTAAATAGATTCACTTCAAAGACATGTGGCTTAACAAACCCTATCCGTAGAAATATGGTAGGCCAAACAACTATATCCATACTTAGTATAATCATGTTAATCTAGTGAGTAGTAACCAATCATTAGTAGTTTACTCTAGTGAAAGTGGTATTTTATTGGAGTTGGTGTATTTTCATGCATCAGGATTGGAATGAAGGTTAACATTCCACATATATCTATTAATTGCATTAGATAGAGCCCAAATAATTAAATTCCAATTGAAATTGTGATATGTACCCTAGTGCATTATTTTTATCATTCTTTTATTTGATCATGTTTTATTCTATGCTTGAGTGTATATATGTGTTTGTGACTAACATGAAAATGTTGGTGATATAGACTTAAGCCTTGAATGAATTTTTTTAATAAAAAATTGGATCGGGTTATCCCTTTGAATAAGTGGTGGTTTCAATGAGTTCAAAAATAATTATAATGAACCAATTTCATTTTTTTTTATGAAATAAATGTTTTAATATGGAAACTTCTATGGGGGGATTAGTGGATGCATGATTTTAAACACTTCTCAGGAATGATAAGAATTATGTTGGGAAGAATTGTAATATCCTCAAATTTAAATTATAATAAACCCATCTTTCATTAATAAATTACAAATATTTTTGGTGTTTAAATTTAATTTTTCAATACTTATGTTTATTAAAGGATTTATGTCTGGGTAAAATCCCTATTAACACATTGGAATATTATATGAAGTATTTTTGGAGTAAAGTGCTGAATTAGCATGGAATTCCGAGACCTAAAGAGCCTCGGTGTTATTTTAATAAAAAAATATTAAATACATTACATTACATGAGATTTATTTTTCCAAAAAAAAATATCTCCCAAATAGTGTATCATATTATAAATCTAAGACTGCCTTTAGGTCTGGAATATGGGTTTTATCTTAGGTGCAACATTACATTTATGCATGTCAAGTGTTTTGAAATATCACACGTGAAGGTAATTTATTTATTATTTTTATTATATTTTTTTCTGAAAAAAATTAAATATCTCTCCAACAGTGTATCATACAAGAAATATGAGACTTCCATTAGGTTTTAAATGAAGGGTTTACTATAGGCGCGACATAAAATTTTTTCATGTCGGGTGTTTGGATACATCGCATTTAAGGGTAATAATAATTGGTATATAATTGTTTTTTAGGGAAGTTATAAATAATAATAATAATTTTATTATTATTATAATTATTTTTTGAGTCGAAGACACAAAAATAAAAAAATACTTCTGTAATTAAAAATTGTGTTCTGGTGGAAATAATGAGTGGATAAAGTAATAATGGTGATATTATTAATTTTTCTAAATATTTTTTTTCTATGATTAATAAATATTTATTAATCTATTATTGTTTTTTAATGAATGTTTATTTTGAAAAAATTATGGTGAAAATGATGAAGGAGATTTGATAATAATGATAATAATAATAACATATTATCATTATTATGATTATTATTAAATTGGGAAATCATTTTTTGTGTGTCTTAATAATGTACATGTATATATGTACACATGGGTGTGTGTTTATATATAACCTATATATATATGTGTGTGGGTTACACACGTGCGCACGTGCTCGGGTGTATATATTTATATATGGATGTGTGTGTGTGTGTGTGTGTGTGTGTGTGTATAACGTGTGTGTGTGTAAGGGTGTATATATATGTGTTTGAGTTTATATACAAGGTATATATATAATGATGATTTTTTAAATATATTTAATGAATGTTTTAATGTGTTTAAATGAGGGGTTTTAATAAAAAATGAAGGATGTTTATTTTGGGTGGCGTGAGGCTTTTAAGAGGAAGAAATAATTAAATAAATATTTAAGAGAGGTTCAATGGGGGTTTTTCAATAAAGGAGGAGATTTATGAGGTCCAACATATGGAATAAACAATTATTCATTAATTAATTAATAGAAAATAATGAAATAAAATGAAAAATATATAAAGGGGGTTGGGGGAAGTATGTAGCATAAAGGAGGGTCCCTTACCATCCCTCATGCCTCTCTCTATCTCTCTCACCCCTCTCTATTATTCCTTTTTTTATTTTTATTTTATTTTTATTTTTAAATTTCTCTCTTCGATGTCTCCTATGATATGAATCAAATTGAAGCGTCGTTGGTTTCGTTGGGTTTGTCTCAATGATCTGAATTTTAAACATTGTTTTATTTATGATGGAAACAGGTTTTTGGTGGTTCAATTAAATTCATATGTAAACCCTTGTATTTAATCATCGTTGTACCTAAGGTAATAAGCTCTTTACATTATTGAATGCTTTATACAATTTATTGGCATGATTGTTTGGCATGTGTGTGTGGCTTGTGAGACCTATGTTTGATGCTTGATCACATGATGTGTGTGTTTATATTATTTGATATATTCTTGTGTTGGTTATATATGGATTATGATGACTATTATTATGGTACTCCTTGGATTTGTGTGATATTGACCTATCATTTTCATTATGTGTTGTATATGTGGTATTTTATTATTACGGTTAAGCATGAATGTTTGGACTATTAGGTTGGTATGTGAGATGTGACACATGTATATGATACTATCCTCCAAGATGGATGTTCCAAACTTGGGTCGGCATATACATGTACTATTCTAGTAAGTGGGATGTGTTAGATGATCGAGACTATCCATACAGGAGGTATGTTCTAGACTTGGGTCGGCATTTTAGGTTTGACGCATGGTTGGGGTATCCAATCAAGACAGATGTGTCAGACATATGTCAACATGTACTTGGACTATCCATGCTGGTGGAATGTGTCACTTTCATAGGGTTATTCACTCTAGGTGGATGTGTTAGGCTAGTTTCTAATGTTTCATTTGGAATTGTTCCAAAGTAGATATGTTTCTCCTATCATGGTGCCGAAGCAGGTAGATCCAGTCCCCAATGGCCCGTCATGTGGTTGGTACTTGTGCGAGTTATTGTTTTTATATATGTACATTGTTAGGTCCATGAAATGCACTTATATATTTTATTGACTAATTTTAAGGGTCATTGGTGGTGTCCTACTGAGTATTTTACTCACACCCTACTTGAGAATTTTGGTGCTCTTATAGATTTCATGATTAGGGATTCATTGAAGGGAAAGGTCCATATGGTGGACAGTTGAGAAGGTAGAGATGGAGGATGCTGAGGATGTTGGAAGGATTTTGAATAGGGCATCAACTACTATTTTTATTTTACTGGATTACCCTATACCCTGGATCCATGTTTAGTCTAGTTATTGTATCATGTATTTCATCATTAAGTTTCTATATGTATTGCTCTGATAATTTATTTTATTTATTATATTGGTTATTTTTTTCTCTGTGCACTCTTATGGAGGGTATAGTCTCCCAATGATTCCACTTGAGATCCTCCCTACTAGTCAGTAACCTCTAACATACTAGGAGGTGTTCTTGAGGTCATGTGTCATTCCGACTTGGACCTAGTGGTTTGGTTCAGGATGTTACATGTCTATTGTGTAGGGTTAATCGATAATTGAGAATCATTGTGCATAAAATATTTACCTCTTGACACCTCCTCCTCTCCTCCTCTCAATAATGATAAGATCTAGAGAGAATAATTCAAGGTCAAAGGATGAGCAATTCAAATCAATAACACAATATTATATATTCAGTTTTCTAATAGCTGATGTTACATCGGTGTTTTTTGGAGATCGAAGGGGCATGTGTGGATCACCGCTAGAGGGATATTACACATGGATCCTTAGATTGAAATGAAGGTAAATAAAAAATGGTATTTTGGAAGATCAAAAACATCATCGAAGAAAGGATCCTAAGATGTGGTAATTATTTTCTTTAGATCTAAATTAATTAATTTTCAATTTAACATGAAAAGATCCTCTTCGATTTCTAGGTTTTTGTTTGTCAATATCTGATTGGAAAAAAAATTGGTCATGCGATTCATGTAACTGAAAAAATTAAAAATTATCCATTAGATCAAGAAAATAATTATGATTTATCACCCACCCCAGTGCTTTGGTTGTTCCCAAAACCTTTAATTCCTTCAAGATTTAAGGAACTACAAGTGATCGATGCATAAAACACAAGACAATTGATTCACCATTATACCACCCAGAAATAAATTAGCATTTCTTAGAGGTCAAAGGAGCATGTGTAGATCACTTCTATAGGTATTATATACTTGGATCCTCATAATGTAATGAAAGAAATCTGAGAAGGGTTTTTCAAAAGGCCAACATCATAATCAGAGAAATTTCTTTAGATGAGGTAACCATTTATCTTGATCTTAAATAAATTAATTATAAATTTAATGTGAAAACATCCTATCTGGGTTCTAGATTTTATTTTTGTCAATATTTAGTGGAAAATTTTTGATATTCAAGTTGTTAACCTCATTTAAAATATTGTTAATGATCCACCATATCGATAATCTTTTATCCCTTCTATTCTCACTAAGGAACTTTCGTTGCACCCATAACCTTCAAGTGGTATCAGAGTGGTCACATTTCAAATTTATAATTATTTACATGATTGTTGATACATATGCATAGTAGTGTTTATATATTTCATTTCAAGAATATTTTTTCATCAATCCTATTTTAATTAACATGTTTTAGACATATTAATCATCATCATTTAGTGTTTCATTTTCTTAATGGAATAAGAACATATGAAGATAAACCAGAGATTCCATTGGGATGTATTGAATATTATGACTGGATAGCATGGGATTATATGGTGTTTAGTAAAAGTACACATCGTGTAACCAAGTTAAGTGCACCTGGATGTGTCGCAGGATACATGACACACTGAGCAGTAACTACATACGGTGCATTTATTTCACACCATGTGTAGACCTATCCAACCTATCACACAACATATAGTATTAAATGACATATAGATGGAATACACACCATTTATTCTACACAGTTTAGGGGGAAAATCATGCAAGTTATGCTGTCATATACATGGTCAAAACTACATTAGATGGAAAACCTAGATAAATAATGACATAAACAATGTGTATTTAGTGTACACTATGTGCAGTGTGTAATATCTCATCTTTTTTAGGTATTTTACCCTTTTAATTTTCTAGGAAACCACTTTGTTTTGAGATTACCTTCTCTTTAAACCATCATGGTTGAGTTTTTTTTAGGATAGAGAGCATTTTCTAGGGAAAATGACCCAAAGTTTGGAGATGTAGGTTTTTATGAATTTACTGAAGTTTGGGTATAATCATGTCAAATGGATTACAAGGGTTCTCCATGGTTTTGAAAGTCTTTGGAAAGTGGTATGTATTTTTCTATAGAAACTGGTCTTAGAGCTGTCTGCTGGGCATTTACACACCATGAACATTTTACATGGCATGTAAATGTGGCCATACATACATCATGAACTAGTTCATGACATGAAATGGTTATATGCCATGATATTGGTTAACATCGTGTAATGCTTGATTGGGGTTATTTTAACTCAAAGTAGTGTGTTTTTTGACATAACTCATTAATTGATAATTACACGACATGAAAGGATTACACACCATGTATTTCTTTGGCTCGGTGGTTTTAAGGCCACACTATAAGCATAATTATTTTATCATCCACATGTAGTCTTACTCTCTCAAATCCTAGGGAAACTCTAGATGATTTTTTAGTGCTTCCTTCTATTCTGGATTTCATGATTAAGAGTTTGATTCCCAATCGGTTGTTTCACTTCGGTTTTCCACTCATTTCCTTGTATTCCTCATTTAAACGGTGTAATATTTTAACTGTTATGGAATCATGTGTTGATCTTGATCTTGTGTGATCTAGGTTCTTCATGTGATCACCATTACCTTTTTTATTGTTGTTGTTACCCATTGGAAGCATTGTTTTGATCACCAGATTAAGGTAGGTGGTCAAAAACATAATCCTTTGGTATGTTCTAATTGTTAAGTATATGAAATATTCTGTGATTACATTAACACAACTTTAAAATTAAATAACATAATAAAGGATAATCATAAATCATATTTTTAGACTACTATATGGATCTCTTTTGATCCAATAGTGTTGTGAACTAGATTGCGATTACTCATAGGGTAAGCCTACCCTTAAACAGTAGTGAATTGGATAATGGATTAAGTATGATTTAGCATGACATGAGATCTCATTTGATTACTTATGATAGATTCACCTTGTAAAATGGATTACTTTCTTATGTAAATGTCTGGAAAAATATGATATGATAAGGTTATGTGCACTAACATCTTAATGGTTAAAGACAAAACTTGATAAATGAAAGGAAATTGAAAGATTGATGGTAATTGAATGAATTAACCCTTGTAGATTATGATGTTATTTGTGTTTTAATTCATACTAAAATGATTATATAAATGGTTTTTCCTAATTTTCAAAAATGCTTATATATAGGGATCTTCCTGCTATGATGAAATGCTTATATAAAGGGATCCTCCTGATATGTTGAAATGACTATATAATGGGATTGGTTTGGTATACTAAATTTCTTATATAAAGGACTTGGTAAGGTATGCTAAAATGGTTATATAGAGGGATTTTACCAATTATATGATTATGTCATGGACCTGTGATTGTGGTTGTAATGGTTGTGTTACATGCTCAGAGATATTCTAACATAGTGCTGAAGTAGGTTTTTTTATGTATTTTATTAAATTATTAATTAATACATTTGTTTATCACTTTTTTTCATACGCTTATTTATAAAAATGTTTTTGTTTAGACACAGTGGTGTTATCCTATTGATTTTTACTCACACCCTATTCATGTCTTCATTTGTTACCCAGGAAGATTACATGAATGTAGGTTTAGATAGGGGAAAAGGGCCTTGTTGTTGATTTTTTTATGGATGGATGGTTTAGATCATGGAGATGGGACCAACATGAGGTTCAGGACTGAAGTATTTTGATTTTATTTATGTTAGCATGGTATTTTGTCTTAATTTCATTTTGAAATTTAGATACATTCTATCCATTCAATAAATTCTCATTTGGTTATTATTATATTATTCATTATTCATTATTATTTGGTTTATTGGTTCTTCTTTAATCTTCAATTTGTACATTATATTGTTTCCTCTATTTTCATTACTCTGATATTTATTATATTGTTTATTTATATTATGTTGAAACTTTATACCATTGGGTATAGTATCCCCACTATTTCCTATATCCCCCCCATTGCTAGTCGAAAACCTCCGGTGAATGGGGAGGGACTCTTGTGGTCCAGTAACCAACCTTATTTGGTCACATGAGAGAGTTCCATATTTGGGTAAATTAAAACGTGGCATCAATGGTTCAAGTTCGTCTTTCTATTGCTCGACTATTTGGTAAAGTTATAAAGAAGACTAAGATGTGTTGAGTCATGGTAATGAGCTTGTTCATGAGAGTATCTAACTCATTTTCAGGTAGGAATCTGAGTAATAAGGGATGGGATTGATGTTCATGTGTTTTCTTATTAAGGTTTGATTTTATTTCACCTTGGGTGATTCAAATGATGTGTGATGTTATTGTTTCTCAATATTTATACTCATGGCTCGGTATAGCATGAGATGGGTATTCATGCATCATGATAGGCACATAGAGATATATCTTGAAATGTTTTTTTTTTCATGATAGGGACACATTTATTGAATGTGATATATTTTCTTATATGAAATATGAAATGAGATGCCTACTATATCTGATAAATTAAAATGAAAGAACTGTTATGTCATGCTAAATCACCCGTTAATCCATGTTAAGATATACCATGATCTAGTGGTTCTATATTATTGTCACCTATTTAAGTTGTACTTTTTGATAATCAATGTTCTAAGGAGTTTGTATGACTTTTATAGAAAATCCATCCTCATCATATTTGAATTGAGTATCTAGAGATTGACAATCAGCACACTCCTAACACATCTAAACTAGAGTTTCTTATAGATCCAAAGGATCAAATGGTTGTTTAGCTTTGTGATAGATTCCTAAGAGTTATGTGATCCATGGAAAGGGATATTTTTTTGTGTCATGCCTTCGATATCTGAGTTGAAGAGAGAGTTTTGACTATGTCATCTACCGATATTCACTAGGGAGGGAGGCCCCTAGGCTGCCAAGTTTTGGGATTGAGTGAGTCCAAACAATCTTCAAGAACTGTAAAGACCCATAATTTCCATGATTTTTTTTTAATTATATGGGAATTTTATGAGACCACAAAAATTGATGGCGCGTGATTCCGAGGCCCGGTGTGCCTGAAATGAATTTTTGAACTTTATTTTGGGTACATTCAGTAAACATGCGAGTGGGTTTTTGTAACTTTTGAACCAGTGCTTGGAATTGAAATCTGAGGACATCGTTGGACTCACATCACCAGTATTCGCTTAAGGAAACTTTCACCTTGACGCCATTTGGTCAAGGATGAAAGTTAGTTTTTGTGTTTTTCGTGAAAGAATAAAATAAATTAAAAATGTTAAACATTTTTATTTTTGGAAACCTCCCATGGGGATGTTATAAAGGTGGGGACCACCTAAACTAAAACCCCCCACATGTATGTTATAGAGGTGGGGACCACCGAGCCTAAAACCCCCATTTTGAATTCAAAGGTGGGGACCACCCAAACCCCTTTAAGGAAAGGTAACTCTTGAACTTCCTCCCATTATTTAATTATGCCAACTCCCCATTAAATTGTTGGATCCAGTTAACATTTAATGAAATGTGTCAGCATTTTATTTATGCCAACATAATTAATCTTCTTAAGTTAAATTATATTGGAACCTATTTATTTTGGTGGGAAAAGGAGAAGGGGAGATCTTTTGGGAGGATTACACTTCTCCAATGAAGAACACCTTCCAACGAAGATCATTCTCCAACGAAGAATGCCCCCTCCAGAATTAGAGAAAGAGGGCGATGCAAGAGCCTGACTTCAGAAGCGTGTTACTGAAGCGACGATCGTTGGCACCATCTTCGCCTTCACCGTTTTCATCTCGCAACACAAGAACAAACATTCAAGGTAGGGTTTGATGTTTTAAATACCTCCTGTACCCGTTCTAATGTTCTTCCAGATTCAAAAGTTGTGAACCGTTTTCTACCACTCTAACACGGAGGATGCGGGCCAAATGAACATGGCCCGACCTCTCCGCAATCCCTTGTGGTTTTTGATGAAATCCTGGCGATGGCGGAAGATGGAAAACGAAGGTTGGCCACATGACGGAGTAGCAGCGTGCGTCCGCCCCGCCCGACGAGCAAGGGCCGCATCTCATGCCGCGGCGATGAATGGAGGATGGCAGTCGACCCGACCCCCTACGAAGGCATGGCGCCTGACCACGCTGCGTGGAGAGCACAGCTGGCCATCCAGCCAGCCACGGCGGTCCGCCGCACACAGCACCGCGCCGCCCAGGCCAGGCCACCCAGGCCAGACCACCAAGCCGGGCCAAATCCATCAGTCTGGGCCACCCAGCGGGTCAGGTCGGGTCGACTCGAACCGGGTCGGACCGGACTCGGACCAATTTCACCCCATTTCTGCTCTTTTGGCCATAACTTTGGCACCAGATGTCTATTTGACGAACTGTCTATGGTGCCAGAAACCTTGGAGAGAGACTGTCCTTTTGGTATACCCCAATTGAGTTTTGGATAAAGTTGGGGTACGGTCGGGTTGGATCGAGCATGAATCCAACCGGGCCCTCGGGACTAAAATGATAATAACTTATAGATCGGGAATCAGATTGACGTACCTTCTATGATGTTGATACCCCTTTTACGTGGCGGTCCATTGGGATACTTCCTCGTGGGACTTCGTGGAAGTTGAAGTATCGACCAGTAGCTTGAGGAGCGGTGTAATATCCCAGGTAAATAAAAATATGAAATTTTTATATTTATTAATATTTGTGAATAAAAATTTAATATTACTTTAAAGGTAATGTTATGTTAGATGGCATACCCAATACGCAACAACAAGTTTCTTTGAAATCTTACGTTGCACACTAATAATACAATAATATTATTTTAAATGGTAGTTAACACCAAGCCGTTTTAATGGCGGAAATGAACAGAACTAACTAAAAAATGATTATATATGTTTTTTAAATATCTTAACAATTACCCAATAAATGATAGAGTCTTAAAATGCGAATGAATCCAAATTTTAAGCATAAATATTCTCATATTCTTTAAAAGGTCGATTAACCGCCTTTTGATAGCGAACCCTTTTTAAAACCACTTTTAGAAAATTTTATATGTTATATTTGACAAAATAAAATCCTTCTTTAGAATCGGGACATCAAAATTTACTTTGTGTAAAAAAAATTTATTTTTCCGATAAAGTTCATTTTTAATGAATAGTGAAAATGCTGTATTTTAATTCAAAACCTCCTTTAAATATAATTTATTTATATGATTAGATTATCTTTTTAATTGGGTTTAAAGTATAGTTAAAATATGTTTTTACCATTTAATTCAATGGTGGTCATTGGAATTAATTTCACTTTGAAATTGGACATAAACAAGTGTCAATTTTTTTATAGATATTGTTTCTTAAAAACACGCTATTTGTTTTTGACAATGGGAATTAATTATAAAATTAATTAATGCAACTTATATGTTTCGAATTTTTTAAAATAGACATTATTTTTGAATTCGGAATATCAAATATAGATTAGGGAGAATTTTGGGTATTTTTCTGAAAAACATCAATTTCTGATGAATAGTGAAACCACTAAGTAGTAGTTAAAAACTGAATTTTTCGTTTAAAGAAAATTTTACCGCTTCTGTGAATTGAATTTTAAAAATCCAACATACGTGGTTGTCATTAAAAAGTAAAATGTGGTTCAATGGGATGAAAATAATTTTTGGTGAATAGTAACTTTTGAGTTTTATTAACCGCGATTATAGGTAATTAAAGTAATTTAAGGTAAAAATAATGTTATAATAATATGAAATTACCTTTACACATGTCCTAACCTTATTGTATGATTCATGGAAGACCAATAAAATCCATGGGTCAATTTGGGGACCCCATGGATCCACCTGGGTAAGATAATGACATTAAAAAAAATTATTTAAAGTTAAAATAAAAATGTCACAAACAGGTATTGTTTTACTAAAACAATTTTGACATGGGGTTATATAAATTATCTTTTTGAATATAAATAATAATTAGAAAGCTAAAAATATTTCCTACATCATGGTAATTTTTTTATAATTTTTAGAAATCAAATAAATAAAATTATTTATGACACGATGATGATGCAGTGTTTACGTCATTATTGAATAATTTAAATAAATAAGAAGATAAAGTTTAAAAAAATATCCAAAACTTATACAATTCTTATTATATGATTTTATTTCAAACATGGGCCACCTTATCTTTGACTTTAATGTTTTTTTGAACTTTAGAAACCGAAAAATATTATATAATAAAATAATATTTTCAAGCTTTCCAAAAGAGCCCCTCCTCTCCCTTATAAAAATACCCCACTTCCTACCCATTTCTCACACTTCCCAAGCCCTTTGTATCGTCCAAAATCTACTAAATTAATCTCTCAATATCCATATATTCATCCTAGAAGCCTTACCTTAGGCAGAAAGAACTTCAAAAACCCTTTTGGTTCAAACCAAGGGGAGTCACCCGATTTAAAGGTAATGTCTTCTCTTATGTTCTTTTGTATTATTTTGCTTCTCCAAACTGCTAAACTCTTTTTATTCCTTTATTTTTTAAAAACACCAGTATCTTAAATATACTATTATGTTTTTATGAGAAGCATTCTAGCTAAACTTACACACACCACCATATAATGGGTGAAGAACATACTGTTTCTGTGGACGGCGAACTACTGCCTCACGAAACGATGATTGTTCAATTATCTTCTACCGCCTCTCATGGTGGTCATTAAGATGTAACTATATTTATATATGATATGTATTAATTTTATGTTTTCCTTATTCTTCTTTATTTTTAATTTATGGCATACCTTTATGGTTTCCATAATAGGTAAACGCGATAATTTAATTTTAGGAAGTGCGGACTACCGCCCCCTCAAAGTGATATGACTCGTTCATTCCATACATGGAATGTATAAAGGATAGAATTTATGACATTATGTAACATATATAACATATATATTATAATTTAATTATAATATACCTATGTATCATTATGTTTTCATTCCATTAATGTATGAAATAGAAATGAAAGTAGTGTTCATGCGTACGTACAGCTTACCGTCTCCATGAACGGTGCATTTCTTTTTTTATCTACAAATGTTATGTACTATTATAAATACATAAATATAATGTATATATATGATATATATTAAATCTAAATGATTAATATAATTCTGGAGATAATGGACTCTTGACCACATGGACAATTTATAATTATAACAAGTTCATTTTTTGACTTATGTTCCGAACATCAACATAATGTCTGATATGAACTCAAACAATTAAATAATTGTTATATAAAGGTAATAAGTGATATAAAAGTAATAATAAACTTGAAAAATATTCTTAAGTGAGTATAAATTAACTTAAGTTTGTCATTCAGTAAGAACAAGGAACATACGAGCGAGTCAAGTCGGACAGGTGGTAAGGGATTTCTTATCTCACTTTTAATTCCGTGAGATTTCCATTGTTCGCCACTTATTTATTTCATGTGGTGTATTGTGTACTACCATTTGATATATATTATCATTATTATATTTGTATTCATGGTATTATTTGATTCATTTGGTGCTTATTATCCTTTGGTCATATGACTCGATTTATTACAACGAGGTAAGGGGTTTTTATCTCACTTTTTATTCCCGTGAGATTCATGCTATATTTGTCACTATCTCCTTTGAGTGGTGTATGTAATTCCCATTATTCTAATCTTTGTGTAATTAAAATTTATTTATGCGTATTTACAACAACATTTTATAGTCCTTCTTTCATGGGGTATACGTTTTGAAAGTTACCCAAATCGGTAAGGGGACCTTTCACCCTCTTCTTTTTAAAAGACTTATTTTTGTTACGTCTTTTAATTTACCTCTTCTTATGTTGGGATATGTTCTTATATATCATTATTTCTTTAAATTTTATGTCCAAGTGATGAGATACCCTTTTTATCTATCATCAACTCATTTTTTGAATTTTAAAGTGACGACATTAGGCTGTCGAATTTCCGTAAGGGAACTTCATAACCCAATTTCAATTCTTTGGTTTAAACCTCTACTTCTTGATTATGTTGTGATATGAATATGTGTGGATGACCTATGATTGTTTTACACTTAATATCCACTTATATTGAGTGTATTCATATTTTTCACACATAATTATCTAATTGATTTATCCTTAATCTAAGGATACCATATTTGTAAGGGACTTCGTCTCAATCTCTTTTCATTGAGGCATACTTCAATTTATATACGACCTTATTTTATTAGTTGTATAATAAACCCTTTTGACTTTTAATTTCAAAAGGAATCTTTTTACATGAAGTGTTTTACTAAACTACAAAAGTAATGTTTTTGTTTTACGTATGCGGCGACAACGACTTCTTCGCCGCCGTGACCATTATTTGAGTTTCAACTTCCTCTACAAGCCATAAATTTTTTTAAATGAAAAATAAATACCATGTTTTACTTTTCTTTTATTTTGGTATTAAAAATGGTTTTGATAATGTTTTGATTATATCAATGTGTTGTATTGATATCTTGTGATTAAAATGTGGAAATGTTATTTTTCCTTTATGCATGTTTTATGTGATACGATTATGTTATGGTTCTTGGGAATTGTTTATGAAGACGGGTGGTTATGTGATAAACTAAGGGCGGTTGGGCTCGAGACAGCTCTCTAATGTATTGGGTAACACGAAGGAGTTAAACACTAAGGTTTCTCTCTAGATATTTAGGGAATATATTGTGATGGGTATTCCAAACGTAACCATGAGGGTTACTCCCTATGTAAAAATGTTATGAATACCTCAAGTTCCCTTTATGTATTATGATTTCTATGAGTTATTCATAAATATTATGATTTCATGAGGTATTTTAAAGTACTTATCTTTTATTATTAAAGTATGATTTCATTTATTCTTATGTATACATGGACTAATGTTTTCTTTCCGTATTGTTATAACCCTTACTGAGATTTTTATGCTCATCCCAAGTTTATGAAATGTTTTTCATAGGTAATAAAGTGGAATAGGGTCAATGATGGGATCAAGGAAGTGTCGTGATGTCTAAAACATGGAACTAGACATGACTCTTTTGTTCAAGAGTTTTTATTTTGTGGAAAAAAATGGAAACTGGGTAGATGCGTCTACTTGGTAATCATTGATATGTAATATTTATGTCCTAATTCTCTAAAACTCTAAACATGAAAAGATCATAAATGTGAATTATTCATTTAATTCATGATTATGTAATGTTTAAGGTTGGGTCCTTATAGTTGGTATCAAAGGTTGGTTTAGATAACTTTAGAGGTTAGGGTATTCTTTAAGCATAAGTGACATTACCATAATGGTTAGGATTTTAGAAAGAGTCATAGTTATTTTTATAAAGTGAATGAGTTTAAGATAACATGAATAAGTACATATTATTGTTTACCCTCCTCATAAGATATTATATTATGATTTTACTAATATACTCACACTGACCTTTTTGGTTTTATTAAATGGCTGGAACTAGCAGGCATTAAAGAAATAGTGGATGTGAAGAAAACTGTGAAAATTTTCTGAACGTGCAACTGAATGATATGGGAGCTGCAATGAGAACTCTTGTAGTTATTCTCAACCAACTATTTGGAGTCATGATTGACCACCTAAACCTTAGTGATTTTTATAAGGCGTTATATATGAGAGAAACAAATCCCTACGGAAGTTTAGGTAATAATAATAAAGGTAAGTATGTTTAAAAAACCTATGTGTCAAATATGTGGAAAGAGACACATAGTAAAATGTTTCAAAGGGACCGAAAGATGCTATAGATGTGGAAATGAAGGTCATAAAGCAAGAACATTCCATGGAAAAGGGAAGCATCTAGTTGACTCTAGTAAAGGGAAAGAAGTTCTTTCTGAAGGATCAATTGAATGTTTTAAATGTGGTGTGCATGGTCATTATACAAACACATGTACTGCGAAGAAGTTTTGGGAATGGGATCACCAGGATTGTACAAATATTGTTTTACCAATACCTAATGTAATTCTAATTGAGGATGAAGAAATTGACAATGACCAATGAAAGGTATGGATTATTTCTTAACATATGTTTTCCTATTATTGAATCTTAGGATATGATTCATGATTTTGTTTTTAGGAAAGAAGTATTTTAGAATAAGTTGGAAAGGAATGGTTAATGGATCATGAAGAATGCTGAATGAGTAAAAATTCAACATATAAGGGATTCAATAGTTATGGTATATTTTAGGATGGTGAAATGCTTAAAAGTATTAAGGCTCTTTTGATGATGGGATTACATTAGAAGACTTTTTACAGTATCTGTAACCTTGATGTTTGATATATGAAAATTTTATTCAAGGAATAATTATCTTTTCTTTCGTAGATATAGTTATAAAGAGCTATTTTGGTTTATATGATCCTTGAATTTGAGGTAATTACTAGTTAATACATTTTGGGATGCAAAATGAAAGTTATTAGATAACCTTTGTGGTTAAAATATGTTATGGTTATTTTTGATGAATTTATCTCTTTTTGGGGAACGTTATAAAATTATATAGTTTTTTAAAAGGGACAACACGCAGACTATGTGACAACCCATCGCATCGGACGAAGCTGCGGGAATCAAACCCACAACCAAAGTGCGGCTGGTATTTATCACCTACCACTGGACTATGTGAAGTCCCTGGTTAGTATGACTAATTCTTTTTAGTTAGATGATCTTATGAATCAATAATAAGTTGATTTTTGGTTATATATGGAAATTATTAACATATCATGAAGGATATGTGATTAGGTTAATTACTTTTCAGTATGAGACATTAATAGTAACTGATGTTATTTGGAGATAAATGTTAAGATTTACCTTGGAAGACTATGTGATTAAATCCTTCAGATATTTGGGTTTCAATATTAGTTTGGATTACTTTGAAGAATTTTATGGATAGCTATTTATTTAATGGTATTTCTTGAACCTTGGGTTTTTTTGTTGAATTCTGGAGATTAAGAGTAGTATTTCTTTTTATAAAGGATTATCCTTTTGGGGATTATCTGATATTGTACTAAAAATTTTGGTTTTGGTTAAGATCTAAAGATATGGGAAATATATAGTTCATCTTTTGTGGGTTAGGTGATTCTCTAGAAGTTGATTATAGTGCTCTTAATGTGAACAAGTCATTCTGAATGCTCATCGTTTAGAGAAAAGATTAGTTTTTATAGAAACTTATTAAAGTATGAAACTCTACTTGAAGGTAAGTATATTTCCTTATGTTTATATTCTATGTAGTAAATGAATTCCTCAAAATTATTAAAAGGAACATAAAAAGGTGTTTTTTGGTTTATATTTCCTACTGGGTAATCAAATACCATTTAACCCATCACAAGTTTGTGATTTTCTGGTGGTTAAATTTCTCCTAAACATGTTCTCTATCACTCTCCATCAAAACTTGACCCTTTGTTTTTTCTTCCATATCCATGTTTTCATGGAATACTAGTATCTGTTGTCTTGGGTGACCTTTTTACTTTTCTTTCTTTCTTTTAAAGTGATAGTTTAATTTACTCCTTTTCTGATGTGGGGCTTTCAATGAAGTTTCTGAGCCCAATTTTAAAATTGCGAGGACGCAATTTCCCAAAAGGGGGGAAGGATGTAACATCCTAGGTAAATAAATAATATGAAATTTTTATATTTATTAATATTAGTGAATAAAATTTTAATATTACTTTAAAGGGAATGCTATGTTCGATGGCGTACCCAATACGCAACAACGAGTTTCTTTGAAATCTTACGTTGCACACTAATAATATAATAATATTATTTTAAATGGTAGTTAACGCCTAGCCGTTGTAATGGCGGGAATGAACAGAACTAACTAAAAAATGATTATATATGTTTGTTAAATATTTTAAAAATTACCCAATAAATGATAGAGTCTTAAAATGCGAATGAATCCAAATTTTAAGCATAAATATTCTAATATTCTTTAAAAGGTCGATTAACCGCCTTTTGATGGAGAACCCTTTTTAAAACCACTTTTTGAAAATTTTATATGTTATATTTGACAAAATAACATCCTTCTTTAGAATCAGGACATCAAAATTTACTTTGTGTAAATTTTTGTTATTTTTCTGATAAAGTTCATTTTTTAATGAATAGTGAAAATGCTGTATTTTAATTCAAAACCTCCTTTAAATCTAATTTATTTATATGATTATATTATCTTTCTAATTGGGTTTAAAGACTAGTTAAAATATATTTTTACCATTTAATTAAATGGTGGTCATTGGAATTAATTTCACTTTGAAATTGGACATAAACAAGTGTCAATCTTTTGATAGATATTGTTTCTTAAAAACACGCTATTTGTTTTGACAATTGGAATTAATTATAAAATTAATTAATGCAACTTATATGTTTTGAATTTTTTAAAATAGACATAATTTTTGAATTTGGAATATCAAATATAGCTTAGGGTGAATTTTTGGTATTTTTCTGAAAAACATCAATTTTTGATGAATAGTGAAACCACTAAGTAGTAGTTAAAAACTGAATTTTTCATTTAAACGAAATTTTACCACTTCTATGAATTGAATTTAAAAAATCCAACATACATGGTTGTAATTATTAAGTAAAATGTGTTTCAATGGGATGAAAATAATTTTTGGTGAATAATAACTTTTGAGTTTAATTAACCGCCATAATAGGTAATTGGGGTAATTTAAGGTAAAAATAATGTTATAATAATATTAAATTACCTTTAAACATGTTCTAACCTTATTTTATGAGTCATGTGAAACAAATAAAATCCAAGGGTCAATTTGGGGACCCCATGGAGCCACTTGGGTAAGATAATGATATTAAAACCTTTTTATTTAAAGTTAAAATAAAAATATCACAAACATGTATTATTTTACTAAAAAAAATTTACATGGGGTTATATCAATTATATTTTTTACTATAAATATTCATTAGAAATCTATAAAATATTTCCTACATCATGGTAATTTTTTATAATTTTTAGACATCAAATAAATAAAATTATTTATGACACAATGATGATGCAGTGTTTACATCATTATTGAATAATTTAAATAAATAAGAAGATAAATTTTAAAACAATATTCAAAATTGTCCAATTCTTATTGTATGATTTTATTTCGAACATGGGCCACCTTATCTTAGACTTTAATTATTTTTGGACCTTTATAAACTGAAAAACATTATATAATAAAATAATATTTTCAAGCTTTCCAAAAGAGCCCCTCCTCTCCCTTATAAAAAGACCCCACTTCCTACCCATTTCTCACACTTCCCAAGCCCTTTTTCTCGTCCAAACTCTACTAAAATAAGCTCTCAATATCCATCTATTCATCCTCGAAGCCTTGCCTTAGGCATAAAGCACTTCAAGAAACCCTTTTGGTTCAAACCAAGGGGAGTTACCCGATTTAAAGGTAATGTCTTCTCTTATGTTCTTTTGTTTTATTTTGCTTCTCCAAACCCCTAAAATCTTTTTATTACTTTATTTTGTAACAAAACCAATATCTTAAATATACTAGGATGTTTTTATGAGAAGTATTCGAGCTACACTTGCACACATATCCATCTAATGGGTGAAGAACTTATTGTTTCTGTGGACGGTGAACTACTGCATTACGAAATAATGATTGTTCAATTATCTCATACCGCATCTCATGGTGGACATTAAGATGTCACTGTATTTATATATGATATATATTATTTTTATTTTTTCCTTATTCTTATGTATCTTTAATTTATGGCATACCTTTATGGTTTCCATAATAGGTAAACGTGGTAATTTCATTTTAGGAAGTGCGGACTACCGCCCCCTCAAAGTGATATGACTCATTCATGCCATACATGGAACGTATAAAGGATAGAATTTATGATCTTATGTAACATATATAACATATATATTATACTTTAATTATAATATACCTATGTATCATTATTTTTCATTCCATTAAAGTATGAAATAGAAATGAAAGTCGTGCTCATGCGTACGTACGGCTTACCGTCTCCATGAACGGTGCATTTCATTTATTATCTCCAAATGTTATGTAATATTATAAATAAATACATATAATGGATGTATATATGATATATATGACATATAAATGATTAATATCATTCTGGATATAATGGAATATTGACCACACGGACAATTTATAATTATAACAAGTTCATTTTTTACTCAAGTTCCGAACATCAATGAAATGTCCGATATGAACTCAAACAATTAAATAATTGTTATAGAAAGGTAATAAGTGATATAAAAGGAATGATAAACTTGAAAAATATTCTTAAGAGAGTATAAATTAACTTAAGTTTATCATTCAGGAAGAACAAGGAACATTGCTAGCGAGTCAAGTCGGACACGTGGTAAGGGATTTCTTGTCTCATTTTTAATTCCGTGAGATTTCCATTGTTCTCCACTTATTTATTGAATGTGGTGTATTTTGTACTACCATTTTATATAAATTATCCTAATTCTATTTATATTCATGGTATTCTGTGATTCATTTTGTGCTTATTATCCTTTGGTTATACGACTCGATTTATTACAACGAGGTAAGGGGTTTTTATCTCACTTTTTATTCCCGTGAGATTCATGCTATATTTGTCACTATCTCCTTTGAGTGGTGTATGTACTTCCCATTATTCTACTCTTTGTGTAATATAATTTCATTTATGGGTATTTACATCAACATTGTATAGTCCTTCTTTTATGGGGTGTACGTTTCAAAAGTTACCCAAATCGGTAAGGGAACCTTTCACCCTCCTCTTTTTAAAAGACTTATTTTTGTTAGGTATTTTAATTTACATATTCTTATGTTGGGATATGTTATTATATATCCTTATTTCTATAAATTTTATGTCCAGGTGATGAGATACCCTTTTTATCTCTCATCAACTCATTTTCTGAATTTTAAAGTGACATCATTTGGCTATCGAATTTCAGTAAAGGAACTTCTTAACCCAATTTCAATTCTTTGGGTTAAACCTCTACTTCTTGATTATATCATTCTATGAATATGTGTGGATGACTTCTGATTGTTTTACACTTAATATCCACTTATATTGAGTGTATTTATATTTTTCACACATAATTATGTAATTGATTTATCCTTAATCTAAGGATATCATATTTGTAAGGGACTTCGTCTCAATATCCTTTAGTTGAGGCATACTTCAATTTATATACGACCTTATTTTATTAGTTGTATAATAAACCATTTTGAATTTTAATTTCAAAAGGAATATTTTTACATGAAGCGTTTTACTAAATGACAAAAGGAATGTATTTGTCTTATGTATGCAGCGACAACGACTTCTCCGCCGTCGTGACCATTATTTGAGTTTCGGATTCCTCTATAAGCCATAACTTTTTTTAAATGAAAAATAAATACCATGTTTTACTTTTCATTTATTTTGGTATTAAAAATGGTTTTGATAATGTTTTGATTATATCAATGTTTTGTATTGATATCTTGTGATTGAAATGTGGAAATGTTATGTTTTCTTTATGCATGTTTTATGTGATACAATTATGTTATGGTTCTTGGGAATTTTTTATGGAGATGGGTGGTTTCATGATAAACTAAGGGTGGGTGAGCCTGAGATAGATCTCCAATGCATTGGGTAACGTGAATGAGTTAAACGCTAAGGTTTCTCCAAAGAGATTTAGGGAATATACTGTGATGGGTATTCCAAACGTAACCATGAGGGTTACTCCCTAAGTAAGAATGTTATAAATGCCTCAAGTTACCTTTATGTCTTATGATTTCTATGATTTATTCATAAATATTATGATTTCATGAGGTATTTTAAAGTGCTTATGTTTTATGAGTAAAGTATGATTTCATTTATTATTATGTATACATGGACTAATGTTTTCTTTCCGTATTGTTATAACCCTTACTGAGCTTTTTATGCTCATCCCAAGTTTTTGAAATGTTTTTCACAAGACATAAAGTGGAATAGGGTCAAGGATGGGGTCAAGGAAGTGTCATGCTGTCTAAAACATGGAACTAGACCTGACCCTTTTGTTCATGTGTTTTTATTTTGTGGAAAAAAGGAAAATGAGTAGATGTGTCTACTTTGTAATCATTGAGATGTAATAGTTATGTCTTAATTCTCTAAAACTCTAAACCTGAAAAGATCCTCAATGTGAATTATTCATTTAATTCATGGTTATGTAATGTTTAATGTAGGGTCCTTATAAGCGGACTCTCCTGGAGATGAGCAAGCTTAGTGCGGGTACCATGTAGCTGGCTGTGACTATGTACTAGGATACTGTGTGGGTCTAACGATATACCGATGATGTACTAGGAACCTCTGTGGGTCTAATGATGTACTGACGATGTACTAGGATCCTGTGTGGGTCTGATTAAGTAATGATGATGTACTAGGATCATTTGTGGGATAGGATCATGTGTGGATCTGATGACGTACTGACAATGTACTAGGATCTTGTGTGGGTCTGACGATGTACTAGGATCATGTGTGGCTCTGACGACATACTGAAGATGTACAAGGATCCTGTGTGGGTCTGACAACGTACTGACGATATATTTGGATCCTGTGTGGGTCTGATGATGTACTGACGTGTACTAGGATCCAGTGTGGGTTTGATGATGTACGGACGTGTACTAGGATCCTGTGTGGGTCTAACGATGTACCAACGATGTACTAGGATCCTGTGTGGGTCTGACGATGTACCGACGATGTACTAGGATCCTGTTTGGGTCTGAAATTTGGGATCCTTTGTGGGTCTGCCTCATAATAGAGTAAGATGATTCAGTAGTTACATCTAATCATCTTTACTACTATACATAAGTTATACCTATTTTGAGTTGAGTCTATGCCTGTGTGGTACTCTCCTTTGAGGTAATACTTCTGTGGTATTATTCTGGGTGGCATACTTGTGTGGTACTTACCTTTGTGGTACTCCTTCCTTTGTGGAACTGTTGAGCTTGGGCTTTTGAGTTGGACTCTGTGTTTCCTCATGATTGAGATGGGCATACTTGATAACTTAAGTATATGTATGGGCATATACCTAAGTTGGGTTTTCAGTTTATTTGATGCTTTTTGGTTTATCCTTTGTGAATTTTGTGAGACCATGAGGATCTCAAGGTCCCGTCTGAGTATCATTATACTCACCCCTGCACAGGATATGCATGCACCTTGTTGTGTTTGGTGTAGACGACGGACAGCGCTGACTGAGGATGAGGTTTCCAGGACTGGCAGTAGCTCGAAGGTGGACATTAGACAAGGCGTACCACAGAGACGACCATTCAAGAGATGAACCTACCCTTCAGGTAGGATACTTGGTGGGTGTTCATAGGAGTTGTCCCAGTTTACTTGTACTTTTCAGTTTTCCTGTACTTTCCAGTTGGTCTTGTATTCTGGACCCTTTTACTTACTGTACTCACACTTATACTATACAGTTTACTCATGTTCATATTTTGTTGTGTTCTTGGTTGCGTGTGTTTATAGGATATAAAATAAATTCCTTCCCAATTTTAGGGAATATGCCTTCAGTGCTAGTTAACATCCCCTGGCCTATGGAAGGAGGGATTGGGGTAGTCACGGCACGGGCCCTGGGAGACGGGGCATGAAAAATTAGTATCAGAAGAGTCGGTTCTACCGTAAAACATTGGCCTCTGATCTTTTTAACAGAAATAGTGTTAAGTTTAATGAGTGTGGTTATCAGTTTAGGGAATCCAGTGTGGGTGTCGCGGCTGACGTATCCATACACTAGGAATCTAACTTCTGATTTCCAACTCAGTTCACAAGAACCCTGATTGCGTGTGTGTTTTTCAAGAGTTTTCTTTGTGATCTATTTGATTTAGCTCACCAGGTATAACTTATTGATCGTGGTGCACCTATTTCTTTTTAGGATGCCTCTACATAGATAGCCATCTAGGGTTCCATGTATAGTACGCAATGATATCCCACCAAGCGACGAGGCCTCGGTGCAGGGCCCTCTTCCAACGGAGGCACCAGCGGTACCATTACCTGTTGGGACACCGATGCCACCAGCCCCAGTAGCAGAGAGTGCATGCCACTTAAGCACGTTGAATTAGTTCCAGTACTAGAGGCCACCCAGGTTTAGGGGAGAGACAGACCCACAAGCGGCTGAGGATTGGTTGGAGGTCGTGGTGAGAGACTTCTGACTGGTAGGGACACCAGCTGATCTCATGGTGATCTTTGTTGCCAATCTTCTACAGGAATTAGCAGGTAGATGGTGGAGCTTGATACTTCAGGTTCACGATGAGGTGACGCTTCTCTGGGAAGACTTCGAGATCCTATTTCGAGCAGAGTTTTTCCCAATGACTCTTCGCGTAGTGCGCATACAGAAGCTTCTTCATCTACAGCAGGGCAGAATTATTGTGGCTCAATACTCAGCGAGGTTCACCAACCTCTAACGCTATTCCACTGATATGGTGCAGGACCCATTCTTCAGGGACCAGACCTTCGAGTAGGGACTCGGGTGGGAGATCAGGGCTTCGATGATCTCACTTATCATCCTGACGTAGGCTGGGGTGTCAGAGAGAGCTCTCTTAGTGGAGAGTTTTCTTTCTGAGTAGTCACCAGTAGTGAGACCCACCACTGGACATCATGTAGCGGAGACTTCTTTAACTGGCAGCAGACAGATGTCACAGAGTTTCAAGAGGACCAAACATACAGGTGGACGACCGTATGATTCAGGATTGGTTGTGTAAGATACTAGAGATAGAGCCAGTCATGTGAGGAACATGTAGTGTTTCACATGCGGCGGGTAGGGTCACATGACTCATGACTGTCCGACCCGTCATACGAATGATCAGTAGATGGTTGAAGGACCTTCTATGCAGAGACAGAGGTTTGATCGAGGAGGTTCGCAGGGAGCAGGCAGACATGGAAGAGGAGCTGGCCGTACAGCTAGCAGTGTGTGACAATTTGAGATATTACCACCACCACCACCAGGTGGTCCACCCTGACCACAGGGAGCAGGTGGACTGGGGCAAGCTCTTCTCCAGGCAGCTGAGGCCTACGATCACGGCGCTCTAGAGATGATAGAAGGTATGATCTTTATCTACTCCACCTTAGTTGTAGTACTCATAGACACAGGTTCCAGTCATTATTTTATTGTCACTTCCCTCATTCAGAGCTGGAGATTCCAAAGGATCCATTGGCTCGATCCTTATGGCTAGAGACTCCTACGGGAGTATATTTGACGATTAAGCACTAGTTCCAGCAGTGTGAGATTACTATAGGAGGCAAGAGCTTTGGCTGGGATCTTCTAGCAGTAGCGTTGAGGCCTTATGACGTCATCTTGGGTATGGATTTGTTATCTACAGTCCATGCTCAGATTGAATGTATTAGGTGCAAAGTGCGGTGTGTCTGCACAAATGGGACCAGGTTTACCTTCACCGGTGAGAAGGGAGCCTTTGCAGCACAGGATGGACTTACTCGGAGGAGAGTGCAGTCGATCACTCATCATTTGTCTAGCCTTACCCATGAAGTAGTTGATGTGGAGAGTCTGAGCTATCCTGTAGTGGTGGACCAATACACGGATGTCTTCCCTAATGATGTTCCGGGTCTACCTTTTCACAGAGAGGTGGACTTTTACATTGAATTGTACCCCGGGACGACACTGATATCTACACCAGCATATCGGATGGCTCCTGTGGAGCTTCTTTAGTTTCGGGTACATCTGGAGGACTTTCAGGGGAAGGGGTTCATCCGGTCCAGTTTTTCTCCTTGGGCAGCCCCAATTTTATTTTCCAAGAAGGCGTATAGGAGCTTGAGGATTTGTGTTGACTATCAGCGCCTGAACCGGGTGACCGTGAAGAACAAGTACCCACTCCCGAGGATTGACGACCGCTTTGATCAGCTGAAGGGAGCGTTGTGGTTCTCAAAGATAAACCTCAGATCAGGCTCTCACCAGCTCAGAGTACGAGATGAGGATGTGCATAATACGTCTTTTAGATGTCGATACAGCCACTACAAGTTCTTAGTTATGCCATTCGGCATGACCAATGATCCATCAGTGTTCATGGGGCTCATGAACAGGATCTTCCGGCCATACCCTGATCACTTTGTAGCAGTATTTATCGATGACAATCTGATCTACTCAACTATTGAGGAGGAGAATGCCTATCACTTATAGGTAGTTCTGAACACACTCCGAGAGCACCGGATTTATGGTAAGCTCTCGAAGTGCTAGTTCTGGTTCTGAGAGGTGCACTTTCTGGGACATGTAATCTCAGAGGCTAGAGTTGCAGTGGATTCGGTGAAGATTGAGGCGGTACTTACTTGGGATCCACCCAGGAGTTTGATGGAGGTACAGAGTTTCTTGGATTTGGCTGGATACTACCAGAGGCTTGTGCCAGATTTCTCTAGAGTTGCAGCACCTTTATCAGTGTTGATGAAGAAAGGGGCAAACCTTTGTTTGGTTGGAGAGATTCCAGTGGAGATTTCAGAAGCTGAGGTAGAGGTTGACTAGTGCCCCCATCTTGAGGCTACCGGAGGAGGGCGTAGGGTACGTAGTCTACTGTGAAGCATAAGGGACCAGACTCGGATGTGTCTTGATGCAGGAGAGATCAGTGATTGCATATGGTTCTTGACAGCTGAGACAACATGAGAAGAACTACGCTACCCATGACCTAGAGTTATCAGTAGTGGTCTTTGCCTTGAAGATGTGGTGACATTACTTGATGGTTGTGTATTTTACATTCTACTCAAATCAAAAGAGTATCAGTTATATCTTCTCGTAGAAGGACCTGAACCTAAGACAATAACGTTGGCTTGGGTTCCTCTAGGACTAAGACTTAGAGATATTCTATACTATTGGGAAGGGTAATGTTGTAGTAGATGCACTCAGCAGGTGATCTGGTATACAAATACTAGGTGAGGTGACGAAGCAACTGGCCGCTTTGCATATATCCTTTGTGGATCGAGATGGAGCATCTTTTCATCAATATTTTACAATCCCTCCCCCACTTCTTCAGCAAGTCGGGGAGGTGTAGTGCGGGGACACTGACTGCGAGGCTCGACGTGCTTAGATATCCACTGGATAGGAACCTGATGGATTTTCTGAAGGTGGGAAGCATGTCATCCTCTTCAGGGGATGTACCATGGTACCAGTGTCTCTTTAGGAGGAAGTGATGAGGGAGTTCCACACATCCCCTCTGGCGGTACATCCAGAAGTAGCGAAGATGTACCAAGATCTCCGACGACAACACTAGTGGATGGGAATGAAGAAAGCAGTAGCAGAGTTTTTCTCTCAGTACCTCACTTGTCAGCAAGTGAAGGCAGAGCATCAGGTACCAGCAAGATTGGTTCAGCCTTTAGAGGTCCCAGAGTGGAAGTGGGATGGGATATCCATGGACTTTGGGATAGGACATCCACATACATCCAAAGGTCATGACTCTATCTGGGTGATCGTCGACCGACTCACCAAGTCAGCTCACTTCCTACAGATCAGAGAGTAGGGTTCAGTAGAGAGCTTGGGATGACTCTATGTGCAGAAGATTATGCGGCTACATGGAGTACTCTTGACTATTGTCTCCGATTGTGATACAAATTTTACTTCTCATCTATGGAAGGGGTTGCAGGAGGCTTTTGGGACGTAGCTTCATTTGAGCACCGCCTTCCATCCTCAGACGGATGGCCATACTTAGCAGACCATTCACGCCCTCAAGGACATGTTGCGCACTTACATCCTTGACTTTTGTTGCAGCTATGAGAATCACTTGACTTTGGTAGAGTTTTCATACAACAACAGCTATCACTCCACCATTAGAATGGCACCTTTTGAGGTGTTTTACGGGAAACCTTGTAGATCACCTTTGTGCTGGACTGACCCAGGGGAGTCAACACTTGTGGGACCAGAGATGGTATGGGCTACCACAGAAAAGGTTCTTGTCATCCATGAGAGGATGAAGACTGCACAGAGTAGGCATAAGTCTTATGCCAATAGGAGACAGAGACCTCTGGAGTTTGAGGATGGTGACCATGTCTTTCTACGGGTCTCACCTCGACGAGGTTTGTGGAGATTTGGCCAGGGTGGCAAGTTATCTCCAAGGTTCATCGGACCCTTCCAGGTCCTCAGCCGAGTTGGCGAGGTGGATTACAACTTAGCTCTTCCCCCTCAGTTGCACTGGGTTCATGATGACTTCCACGTATCCTAGCTGAGGAGATACATGCAGGACCCAACCCATGTTATCGACCACAGCAATCTAGACATCGATGATGGGGAGACATTTATGGAGGTTCCAGTAGAGATTGAGGATCGACGGGAGTGGGTCCTTCGAGGATGTTCGATACCTATGGTGCGCATTCGCTAGCAGTATGGGAACCTCCAGGAGAGCACATGGGAGCGGGAGGCTCAGATTCGTGCTCAGTACCCCTACTTGTTTTCCTAGTTTTGTGATGTGGATTTCGAGGATGCAAAGCTCTGAGGTGAGTAGAATGTAAAGACCAGGAATTTTCATGTAATTTTTTTTTAATTATATGTGAATTTTATGAGACCGCAAAAATTGACGAAAAGTGATTTTGAGGCCCGGTGTTCCCGAAATAAATTTCTGAACTTTATTTCGGGTACGTTTAGTAAACGTGCAAGTGGGTTTTTGTAACTTTTGAACCGATGCTCAAAATTGAAATATGAGGACATCGTTGGACTCGCAGTGCCGATATTCGCTTAAGGAGACTTTCACCTTGATGGCAGTTGGTCGAGGGTAAAAGTTATTTTTTTTGTTTTTCATGAAAGAATAAAATAAAATAAAATTTTTTAAAATTTTTATTTGTTGAAACCTCCCATGTGGATGTTATAAAGGTGGGAACCACCTGAACTAAAACCTCCCACATGTATATTATGGAGGTGGGAACCACTGAGCATAAAATCCCCATTTTGAATTCAAAGGTGGGGACCACCCGAACCCCTTTAATGAGAGGTAACTCTTGAACTTCCTCCCATTATTTAATTATGCCAACTCCCCATTAAATTGTTGGAGACAATTAACATTTAATGAAATGTGTCAGCATTTTATTTTTTCCAACATAATTAATCTTATTAAGTTAAATTATATTTGAACCTCTTTATTTTGGTGGGAAAAAGGTGAAGGGGAGATCTTTTGGTAGGATTACGCTTCTCCAACGAAGAACACCTTCCAAAGAAGATCATTCTCCAATGAAGAACTCCCCCTCTGGAATTCGAGAAAGAGGACGATGCAAGGTCCCAACTTCATAAGCGTTTTGCTGAAGCTACAATTGTTGGCACCATCTTCTCCTTCACCGTTTTCATCTCGCAACACAAGAACAAACATTCGAGGTAGGTTTTGATGATTTAAATAACTCCCGTACCCATTATGATTTTCCTCGTGATTCAAAAGTTGTGAACCGTTTGCTATCGCTCTAACGCGGAGGGTGCGGGCCAAATGAACATGGACTGACCTCTCTGCAATCCCTTGTGGATTTTGATGAAATCTTTGCGATGGTGGAAGACAACAAACGAAGGTCGGCCATAAGACGGGGTGGCGGCGCACGTCCGTGCCGTCTGATGAGCAAGTGGCGCGGCTTGTGTTGTGGCATGAAGGGAGGACGGCAGCTGAGCTGGCCGCCAACGAAGGTGCGACACACAAACGCTCTGCACAGAGAGCACAGCTGGCCATCCGTCCAGTTCTGGCGGTCCCCAGCAATGTGGCTGCCCCACCGCACTATGGCATCCCACAGCCCTGCCGCACCGCGACCGCCCCGCCACACCGCGGCGGCCCTGCCACACACTGCACAGGGACGCCTAGCGCGGTCCAGACTGCCCAGTGCGGGTCGCACCACCCAGCGTGGGCCAGGTTGGACCCAGCGGGTCGAGCCGCCCAGCGCGGAACAGCCCAGACCTAGCTGGCTGGGCCGCACCAAGGGCCAGGCCAAATCCAGCGAGCCGAGCCACCCAGTG
The DNA here is from genome assembly GCA_963277665.1 of Viscum album. Taxonomy (NCBI): domain Eukaryota; kingdom Viridiplantae; phylum Streptophyta; class Magnoliopsida; order Santalales; family Viscaceae; genus Viscum; species Viscum album. The sequence goes on along the minus strand of OY728155.1, from coordinate 1,632,957,094 downwards.
GGCCAGGCCGGACCCAGTGGGTCGGGCCAGGCTAGGTCAGACCAGACCCTGACCAGTTTCGACCCATTTCGGCTCTTTTGGACATAACTTTGGCACCAGGTGTCCTTTTGATGAACCATCTATGGCACTAGAAACCTTGGTGTGAGACGGTCCTTTTGGTATACCCCACTTGCGTTTTGGATAAAGTTGGGGTACGGTCGGGTTGGATCAAGCACAAATCTAACCGGGCCCTCGGGACTAAAAGGCTAATAACTTACAGACCAGGCGTCAGATTGACGTACCTTCTGTTGTGTTGAGACCCCTTTTACATGTCAGTTATTTGGGATACTTCCTCGTGGGACTTCGTGGAAGTTAGAGTATCGACTAGTAGCTTGAGGAGCAGACTCTCCCGAAGACAAGCAAACGTAATGCGGGTACCCTGTAGTTGGTTGTGACTATGTACTAGGATCCTGTGTGGGTCTGATGATGTACCGATGATGTACTAGGATCTTGTGTGGGTATGACTATGTACTAGAATCCTGTGTGGGTATGATGATGTAATGAATATGTACTAGGATCCTGTGTGGTTCTGATGATGTACTGACTATGTACTAGGACCCTGTGTGGGTCTGATGACAAACTAACGATGTACTAGGATTCTATGTGGTTCTAACTACGTACTGACGATGTACTAGGATCCTGTGTGGGTCTGATGATGTACTGACGATATACTAGGATCCTGTGTGGGTCTGAAAATGTACGGACGTATACTAGGATCCCGTGTGGGTCTGACAATGTACCAATGATGTACTAGGATCTTGTGTGGGTCTGATGATGTACTAACAATGTACTAGGATCCTGTGTGGGTCTGACGATGTACTAACAATGTACTAGGATCCTGTGTGGGTCTGACGATGTACTAGGATTCTGTGTGGGTCTGCAATTTGGGATCCTTCGTGGGTCTTCCTCTAAAATCAGTAAGATGATTCAGTAGTTACATCTAATCATCTCTACTACTATACCTAATTTATACCTGGTGTGAGCTGAATCTGTACCTATGTGGTACTCTCCTTTGTGTTAATACTTTTGTGGTATTATTCTGTGTGGTGTACATGTGTGGTAATTACCTTCATGGTACTTCTTCCTTGGTGGAATAGTTGATCTTGGGATTTTGAGTTGGAATCTATGTTTCCTCATGATTGAGATGGAATACTTGATAACTTAGGTATATGTATGGGCATATACCTAGGTAGGGTTGTCAATTTATTTCATACTTTTTGGTTTATCCTTTGTGGATTTTTTGAGACCTTGAGGGTCTCAGTGTCCCTACTGAGTATCATTATACTCACCCCTGCATAGGCTATGCCGACACCTTGTTGTGTTTCGTGTAGACGACGGACAACACTGACTGAGGACAAGGGTTCCAGGACTGGCGGTATCTCAAAGGTGGAAATTAGACGAGGCGAACCATAGAGATGATTGTTCGAGAGCTGTACCAACCCTTCAGGTAGGATCCTTGGTGGGTGCTCATAGGAGTTGTCCAAGTTTACTTGTACTTTTCATTTTTCTTGTAATTTCCAGTTGGGTTTGTATTCTGGCCCCTTTTTCTTACTGTACTCACACTTATACTATACAGTTTGCTCATGTTCGTATTGTTTTGTGTTCTTGGTTGCATGTGTTTACAGGATATAAAGGCAATGCCTTCCTAGTTTTAGGGAATACGCCTTTAGTGCTAGTCACCAGCCCCTTGCCTATGGAAAGCGGAATTAGGGTAGTCACAGCACGGGCCCTGGGGGATGGGTCATGAAAAGAACCTTGAGTCACGTATAGGAGGTTGAATCTTGATACATACATGATTCATGGACCATCCAAGAATTTGTAGGACATTCTAGAGTAATTAGATCATCAAGAGAAGTTATCCTAGAAGTAACTTGAGGTTAAGTTTCTGAGAAACTTGTATCTAAAAACTTTGAGGGATGAAAAGGCTCAAGAGTTCATGCACATGACATAGGAGTACATGTCAATGATGTTCAATTCTAGACATTTCATTAAATTTCAATGATTTTCACCATCTTTAGAAGAAGATGATATCTCCAAGGTGTGACATTTCCAGGATGGTATTTTCTATAAGATCAGGTCATAGGTGAAGATTTTTCAATTGAGTAGATTTTTAGATGTGATGAATTGGGGACTCATCATAGAAGGGAATATGAGTGAGACCCCAAGAAGCAGTCAGGCTATTTCATGAGGGAGAATTGGGATCTCTTCTTTTAGTGTAAAAAATAACTTCTATGAAATTTTTCACCAAGGCAATAGTGGGTAGAGCATCCAAGGCAGTGGGCAGCCATCTCAAGACCATTTTCCATTGTAGTTCTATCAATGTAAAAATTTTGTCTACAAGAGGCCTCAGTGTATATACCCTACTTCATATTGTTATGATTACTGTATATGGGGTAGTTAAAGAGGGTTTTTCAGGGAATTCAGCAACAGAGTAGTGGTAGGGGATCAGGATAGGTACCAGAGTCTAGGAATGTTGGGTAAAAATTCCTCAAGGTAACTGGTTGTGCCCAAATTTACCCTACTGGTAAAAGCGGTCGATGTAGTACATGTAGGGGTCGAATCCACAGGGACCGAAGAAGAAACCTTGAGACACTTTGATTAGATGCGGGATTGGCTATGAAGAGGCCAACTATGGTGTTGATTGATTTGAAGAAATATTTATTTAAATTAAAGAACAAAAACAATAAAATTACTTGAATTAAAAAAACTAATTAATGTGAGTTGATCCTAGGTTGTCTCTTGGGCTTGATTGGATGTATTTGTTTTTCATTTGATTTTCTGTTCATCGGTTCAAGAGGTATCTATTAAATGAAATAATTCTTCAATATCATTCTCCGATTTAATCCTTACACAATTTCAAGGCTAATCACCAATTCACTTAGAGGATCAATTAAATGAGCACTCCAAGGAATTGGATCGTACTAGAACTCAAAATGTATCGTCGTTAAAGTCGGTGAATACAAAGAAGAAGATAAATCAAATAAAGGAACTCTTAAAATAAAGAACAAATTTAAGAATTTAAGAACATCAAATAACATCCAATCCAACTCATGCAACTCCCTAGGATAAAACCATAAAAGGTTATCCCTCCATTGATTCTATTCTATCAATGGAAGCAGGTAATTGACTTAAAGAAGCGGGATTGAAGAAGAAGAAAAAAACATTAATCAAAATGAACACTCCACCGTTGTGTGATGAACTCACAAGTGAGGGTGTGAATAAATTCACACTACGATTCAACGGTATCAAGGTGTGAAGAAAAAAAAATAAAAAGTGAAGAAGAATAAGAAATTTTATTAAAATACTAAATGTGAATGAAAAACTTACATTAGAGAAATTGACGATGCCATTACAAAACGAAGCGGGAAATTACAATTGAATGAAAAACATGGATTCAAATGAAAATGTTAGATGATTATTCCCTTCACCACCAGCTCCTTATATAGGCATATTAGGAGCCTTATGTCCACCCCCAACAATAAATTCACCCCCCAACAATTAAGAGAGTCAAAAGGAGGTTGAAGAATCAAAAGGAAATTGACGTTTCGAAGTTGACCCGAAAAACTGTCCAGATTCGTCCTCCATTTTGACGTGTGATTTTGACACTTCATATGGCCGAATCCGAAGGTGTCATAAATATAAACTATCTTCGTCCATGTGTCTTCTAGAATATCTCAAAATTTCAGGAAATTTGGCTTAGCCGTTTGGAAGTTATGGTCGAACTGGTGGGAAATATTTCTGTGCATTAATGACGAGTCCACCATTTAAATCTCAACTTCAGATCCCTTTATCATCATGAAAACACAAGAATTAGCTCCGTCCACAGTTGAATAAAATGATCCTAATATTTGTATCTTTCTAATGTATAAATTTTAGCTTCATTGGGCTTGGTTTCTGGGCCCCACATTTGTTTGATGGGCCTTAGGCCCATTATGCTTTTTCCAGCAAGTTTCTGGCTTCAGGCGCAAAATTCTCCATCTTCCTTTGGGATTCATCAAGAGGACCTAAAAGATAAAATGTTAAAAACAAGGTGATAAATAATATACCAAAATTTCAAATTAAAATGATGAATATTGTAATTTCCACAAGCAAATTATTGAGTGGGGCCAAATTGACATTTTAAGCATTAATTGCACAATGATGGGAAATGAAGTTCAATTTCTGAATTGGACTAAAATTGATTTTTATGAAATTTTAAACACATTAATATTAAGATCTTAACAATGAATATTAGCCACTTTCAGTGACTAATCACACCCCCCAACTTGAGTTTTTCTAGTCCTGAGCAAAATAAATTACAAATATGAAATCCAAATCTCCTTTTCCAAAAACATTTAAATACACATTACTCACCCAAATATCTAATACCAAATAAAATTATGAAAACCCATCAAAATCATTTCAAACAAGCTAGGTCCATAAGCATATCCCAAACCCAATCCCATTCCTTTGTTTAAATTCATCGCCACATTTCATCCAATTCCAATTAAGCATGATAAAGTGTTGTGCATCATAAAAGATATGGGGCCCATTTTATTGTTCAAGGGGAAAAAATGGAAGTGCTAGGTGGGAATCACATTAAACCTTAAGATGGGTATCCATTTTTTTTAATTTTTTTTGATTTTTTTTTTTTTGATTTTTTTTTAACCACAATAGATATGAAAAGACTAACTCTGGGCAAGACAACTATGGAGTCACGATCCCCCAAGTGTCGGATGCCACGCATTTGGACAAAACATTGCTCTATGTGGTCATTATTATTTTTTTCAATTTTTTTTTTTTTTATTTTTTTTTTTGGATACTCAAATTAAACTAAAAGTGACCCCAGAACCCTATGCTATAATGAAAAGGACCCAAGAACTCAAATTTACACCCACGATTCAGTAGATGTGTATTGTGGCATTTTTATTAAGAGGATGAAAATGTAAACTTTGAAAAATCACATCGGACAACTGCACTTTCCAAAAACTATGCTCATGAACTTAAACTTGCATTAAAATCAGAATCAAGGCATGCAAAATTTATTTGATATCCAATTTTAGATTTTTCAATGTGTGTTATCATGTTCAAGGTTAATGGAATTTTTCTATGCATTTTTTTATTCAAAAAAAATCATTTTTTATCCCCCCCCCCCAACTTAGAATAACACTGTCCCCAGTGTTTAAAGAAAAGAAAAGCTAGAAGGGGGTAGGAGAGGAGTTCAAAGAAGAAATTTAAAATGAAAATCATGGAATGAAGTCACCTGGTGGTTGATGATGATAGTGCATGCCTTAGTCTCCCTTCAATCCTGGATTTGAGTCTCAGCGGCTTGGATGGTGGTTAATGGATTTTCCTTATTGCTTACGACATGTCCTTTTATTTTTTTTAAACCTATAAAAACATAAAAATAAAACAAAATAAAATAAACTGATGATACATTGTCTTATTTATATTTTCTGGGTAAGGTATTACTCAAAGATTACACCATGTGACACGGATGAATATGGTGCTCCCCGTTCATACCCATCCTTACTCATAAAAGAAGAACAGGTCAACAGCTTATGGTAATTTATTATATGAAAAATAAAATGCTTCAAAATTATTATAAACATGAAAACCATGGGTTGCCTCCCATGCAGCGCTTTTTTTTAACGTCGTTAGCTCGACTTGAACCCCCCAACTTATCCAATTATAACTTTCAACATGTTTAGGACCCCATTTTTGTCCACTTCAACTTGATTAAGATTGATTTTCTTGAGTTCGGAAGAATGTAAAATAATTTTGAGCTCGGTTTTATTGAAATTTTTTAAAGGAGATTGAAAAATTAATTCAAAATCAGTTTCTTCTCCAAAACATTTAGAAAGAATTGGTTCATTTTGAAAATATGATTCATCCCCAAAAGTGTCTAGTTGAATTTCAGGAGTGTGTATGGGCTCAATGTTTGGTATTTCTCCCAATTTTTCAGTGATTGGTGTTTTTGAAAAATCATTAATGGATTTATATTTAGGAAGCTCAATCCATGATGTCAAATTTTCCTCTTTTGAATCCAAAAAATCAATTTCCTCCTGATTTAAAGACTCATTAACAATTCCTTCATGTTCTTTATCTTGAATTTCAACATTACCTGACCAAATCTCTTCATTATCCAACTCTGTATTCCAAGATTTTAAAGTGGGTTCTTTACTAAATTCACATGAGTTATGTGGGAAAAAATATTCTTCTATAAGTGATGTGGAAAGGACATCCTGAGTGGGAATGGGTTCTTCATAAGTCTCAATGTTTTGTATTTCTAATCTCAGTGATGAAACTTCTGAATTCATTTTAACCATTTTTTCACATAAATGTTCAAGAATTTTTTTCAGAATTAGGATTGATTGTTGTTTGTACATCATCATAATCATTAATTTTGACCTCTTCAATCATCCTTGAGAGGTATGGAAATTTATCCTTCAAAAAATCAGCATCTCATTGATCGTTCATGTTATCGGGTGTGGGGTATTCATTTAAAGGTTGATCAAAGTAATTTCCTATGTGAGGGGATTCCCAATGTTGATTTTCTATTCGATTCCAGCCCGATTTTATGAAATGAAATTGTTGATGATACTCCATTGGAGTATAATGAAATTTGGATTTGGATTTGTTTTTTTTTGGAAAAACAGAAAGGGGAAAAGAAAAGAGAAATAGAGGTGAGAAAAGATAAGTTAGGTGAGAATAGAAGGTGGGTGTCTAAGAAAACTTACTAGGGTCCCGGCAATGACGCCAAAATTTGGGGGGTGTGATTAGTCACTGAAAGTGGCTAATATTAATTGTTAAGATCATAATATTAATGTTTTTAAAAGTTCATAAACATCAATTTTAGTCCAATTCAGAAATTGAACTTCATTTCCCATCATTGTAAAATTCATGCTTAAAATGTCAATTTGGGCCCACTCAATAATTTGCTTGTGTAAATTACAATATTCATAATTTTAATTTGAAATTTTGGTATATGATTTATCACTTTGTTTGGAACAGTTTATCTTTTAGGTCCAATGGATGAATCCCAAAGGCATATGGATAATTTTGCGCCTGAAGGCAGAAACTTGCTGGAAAAAGCATAATGGGCCTAAGGCCCATCAAACAAATGTGGGGCCCAGAAACCAAACCCAATGAAGCTAAAATTTATACAGTAGAAAGATAAAAATATGAGGATAATTTTATTCAACTGTGGCCGGAGCTAATTCTTATTTTTTCATGATGATAAAGGGATCCGAAGTTGAGATTTAAATGGAGGACTCGTCATTAATGCACAGAAATTAGTCCTACAATTTCTACCATAACTTTCAAAAGGCTGAGAAAAATGTCCTGAAATTTTGGGAGCTTCTATAAGACACATGGAAAAAGATATTTTATATTTATGACACCTTCGGATTCGGTCATATGAAGTGTCAAACTCACACGTCAAAATGGAGGACGAATCTGGACAGTTTTCCGCGTCAACTTCGAAACGTCAATTTCCTTTTCATTCTTCACCCTCCTTTTGACTCTCTTAATTGTTGGAGGGTGAATTTAATGTTGGGGGTGGACATAAGGCTCCTAATATGCCTATATAAGGAGCTGGTGGTGAAGGGAATAATCATCTAACATTTTTCCTTGAATCTAACATTTTCCTTTGAATCTATGTTTTTCTTTCAATTGTAATTTCCCGCTTTCGTTTTGTAATGGCATCGTCAATTTCTCTAATGTAAGTTTTTCATTCACATTTAGTATTTTAATAAAATTTCTTCTTCTTCTTCACTTTTTATTTTCCTTTTCTTCACACGTTGATACCGTTGAATCGTAGTGTGAATTTATTCGCACCTGCACTTGTGAGTTCATCACACAATGGTGGAGTGTTCATTTTGATTAATGTTTTTTTTTCTTCTTCAATCCCGCTTCTTTAAGTCAATTACCCACTTCCATTGATAGAATAGAATCAATGGAGGGATAACCTTTTATGGTTTTATCCTAGGGAGTTGAATGAGTTGGATTTAATGTTATTTGATGTTCTTAAATTCTTAAATTTGTTCTTTATTTTAAGAGTTCATTTCTTTGATTTATCTTCTTCTTTGTCTTCACCGACTTTAACGACGATACATTTTGAGTGCTAGTACAATCCAATTCCTTGGAGTGCTCATTTAATTGATCCTCTAAGTGAATTGGTGATTAGCCTTGAAATTGTGTGAGGATTAAATCGGAGAATGATATTGAAGAATTATTTCATTTAATGGATACCTCTTGAACCGATGAACATAAAATCAAATGAAAAACAAATACATCCAATCAAGCCCAAGAGACAACCTAGGATCAACTCACATTAATTAGTTGTTTTAATTCAAGTAATTTTATTGTTTTTGTTCTTTAATTTAAATAAATATTTCTTCAAATCAATCAACACCATAGTTGGCCACTTCATAGCCAATCCCGCATCTAATCAAAGTGTCTCAAGGTTACTTCTTCGGTCCCTGTGGATTCGATCCCTACTTGTACTTCAACGACCGCTTTTACCAGTAGGGTAAATTTGGGCACAACCAAATTTTGGCGCCGTTTCCGGGGACCCAAGTAAGTACCTTAGACCCAAATCTTCTTTTCTCACCCCAAATTCTCTATTCTCACCCTAATTTCTCTTCTCTTTTCCCCTTTCTATTTCTGTGTGTCCAAAAAAACCCCAAAACCAATTTTCAATCAATTGCAATGGATTATCCTCCAAAATACCCATTCATAAATCAATGCTGTAATCAAGTTGGAAATCAATATTTGGAAACACCTCACGGAGGGAATTTCATTGACCAATCCTTATTTGAATACACCACACCAGATGAGATGTACAATCAATGGGATGCTGAATGTTTACAAGATAAATTTCCATACCTATCAAGAATTATTGAAAAGATAAATAATGAGGAAGTACATGATGTAAAAACATACATCAACCCTAATCCTGAAAAAATTCTTGAACAATTGTGTGAACAAATGGATAAAATGAATTCAGAAGTTTCATCTTTCAGATTAGAACTACAAAGCTTTAAGACTTTTGAGGAACCCGTTCCCACTCAATATGTTCTTTCCTCATCATTGATAGATGAATCTTTTATCCCAAAAACCTCCCATGAATTGAAAAAAGAACTAACCTTTGGATATGGGATAACTGAACAAGATCAAAGAAATGTTGAAGGGTATTTAAATCAGGATGAAATTAATTCACAAGGGGAGAATTTGTCTTCATGGATTGAGTGTTCGGAATATTTCTCCAATAAAATTTTTTTAGAATCATCGATCATTGAACCATTGGGAGGTATAAAGAATATTGTGTCTATACCCACTCATGAAATTCAAATGGAAAATTTTGTGGATGAATCATCTTTTCAAAAGGAACCAATTCTTTCAAATGTTTTTAAAGAAGAAACAATTTTTGATTCAAATTATCATTCTTCTTTAGGAAAATTCAATCAAACTAAACTCGATGTTTTAATACTTCCTTCCTTACTCAATAATCCCTCTATTTATGATAACCAAGACCATTCAATTATCATCACTCTTCATCAAGAATCTCACCATGTAGGAATGAACCTTGAAATCATAGGAAATAATCCAGATAAAACACGATCAACCATTTTAGATATTCCTTGGATTTTACCAATCATTGTAGAAAATTGGATTTCATACAAAAAAAATTTCAAAAAAACAATCAATCTCAATCTTGTTGAAGTGAAGAAAGATGGGTTAATTAAAATTTTGAAAGTTGGAATTGGATAAGTTGGGGGGTACAAGTCGAGCTAATGACGTTAAACAAAAGCGCTGCATGGGAGGCAACCCATGGTTTTCTTGTTTCCAATCATTTTGAATCATTTTATTTTTCATATAATAAATTACCATAAGCTGTTGACCTGTTCTTCTTTTATGAGTAAGGATGGGTATGAAAGGGGAGCACCATATTCATCCGTGTCACGTGGTGTGATCTCTGAGTAATACCTTACCCAGAAAATATAAAGAAGACAATGTATCATCAGTTTATTTTGTTTTGTTTTATTATTTTTATAGGTTAAAAAAATAAAAGGACATGTTGAAATCCATAAGGAAAATCCATTCACCACCATCCAAGCTGCTGAGACTCAAATCCAGGATTGAAGGGAGACATTGGAATGCGCTATCATCATCAACCACCAGGTGACTTCATTCCATGATTTTCATTTTAAATTTCTTCATTGAACTCCTCTCCTACCCCCTTCAAACTTTTCTTTTCTTTAAACACTGGGGACAGTGTTATTCTAAGTTGGGGGGGGATAAAAAATGATTTTTTTTGAATAAAAACATGCATGAAAAGAAAAATTCCATTAACCTTAAACATGATAAACACACATTGCAAACTCTAAAATTGGATATCAAATAAATTTTTCATTCCTTGATTCTGATTTTAATGCAAGTTTAAGTTCATGAGCATAGTTTTTGGAAAGTGCGGTTGTCCGATGTGATTTTTCAATGTTTCCATTTTCATCCTCTTAATAAAAATGCCACAATGCACGTCTACTAGATCGTGGGTGTAAATTTGAGTTCTTGGGTCCCTTTCATTATAGCATAGGGTTCTGGGGTCACTTTTAGTTTAATTTGAGTATCCAAAAAAACAAAAAACAAAAACAAAACAAATCAAAACAAAAAAATGACCACATAGAGAAATGTTTTGTCCAAATGCGTGGCGTCCGGCACTTGGGGATCGTGACTCCATAGTTTTCTTGCCCAGAGTTAGGCTTTATATCTCTATTTTAGAGCTTGAAATTGACAATATGTGTGGTGTCCGGCACTTGGGGATCGTGACTTCATAGTTGTCTTGCCCAGAGTTAGTCTTTTCATATCTATTGTGGATAAAAAAATCATCAAATAAAATAAAAATCAAAAAAAATTAAAAAAAAATGGATACTCATATTAAGGTTTAATGTGATTCCCACCTAGCGCTTCCATTTTTTCCCCTTGAACAATAAAATGGGCCCCATATCTTTTATGATGCACAACACTTTATCATGCTTAATTGGAATTGGATGAAATGTGGAAATGAATTTGAACAAAGGAATGGTCTTGGGCTTGGGATATTCTTATGGACCTATCTTTTTTTAAATTATTTTGATGGGTTCCATAATTTTTTTTGATATGAGGTCTTTTGAGTGAGCAATGTGTATTTAAATGTTTTTGGAAAAGGGGATTTGGATTTCATATTTGTAATTTATTTTGCTCGGGACTAGAAAAACTCAAGTTGGGGGGTGTGATTAGTCACTCAAAGTGGCTAATATTCATTTTTAATATCTTAATATTAATGTTTTTAAAAGTTCATAAACATCAATTTTAGTCCAATTCAGAAATTGAACTTCATTTCCCATCATTGTGAAATTCATGCTTAAAATGTCAATTTGGGCCCACTCAATAATTTGCTTTTGGAAATTACAATATTCATCATTTTAATTTGTAATTTTGGGATATTATTTATCACTTTCTTTGGAACATTTTATCTTTTATGTCCGATAGATGAATCCCAAAGGAAGATGGAGAATTTTGCGCCTGAAGGCAGAAACTTGCTGGAAAAAGCATAATGGGCCTAAGGCCCATCAAACAAATGTGGGGCCCAGAAACCAAACCCAATGAAGCTCAAATTTATAAATTAGAAATATAAAAATATGAGGATCATTTTATTCAACTGTGTCCGGTGCTAATTCTGATGTTTTCATGATGATAAAGGGATCCGAAGTTGAGATTTAAATGGAGGACTCGTCATTAATGCACAGAAATTAGTCCCACCATTTAGACCATAACTTTCAAACGGATGAGAAAAATTTCCTGAAATTTTGGGAGCTTCTATAAGACACATGGAAGAAGATATTGTATATTTGTGACACCTTCGGATTCGGCCATATGAAGTGTCAAACTCATACGTCAAAATGGAGGACGAATCTGGACAGTTTTCAGTGTCAACTTCGAAACGTCAATTTCCTTTTGATTCTTCACCATCCTTTTGACTCTCTTAATTGTTGGGGGGTGAATTTAATGTTGGGGGTGGAAATAAGGCTCCTAATATGCCTATATAAGGAGCTGGTGGTTAAGGGAATAATCATCTAACATTTTTCCTTGAATCTAACATTTTCCTTTGAATCTATGTTTTTCTTTCAATTGTAATTTCCCGCTTTCGTTTTGTAATGGCATCGTCAATTTCTCTAATGTAAGTTTTTCATTCACATTTAGTATTTTAATAAAATTTCTTCTTCTTCTTCACTTTTTATTTTCCTTTTCTTCACACGTTGATACCGTTGAATCGTAGTGTGAATTTATTCACAGCCGCACTTGTGAGTTCATCACACAACGGTGGAGTGTTCATTTTGATTAATGTTTTTTTTTCTTCTTCCATCCCGCTTCTTTAAGTCAATTACCAGCTTCCATTGATATAATAGCATCAATGGAGGGCTAACCTTTTATGGTTTGATCCTAGGGAGTTGAATGAGTTGGATTTAATGTTATTTGATGTTCTTAAATTCTTAAATTTGTTCTTTATTTTAAGAGTTCCTTTCTTTGATTTATCTTCTTCTTTGTCTTCACCGACTTTAACGACGATACATTTTGAGTGCTAGTACGATCCAATTCCTTGGAGTGATAATTTAATTGATCCTCTAAGTGAATTGGTGATTAGCCTTGAAATTGTGTAAGGATTAAATCGGAGAATGATATTGAAGAATTATTTCATTTAATAGATACCTCTTGAACCGATGAACATAAAATAAAATGAAAAACAAATACATCCAATCAAGCCCAAGAGACAACCTAGGATCAACTCACATTAATTAGTTGTTTTAATTCAATTAATTTTATTGTTTTTGTTCTTTAATTTAAATAAATATTGCTTCAAATCAATCAACACCATAGTTGGCCAACTTTGAGGTAGATTTTAATTGGATAACTAAAGATATAGTTTAAAAATCATATAATAAAAATTATGTGAACTAAACAATTATTGATGGTGGTTTGATCTTAGGGTTTTTATTGGGGTGGATTGGATGAATTTCTTTTCTTAGAAAATTTCATGTCATTAATTCAAGACATATCCAAATAATGAGATAATTATTTCAAATCATTCACCAATTTAATCCCTACACAATTCCAAGGCCAATCACCAATTCACTTTGAGGATCACTTTAATGAGCACTAAAAGGAAATAGATCTTACTAGCACTCAAAATGTTTCATCATTAAAGTTGTCAAAGATGAGAAAGAATGTAACTCATCAAATGGAAATCCTAAAATAACGAATAGATTTAAATATTAAGTACATGAAATAACATTAAATCCCTGACCTTGCTACTCCCTTGGATCAACCCTTAAGAGGTTATCCATCCATTGATGCTATTATACCAATGGAAGCAGGATGTAGACTTATGGGGGCGGAATTGAAGAAGAAGAAAATTATTAAAAGAACGAACACTCCACCGTTGTGTGATTGAAATCACAAGTGCTGGTGTGAATAATTTCACACCATGATTCAACGGTATCAATGTGTGAAGAAAATGAAAATAAAAAGTAAATAATAAGAATAAATTTTATTAAAATACTAAACGTGAATAAAAAACTTACATTAGAGAAATTGACGATGCCATTACAAAATGAAAGCGGGAAATTACAATTGAAAGAAAAACAAAGGATGAAAGAAAAACATGGATTCAAAGAAAAATGTTAGATTCAAGGAAAAATGTTAGATGATTATTCCCTTTACCACCATCTCCTTATAAAGGCATATTAGGAGCCTTATGTGCACCCCCAACAATAAATTCACCCCCCAACAATTAATAGAGTCAAAAGGAGGGTGAAGAATCAAAAGGAAATTGATGTTTCGAAGTTGACCCGGAAAACTGTCCAGATTCGTCCTCCATTTTGATGTGTGCCTTTGACACTTCATATGTCCGAATCCGAAAGTGTCATAAATATAAAATATCTTCGTAAATGTGTCTTCTATAAGCTCTCAAATTTCAGGAAATTTGGCTCAGCCGTTTGTAAGTTATGGTCGAAATGGTGGGATGGATTTCTGTGCATTAATGACGAGTCCACCATTTAAATCTCAACTTCATATCCCTTTATCATCATGAAAACATCAGAATTAGCTCCGGCCACAGTTAAATAAAATGATCCTCATATTTTTATCTTTCTACTGTATAAATTTGAGCTTCATTGGGCTTGTTTTCTGGGCCCCACATTTGTTTGATGGGCCTTAGGCCCCTTATGCTTTTTCCAGCAAGTTTCTGGCTTCAGGCGCAAAATTCTCTATCTTCCTTTGGGATTCATCCATCGGACCTAAAAGATAAAATGTTCCAAACAAAGTGATCAATAATATCCCAAAATTTCAAATTCATAAAATGAATATAATATTGTCAACAAACAAATTAATGATTGTGCCCAAATTTTCATTTTAAACATGAATTGCATTTTTGATGAGAAATGAAGTTCTATTTATGTAATGCACTAAAAACAATGTTTATGGACATTGGAACAATGAATATAAAGATATTAAAAATTAATATTATCCACTTTAAGTGACTAATCACACCCCCCAACTTGAGTTTTGCTAGTCCCGAGCAAAATAAATTACAAATATGAAATTCAAATCCCCTTTTCCAAAAACATTTTAATACACATTGCTCACCCAAATATCTAATACCAAAAAAATTATGGAACCCATCAAAATAATTTAAAACAAGCTAGGTCCATAAGCATATCCCAAGCCCAAGCCCATTCCTTTGTTTAAATTCATTTCCACATTTCATCCAATTCCAATTAAGCATGATAAAGTGTTGTGCATCATAAAAGATATGGGGCCCATTTTATTGTTCAAGGGGGGAAAAATGGAAGAGTTAGGTGGGAATCACATTAAACCTTAATATGAGTATCCATTTTTTATTTTATTTTTAACCATAATAGATATGAAAAGACTAACTCTGGGAAAGACAACTACGGAGTCATGATCCCCAAGTGTCGGACGCCACACATATTGTCAATTTCATGCTCTAAATAGAGATATAAAGCCTAACTCTGTGCAAGAAAACTATGGAGTCACGATCCCCAAGTACCGGACGCCACGCATTTGAACAAAACATTGCTCTATGTGGTCATTTTTTTGTTTTTTTTTTGTTTTTTTTTTTGTTTTTTTTTTGGATGCTCAAATTAAACTAAAAGTGACCCCAGAACCCTATGCTATAATGAAAGGGACCCAAAAACTCAAATTTACACCCACGATCCAGTAGACGTGCATTGTGGCATTTTTATTAAGAGGATGAAATTGTAAACATTGAAAAATCACATCGGACAACCGCACTTTCCAAAAACTATGCTCATGAACTTAAACTTGCATTAAAATCAAAATCAAGGAATGCAAAATTTATTTGATATCCAATTTTAGATTTTGCAATGTGTGTTATCATGTTCAAGGTTAATGGAATTTTTTCTTTTCATGAATGTTCTTATTGAAAAAAAAAATCATTTTTTATCCCCCCACCAACTTAGAATAACACTGTCCCCGGTGTTTAAAGAAAAGAAAAGCTAGAAGGGGGTAGGAGAGGAGTTCAAAGAAGAAATTTAAGATGAAAATCATGGAATGAAGTCACCTGGTGGTTGATGATTATGATAGTGCATGCCACAGTCTCCCTTCAATCCTGGATTTGAGTCTCAGCGGATTGGATGGTGGTGAATGGATTTTCCTTATGGATTTCAACATGTCCTTTTATTTTTTTTAACCTATAAAAAAAATAAAACAAAACAAAATAAACTGATGATACATTGTATTCTTTATATTTTCTGGGTAAGGTATTACTCAGAGATCACACCACGTGACACGGATGAATATGGCGCTCCCCTTTCATACCCATCCTTACTCATAAAAGAAGAACAGGTCAACAGCTTATGGTAATTTATTATATGAAAAATAAAATTATTCAAAATGACTGGAAACAAGAAAACCATGGGTTGCCTCCCATGCAGCGCTTTTGTTTAACGTCGTTGGCTCGACTTTTACCCCCCAACTTATCCAATTCCAACTTTCAGTATTTTAATTAACCCATCTTTTTCCACTTCAATAAGATTGAGATTGATTATTTTTTTGAAATTTGTTTCATGTAAAATCCTATTTTCCACAATGATTGGTAAAATCCAAGGAATATCTGAAATGGTTGATCCATTTGACTTTTATTCTTTCCTAAGACATCAATGACCATTACAAACTTATTTGCTTGTTTAGATGAATGAACTAAAACTGCAAGGTCTTCTTTATCACCTATGATGGAATTCTTGTCTGGGGAAGGAAGGATAATGATTTTGAGTTCTCGTCGATTGCAATTTCCTAATAAAGATTGGAAATTTGAATGAAAGTCAGTTTCTTCTCCAAAAAATTTAGAAAGAATTGGTTCCATTTTAAAATATGATTCATCCCCAAAAGTGTCTAGTTGAATCTGAGGTGTGGGTATGGGCTCAATGTTTGGTATTTCTCCCAATTGTTCAATGATTTGTGTTTTTGAAAAATCATCAATGGAGAAATATTCAGGACTCTCCATCCATAATGTCAAGTTTCCCTCTTGTGAATACAAAACATCAGTTTCCTCTTGATTTAAGAACCCATCAACAATTCCTTGATTATCTTCAACTATCCCAAATTCAATGGTTGGTTCTTCAATAAATTCTTGTGAGGTTTGTGGGAGACAAGATTCTTGTATTATTAATGAGGAAGAGACAACCTGAGTGGGAATGGGTTCCACAACCATTTCAATGCTTTGTAGTTCTACTCTTAAAGATGAAACCTCTGAATTCATTTTATCCATTTTTTCACACAATTGTTCAAGAATTTTTTCAGAATTAGGATTTATAGATGTTTGGACATCATGAACTTCATTATGTTTGATCTCTTCAATCATCCTCGAGAGGTATGGAAATTGATCCTTTAAACAATCAGCATCCCATTGATTGTACATCTCATCTGGTGTGGTGTATTCAATCCTGGTTTGGTCAATGAAATTTTCTATGTGAGGTGATTCAAAATATTGATTTTCCAGTTGATTATAGCCTTGGTATATTAATGGGTATTGTTGAATATAATCCATTGGAGTTGATTGAAAGTTGTTTTTTGGATTCATTGGCAACGCAGAAATAGAAAGGGGAATAGAGAAGAGAAATTAGGGTGAGAATAGAGAATTTGGGGTGAGAAAAGAAGATGAGTGTCTAAGGTACTTACTTGGGTCCCCGGCAACGGCACCAAAATTTGGTTACGCCCAAATTTACCCTACTGGTAAAAGCGGTCGATGTAGTACATGTAGGGGTCGAATCCACAGGGACCGAAGAAGAAACCTTGAGACACTTTGATTAGATGCGTGATTGGCTATGAAGAGGCCAACTATGGTGTTGATTGATTTGAAAAAATATTTATTTAAATTAAAGAACAAAAACAATAAAATTACTTTAATTAAAACAACTAATCAATGTGAGTTTATCCTAGGTTGTCTCTTGGGCTTGATTGGATGTATTTGTTTTTCATTTGATTTTCTGTTCATCGGTTCAAGAGGTATATATTGAATGAAATAATTCTTCAATATCATTCTCCGATTTAATCCTTACACAATTTCAAGGCTAATCACCAATTCACTTAGAGGATCAATTAAATGAGCACTCCAAGGAATTGGATCGTACTAGCACTCAAAATGTATCGTCTTTAAAGTCGGTGAATACAAAGAAGAAGATAAATCAAAGAAAGGAACTCTTAAAATAAAGAACAAATTTAAGAATTTAAGAACATCAAATAACATCCAATCCAACTCATGCAACTCCCTAGGATCAAACCATAAAAGTTTAACCCTCCATTGATGCTATTCTATCAATGGAAGCAGGTAATTGACTTAAAGAAGCGGGATTGAAGAAGAAGAAAAAAACATTAATCAAAATGAACACT
The DNA here is from genome assembly GCA_963277665.1 of Viscum album. Classification (NCBI taxonomy): domain Eukaryota; kingdom Viridiplantae; phylum Streptophyta; class Magnoliopsida; order Santalales; family Viscaceae; genus Viscum; species Viscum album. Next base: position 1,632,939,106 of record OY728155.1, on the reverse strand, counting down.
CCACCGTTGTGTGATGAACTCACAAGTGCGGGTGTGAATAAATTCACACTACGATTCAACGGTATCAACGTGTGAAGAAAAAGAAAATAAAAAGTGAAGAAGAAGAAGAAATTTTATTAAAATACTAAATGTGAATGAAAAACTTCCATTAGAGAAATTGACGATGCCATTACAAAACGAAAGCGGGAAATTACAATTGAATGAAAAACATGGATTCAAAGGAAAATGTTAGATGATTATTCCTTTCACCACCAGCTCCTTATATAGGCATATTAGGAGCCTTATGTCCACCCCGAACAATAAATTCACCCCCCAACAATTAAGAGAGTCAAAAGGAGGGTGAATAATCAAAAGGAAATTGACGTTTCGAAGTTGACCCGGAAAACTGTCCAGATTCATCCTCCATTTTTACGTGTGAGTTTGACACTTCATATGGCCGAATCCGAAGGTATCATAAATATAAAATATCTTCTACCATGTGTCTTCTATAATCTCTCAAAATTTTAGGAAATTTGGCTCAGCCTTTTGGAAGTTATGGTCGAAATGGTGGGACAGATTTCTGTGCATTAATGACGAGTCCACCATTTAAATCTCAACTTCAGATCCCCTTATCATCATGAAAACACCAGAATTAGCTCTGGCCACAGTTTAATAAAATGATACTAATATTTTTATATTTCTACTGTATAAATTTGAGCTTCATTGGGCTTGGTTTCTGGGCCCCACATTTGTTTGATGGGCCTTAGGCCCATTATGCTTTTTCCAGCAAGTTTCTGGCTTCAGGCGAAAAATTCTCCATCTTCCTTTGGGATTCATCAAGCGGACCTAAAAGATAAAATGTTCAAAACAAGGTGATAAATCATATCCCAAAATTTCAAATTAAAATGATGAATATTGTAATTTCCACAAGCAAATTATTGAGTGGGGCCAAATTGACATTTTAAGCATGAATTGCACAATGATGGGAAATGAAGTTCAATTTCTGAATTGGACTAAAATTGATGTTTATGAAATTTTAAACACATTAATATTAAGATCTTAACAATGAATATTAGCCACTTTTAGTGACTAATCAGTAACATAGAATCATTTTTTGTTCAATTGTGTTTTTTGTTAATGTGGTTTTTTAGTGTATGTTGTGTATCTATAGATAGATGTTTTACATGGTATGTTAACAAAGATTGAAGATAGATTAATTGATTCCTTGGAACTAGTACATAAAATTGCATACACAAGGTTACGTTGTTTCCCAGTGTTTTCCAAATTTTATGGGTCCAAAATTAGGATTTGGCTTTCATCGTGAAAGAATAATTTTCTTAAAGGCCTTATGAAAATATGGAAAAGGCATGATTTTCATGAAGAATTAGATTTGTGAAGGTGGTTTCGCGAAGGATCAAAGAAGTTGAAGGTGATCTCTGTGATAGCGACGAGCATCGTGAATGATGAATTACTGTGGAGCTTCACAAAAAATAGAGCATCATTGTAGAAATGAGGGAGAATAATGAAATGATTATGATGTTTCTATAAGCTTCTAGAATTAGTATAAATGCCTATAAATACGCCTCTACCCCCTTCAGAAAACTAGCGAGACTTAATGAAAATATTAAGGCTCTGGATTCGTGAAGGTGCTTCGTGAAGGTCATTCATGTGAGAAAGATCGTGACGGCTATAATAGCCAACCAAATGTTTTTATAATTATAAAATCAAGGTATTTTGAAAATTATATGATATCCAACTGATTTTTTTGAGCATCTCAAAAGTAAAGTAATACGTGAAGTCTATAAAAAGCTAACCTAAAATTTTGATATTTGTGAAGGCTAGTTAAGTTTTTTGAAATAAGTGATCTTCCCAAAATGTAGTTTCTTTATGAAGTCTATTTGAGCTTTGTAAGTGGTTTTATTTGTGAAGGATATTTGTGCTTCACTAAATATGGAGATTCATGAAGGCAATGTGCATCACATAAGGTGTTTAGAAGGAATTTCCCAGTAAATTTATTGTAAAGTTGTATTCATCATTTGGATAAAAGTGAAACTTCAACAGAGAAACTACCTACAATTGAGGATACATACATTCATGAAAATGAAGGGACCTACAAGTCCATAAACTGTGGTTGAATCCCTTCCAAGAGTAGTGATCAAAGTAATAGGAATAGGGTGATCATTTCCACCAGTAATGAGCCAGAAAAAGAGACTCAGGGAGTGACCCTTAGGAAAATAGTGAGTTAAAGCTAAACTATGTAAAGGAAGTGAGACTAGGAATAGAATTGATCTAGACCAAACAAAATTTTTGCAGTGAGCCTCAGTAGATTTGGTACATCAACGCATTTTCATTTATGCTCCTTGGATGTAGCCTAGTGAGGGTGAACCAAGTAAAAATATATTTCTCTTTATAATTTCTTTCCTACATCACATTCAAAGCATCATCACTAGATAATAATGGAAATAATAAGATCATAATTAACACTTAAGCGTAAATAAATTGACCCTTATAATAAAGATTCCAAGATCCATTAGGGAAGGAATATTTTTTAATAGAATATCTATAGCCCAATTCACCTCCCCCCCCTCAGGGTATCTATGCACCTTTTGGACCTAACAAGGAAGGACTCAGCTACCCCTCAGCAGACTAGTAGCTGAAGTTCCATGAAATTTTCAGATCGAGGTAGGGGATTTGGTACCCTGGTACAGGAGCGATAGTACGAGGAAGAGGGAACATCATAGGTGAGTCATACCGAAGCCTAGGGCATAGGGGAAAGTCATTTGCATGTTATGAAGTCTACTCTAGCGAGTGTTGATGTAGGACCTTATACCATTGGAGGTATGATTCTTGTTTCATCTACCTTATCTTTCATTGTGTTTGATATAGAAGTATGACATTCCTTTATATCTTCTCTTTTTTAATATAGTTTGGGCTTGGTTGTAGAAATCTTGGATGGTGTCTTAACCATCGATAAATTGTTGGGAGTTTGGTTAGAGAATATAAAAAATTACAAGGAAAATTCTATAGAAATTGGTAATTACCATTTCTTTTAGGATCTGTTTTTGCTAAAAATGATAGGTTTCAATTTGATTCTTGGAATGTATTGTCTAGTTCTATACTATGCTCATATCTAATGTTACTAGAAGAGAGTTTCCTTTAAATCACTAGAAGAAGGTAGTTATTTTCACCAAGGTGAGTGGGATCTTTAGGTTGGTAGTGCAGGAAAAAATCAGTGCAGATAATATTTTCTCATGGCTCAGATAGCAGTTCTTTCTCTAGATGATGGTGGAATGCAGTAGGATACATTTCCTCTAGTGGTATACTGCTTTCAGGATGTCTTTCCTGGTAGGTTCTATGGCTTACCACCCAAGAATGAGATCGATTTCATGATCGAGTTGGTGTTAGGAGCAAAGATAGATTTTACCACAACTTACAATATAGCACTATAATATATTTATAAATTGAAAGTTTAGTTGGAAGACCTAGAGGCTAAAGGTTTCATACAACCTAGTATATCACAATGGGGTTCTCCAATGCTTTTCACCAAGAAGGGTGGTGATACTTTGCACTTATGTGTGGATTATCAAATATTGAACAAATGTTAGGATGTTCTGGGAGGAAATGATGGATAATTTCAAGATTTTTCCAAATTTTCAATTTTTACATTAGAGACTCAGGGCGTCGACATCGGAATGTCATTCTGTCAGTGGGTCGAGGGCATTAGTGTCGGTGAGTCGAGGCATCGGTAGGTCGTTGGGTTAGTAGCTCATCATTGGTAGCTCGGCATCGGTAACTCAATGTCGGTAGCTCAGTGATGGTATCTCAGTATCAGTGGCTTAGTATCGGTAGGTCGAGGCGTCCATATTTCATTTCATCAGTAGGTCATATCGGTGGTTTACCCGTCGAGGGCTCTGCATTGGTGACTCACCCATCGGTGAATCATTTTTAGTTTTCCCAATTTTTCCCAATTTTCTATTTTTTCCTTACGTTTTATTTGATTTAAACTGAGTATAAATCCTTATTAGGGTGTTTTTAAGGGCATCTAAATGGGTATTTATTATATCATGTAATATCCTAACATCCTGGGCAATTTGAGATACCTATACTGTGTGATCTTAACCACAATCTCATGTTAATGTATTTTAAAACTGTTCTTCCTTTAAAATAGGATCCGACTCTTCAAAGTCAGGGTCTTCCATTCCTTGTGTGTTTTCCCTTTCCCCTTGGTGTGCCTAGATCCTTACTCCCTATATGAGTTGTGCGTCTATTCTAGAGCTCTCCTTCTCAATTTCCTTGGATTTCTTCTCTACTGCTCACACGATCCCCTATTCTTGGAACAAGGAGAAAATTCGATCCTTTGATCATCTGGTATGGATTCAATCTATCTCTATTTAATTTTGCATCATGTGAGGTGTTTTTACTAATAATTTCTTATAAGGAACGTCTGAATACTTTTCTTAAAATGAGAAATAAACAATAAGTAAATATGATCAAAAGATAACAGGGGTAAATAAAATAATGAGTAGAGAGTGGTTTGATGTTGATCGAATGTTTTATTTGTTATCTTTGATTTCCCTTATGGTTTTTGTGGATTTATTAATTCTAAAGAACATGTCCATTAGTGTTATTTTATTTCACACTCGTAGTGTTCCATTGCGATGTTTGATAATCATCCATAACATGAAAACTAATTAAACGCGTACACTTGGTTAATTGAAATGGATTCCCGAGGATGAAAACCCATGTATGATCACCCATGTTTGTTATGTGGATTAGAGAATGGTGTTTACCCAATCCTAATAAATATGTACACATCATGTTGATAGTTTTGGATGATTGTTGTGTTCTGTTGAGTTTTGTAACTTTGTGTGAGTTGTGTGGTGCTGCTGATGGGAGCACGGTTGTGGGTACAAGGTTGGAAAGAGGAGTTGGTTCTATGAGAAGGGTGTGGTGTGAGTGTGCATCAGGGTTGTGTTTAATGTTAGTTACAGTGGGATTTGTTTGTGGGGTGGTATAGGTGGTGATTTGGATTCTCAGTCTGTGATATTGATTGATTGTGGAATAGATAAACTTGTAGGCAACTGAACTATCATTGTTGTGTTGTGGTCACAGAGCGACATTTGGAAGTGGGACTACTGTGTGGATATGGAATTGTATGTAGTGGGACTACAGTGGAAAATATTTGGATTGTGCGATATAACTTTTAATAATGATAGTTGGAAGTGGTTTAATGGGAGTGTGCAGTGGGACTGTAAATCTGGTTTTGTGTTTTTGTGTAGTGAGACAGCAGTTTGGTTTTACTCGCTATTTTAATATGGTTTTGGTTGGTAGTTTCCCAATAGTTTTGGAATAATTAAAGTTAATCCCTTAATAAATAAGTCTAAATTGGTTGAATGAAAAGTTGTTGGGTTATGATTTGGCAGTGGTTGTTGTGTGGTTGTGCATATAAGGGTATCAGGAATGTGGTTCTATATGGGTTGGTTGGATTGTTTGGGGATCTGTAGGTTCGGGCTGAGTGTTTTCATACCAATATATATATATTTTAGTTCATTATGTTTTCTATATGCACCCCACCCTTGTTAATCACTATGTTCCAAACACCTCCATTTTATGGGGGAGGGTGTCTTTCCCAACATCTCAGTGGGAGGATTGATGGTTGGTTACTGGATTTATTTTTCACACCCTCTTTCGATTTATTGCTGATTGAGAATATCTTGGTAGGTTGTAATAGAGTGAGGATTACCATATCCCAAGATCCTTTGATCAAGGGTTTGTTGCAGATGAGAGGACTAGGTGTTTGCGGGCTAGGTTTGTTTTCCCAAGTATCTTTGGGATGAGACCCAGGTGTCTACGGGTGGTATTGTGTGTGGTTTGAGTCTCAGGTGTTTGCGGGTGGGTTGTAGAAGTGGGACTGCATATGGGAATAGTTGTAATAACAAGATGTTAGCTGTTAGGGATGAACAGTTAACTTGTGGGAAAGTGGTGCAGGGTACCCAAATATTAATGTGCTTATACTACTACTTTACTTGGCTTGTGTTATTTTATGAGTGTGACTTGGTGAGGCTGGTCAGGTTAGTATTCCTTGGAAGGTACTTTGAGGTTCTACTATTTTTTCATAGGGGCATTAATACATTCCCTCACATGTGCACAGGTGGCTTTAGTTTTCTTACTGTGTATACTTGTATACTCTCCCTACGTATATAAAACTATTTTCAGATTTCCAAGAGGACTTTGAGGGTCATGATGGACTTTACTAGCTCGAGCATCAGGATTAGTTATTATCATTTCTTAGTCTCTTTTCTTTTGGTACTTTAATTTTGGATATATTTTTTTACCAGGTATCAGCTTTACCTTTGAACATGCATGTGGGAATGGATTTTGGATTTACTTTCACTTTTAGTGTTGAAGTTTCTTGGGATTTACCATCTCATCTCCTAATCTTGTTCTATAAAAAGGGTAATGACTTCCATACTATGTGAGATTCTATACCCTTGGTTCTAGTCATCGCTCTGGGGCATATTGAAGTTGGGACTCGGGGGTCATTATCTCTTCTTAAACTTGAGAAAGGAAGGGTGTGGACCTTTTCTACCCCATCCCTTGCCTTGAAAAAGGCGGGTCGTGATAACTTTTGTCTACTCTAATTGCTAAGTATATGAAATATTATGTGATTTCATAGACACAACATTCTCATTGATTAATAGAATATAGGGTAATGATAAATCATATGTTTAGAATACTTTTTGGATCCCTTTGGATCTAATAGTATTGTGACCTGGCTTGAGGCTACCCTTAAGGTGAGCCTACACTTGAATAATAGTGAACTGACTTATGGATTAAATATGATTTATCATGACATGAGACCTTAGGTGATTTATTGTGATAGATTCACCTTAGAAAATTGCTTACTTGATTATTTAAATGGATGAAAAAATCCTATATGATATAGTTGTGTGTACCGACAAGTTAATGGACAAATACCTAACATGATAAATGAAAGGAAAATAAAATATAAAGCATAATTGGATGAATTGACCCTTATGTCTTATGATGTTATATATATTATAATTACTATTATATCTTGTGTTGTGAATCATTTTGAAACTATTATATAATGGGTGTGGCCTGATATGATAAAATTATTATATAAAGGTACCTTCTCATTATACTAAAATTATTATATAAAGGTCTCTTCCCAATATGTTGAAATGATTATATAAAGGGTTTGGCCTGGTTTTCTAAGATTCTTATAGAGATTACTTGGTCCAGTATGTTGAAATGATTATACATAGGGTTTTTCCAAGTGATATGATTATGTCATGGACATGTGACTGTGGTTTTCATGGTTATGATACATGCTCAGAGAGATTATGGAATAGTACCAAAGTAATTTTTTTGGTGTATTGTATTAATTGATTAATTAATAAATCTATTTATCCCTTTATTTCATGCTCTAATTTATTAGACTTGTTTTGTTTATACATGGTGGTGTTGACCTACTGAGTTATACTCACACCCTATTCAAGTTGTTGTTTGTACCCGAGTACATTACATAGATGCATATTTGGACAAGGAAAAGAGACATTTTTGTTGATTATTACTTGCTGGATGGGTTGGATCTTGGATACAGGACCGACATGGGGTTTGGGACCATGGTATTTTGAGTTTATTTGTGTCAGCATGGTATTTTTTCTATATTAATTTTAGGTTGACATTTAGATACATTCGAAACTATCATTACATTATCATTTGATTATTATTGTATTATTCATTGTTCATTATTATTTGGTTTATTGGAACTTATTTTTTCTTCTAGTAGTATGTTGTATTGTTTCCTATCTTTTTGTTACTTTTATATTTACTATATTATTTATTTTCGCTATGTTGAAACTCTATAACAGGGAGTATAGTCTCCCCAATGTGTTATTTTCACCACTAATATTATTCAGAAGCTATTGGCATATGGGGAGGAATACTTTGGGTCCAGGAACCAATAAGATTTGGCTACATGAGAGAGTGTTGGATCAGGGGACATTACATAGAGCATTATTTCCTGCATCTTAATTACATTTTGATCTATTCAATGAGACAATCTTACACATGACAGGGAATACACATGTAATTTTGTTGGATTGTTTATGTCGTGTAGTCCCATATTCGATAAACGCACCAAGGCTTCAGCGGGTTGCATGGAAACATGAAATTTGGAAACCCGGTGTGTATCTCATTAGTACACACCTTATAATCCACCAAGATACATTCTGAAGACATAGGTGTCTATCCTGGACACACAAAAAGTAGAACGCACATGTATAAGGTTATTACACATCATATAGTTTGACTGGTCTACATGTTGAATCCCCGGGTGTGTATCTCAGGTACACATAAACTGAGGTACACAGCATGTAACATGTAAGTACATGTTTTATAGTCTCCCAATAAAGGATGGAATTAAATTAAATTAAATTTATAATCTATCCATTAAAACCTTATTACTTTTATTAGAACCTGTTGTGTTTGAAAATTTAATAATGGTTTTAAATAATTATTTAATGCTCTCATTAATTTATTGTAATTATATGTAATTATTGGTTCTACCATTTATTTCCCATGAATTCCTTTAATGATGGGAATATCCAATAGATTTTTTATGTTCATTCATATGAAAGGGAATTAATTAATTAATTAGTGTAATTGTGTTAATCTTAATGATAAATAATAAATAAAAATGAATGTTCACCTGTAAACTTTTGTGTAAACGTTTCATGTGTATTACTGATCATGAGCTTGACCAAGACTTGTGTATGTGTCAGAATTATTTAATTTAATTTATTTCATGATTTTATAATTATTTATTATTAAATTAAATTAATGTTTTTCGAGTCTTCCCTCCCTCCATTACTATATAAGACATGTTGTAGTTGGTTCCCTAGAACCAACTAATGTTGTTCTTAAGATTAAATTTATATTCAATTATGTGAATATTAATTTAAAAATATTATCACATATTAATTGTTCTTATACATAGCATTGATGTGATAATGTCCTAGAGTATCTTCCACATTGAAAAGGTCATAGAAGCTCCTCACTATGATGAGAACCTTAAAATGCTATAATGATATTCTTAAAACTAGTTTTATGGTCGGATAACATAATATGCAAGGGAACATAGTATATAGACTTTCAGGTGTGAGTACTCATAAGAATATAAGGCTTTTTCTCATGAACTTCATACTTGGTAATCTCCATGATGAGAAATTATGAGAACAAACCTTCTAGTATGAATTCTACTTGTTTTGGTGTCATCAGATATTCCTATCTATGAACATGTGTAATGGTACTTAGACTTTATGATTATCATTAATTAATGTCTTGAATCACTCACATAGATTTACTAACAAAAACCATGACATCATATATTGGTGGGAATTAGGGTATGTTGGGTGCATCACAAATGACATGTTATTAATGGATAAGTCGAGGAAGTATTTGTACCTTTCATCTTTATTGAAGTTGATATCTCAATCATTTGATTGAAATAGAATTTTCACATTAAATGTTATGGTCATGGTGTAATGAAATTTATTTCATTTGGTCAAAGAAAGAAGTATCAAGAATATAGGCTGATGAAATAGATGTGAAACCTTCTTGATGAGATATTGAGATAAAGGGAATATATTACACAATGATCATTCATATGTGGTTTTCGACATTGTGACATTAAGTTGTCTCTCTTGGATGCTTCATCCTGTTTTTAGATAGTAATCATGAACTTTAGGCATACCTGTCTAATTCCAATGAGGAAGAATCCTAGAGGGTCACACGGTAACTATTTTTGTTGATTATGACTAAATTGTATTTGAATCTAATTATTAGAATAGTATTGTTCTCATAACTGTGGAATAAATTTATTCAAGTTTTATTGATCACTAATATTCACAAGTTAATAAATAATTATTTATCCATTAAATAACTAATTTATTTAATTAAATAAATATTTAAAAAATATTTATTCACTAGATTCTGGATAAAATATTTATTTTATTTATTAAATATTAAAAAAATTATCCATTGGTTTTTGAATAAAATATTTATTTGTGTATACAATAAATTATAAAGAGATCAAGTGGACCAAGAAAGCATTCGGTAACAAATATTTATTTACAAGTTGGTAAAATAAAATTTATTATTGTGCAGGTTAGAGCATAAACCATAAAATATTATTATTATTATTATTATTATTATTATTATTTTGGCATGGGGTTTATTAAATATTATTATATTATTTAAGGTCTGGTATGAAATTAAATAATATTTTAACCTAAATCCTAGCTCTATAAATCGATGGTTATGTATATTGTGTAGGTTTAATTGAAAATTAAGGATTGAGAATCATTTTGCACAACATGCTTCTCTCTATCTAAAATTTCTCCTATATTCCTCTCAAAAACAAGAAGAACTTCTTTAACCTTGAAGGATCTTAGAGAGATCAAGAAGAATAATGCAATACATTTGGTTTACTACTCTATCACATAAAAATCAATTGACATTGCTCAAAGATCAAAGGAGAACATGTGCATCATCACTAGAGGGATTCTATAATTTAATCCTTATAGCACAACAAAGGTAATCCAAAAGGGTTTTTAGAATATCAAAAACATCATCGAAGAAATGGTCCTAAGATGAGGTAATCATTTCTTCCCAGTCTAACTAAATTAATTATAAATTTTACATGAAATATTCTCTCTTGGGGATTCGGGTAACTCTAAATTAAAATAAATTTTAATTTAAGTCCCACCTATGGTGCTTCCATTGTGCTCGGAACTGAAAATTTATATCAAAGTGGTCACATATTAAATTTAAAATTATTTATTTGATTGTTGATCAATATACATAATCATGGTTGAATTTTTAATTTCATATTGTTTATTATTTATTATCATTTGAATTTACATATTTTTGAAATTTTAATTTATTCTCTCAAGATTCATAATTTATTAAGTTCAAGAATAGATAAAGAATGGTTGAATATGTCATCATAAAGTGTCAAGAAATCCAGTCAGATAGCATGGGATTACATGATGTGTAGTCAGAGCATGCGTTGTGTACCCAGGTGCACTACACTTAGCCGTGTCATGGGAAACATGACCTTCCAAGTAATAAGTACATGATGTGAATTTATTGTACATTGTTTGTAGATCAGACCAACTTGGCACATGATATGTTGGATTACATGGTTTGTATGTGGCATATGTTTTGTTTAGTCTACATGGGTTATCAAATTAATTCATGAAATTTGTGTGGTCATTATATATGGTCAAACTGTGTGATACTGATATCGTAGATCATTAATGATACACATGACATTTACGCATTGTACATAGCATGTAGTTCATCATTTCTCACATCCAAAATACATGTCAATCCATTCGGTGAGTTATGTGGGAAAATGACATGCGCGATTCATGGTGTGTAGCTGGTCTAGACATGACGTGCAGTCATGACTGATGAACATACTGAGTTCTTCACTGGGTTGTGTTGATACACAACAAGTGTTACACAAGATGTGTATATGGATTGTACACGTTTTGTAGTCTATCCAGGGTTCATGACCAAATCCCTAGGCATATAACATGGGTACACAACAACTGAGGTACATGGCATGTAGCTTTTAAGTACACATCGTGTAGTCTTTGAATAAGGTAAAAAATTAAATTACATTAAATTGAAAAATTGTATCATTAAAAACTTATTTTATTGATTGGAATACCTGATGTGTTTGGAAATTTAATAATGGTTTCAAATAATTTTAAATTCTCAATTAATTTATTTTAACAAATATGTGATTATTGGTTATTCTATTTATTTTCCATGAATATCCTTAATGATGGGTATATCTAAATGAATTTTGATGGTCATTGAGATTAAAGATAATTAATTAACTAATTCAAGTGTTTTTATATTAATAATAAAGAATGAATATAAATGAATGTTAATCAGTTTACTTTTGTGTATATGTTGCATGTATGACCATTCATGAGCTTGACCAAGACCTATATATGTGTTGGATGTTTTAATTTAATTTATTTCATGGTTTTACAATTATTTAATATTAAATTAAATTTTATGGCTTTTATGTTATCCTTCCCTCTATTATTATGTAGGACCTACATTTACATGGTTATTTATGTAATCCCAATTAACCAATCCTTTGGTTCCTCTCACCTGTGTGTGATTTATAAATACATGTAAAAAATGGAGTATCCCATGATGCAAAGAGGCGGTTCATGAAGGAACTCAGATGATTCTAACTCAAGTGATGCATATCTGGACACATAAAATGATACAAATCTTATCAATACTAGAATAGTGGGTTATTTCCCCAAGTTCAAAGGTTGGTTTATTATCTGCTCAATAAATCAACCTTTAGATAAGATCGTGATTGGGTCATTTATTTATTTATTTATTTATTTATTTATTTATTTCTATGCATTATTTATTTTTTGAATATAAGACTATGATCACATAAATAAATTAATTAATGTATAAATATGGAATTTAAATAAATGTATTGTGTGTAAATGTTTTATCCAATATGGTTTTTTAATTAAGTAAAATCCACTTAATATTAAAAAGTCATGTAAATTATAAAACAAGATAAAATATATGCACAATAAATAAAATTCCTCAACTAAATATTAAGTCGGACTTGGTCTTCCATTACTTGATTTGAAATGAAACCAATATAACTAAGTGTTTAACCAACCCTTATAGGGACACTTAATTTTATAAGGGTATTTCTTATGATGGTTTTGGGTTGACTTAACCATTTTACATCAAGAGGAGTATCCCTTTCCAAAATTGGTGTAATTTTGAGGAAAGTGTTAAGGAAATCCAAGTCATGATTTCTAAATTGGGGGATCTTCTCAATGGATCAAGGAAATGCAAGCTCATTATTGGAAAAGACTTGCCGACCTAAATACCTTCAAATAGCTTTACAACCCTTATTGGGGTTATTTGAAGGGGTATATGGTTCATTTCCACTAGAATATCCAAGAAACTATACATTCAAAGTTCAATGGTATAGGATGTTTAGACTTGATAAAATAGTAGTAGATTTAATAAAAAATTTATTATTATTATTTCTAAAATAATTTTTAATCAAGAAAATTATTAATAATCTTTTATAATTATTATAGGAAATGGAAAGAAAACCCACAAAAAAGTGTACTCATACCTTAAATCAGCATATGACCTTAAAAATACAAATTTTCATATATGGTACAATCGTTTATATGATGAATTATTATCATAAATATTATATTATGTGTTGGAATCCCATACTCATTTTCTTCCACCTTAGCAGGTAAGCGAAGGTGAAAAGGATGTCTATTAGATAAATGTTAAAGATGCATTCTATTTCCATTGTATTATATTATCAACTATGTATGAATATTTTATGATATAATATAAATACATGAATAGATACACCATAATATCACATCACTATTATCATGAGAAATATTAGTAAATACTTGAAATAAATTAGATTTTCATTTCACTATATTAGCATAAAGTGGAAGAAGTAAATCTAGTTATAGGTCAATCTTTTAAAATGATGGGGTATACTGATTGGTTAATAAAATTGTGGTTCCACTTTGATAAAAAGTTATTAATTATTATTATTTTAATATCCTTACCACCAAGGATATCCTTATTTTTTCAATCCTGAATAAATTAAAAGGATAAGTCACTCAAGAAATATTTTTCCATACTTTACCTAGTAGATAAGGACTGGTTGAAACCTATTTTTCTACCCCGTATAGTGAAAAATTGAAATACAAGTATGAAGATCCCATGGATAACTAAATCTGAAATATCCTTTATGACACCCTTCAAAGAGACAAAATATTCAAAGGAATAAGAATGAATAGGAGGATATTTTCTTCTTATGTTGAAATAATAGAAACTTGAAAAGAAATTTCAATGAATTGAAAAAGGAATCAATTGCATACACTATAAATATTAATCAAGATTCGGTTTTTCTCTTTGTTCATTAAATAAAATATTCTTGCAACATACATGTGTTTAAATACAATAAACAATAAATAATAGAAAGGTTATAGAGTGAACTCAAAAGGAGTCGATAAAGGGTGATTCCTATATTATCTAAGGGGAGATCACTATTTCTCATTTTCAGATTAGATTGATTAAACTTTGTAATAAGTGGGATTAAAACATTTATCTTAGTGTTCTGATTGAAAAAATGAGACATTATTTAATTTTCTAAATAAATGTTTTTATGGAACTTAAATACTATACTAACAGTTCAATAATTCTTGAATCACAAATATCCATTGTAATGCATGGTGAATATAAGACACTTACGTGATTGTGGAAAGATGATTATTTTTCAAATAAAACTGAAATTATTTGACCTTTTTATAAACATAAAAGTGTTTTATTTTCAATTGATCTAAGATATTGTATATACAAAAAAACTTTTTATCATGTTTTAGATAAAAAAAACTTTATAAATAAAATTGCATCACAAAACTTTTAGAGTTAGTTCAACATGGTTGTGTGAACTATTCTAAAGCTAAATATAACTTCATATATTTCATTATATTTATTTCATAAATTTTAGAAATTATCTGTGATGTAAATGAATGAACTTGGTAAAGATTAAGGAACCATTGATCTAGCTTGTTATAGAACATCTTATCCAAGTATTCATTGATCATATATGTGTATTAAAGGTAATCCCAAACTCACACATCATTTTCATGATGGTGGTAAAAGGAATATCAATGGCGAGTCGTATATATATTTAAAATATTTCATTATTTATTCCAAGACATGTTTTGCATGTATAATTGCAACAACTAAACCATATGCCTACTAAATTGTCTAATGGATATCTTATCAATTGTGATATGATAAGAATCTATTAATAAACTACCTAAAGTATTTTTGAAACTCGTTTGTTAAAAGTTTTCCTTAGATATAAATGAACATCAAAACATTAAGTTTTATCTTAGTTAATGATATTATGTAAATTGAGGTTATTAATTTCTAGTCAAGACCAAATATATTTCTATAAAGCAATCATATCTCTCTAAAGATAGTGGGATTAGACTGAAATTCATTGAGTTAAGGCTTTGGATGCACATGATTTGGCATAGGAATACTGGACTCTAGAAAACATAGTGAGAGGAGGAGTTACAGAGACACATACTATGTAGGAATTTATAACTAAAGATGTGTTTTATGCTCACCATGGTGGTTTATACATGTATTATTATTTCAGAATAAATATTCCTACAATGCAATAGTAAATAGTAATATGCTAAGGTTGAAAAGTATGTATATATATTCAAGTAATGGACTTCATGTATCAAGGTTTGGGGACTCTGTATTTTGAATGTTTCTAAGGCTTGATATTGATACCGATTATTCAAGATAAGCTAAACATGGATGGTACAAGATAGTATCGATAAATCATGATTGACTTTTTAAAGCTATAGTCTATGACAAAATCCATGCACCAATAATAATGAATAAAATCCATCTTTAATTATTCTTTGTCAAATAATATTTATATGATAATCATATTGGGCTATTGATTTTCAAGGCCACCTCACTTAGAGGAAACCTTACAGTGGATGTTAATATGATGTGACCAAAATGAGGCTCTAGGGTATTTGTCTACTAGGAATAACTTAAAAGGGTCAGTGACATAAATAAATTCCAATATTATATTTAGATTACATAAATTAATTTATAAATAAATAATACATAGTGATCATAGAATATTTAATTGGAAAAAAATGAATGGCAAGTGTATCTATCTAGTTAGTGGGGGAACTATAAGTTTTCAAGATAGATATGTTGAAAACTTATGGGGAAAAAAGTTGCGTATTACCAAGTTTTTAAGACTAAGAAATGAAATTTCTCTAATTGTGACTTAATGTAGAAATTATGTTCTAGGGAACAAGATCTACAAGATATATATATCAGTTTTTACAATTTATTCATAATACATATATTAATTCTGTATTGAAAAATATAAGTTGAAACACTTTAATACTGAATTTTTGAATAGGATGGTGGATAATGGTCTAATATATCCCTATCCATGGTGTTTTGATGAGTAATTAGGGTTCCATGAGCTTAATGTATTTTCTATTAGATGATACTACTGAGTTTGATCACCTCCTTACTGGAGGTTTCCTCTAAAGTGCGATGGGATATACATAGGATATTGACACTGTTAGGAGTGATTCTCAACCTGAGAATCACCAAACTAAAATCAAAACCAAATGTTGGGGATACTTCAATCAAAGTTATTTCAAAACCAGTCAAGAATCTTATTCTATAAGGATTCTTAAAAAGTTATCTTTCACTCGAGTATATGTGAGGTCAGACGTGATTGTCGAATGATTAGGTTATTGCAATAACTTCATCATTGGAAGGATTTCCTTTCCTCAAGGTGCACATATATGGAATCTTGGTGATATTATTAATCTATTATCCTTGAGTTAGGAATTATCTAACTAGAATTTTATTCCATCATGTTTTTGTTATTTTCACTACCTCTTTTCGAGTGATGAACTTAATAAATGGGATTGGTTCCATGGATTCATTTCTATTAAACCAGGTTTCCTCCGTATCCAAGAATGGACTTTCTATTTCAACCCCTCTAAAATACAAACTCATATTCTCAATTCTGGGTCAAAATATTTGGTTTGAATTGGGTTTTTTGGAATCCTCATATCCTTTATGATGCTTCTTCTTCAATTGGAATCCCCATTAAAATGGATAGGGATACAAAACAAGCTTGGTTTGGTCACTTTTCTTGGTTGTTAGTTGAGGTAGATATCAACTTAGTTCTAATAGAAAAAGTGATCTTGGATACATATTATGATGAGTTAAATCTTAGACCTATATATGAGAATATTTTTTACTACTATCCTAATTTCATGATCATAGGAAATCCAAAACAAAATAATTCAGAAGGCAGTCACATGAACATTTTGTTCCTTAACTGGTCATGATAAGGCATATTGGAGGAAGAAGGGATCATTGTATAATAGTAAAAAGTATATTGGTGTTGACGATCAAGTCGAAGAGACTGAACACTCCCAAATTGAGTCTGTATAGAATAGTGAGAGTTAGATTCCCCCTTGGAATCCTCAATATGTTAAATCAATTGGAGATTATGATGTTCTTACAAAATAGGGAATACCTCTTTTAAGGAGGGAAATGTTCCAGTGTAGTAAGTGGATATCCAACATGAAAGGGATTCATCTTCAGCTTATGAGTGTGTTTATACCTTGAGATATGAAAGTGGAAATGAATAGGGGAACATATCAGTGGTTTTTGAAAACATGTATAAAGACAAAGTAGGGTGTGATCAAGATCAATCCCCTCAAGGGGAGGAGCATAGATAACCCTTGATACAAGGGCCACATGGATAGGTGAGTATTGATACTCAAATTGTAAAGGCTTATTATGACCTTTTTCATGAAGGGACTAAAATCATAGAGGAGTTGAACAAGCAATGGAAGCTGAATAATATTAGAGTCAATTGGAAAAATATAGAGGATGATACACCATCACCAAATACCTCTTACCCGAATGTTCCTCTTAAGTGAAATATGAAGAATGATGAAGGTTTTTAATAAATTCCTATAAATAATTAAAGGACTATGAGAGATTACTCTCATCTCAAGACCACCATGGGAACCATGTTGATGCCTCCTACTGGTGGGAGGAAGTTACGGGATAGCTACTTCATCTCTTTGGAAGATGAGTCAGACTAGGAGAGGGAATATGCGGATTATAATGGTATGGATTATAATATTTGAGGTATTTCTCATCCTGAATTGGGGAATTTTATGTTCTTTTTCAACTCATTCCATTATTTTTGTTCTTTATTTCCTTTTCTAGTAAAAGGGGCATGCCCCCAACATTTTCTAAAAAAGGGACAGAATTTTTGTTAGCATACAATCCTTCCAACAGACATTCATAGGCATGGGAAGAGATTATTGAGATTAACATAATTTCAAAAGATTATGTGATAAGAATTTATATCATGTTCCAGGATATGTATTGACATTTTATATTACTAATTCATGATGCATAGTATGTAAATATCAAATAGATCCAACGTAACTACATCAAATTGTAGTTAGAACTATCTAATAGTACTTTGCAGAATAAAACTAGATTAATTCTTGGTGTTTTGATAAGTGGGAATACTGGTGACCATGTGAATTGAAAATTTTTCTTTATTTAGTTAAATTTGATATAGTATCATAGAATAGTCTATGGTAATATTCAAGAAAAACATATTATAGTCATTTTTAGATATATCTACAATATTTGAGTATATTGTGGATTCTGATGAATCTTAATGAGCAGTTTAGAAACATCTTATTCTAATTTTAGTTTATATGAAAAGAAATAGTTTTATTATTATCATTATAAGATTTGAATATGGAATTAGTTTGGATTTTAATACTTTGACATGATAACAATAGGTGGATACTCAGTTATATCACTACTTGAGGTATTTTCTCAAGATAGTAATGTTGTGGTAAATAGATTTTCCACAAAGATATGTGGTTTTTTCTAACCTAGCAGCAAAAATGTGATAGTCCTAGAAACCTTATCCATACTCATTAGAATCATGTTTTTACATGTGAGAACTAAATGGTTGTTAGCAGTTGGATCTAGTGAAAGTGATATTTTGTGGGAGTTGGTACCCTAGAACCAAATAATTGTGTACTTAATATTAAATGTATATTCAAATATATGAATATTAATTTAAATATATTATCATATATCGAATAATCATTTTCATAAAATTGATGTTATAATGTCCTAGATTTTCTATAGAATTAAAAAGGGCAGAGCATTTCCCCATTATGATGTGAACTTCGAAATACTATGATGATATTCCTAAAACTATATCTATATTCAAATAACGTACTATGAAAGGGAACATGGTATATAGAATGTTATGTGTGAGTACATGTAAGCAGATGAGAATAATTCTCATGAAGTTCATATTTTTTATCTCCAATATAGGATATTATGAGAATAGACCTTCCACTATGAATTCTGCATGATTTAGTGTCATCATATATTCTAATATATGAGCATGTGTAATGGTCTTTAGACTTTAATATTATCATTAATGCATGTCATGACTCATGCCCTTATATTTACTAACAAAAACCATCATGTCATATGTCTGTGGAAATTAGGGTATATTGGGTTCATCACGAATAAAAAGTTATTAATGGATTAGTCGATGAAGGATTTGTCCCTTCTATATTTATAGAAGTTAATATCTAGGCCCTTTGATTAAAATATAACAATTGCATTAAATTTCATGGTCATGATATGATGATGTTTATTTATAATAGTTAAATAAATAAAAATAAAAGATATAGGTTGATGACATAGATGTGCAACCTGTTTGATGAGATATTGAGACAAAGGGTTTATATTACACAGTGAGCATTTGTATTTGGTTTTTGATGTTGTAACATTAAGTTATTTCTCTTGAATTTCCTTGACCAATTACTAGAAAATATTCTTGGACTTTTGGTGTACCTATCTAATGAAAATGAGCGAGAACCCTAGTGGGTCATAGATTTAAGTGTTTTTATTAATCTCAATTTAAATCTATTTGAATTTAATTATTGGAATATATATTATTCTCACAACTAAGGAATAATTTTATTCAAGTTTTATTGATCGCTAATGCTCTCAAGGTAAAAAATAATTATTTATTCATTAAATAAATAATTTATTTAATTATGTGAATATGTAATAAATATTTATTTACTAGATTTTGGATAAAATATTTATTTTATTTATTGAATATTTAATAAATATTTATTCACTGGTTTGTGAATGAAATTATTATTTAAGTAAATAGAATATTTATTCGAGTATTCAACAAATGTTGAGGAGTTTGAGTGGACCAAGAAAGCGTCTACTGATAAATATTAATTTAAAATCTAGAAAAATAATATTTATTATTTTTCAATCTTGCACGCATGCCAAAAAATAGTAATAATAATAATAATATTATTATTATTATTATTATTATTATTATTATTATTATTATTTTGACCTGGGGTTTATTAAATATTATTATATTACTTAAGCATCGGTACACATTTAAATAATATTTTACCCTAAATCCTATCTCTATAGATACATGTTTATATCTTTTGTGTAGGATTAATAAAAAATCTATGATAGAGAATCATCGCACACAACAAACTTATATCCCTCTCTCTCTCGAATTCCTCCTCTCTTCCTCTCAAGAACAAGAAGAACTCCTTTAAGACAAAAAGGAAACTAAAGTGATCAAAGTGAATAATGAAAGACATTTTATTCACCACACTAGCACCCAAAAATCAATTGGCATTGCAAGTTGATCGAAGGAACATGTGTGGATCACTACTAGAGGGATTCTATGTTACACCCCAAAATTCTAAAGTAAGAGCATTGTATTTGATAGTGTGTATGACACACAATATCAAGAACGTAAGAGAATATAATATCTTGAGATGTTACAATATAATTACTATTTTAAAAAAATTAATATATTATATATCTTTTAATGCACACAACACTAAGTTATCTTGTGTCGCATGCAACAACGACTTTCTTCGATGAATTTCATTACATGCAAGACCGAGTTTTACGAAACAATAATATATTAATAAAACATTATTATTTAATATAATAAGATATAACCTAGTCATTAAATTAGATATTATGAATATTATTAACTAACTAATGAAAATATATTTTTTTCGCAAATATAAGATGAATTCATAGGTTACTAATTAATTAGAAATGAATATACCGTCCAATTGAATATAAGGGAATGTTTTTATGCTCATAGGGGTGTTTTATTCTAATAAATTAAATTAATTACAATAATTGAGTGATATTAATGTAATATATATATTAAATATTCAATAAAATATTTTTGACATTAATTCAATATATTTGATATGCATGAGATGATAATAAACCCAATTTTACCCATAAAAACAAATATTCCTATAAAGGCACTTTTACAGCCTTTTAATAGAGAATCTACATTAAATCCAATTTTTTGCACTTTAAAAAATTTATTGTGTCAAAATAAACTTCATTTTGAAATATAAACATCATAATTAGTTTAGGGGGAATTTTTTACATTTTTTTGTGAAGTTTCATTTTTTGATGAATAGTGAAAAAATACTGAATTTTAATTCAAAAATACTTTTTCATCTAATTTATCTATAGTGTGAAAATATATTTTAAATCAGTTTTACAGTCACATTAGATAAATTATAAATTAATTAATCCAATTTATTTCATTGGAATAAATTTCACTTTGAAATTGAATATAAAAACATAGCAAACTTTTGAACATTTTTACTTTAAGAACCCGCATTATTATCCCATCTGTGAGATTAATTTCTGTACTTCTATGATTGTAATTTGGAAAATTTTATTCCATATTTGTAATAATCATAATTTATAATTTATAATAAGTTCAACATATTTTTTCACCAAAAATATCAGTGAATGTAATTAAAATTAATTACAGTGATTAAGAGAAAAATTAACTTAACAAATAAATAAACCTTAATCTTAAAGGGGCAAAATGACCTAGAAACTTGTCCAAAATCCATTGGATGTTCATATTTCAACACTATACTCCCTTGGATCTAATTTGATTCATTTTTTGAGCCACTTTAAATGGTAAAAATATGGGTGGAATTCCATTTTAAAAAATTTACAAAAATATCACTCCTCCACTATAAATGGCACTCACCCCTCCCACATATTTACACCTCTCAAGCCCTATGGATCACCCAAACTCTACCCAAATAAGCTCCCAATATCCCTCTAATAAAATATTCTTATCCCGTGCTTATATAATAACCTCAATATCCTCAATATTCTGAGATTTTTTTATATTAAGGGTTCTTCTTACACTTACAAACACTTCCATCTAATGGGTAACGAACCTACCTTTTATGTGTACGGAAAACTACCACCTCACAAAATAATGATGGTTCGTTTATCCTTTACCACATCACATGGATGGAATTATGATGGAAATAATATTTATATATAATATATAATTTATTTATAATGTCTTTATCTTTTTGTAATTTTTATATAACACATACCCTTGAGCTTTTCATTTTGTGTAAATATAATAACATCATTTGTTGACTTGGGGACTACCGTCTCCTCAAAGTGATGTGATTCATTCACACTATACATGGAACATATAATGGATGGTTTTAATAAAAATATGTTACAAATATGACTTGTATATGATACTTTAATTATAATATACATATATATCATTTACTTTTCATTCTTTTAAATACAGAAAAGAAATAAAAGTAGCGTTCATGCATATGTACGGCCTACCGTCTCCATGAACGATGCATTTCCTTTACTATATAAATATTTAAATATTTATTATAAATACATATATAATGAATATATATGATATTTAGATCATGTTTTACATTCTTTAGATGATGAAGCCATGATAGGAACAGCAAGTAACAAGTTAAAACATATTTGGGAAACTAGGCAATTAACACCTTAAATAATGAAAATAATGAAATATTACTAACAAAAGAGTAATAAGATATTATAATAAGATCATATATGATATAATAAATATTAATAAGTTTCATTAATAATTTATCAGCATATTTAAAACCATTATACCGGAGATTGTAGGACGCTCACCTGAAAGAAAATGCAAGGTAAGGGATTTTCATCTCATTTTTTACATCCATGAGATAAATGAAATATTCACCACTTAATTATTTTTTGTGGTGTATATACAACCAATTTTGGTATATTATATCATAATTTTTTAATCTTCATGGTATTTTGATTTTCAATTTGAATTATTTCTTCTGTGGGGGTTTAGGTTAAAAGTTACCAAGTGGTAAATAATTTTATAACCTGATTCCTTTTCATTGGGTTATATTAATTCATCATTGTCATTAATATTATAAAATTACATGTGTAATCACTTTTTACTATCTATTTTTTTATTTAAACTTATTTTATGTGGGTTTACATTTGACACACATAATTTATACATTTATTGATTCTCAGATCAATGTTATGGACTTTTTAGTGGTTTACATCACAATATCATTTTCTTCAGGATTGTTTACACTTGAATTTAGATCAGAGGATATTATTTAATCATTGTTTAATAAACCCAATAATTTTATTCTATTATATTTATTCATTAAATTTTTCAAGTAGTAATACAATTTTTCTACTCTTTGGTTCTAAAAATGTTTTAGAAAATGTTTTTAAGAAAATATGACATTATTTCACTCTTTATTTGGAGAACCTATTTTCTTATAAAACCCTTATTTTCTAAAATTTTTTTCAAAAATGTTTTTAAAATTTCTTAGATGATTTATTAAAGAAACTTTTACCCTTTTGTGTCTTTTATAAATTTTTTCAAAGGAAACATCTTGTCGCTTTCCAAACAAGGAATTTTTCTAACCTTTTACCGTGAAACAAGAATGTTTTTTACCTTATACGGCCTATAAGGATTTACCCACCATAATTTATTTTAAGATTCATTTTCAATTTTAAAATTTTAATTTTATATAAAAACTTTTTAAAAGTGATTTTCAAAGAAAATGATTTTCAAAAAAAGTTCAAAATGAAAAAAGATATTTTTCTCAATAATCCTTTTAAAAATATATATTTATAGTATTTCCATTCATCAACAACAATAACCATTAATATTAATAATATTAGGATATTTTGTATTGATTTTATCCTTATTATTCTTCTGGGTGGTTTATGAATGATTTGTCCAAGGATATAATTGATATTCACTTCCTTGATTCCCTTTTTAGTCCCCTTTGAGATGTTCAATTTCCTAAGACCATTAAACATTGAATTTAACTTAACTATCTATGTCATTTTTCATGGATATGTTAATTTCCTAAATCTTATATAATTTTTCCCTACGATGTTTACTTCAACAGTTATTTGATTATCTGGGTAAATATTGATAAATCTATATTGTTTATTCAATATGGATATTTTATAAGAAAAATTGTTTATTAATTAGATTGATTACTTGATATGAGGAATTCTTTGGACCTATAATGACATTTGGGGACCAGAATTTGTATATCCCTTCGATGCATCTATAATTTCTCATGAGACAAATTAGTTATGAAAATTAAATAGGTTTCTACCTGTAGTTTTAAACTATTAGAAGAATAGATCTTGACAGTATAGGTTTTCATGTGCCTAAGACATGGAGTCCAATAATTAAGCATTTCCTTCATTTTGATTTGGTATTTACAATCCATGAGATTTTTACATGATAAAATCTATGTATTTATTGCATTATTAGTTTATTGATTACATGACATGTGTTTTTAGTTATTTTCCTTACCATATTATTTACTCACTTACTTCTCAATTATTGATTATATGGAATGTGTTTGAAATTATTTACCATTCCATATTGATTATTCTCATTGATTCATTATTGCTTCTACTGTAATTTATCCTTACTAAGAATTTGAGATCGCCATTATTTTGTTTTTCTAGGATATCATGAAGTGTACTAAGAAAGACATGCAAGAACAATCTAGACAGAATTAAGTTATTATCCTTGAAAAATAAATACGTTGTAATTATTGTATTTATTTATAAATCAAGATTCTTGTATTTATCTATTTTACCAAGACTAATAAATTTTTTAGTCCTTTGCATTTTGATTTACTTTTTCTGGGGTCAGGTTGCTATAATTGGTATCAAAGAAAGTTTAGTAGAAACTTTGAGAACTATATTTAGGAAAACATATATTATAGAAAATAACCATAGGGTAGAATTTTAGGATAAGTATATAATAACATCCTGGAATATTGGGAAGGTATAGGTTATGTTGGTCTCCTAGGAATACATCCCTACCTGGATACTACAATTGGATTTGTTTCTGGCACAAATGTACATTGGGGTAACAACTCTGACAAGGTGCATCGGTCTTGACACAAGTGTAACTAGGTCCACACCAATAGGCATTACTTCGCACCTGTTTTGGCACTCCTGGGGGATATACTTAGAATAATTAAAATTCTCTTTACAAACCATTATGAAGTATTTTAATAGATAATGAAAATGAATAACCTGTGTTAAACTTTAGGTGTCTTAGATTGAAAATAATTTTTCAAGATTTAAACATCCTAAAAATGATTATATGGTTTTTCCACTATGATAATTGTTTCTCACACTATGCTTTCTAGTTTTAGTCAATGGATTAAACCCGGAGGATTCAAGTTAACATTGAACATTAAGGATAAGTTTTTGAAAATGAGAAACCAAACGAAATGTTGATAGGAGTTAAAGATGTCATTTTTTATGCCTAATTAGTTTTCCCAAAATGTGATTAACAACATATACCTTAACCAACTTCTGAACTCACCAAATAAGAGAAGGATGGATTTTTCTGAGATATCAAATGGTGGAGACCATAGAGAAAATAAGGTTAGATTTATATCATGTAATAAATATGGAAGGATGCATCTAAGAAAGGGTATCAATAAAATGGATAAATGATTTATGTGTGGGAAAGAAGGAAATGAATCTAAGAATTCCTGAGGAAAAATAAAGAGTATGATGGAAGGAAATAAAATCATCTTAAGGACCCATTTATACTTTGTTTCTTTAACTATAGGGAACTAAGGAATTACCTAAGTCAATTCCCTCTTCTAAAGTATAAACCCCATACTAAGGAAGGACCTATGTGGAAATAAATGGATGAATTATTTGTGTATTGATATTGTATTGAAAACCATAGTTAAATATCCATTTATTGATTTAATTTCAAATATTTCCATGATATTTATTTTGTAAATTATATTAATATGGTTTTAAAAAATGAGAACATGTATTCCGTGTGATAACCCATAAAGTTTGAAAAGGCTGAAGGACTTGAACCTATGACCAACGGATAATAAGGGTTTCACACCTATGACTTTCCTACATGATTTATTAGTTAATATGTCATTTTATTTTGTTAAACAATTTGAAAAATAAATATTAATGATAAAACATTAGTGTTACTTTTAGGCTTAGAGATTAATTTATTAACTATATTGGTTTTGGATAATAGTTAGAGACAAATAGTTAGAGACTAACTTATGGAATTGTTTTATAGATCTTATGATCTATAAATTTTATTGCTTAAGGAATAGAAATCCATTTTTGTATATCCATTTCTTGAAGTAATGGATAAATTGGAAATTTATCAAAGCACAAACAAAGGATGGTAATTATATTTATAAAATAGAAATACATCCAGTAAGTATATTTCCTTATATTTGTAAGTATTAAAAGAATTACTCAACATTATGAAAATGATCAAAAAAATGTTGTCCTAATACCTTAATTTTTGTTGAACTGGTGTTATTTTGAATCATCAAGGATTTATGGATTTGAGGCCCTAAATTTTCCATTGATCATTCACTTGTTTGTGATTGATTGCATCAATTTCTCCCTATAAATATTTATGAATTTTTTCTATGTACCTACTTTCCACTAATATTCACCTACTTAGAGACCTAGTTACATGTTAGTACATGTGACCTTTGTAATTCTGATTCTCTTTTTTCTAGAGGATGTTTTACAAACCCTTCTCACAATGTGGGATTTTAGATTAGGAAATATATAAAAAATCTATTACCAATATCAAGTTTAAATTGTGATTATGCAATTTATTTAAGGTGGGGAGAATGTAACGCCCCTAAATTCTAAAGTAAGAACATTGTATTCGATATCATGTACAACACACAACACCAAGTGTGTAAGGGAATATAATATACTGAGACTTTAAAATATAATTACTATTTTAAATAAATTTAATATACTCTATAGCTTTAAATTCATGAAACACTGAGTTATCTTGCATTGTACACAATAATGAATTTCTTCGATGACTTGTGTTAAACATAAGACTGAGTTTTACCGAACATTAATATATTAATAAAACAATATTATTTAGTATAATAAGATATAACATAGCCATTAAATTAGATTTATTGAATATTATTAACTATATTATAAAAATATATTATTTACAAGAATACAATATGAATTCATAGGTTAACAATTAATTAGAAAATAATATAAAATACAATTGAATATAAAGGAAATGTTTTTTATGCTCACAAGGGTGTTTTATTATAATAAATTAAATTAATTACAATTAGTGAGTAATATAAATGTAATAGATATATTAAATATTCAATAAAATATTTTTTGCATTCATCCAATAGATTTGATAGGCATATTATTTGAATAAATCCAATTTTACACATAAAAACATATATTTTTATAAAGGCACTTTTACCGGCTTTTAATAGTGAAACAATTTTAAATCCAAGTTTTGGAGGTTTAATAAATTTAATATGTAAATATAAACTTTATTTTTGAATGATAAATATCAAAATTATGTTATGGTGAATTTTTGGTATTTTTCTGTGAAGTTTCATTTTTGATGAATAATGAAAAAAAATATTTAATTTTAATTCAAAACTGCCTCTTAGTGTAATTTATTTATAGTAATAAATTATACATTAAGTTTTTAAAAGTAACAATAAATAAATTACACATAGATTAATCCAATTTAATTCATTTTAATCAATTTCACTTTGAAATTGAATATAAAAACACATCAAACTTTTAAACATTTTTTACTTTAAAAACATGCATTTTTATCTCATCTATGGGACTATATTTAAATTAATTTCTACCACTTATGTAATTAGAATTTGGAAAAATGTATTTAATTTTTTGAATCGGAATAATTTATAATTTATAATAATTTCATCTTAGTTTTTTACAAAAAATATTAGTGAGTGTAATTAAAATTAATTACAGTGATTAAGAGAAAAATTATCTTAACAAAGGATTAAACCTTAAACTTAAGGTCCTAAATGACTTAGTTAATTGTTCAAAATCCATTAGTTGTTCATATTTCTACCATATCCTACCTTAGCTCAAATTTGGTTCATTATTAGATTTAATTTACATGGGGAAACATGAGTGGAATTTTATTTTCAAAAATTTAAAAGAATTCCACTGCTCCTCCACTATAAAAAGGCACCCACCCTCCAACTTATTCACACCTCTCAAGACCTTTGGCTCACCCAAAATCTGTCCAAATAAGCTACCAAGATCCCTCCTATAAACTATTATTATACTATTCTTATATAATAACCTCAATATCCTCAATATCCTCAATATACTGAGATGTTTTTATATTAAGGGTCAAAACTACACCTATAAACACTTAAATCTAATGGGTAATGAATCTACTGTTTTTGTGTACGGCGAACCACCACCACACAAAATGACAATGGTTTGTTTTTCCTTTACCACCTCTCATGATGGGTGTTATGATGGAAAAAAATGTTTATATATGATATATATTATATTTATAATTTCTTTATTCTTCTATAATTTTTATATAACACATAACCTTATGCTTTCCATTTTGTGTAAATATGATAACATCATTTGTGGTCGTGTGGACTACCACCTCCTCAAAGCGATGTGATTCATGTACACTATACAGGGAACATATAATTGATGGTTTTAATAAATATATGTGACATATATGAAATATATATGATACTAGAATTGTAATATACATATATATAATTTACTTTTTATTCTTTTAAATACAAAAAAGAAATGAAAGTAGCGTTCATGTGTACGTGCATCCTACTATCTCCATGAGCGGTGCATTTCATTTCCAATCTCCAAATTTTATGATTTATTATAAATACATATATATTGAATATATATGATATTTACATCATGGTTTATATTATGTAGATGATGAAACCATGATAGTAAAAACAATTAAAAATTCAAAACATATTTGAGAAACTAAGCAATTAACACCTAAAATAATAAAAATAATTAAAGATTACAAACAAACGAGTAATAAGATATTATATAAAGATCATATATAATATCATTAATATTAATATGGTTATTTAATAAGTTAGTAACATGTTTAAATCCATTATACAGGAGTTTAAAGTACGTTCACTGGAAAGGAAATGCAAGGTAATGGATTTTCATCTCACTTTTTACATCTGTGTGATAAATGTCATATTCATCACTTAATTATTTTGTGTGGGGTATCTAATACCCATTTTGATATATTATATCATTAATTGTTTTATATTCATGGTATTTTGAGTTTCAATTGTAATTATTTCTTCTAAGTGGATTTGATTTAAAAGTTACCATGTGGTAAATAATTTCATAACTCGATTCCTTTTCATTGAGTTATATTACTTCCTCATTGTCGTCAATATTATAAGATTACATGTTTGGTCACTTTTTACTATATATAATTTTATTTCCACTCATTTTTTGTGGATTTAAATTTTTCACACATAATCTATTCATTGATTTATTCTCACATCAATTTTATGGACTTTTCGAGAGTTTACTTCACAATATCGATTTTTTGGGGATTCTTTACACTTGAATTTTCATCAGGGGAAATTATTGAATGATTTTTTTAATAAATAATGTAATTTTCTTCTATTATGGTTATTAGTTACCTTTTCCAAGTAAAAAATACCATTTTTCTTCTCTTTGGTTCTCAAAATGTTTTAGAAAATTGTTTTATGAAAACCCGACTTTATTTCTCTATTTAGTTAGAGAACCTATTTTCTTATAAAAACCATGTTTTCTAAAAGAATTTAAAAAATGTTTTTAACCATTACAAGATGATTTATTAAATAAATTTTTACTCTTTTTTACTTTTAGAAATTTTTTCAAAGTAATATTCTTATCTGTTTCTAAATAAGAAATTTTTCTAACATTTTACCATGCAAAAGAAATGTTCTTTTTACCTTGTATGGCCTATATGGATTTACTTGTCATCATTTATTAGAAGCTTCTTTAAAATATTAAGAGTTTAATTTTAAAGAAAATATTTTTAAAATTTATTTTCAAAGAAAATTGGTTCCAAAATGTTTTTTGAAATGAAAAGGATATTTCCCTCAAGAATGTTTTTGAAAATATTTTTATAGTATTTACATTTATTAACAGAAACAACCCTTTATTTTACTCCACTTGGGATATTTTTTACTAATAACATCCTTATTATTCCCCTAGATGGTTTATTATTTATTTTTTAAAATTATAGTTTTGACATTCACTTCCTTGATTCCTTTTTTAGTCCCCTTTGAGATATTTGATTTTATAAGATCATTGAACATTGAATTTCCCCTAATTATCCATATCATTAATCAGGGATATGTTTATTTATCAAATAGTATATCATTTTTACATATGGTTTTTACTTTGATAGTTATTTTATTATCTGGGTAAATATTAATAAATATCTATTCTTTATTCAATATGGATATTTCATAAGGCATATTTTTTATTAATTAAATCAGTTACTCAATATGAGGAATGCTTTGGAAATTGAATGACAGGTGGGGTCGGAAATTTATATATCCCTTCAATATATTGACAGGTTCTCATGATAAAAATTAGTTGTGAAATTTAAATAGGTTTCTACCTATAGTTTTAAACTGTCTGTTGGAAAGATCTTGAAAGTTGAGGTTTTCATGTACCTAATACATGACGTTCAATAATTAAGCATTTCATTCATTTTGATTTGGTATTTATTATCCATGATATTTTCACATGATAAAATCTATGGATGCATTTCATTCTCTGTTTATTGATTATATGGAAAGTGTTTTCAGTAATTTACCTTGCCATATTATTTACTCACTTCCTTCTTAGTAATTTATTACATGGAATGTGTTCTTAGTTATTTAGATTTCTATATTGATTATTATCATTGATTCATTATTGCTTCTACTATACTTTTCCATTACTAGGTGTTTGAGATCACCCTTATTATGTTTCCTTTCCCTAGGATTTCTTGAAGTGTACTAAGAAAGGTATTCAAGGACAAGATAAATAGAATTAAGTTATTATCCTAAAAAAATTATGTTGTAATTAGTGTATTCATTTTTAAAACTAGACTTGTGTATGTATTTGGTTTAACATGACTAATAAACTATTCAGTACTTTGGGGCATGATTTACTTGTATCTTATAACAATTTAATGGTAGAATGACACCAGATCTGGGCTACTAGGGTCGAGTCGCTATATTCTACACTTGAATCCTTACAATGCAATGAATCTAACCACAATGGTCTTTTGGAAGATCAAAAACATCATTGAAGAAAGGATCCTAAGATGAGGTAATCAATTTATCCTGGTCCAAATAATTTAATTACAAATTTTATGTGAAATATCCTCTATCAGTATTTTAGGTAACTCTAAATTAAAAATATATTTTAATTTATCACTCGTAAAAGGCACTTTCTCTATGCCCATAACCTACAGGACCTGCGTGTCCAAGGTGATTTATGTAATTCCCCTTAACCAATAATTTGTTTCCCCTCACTTGTATGTGGGTTATAAATACTTGTAATAAATGGATTATCCCAAGGTATGTGGGGGTGGTTCAATATGGAACAAAGATGATACCAACCCAAGTGATACATAGGTGTAGAGGTGGAACATTGTAACTCGTTCAAGGACAACAAAGTTAGTTTTCCCCTACGTAAAAAAGGTTGATTTTGAAGGTATTAGGGTGTGAAACAGAAGCATATGGGTCAGGGATTTAAAAAAAATTCACTAGTGATCGATGTAACCACATCATCACTGGTTAATTGATGCCCAGTATAAGTCTCAAGGATCCCACGTGAAGAGTTTTAGCACACAAAAAAACCAAAAAATAACACTTTATGAATCCACACTTTACATATACTCATCACCAAATATCATTGCTCGAAGGAACCGAAGATTATTTCCTCTAGATCATCCACATGCAGTTTCAAAGCTTGTGGGAGCGTTAATTATCAAATTCCAAGTGCTAGTGCGTAAATATGATGACACCTTTGATGTCCCAGTCATCATCGTTATACAATTTCATTAATCCATGAAGAAGAACTATGATTAAGTTCTTGGAATTATAGATTCTCTCTCAAGGAAGTGGGAGATAGGAGAGAGAGTGGTTCTCATTATTTGATCAGTGTATAGTCTATTTCATGAGAGCCTCTTTATTCATTTTATAGTAAGGTTCTAAATTACTCAAAACATTTACTTTAATACTTTTAAATTAATTTAATAAATAAATTTAATACTAATTACTATCAACTCGAATAATATGAATTTATTTATTCCTTAGTGATCATATATCCTTAGACATATCCCAGACCCCGTGGTGGGGGGCACCATGTCCTAAACTCATATTCATCAGAAGAGGCCATATTTTTTAATATTTTTAGTGAGTGACCCTCTAGAAACTTATCTCAATAGTATTGAATATTATTCACAAACTATTAGTGGAGTCTAGAAACCCATAAAGTCTTTGAATAAAGATATGGTATATCTATATCAATGATAACCTTTCGTATGAACAAACACTATGTTATATAATCTATTTGTATCATGATATCTCATAAATCATGATTCACACTTTATCTCATCATCCTTTCTTGGTTTATTGTTCATTAATGTTACTAGATTAACTTACCTTCTTCTACCATGGCCATAGATTTAGTGAAGGTACTACCATCTTAATCAAATAGATCTAAGATATCATTTCCTTTTAGAAGTGTGAAATTATATCTTGATTTACTATCACACTACCAATGACACACCCAATGAAAGCTACATCACTATAGATTCAATGTCCTAGTTTTTTACTTACATCAAATTACATCATTCAATAGCATAGACAAATAATAATCTCAATTCTGGAGACCATTATATGTTTAACATATAGTAACTACTAATGACACCTAAAACATGTGGTGTTTCTATTGGAGGTTTAGTCCCCATGATCTCATATACTCAAGATCACCAAGTGAAAACTTCATGATAAGAAGTCTTCATACTTGTGATCTCCCAACACCTGATGATCAAAAATCATATGTGTACATTTAGTACGATGTATATATACCATAGGACATATGTTTAAGATTAATTTCATAGTATATTGAGGTTCTAATTATAGCCTATGAACTTATATAACCTTTTGATATAATAAATAATTTATGGACATTACCATGAAAATAGTGGATGTAGAAATATCAACACTATTAAGGTCAGAAAACACCATGCATAACTCATCATATACATGATATGGTAATCTGAAGTGCATCTCAATTTGGGTATAGGGAACCCACTTTTAAAATAGATTAATTATCTCCTCAATAAATAAGATATTAAATAAACTCATGATCAGGTCATTTGTTAATTTATTTATTTATTTATAACATATGCATTATTTATTTTGTGGATGTAAGACCATGATCATATAAATAAATAAATTAATGTAAAAATATAGAATATAAATAAATTTATTATACGTAAATGTTTTATAAAAATATGGTTAATCACTTAAGTAAAATCCACTTAATAATAGAAATATTTATAAAAGATAAAACAAGAAAAAATTTACACATGAGAAAACAAAATACCACATGTTAATATTAAGTCATTAAGCCTTCCATTGTCTGAATTAAGATGAACCCATAGTTTTAGTGTCAGGTTGGCCTCTGTCGGGGGCAATTTTAATTATCGATAAGTCTTACCTAAGATAGTGGGTTGATTTAGAAAAATTTGTATTGGGTTTAATAGACTCCATCTATCCAACACAAATTTTGAGGATAGTGTTGAGGAAATTAGAATTATTATTTCAATATTGGGGAGTTTACTAAATAAATCAAGGTGTTTCAAGCCCAAAGTTGGAAATACCACATACCTAAACACTTTATAGTAATTTTCATGGACTCCATATGGATTATAAAGAAATGGGGGTGTTTTATACTATAATTTCATTACAACTTGACATTCTAAGTTCAATGTTGAGGGCTATTGAGACATGATAAAATAGTGGGAGAATTAGTGAAATTCATTATTATTATTTATTACATAATTTGTAATCAAGAAAAGTAATTAATAATATAATATTTTATAATTGTAGAAAAAATGTAAATTTCATCATCCACACGATTCTTGTGATCTGTATTGGAGAAAGACCATATCCTCATTGATAGTAACTTCCAAAAGTGTCTCATAAGACTTTTGGTTATGTTGTGCCATGAACAAAAATCTTACATGCTAGAATCCTCAATACCAGATCCACCTGAAAATGAGGTGAGTGATGAAGAGTTCATTGTCTATAAAAATCATTTTAATGGCATGGTCTACCAACTTTGTCTAGTGAACTCATGGTGTCTCTTAAAAACATGGATTTTTTTAGCATGCTCAAGCACCTTTATAGTCATTACCATGAGAGAGAAATATTGGAATAGTTTGAGATATCCAAGGAACTATTTTAATGAATTATTAGATAGTGTTCTCTAGTTGGGTCTAATGTAGTCAATATCATTGGATACATTGAGCACCTAGAGGTTCTGGTGTTTAAACTCCTTGATGAACTTTGAACAGATCACATTATTGCATCACTCCATTATAGAATCTATGGATTTATTATTAATTTTAATATGAACAACATTGAGAAGTATCACAAATTTTATCACCCTTCTTCACCAAGTATATAAGGATAGGAACAGTGAAAATCCTTCTATCCTTATGTTGAACAATTGGAAAGGCCAAGAAAGTATCTATAATCTTAAAGCTTCTTTGCAATAACCTTCAAATAATAAAAAGTTCAAGGGGAAAGCAAGAGAGTAGGATGTTTTTTATTTCACGTGTGGTAAGAAGGGCCAGTTGAAGAAAAATTTCACCTAGGAAAATGAGCAAGGGAAGATTCAAGTGTTTTTTTATTGGGTTCAATTTATCTGTTTCAATAATTTGAGTATTAGATATATCCTATGGTGAAAAAATGTATTCAAATATAAAAACTAAGTAGATTCGGAAAGATTCATTGAGGTGAGGTAGATCAACAAGAATCCAATGGAGCTAAACTTTTTGTTGTAACTATTAGTGAATACCACATCACATTTCCATGAGAATGATTTTTATTTTGAAAATTTGTTATTATATTTCATTCATTACCAAAAGTGTTGTATCTATATCCAAACTTGATACAAGTGGATTTATTTTCAAGTTTTATAATAAATATTTCATATTTTTTAAATATATAATTTTGTATGGTAAGACATATTTAAATAATGGTCATTATGTGTTGGATTATATGAACCAATTAATTAAAATGGATAACAAAACTTATTCACAATACTCATACCACACCCAACTATTGCATCACCATCTAGGTCATGTAAAAAAAATTGTTTGACTAAATTACACAAATATGTATATTTTGATTATTTTGAACTAAAACCATTTGGTGTGTGACACAACTTTTTACAAGGAAAAACAATCAAATCCAAATTTAGTGGAAGAGGATAAAGGGATAAAGATATTCTTGAATTAGTTCATACCAATTTATATGGTCCATTTATAGTTAAATTAAGTGGTGGGTACTCATGCTTCATAAGTTTTATTGGTAATTTAAGTAGATTAAGATATGTCCACTTAATGAGTCATAATTCATATTCCTTTGAGAGTTTCAAGGAATACAAGAATAAAGTTGAGAACCATCCTAGAAAGAAAATTACATAAACTCACCTAGAATATGGTGGAAAATATCTTAATCAATACTTAATTGATTATTTATAGAAGTTTGGGATCCTATCTCAACTCATTCCTCATTATACACCTTAGTGGAATAGTGTAAGATAATGTATGAACTGTATATTATTGAATATATTGAGATCAATGATGATTCATGTGAGTCTTCAATTATCCTTTTTGGGACACACGTTACAAACCAAAAAATACTTACTAAACTAAGTGCCAACTAAAGCAATATATGGTATTCCATACCAATTTTTGAATGGAAATAAACTCATGTTTTCATGCTTACATGTGTGGGTATGTAAATTATTTTTTAAATCCTCTTTAGGTGAAAAAAGTTCACCATGAGGCACAAAGTGTATCTTTATTGGATATCCTACATAAACAAGAGGATTTTACCTATACAATACTTCATACAAAAAGGTTGTGGTTAATATACATCCTATATTCCTTGAGAATGATCATATATCTAAAAGAGATAGTGGGAGTGAGATAGACTTTAATAAAGTACAATCTCAAGATACATAAGAGTTGGCATAATAAATATTTCTACATATCCCTATGGAAGAAAATGTTCCAAAGACACAAATATTGTGTAGGATTATAAGAGTTGTTAGAGAACTAGAATGTTATAGTTTTCTAGTCAATGTGGATGGTTAATCATTATTATTTGATAATAATGATCCTCTAACCTAAAAGGAACCAATAAGTGGAATATATGATCCAAAATTAAAAGAATCCATGAATTTTGAAATGGATTCCATGTACCAAAGACAAGTATGGATTTTTGTAGATCCTCTTGTGGATGTAAAGTATATTATTTGTAAATGGGTATTCAAGAAGAAACTATACACGGATGGTACAGTTAGTACCTATAAATCATGACTGGTTAAAAAATGGATTAAATGGTTTCAAGACATTGACTAAGATGAAACCCTTTCATCTGTTTCTATTCTAAAATTCATCATAATTTTACTTGTCGTTGTGGCCTTCCATGACTATGATATTTGGAAAATAGATTTCAAAACATCTTTCCTTAATGGGAATTTTTAGGAAGATTTCTATATGACACAACTTGATGGGTTTGTGAATCCAAAGGATTCCAACATGGTATTCGAGTTGAAAATATCCATTTATGAATTAAAGAAAGCATCCAGGTCATGGAACATTCAATTTGATGAATCCATAATAGAATTTGGTTTCATAAAGAACAAATGTGATTCTTGTGTCTATAAAATATTTAGTGGTAGTGTGATCATTTTATTAATAGTATATGTCGATGACATATTACTTACTAGAAATGAAATATCAGACTTACAGTCTATTAAATCATGGTTTAATAATTTCTTCTCTATGAAGGATTTAAGCATGAAAGGATATATTCTTGGGATCAAGATCCATATTGATAGATCCAAGAGACTGGTTACCTAAGTCAAGCTACATATATTGACAATATTTGGAAGATATTCAGTGTGGAATAATCAAATAGGGGATTATTTCAAGTGTCTTTAGACACATGAGAAAAGAAAAAGAATGAAACAAATTAGATACACATCAACAATTGGACCAGTCGTGTATTCTATGTTATATAGTAGTAAGGATGTCACATATGACTTAAGTGTAGTAGGAATATATCAAGGTGAATTGATTGACTACCATTGGAAGGCATTAAAGACTACGCTTAAGTATCAGAGGCATATTAAGGATATTTTCTTGGCCTATAGAGGGGATGAGGAACTATTCATCAGAGGATATATAGATGCTAGTTTCTAAACCAATTAATATGATATAAAATCACAAATGGGAGACATATTTACTTTAAATAAAGGTGTTCTGAGATGGAATAGCTCAAAATAGTCTCTAATCACATATTCTATAGAATTTTTTGAGTATACTGCAGCTTATAAGGTAGCTAAATAAGTAATATAGATGCATAAAATCATCCAATATCTTGACACAGTATCCATAAATAAATATCCTATCACACTCTATTATCATAATACTTTAGCAGTGGCACCTTTCAAGGACCCAATGTGACATTAGCGTACAAAGAATATACTTTGGAAGTATCACCAATTGAGGGATTTCTCTTAAATAGGTGAGTTTGCAGTGAGAATTATTTCCATGTAAAACAACAGGAAGGACCACTTGAATAAATACATGACTCAATAGAAACATGATTGTCATGTGAGGTCTAGAGGACAGAAATTCACAGGCAGTTGGCTCTAGTCCATGTGGGAATTTGTTGGAGTTGGTGTCCTGAGACCAAATATTTGTAATTTTGTTACATATATATTTTATGATTTAAATATTAATAAAATAACTTGTTACATATATTTCATTATTATGCATGACTTTAATGTAATAATTTCCTTGATTATTTTTCACATTAACAAGGTCATAGTAGTTCCCCTCTATGATAAGAACCTTAAAATTCTAAGAAAATATACTTAAACATATTTCTACCATTGCATAATGTTCTATTATGGAACATGTGGAATGTGGTTGTGAGGTATAAGTACTCGTAAGAGGTTGAGAATTCTTCTCATGAATTTTTCACTTGGTAACGTCCAAGACAGAAGATTATGA
This sequence comes from Viscum album, assembly GCA_963277665.1. Lineage (NCBI taxonomy): Eukaryota > Viridiplantae > Streptophyta > Magnoliopsida > Santalales > Viscaceae > Viscum > Viscum album. The sequence goes on along the minus strand of OY728155.1, from coordinate 1,632,900,771 downwards.
GAACAAACCCACCAGTAGGAATTATTCATGTTTTTTTGTCATTATATATTCCTATCTATGAGCGTATGTAATGGTAGTTAGAATTTAATATTATTATCAATGAATATTACCACTCACACACTTATATGTATTTCATAAACCATGATAATTCAGTTTATGGTGAATTTGGATATATTGGTTGCATCATGAGTGGTGCATTATTAATGAATAAGTTGAGTAAGGATTTGTCTCTTCCATATTTATGGAATTTGGTATCTCAACCCTTTTATTGGAATATAACCATCATATTAAATTCCATCGTCATGGTGTAACAATGTGTTTATTTCAGATAGTTAAATAAATACATATCAAGCATATAGGTTGATGACACTGATGTGCAACCTTCTTGATGAGATATTTAGATAAAATAATTAAATTACACAGTGATATTTTTGTATTTTGTTGTCAACGTTGTGACATTAAGTTCTTTCTCTCGGGTTCCTTGACCCATTACTAGATAGTAATATTGGGATTTAGGAAATCCCACTTAATGCCAATGAGAAATAATCCTATAGGGTCACACTCTAAGTGTTTATATTGATCTTGATTAAATTCTATTTGAATTTAATTAATGGAATAAATATTATTCTCAAGACTGAGTAATAATTTTATTCATGTTTTATCAATCACAAATATTTATTGATAAATGAAATATTTAATTAAATATTTATTCAAATATTTAATAAATGTCGAGGAGTTAGATCTGATCAAGATCATGTCTAGTGATGACTATTTATTTCAAATCCATTAAATAATATTTATCATTGTGCAAGTTAGTGCATTATATAAAATAATAATACTATTGGTATTATTATTATGTGTCATGGGGTTTGATAAACATTATAATATTATTTAAGGGTCATTATGCAATTAAATAATATTTTAACAAAAAATATATCTCTATAAATATATGGTTATGTCTATTTTGCAGGTTTAATTGAGATTTGAGAGTCTTTTTTCATAATTTAATTATCTATCCCTTCATATTCCTCTCTTCCTCTCAAGAATGAGAAGCGCTAGAGAGATTCTTTCATGATCAATGGAACTATAAGTGATCAACATGAACAATGAAATATAATTGATTCACCACTCCAACACCTATAAATCAATTGTAATTACTCTAATATCAAAAGAGAACATGTGGATCACTCTTAGAGGGACTCTATTAGATCCCCCTAATGCAATGATGGTAATCTAAGAAGGATTTTTAGGAAGATCAGCAGCATCATCAGAGAAATTTCCTAATAAGATGTAATAATTACTCACAATATTAAATAAATAAATTATAAATGTAACATACAAATATCCTCTCTAGGATCTCAATTTTCTTTATGTCGATATTTAGTGTGAATATTTCATTGGTCATGGTGTTCACATCATTGAAAATATTTTGAATAATCCACTAAATCGATAATTTTTTATTCCTTATATGCCCATGGAGGTGCTTCCAATACACTAAGAACCTTAATGTATCTTCACGCAATTAGGTGAATGATATTTACACAAACATGAGCTCATGATACTAGATATTTCTTCATGTGGTCATGAAGGCTTTAGAAAGAACAGCATAACGATGCATGAAACCCACTTTGTGAGTATAGAGCATTTCCTCAACTCTATTTTAGTATCATCTCTTTCAAATTATTCTTAAGATCATCCCTTTAAATGGGATCATATTAGGGTATTTATATTCAAACCCCACCAACTCATCTTGTACGCACCGAATTAGCTCACACCGACTTAGCTCATGTGGTACACTTATGCGTCTTGATAAATCAATATATTCACAAAACATATAACAAATCATATATTTATTCATGTTTCATGAATGAATTTATACTTCCTTCAACTATGAAATCTCAAACTATCCATCACTTCATCATGAAATCAAGTGAATGGTCTTCTCACTACCACTAGTTCATTCAAACATGATGCACCTTTTGAATACATATTTACTGTTATCTTGCTTCAACAACCTTGTGTAAGTCGTATCAAGCTTCATAAAATCTTATTTGATAATATTCATGGATAGAAATAGATCGTTTGATCACCAGACATCACAAAATGAAATAATTTTAGTGTACATAAACCCTCAATGTCCGAAGGTTGAAGAAGACATCAACACCTTGAACGTACATCTCAAATAAAATTGATCTGATAACCCACGTTTATTCTATATCATTTTAAGTTGAGCTACAGTACCCGCACATTGTGAGATACCACATTGGACTTCCATTCAGTCTCACTCTATTTAATAATACATATCATCTAATCAACCTCTCAATCTAAAACTGAGGTTGGCACCCGGACACACCATCACATACACAGACTTTATGGGCCACACCTTCCTACACAATCTCAATGGACAACCTACATGCACACTCACCCATGTGCATTCTCACGGCCACTATACACCCACCATGCCTTGGAACAGGCTTGAACATCACTATGATCATCATCCACCTTGGATGGATCGATTGACCTTGTTTCCCACCTAATCATTAGATGCATAGGGTCTCTTTAATTGGTTAGGTGGTTGATATATTTTTTAGTAAACCCCTAAAAAAAGAGTTAAAAAATTATCATAAGTGTCAAGAAAAAATACTCAACACAAAATACCAAACCACAATTCTCATTTTTCTTTTAATACTCAACTTCTCATCACTCGCATATTGACATCATCTTCAGATCAATTCAATCATCCTTACTAAGAAAAAATGAAATTCACTCAAAGGTAACTTCATAAAGGTGCAATAATTAAATTAATAATGTGATAATAATGTAAAAATTAATTATGTTTAATTACATTAGTAATTAAATTAATAATAAAATTTATAATTAAAAACAACTTATTAGTTAATAATTTAAGCATATCATTGACAATTATTATTATAATAATTACAAATTAATTAGTAATTTTTTTAGGGGGTGATGATTAGGGACTGGGATCTCCCGAGTTGTGATGTTCTTCACTACACATTTATTTTTTACATGATATTTCATTCTATCTCTTGAATGGAGGTAAGGTTTTTAAATCGACTTGAATAGATGTTTCTTTGAAAAATGCTAAGGATAATCACATTCTTTCTCACACTGGTTTTTCCAATGAAGAGTATATCAACATTCATCATTTCTATTTGCTGAAGAATTCCATCCTAGAGAATGTATTTCAAGGGGATCTATAGCTCATGTCATTGAAAATTAGAATGAAATCAAGGATAGGTTATAAATTTATAGTTTCTCAATCACAGTGTGGTTGGTTTTCCCTATTGGTGGGAAACCCCAAAGCACAAAAAAATTGGATAGATGACTATATTCTTTTTGGGGTTTCTTGAATTAGAGATGCATACCACTTGATAAGGGTTTCTACAATATCCCTTTCCCCTATAAAGATTTAAAGTGATGAGATTAGGTCCATGGTTCCATTTCTCCTAGTCCAGGTATACTAATAATATGAGATTGTTATTTCCATTTTAATCCCTTAAATCTTAAGAACACATGGGTGAAATTTTGGATTAAAACCATTGGATTTAACTTGATTTTTTGGAATCCATGAATTATATCTGATTTATCTTATACTATTAGTATTCCCATTAAAATGGATAGAACTACTGAGGTTGATAAATTTTTCTACTCTGCTAGAATCCTTATTGAAATAATCTTTAGTTCAATTTTGGTTGATAAATTTGTTTTGTCAACTACTGAGGATGACATGGATCTTCAAATTAAGAATGAAAAGATCCTTCCTTTTTTGTTTTATATAAATCCATTGGGAACTAAAAGGAGAATCATTATAGATATTCAACTTTTTATTTTTCCCCTTAGAAGGACATGATGAGAGGATCTATATCAGGAAGAAAAATCTGAATAGTTCTAATGATCAAGAAGATGAACTTGGGCCTCTATCTGGTACTCAATTAGTTTTTGATGAGGCTAATACTAAACTGAGACAAGGGCCTCCCGATTAAGTGGATAATGTCACAAAAAAGGTCAATCTTCTATTAAACCCAACACCTTCCCTAACCTATAGAAAGGCCTGAAGGGAATCCTCGATCCCCATGGTCTAAAAACTAATGCTTGGGAATCAAGAAACGCCTTTGGGAACAATTTAACCCATGAAAAAAACCACAAACAATCCAAAAAATGATACATCATAGTAATGGACATAAAGAAAAGCATAATTAACAAGAGTTAAAAATTTTAAATTTTTTACAAAAAACCAAAATACCATGAAGGGGAAGGGACGATTAGACCACCAAAACCTCCTTTCGGTATGCAGGTTGAATCCCAATTCTTCCAACACCAACACCCTCCAATGAAGGAACCACTAGCACATAGATCCAGCATCACCACCACGAGAAACTTTTCCTTTATCTGGGTCAAACATAACAAGGTCTTAATACACTCGATGGTGTATGTAAGGTGTTAAACATATGCCCATAAGGATACCAAAAAAATAGATTCCATTTATTAACATTAGATGAAAATTTAACATGATAGTTTTTAAGAAAAATAAAGATAAAATTTAAACTAACATGCTTTAAAATTAAAAGAAAAGAGAAAGTAATGATGACAACAAGCTGAATAGTAAGCACAATATGAGAACCATGGGAAATCCCTAAGGAAATAGGGTTAGTGGGGTCCTAGGATCCTTTTATACTCATTGAAAAACCATATCCCCAATGTAACAGTCCTACTTGATCCTCCAAACCCCATCACATATATTTTTAGTTAGTGTTGTTACATAATCCTGTTAGGGAGACCAGGACACATCCCTACAGACTCTCCTAACATACTAGATATAGTATACCCACCTAGATATATAGGATTTCCTCATTATCAATTTTCATTTCCTATGTAACATGAACTGCCTCTTATATAAACACACTTCCAACAATTGAAACACATGTGACCAACAACCAATTTTAATAGAAATTCCTTATTGAAACCTTACGAACACCAAAATATTTTTGGAAAACATGATTCACACCATTCATAAAATTTATAAAACCCATTTAATAACCATGTAAAGAATACTAAAATCACAAAACATTTTTAATTCATGTAACCACTAACCTTTCACTTGGAAACTTTTTTAAACTAGTAAAAACTACCAACCACACCAAGGAGAGACCCTATAAAGTCAAGAGTACTCCACATCCATCAATATTTATCCAAAAGAAATATGATTTAACCCTTATTAGTTTAAAAACATTACTATAGAAATAGAAACTAAGAGATAAAGAATAAGATACCAAGAAACAATAAGAAAAGTGGAAAGAAAATTCTTACTTGAAGGTTCTTTAAAGATCCCAAGACAAACCACCCAAAAAATGGATTCCAAGGGAGAGGAGAGGAAGGGGAGTCATTCCTAGGAATGGGGAGGATGAATGGGGTGAGTTAGGGTGGATTTTTAGTTAAAATTAGGGAAGGGTAAATTAAGAAATTTTACATTTTTAAAGATCTGGTAAGCCGCACGGTTTGGCCACATAGTTTTTCCAAATTGTGCGCTAATCGTGCAATATATTTTTCCAAGAGGAAAAGAGGATAAATAGTTTCCTAGGAGAGAGTACACATCAATGCACCTATCCATGTGGACTAGGTAGTACCACTATCCTAGGAATATGGTTAGCTTGCACACTTGTGTTCGAAGACGTGCAACCTGGATAGTGCCACTATCCAGGGTACACAATTTTTACTGGATAAGCTCACAATTTATAATAATCATGCATCAATACTTAACCATCTTATACCCAGCGCAAAAACAAAATTTTTTATAAAAAAACTCTCAGGACATCCATGTAATAAAGGTAGGACCAAAATAAAAGAGAAAAATACCTTAAAATAACTTCACATATGTGATAATTCTCCCCACTATGAAAACATTCCTCCCTTAGAAATTCAAACTAAAGTATGATCAGAGAATAAATGTGGATACCACTCTAACACCCAATATTTACACTCCCATGTCTCATTTTCATTATTAACATGTTTCCAAAGTACCCAAACTAATGGTATGGATTTTTCCCAAAGCATCTTCTCTTGGGAGTCCACAATCCATACTGATCGCTCGAATGCAAAAAATCTTATTCTAGATCCAATTCTTCCCAATTTATCATGTGATATGGATAAAAGTTATACTTATTCAATTGTGAGACATGTAACACATCATCAATCTATGTTAACTAGGATGGAAAATCTAACTTTTATGCCACCTTACCAACTATCTCAATAATATCAAAAGGTCAAACATACCTTGGTGACAGCTTCCCTTACTTACCATGATGATGGTGAACCAAGTGAGGGGCCACTTTCAAAAACACTTCGTCACTCACTGATAATTCAAAGGCCCAGCGTCGCTGATCAACAAAAGACTTATGGAAGATTGTCACCATAAATGATTGATGTCTGGTCAAATGAACCTTTTAGGATGTATCTTGCACCAGGATTGGTACCAAAAAGGAAGTATCACTTATTTTTATCCATCATTAAGGTGATTGACATGGATAACCATGGATCACCTTGAAGGGAGCTATATTAACTGAGGATTTATAACTTTTTTTATACATAAATTCTACCAATCCCAAATTGTTATCCCAAAACCCTATAAAATATAACACACATGAATGGATCATGTATTCTAATATATGATTCACCTGTTCCATATGACCATCCATTTAAGAAAGGTATAACCTATCAAGTTTGACCTGTGACCCCATTGACTTTTGAAGGCCTTACCAAAATCAAGAAGTAAAACGGGGTTCCCTGTTTGATATGATAGCTGATGGAACACCATGAAGCCTCACTATCACCTAAATATACAACTAGCCCAACTCATCCACCTTGTATGAATCCCTGATTGGAATGAAATGTGATGATTCGGTCAGACTGTCAATAACCACCCATATAGAATTCCTTACCTGGGGTGTATGAGGAAATCCAATAATAGAGTCCATGGTAACCTCGTCCCACTTCTAGGTATGAATGGGAAGTAGATGGAGAAAATATGAGGATCCCTTGTTCTCAGCTTTAATCTACTAACAGGTATAACACTTAGTTTCCAATTCAACTATATCTCATCTCATACTTAGACACCATAAACAGCATCGCACATCTTAGAACAACTTGCTGGTCCCTAGATGGGATTCCCACTAATATTTATGGCTATCTTAAATCACTATATTATACAGTGATAATGGCACCACAAAGTGACCCTTGAAGAATAGAATTCCCTTATAAGATAGATATCACTCACTGGGAACATCCCCACTATTTAAGAGCTACCTGAAAAGCTAGTATGGCTCATCATTAGGATGTTCTTATTAAATTAACACCAAAATAGAGGGTTTCAACTAAATAATAGATAATAATGCACCTCCACTATGATCCTTGGTCTCCATGTGCATCTGGGAAAAAATCCTCATCAAAGTCTAGTCAATACAGAACTCTTTTAAGGATTTCATTAGTATATTTATTCTTAGGGAATCTGCTAAAAAATTCATTTTCCCTGTGTATAGACGATATCAAAATCAACCCCCTAAAGATTCTCAACCTACCAGCGTTGCCTCATATTTAGATCTTTCTGAGATAATATGTATTCAAAACTCTTATGATCAGATTAGATGATGAATTTATCCCTAAATAAGAAGTGGAACCATGTCTTCAAAGCATGCATCACCACTTCCAATTCTAGTTCATGGGTTGGGTAACTCCTTTCATGTGGTCAAAATTGGTGAGAGCCATATGCCAACACATGGTCATCATATATCAACACACACCCAATAACCTTACATTAAGCATTACAAAAGACTATGTATCCCCTTCTAGACTCAAGGAAGATCAAAACAAGGGTTTTGGTCAACCTCCTTTTAAGCACCTCAAATGAAGCTTGACATTTTGGGCTTCATTCAAACCTTACCCCCTTCTAGGTAAGCGTGGAAATGGGAAAATAAATCCAAGAAAAATCCATAACTACCTGTAATACCCTTCCAGGACCAAGAAATTCATGACCTCAAAGACACTCCTCGGCTTCTCCCATGACATCACTACGTTGATTTTCTTAGGTTCCACAAAAACCCCATGTTTTTAGATTACATGGTCCAAAAATTTCACCACCTTGATGCAGAAGGTACACTTGGAGATCTTGTCATCAATACAGTGATCCCAAAGAGTGACAAGCATGATCCTCAAGTGCTTCTCATTCTTTTCCCCAGTCTTGGAGTGGACTAGGATTTCATCCACAAACACCATGAAAAATAAGTCTATATGTTTATGGAACACCTAGTTCATAAGTTCCATGAACACCGCTGGATCATTTTTCAACCTGAATAGCTTGAAAAAAATACTCTAAGTGGTCATACCTACTTCGAGAGGATGTCATGGGTATGTCTAGTTCCTTGATCCTGGCCTAGTGATACCCAAAATTTAGTTAGATATTGTAAAACTACCTTACCCCCATTAATCTAATCAAATAGGTCATCAATGTGAGGAAAGGGGAACTTTTTTATTGATTGTTACCTTGTTTAACTTCCATTAGTCGATGCACAACCAGAGAGATCCATAATTATTTTAGAAAATAGTAATAGGGCATCCCATGGTGAGATGCTCAGGTGAATGAATCCTTGGTATTTCAAATTTTCTAGCTATATCTTTAATTCCATCAAATATTTGGGGGGTTATGGTATGAGGGAATAGATATTAATTATGTTCCCAATGCCAAATAGATGGTAAACTTCACAAAATGTTCTTGAATTAAACCTAAGAAATCATCATGAAACACCACTAGAAACTCATCTTACAAAGGATGTAATACACCCTCAAAACCTCTACCATCATCCTCTAACACAAGGGATGATATTTGAAAATAAAGTATACCCAACTCCAAAAGTGGAGGTCCAGCTCGAACTGATCAAGGATCCAATTCACCTTCAAAGGCCTTAGTAATCTCTACATATGCCTCAAATTATACTCCCCAATGATAACAATTGATGTGCTACTTTAAATTCACCATTTATTCCATACTAAGGATTGCGTCAAAGAGGTCCATTTCCAAAATCAAGAAGTTTCATTCTAGCTAAACCCCTGATAGAGTGAGTGTGCATGATGGACATATGAAACCCTGCTCCCTCTTTTTACCAAGTGGAATTACCAACTTCAAATCATACAGTATTATCTCAATTTTAAATTTTAACAATTACACTATATGGGAGAAAATAAAAGAGTTAGAATCTCCTATTTCAAACAAATCCATAGTTATGGATAGAACAATAAAAAAATAACTCAAATTATTGTAGGACCTGCATCTGATTCCACTAGAACTTGGTCTATAGTATGAAGGTACTCCATCTCTATTGAATCATGTGATTGATTAATAACCTGGGGTTCTGCCTTGAACTGACTCTTCCTATAAGAGGATTCGGCCTTGCCACTGCACCCAACTGACGAAGAACCCATAGCCCTCATTGGATCGAACTGAAATGGTATTTCCCTATGGTCTAAATAACACACACAAGTCTTAGTCTCCACACCACTTTTATATAACCTTTTTAAGATACCCAAGCACACAAACTAATGGAAGGGTCTAGGTGGATATGGTCGTGTTACCCTCACATGCCCTAGCCTTCCACACTTGTAATATATGAATGAACGGACACCAGTGGTCATAGAAGAATGAGGGAGGTCAGGAAGGATGGCCTGAACTACCACCTCCCCTCTTATCCTGCTCATCACACTTCCTTTTCCTTTCAGAAAAATCACTGCCACTATGACCCACTTCTACAACTACCCTAGAAAAACCTGATTTTCCAGCATGATCGATCTCCACCATCAGTGATTGGTCAACTATATCAGGATATCTATTCATCTTAAACAAGGATTCATGGGACCAAATATTCATTCATAACCCCATTTAGGAACCTTCAGCTACTCATTGGAAACCACCTTAGGTGAGAAAAGGACCAACTTAGAAAAGTGGTTTACATATTCCAACACGGTCCCATACCCCTAATGGAGGTACTGCAACTCCCAAGTCATAGAAATGGTCAAGTTCATAGGAAAATATTATTCATTTAAGACAACCTTAAAGTCTTTCTAGACTATTTTCTCATGTTCCCCAACCTGGACCACTTAGTCCCACCACCTGTGACTAGGCCCTTCCAACATGAATAAAGAACACTTCACTTTGACTACTTCAGGATTATCAAGAAACCCAAAAATCCTTATGATCTTCTCAATACAATCCTCTACATCCTATGATTTCATGCTACCTTGGAAGGGAGATGGAATAAAAGGAGAGGAAACCCTCATCGTCGTACCCCGTAGCTTCGGTTGCCCTATCTCACCCACACAGCATCAATCTTCACTCGTTTGATGCGTTTCGACTCACTAATCAAATTTTTCCAGATCCAGAGGAAAAGAAAAAGGATAATGATGCGCTTAATAACCTATCCTCTTTCAAGGGTTTCTCAGGGGGATCATTCATTCCTCTTGAAAATTGCGTGCCCCATCGAATCATTCGGAAAGGGTTAACAACACATGTTTCAGCCTCAGAAGATGCAATAGCGGATAGGATTGATCTGTTAAAGCATTCATTTATCGCTCGCATATCCTTAATGAAAGGTATGAAACCCTGGCGGACTTCAGATCTCATCTTTCGGTTAGCTGATATTTGGGGATTCAATGATTTAAAATGTGTGTCCCTCGGTCACGGACTACTTCACATCCTGTTTCCTTCAGTGGAGCTCAAAAGTAGTGCTTGGAGTATCGGCTCCATCAATCTCAGGCCAGGTACACTTAGACATCATGAATGGAAATTGAACTTCAATTTTCTTGATTTTAAGGATACCTTTGTGCAAGTATGGATAAAAATACACGGTCTCAACTGGGTATTGTGGCATGATAAGATTTTTTTCGATATTGCATCTGCTATTGGGATTCCGATTATAATGGATCATGTTACAGAATCAGTATGCTATGGTCATTTTGCTCGGGTCCTAGTAGAGATTGACCTTAGTTCTAATTTAATAGATAAGGTGATTTTATCTACTCAACAGGATGATATTTGTCTTCGGATTGAATATGAAAGCACTCCTCCTTTCTGTGTTTCTTGTTAAATTATTGGGCACGAAGAATCTTCATGCAGAAGAAATTTTATTTGTGACAACTGTCAAATTAAATGGCATGACCTAAAACACTGTAGGAAGACACCAAAACAAGGTATGGCACAAAGCATTGAGCAGAATAAGACGACTGTTTTTATTGTTCATGATCTGCTAAAGGACTCTGATAAAGAGACTGTCGTGTCTGCTGAAAATTCTCAAAAGTCTCTTGATGAAGAGCCCAAAAAAAGATGCCCTGAAGAACATATCAAGACCATCACTTCTTCACAAAAAAAAAGAGAGTTATCTTATCCTGGGCAGATCTTACTGATGATATCCAGCTACCCGTTAATGAAAATTCTGGCATGGATGATATGAATGGAGCCTCATTCAAAGAAATATTGACAAGAGGTCTCAAAGTTGATGAAGATGATGAATCAATTAATAGCCTTGATGCTTTGGAAAATGTTGCTCAAGAGGATACAAACTCCTGCCTAAGACAAGAACAGATCTTGGTCAATGCCAAAAGAAGAAGAGGCAAGGAAAAGATGGACCTTCCTATCTCAAGGAAATCTAAATAAAGGAAAGAGGTTACTGATGTTTGTAACTATACTTCGACAAAGGACAATAAAAAGGTACAACCCTCTGGTCAGTCTCTATTTAAATAAGATAGAGAAACAACCACTGTTTCTACAGTTCCTCATGCCTCTAATATGGGAGCCTCCCCTCTGGAAGGTACTCCTAGATCCCAAGTTAAGACCACTTTATTCCATGGTTTTCCAGCAAAGTCTAGTGTTGGTGATTCTTCACCTTTGCATGCTAAAGAAGGTCGGAATATAGCTCCTGTTATAGACTTCGTATCTTCTAAAAATTCTCAGGATTCCAAGTACACCCATAGCATGTACCATAAACCCACTCCAACTGGGAAGTATAAACAGATAGGTCCTCTGAAGGAATCTTTCCAAGACTCCCCTAAACTGTATGCGGCCCTTCCCAGTCTGGAGGGAAAAAAATGACATAATGCCAAGATCATTCCAGCCTTCACCAATCTGTAGCACCCCTCAATCTAAAATTCATAAAGTTATAAAATAGGTGAGTACCTATAATTCGTTTGAATTACTTGAATCTGGTAGTAGTGATGATGACAGGAAACCAATGGAAGATCGGGATGGAGTTAAGTGTGTGAACATGGACGTAACGTTTGAGATCCTGGATGATGGTGGAGGTCCCTGGATATGGGAAAAGGCTGGGTGGAGGGGGAGACAACCAAGTGGAAGGGGTGCTCAAACATCTCTTCACAGTATGAACACTCACTCGCGAGTGCGCTGATGACTTTTTTATGGACCTATTTTGCGGTTTTTACTCCTATCTTTTCTCCTTGTATGACTTTCTTTTTTAATAATAGGGTCCTTTGCGCCTCAACCTTCTTTAAAAAAATGCTACCCTGGAATGGAGGAGGTTTTCTTGAGAAACTCCTAATCCTTTTCCTTTTATAGAGTCGGTTTGGATTCCCTAGCATGATCAGGACCGGATCCCACTCCTTGATCAAATGATCAGACATCCCAAACCACTACTTCCACTAATCTTTGATCAACTAGTGATGTAGAACTCTCTTTGTACTCTTCCCATGGTTGCACATGAAGTCTTTGGAGAGGAATGATGCTAAAACAATCTAAAAACACAAGGAAACCATCAATAAAAATTTAATAAAATTTCAGAAATAACAACCATCAAACATTTCCATAAATTAGGATGAAACCACAACAACCACAATAATAATCCAAACCACTCTAACCGTGATCAATGTCCATTAATAGTCTCAAAACTATACATGACACCTGTAGGAGAATAAAAATAAATACTTGATCTTCCCATAGTGACCCAAATCCTGTCACGAGGTGTGTTGGCCAGAAACCCACTCACAATCAGAACCTCAAGCTCCAATCTATCCAAACTATCCAAAATAAAATGACCCATATAAAGGGAAAAATTGTATCTAATACCATTTTTCACGAACTAGACTAGGATTCCATCCAACCCGACACCTTACCTGGCACATGGTAAGGCCTGAAGAGCATTCCAAATCCCCATGAGCTAGAAACTAGTGCCTGGGCATCAAGAATCACCTTTGTAAATGATTTTTCCCATAAAAACTACCATAAATAATCTACAAAATGATACATCACAACAATGGTCATAACTAAAATCATAATTAACAAGAGTTAAAAAAAATTACATTTTTAACCAAAAAACAAAATACCATAAAGGGGGAGGTACAACTAGACCACAAAAACCTCCATGGGGTATATAGGTTAACACCCCATGCCACCACTGCCAACACCTTCCAATGAAGGAACCACTAGAACATCGATCCACCATCACCACCATGGGACACCCTGCCTTTACCTAGGTAAAAAAATAACAACATATACAAACACCCAAGAGTGTATGTAGGGTGTGAGATATATTATCAATAGGATACCACCAAAATAGATTCTATGCATTAATATTAAATGATAAATTATCCTGATAGTTTTTAAGAAAAATAAAGATACAATTTAAAATAAATCATGCCTTAAAAATAAAATAAAAGAGAAATTAAAGATGAAAATAAGATAAAAAGAAATAATTGCATGAACACTATAGGAAATCCATAATTCACTAGGCTTAGCAGGGTCCTAGTATTCTCATAATCTTGGTGAAAAACCACCTCTCAAATGAAATGGTCCTACTCAATCCTCTAATAACCATCACATACATGTTTAGTTAGTGATGTTACATAATCCTGTTAGAGAGACCAAGCCTCATCCCTACCAACTCACCTAATATAATAGACCTAGTATACCTACTAAGATACCTAGGATTCCCTCATGATCAATTTTAATTTTCTATTTCACATAAGCCACCTCTTACACAAAAACAATTCTAATAATTGAAACACACATGAATAACAACCAATTTCAATGGAAAGTCCTTATTTAACCCTTAAACACATAAAAATATTTGGGAAAACATGATTCACACCATTCACACAATTTATTAAACCCATTTAATAACCAAGTCAAGCATACAAAAATCATCAAAAAAATTTAAAGTATGGAACCACCTACCTTTCACTCGAAAACGTTTGGAAAATAGAGGAAACTACCATCCATGATGAGGAGATATATTATTAAAGAAAGAGTACACCACATCCATAAATATTTAACCCAAAGAAGAAATATTGAATCCTTAATAGGTTAAAACCCTTTATAAATAAAGATAACCCCACAGAGGAAGAAGAAGAGACCAATAAATGATAATAAAAGAGGAATAGAAAGTCTTACTTGAAGGTTCCTTAAAGATAAAAAGACAAAAAAATCAAGAAAATGGATATTAGGAGAGAGGAGATGAAGGGGAGGAATGCCTCAGGTTGGGGAGACTGAATGGGATGAGTTATGGGGATTTAAGATTAAAATCGTGGAAGGTTAGTTTAGAAAATTCCGTATTTTTAAAGATCTGATAGGTCGCGCAGTTTGGATGCACGGTTTTCTAAACTATGTTCCAACCATACAGCACCTCTATACAAGAGGAAAATAGGGTGAAAAAAATTTAGGATATGGGACTAGTCTGTGTGGCCTAGCTGGTGCCATTTTCCTAGGCACATAGTTAGCATACACACCTGTTCACTAAACCATGCGACCTGGATAGTGCCACTATCTAGCGAAGATGGTTTCCACTAGATTGGTGCACAATTTCTACTAATCATGTGACAATTGTGTATTATCTCTGACCCAACCCAAAAAACTATAGTTTTTCTCAGAAACTACAAGTAAATCCATGTAATAAAGGTAATTCCAAAATAAAATAGAAAAATACCTCAAAATAACACCACAGATGTGAAAAATACTCACTCTCATGAAAATGAAGGTTCTTCTAATCCTAATTAATTGTAGGGTCAATTGGATTGCACAGATCATATGAAATTGAATTTCACTAAGAATTTCTAGAAGTCCTCATGGATGGTCATATAGAATTTGATTCTTCCCCTGTTAGGGAACTTACAGGGTTAGGGTCATTTAATAATCTAGAGAGGAATGCTGAGTATTGGTTTTATTTGGAGGCTGAAAGGGAGAACTTACTTATAGGGGGTTCCTTGAAGGATTTACTAAGGGTATATAGGTAAATCTATTTGATAAATAATCTAAAAATGGTCAAACTAATAGTGAATTGGTTGCACAATTTAGTGTGAATCATGATATTTAGTAGGATAGAAAATTAATATCTGATAAAGGAAAATGAAAAAATGAATATGGTTGTTGTTTTACATTCCAAAATTATGTCTAGAAAGTATTTCCCTTCCCCTATATATCATAAATTTATAATTAATCCTAATATTAAACAGGTTAAGGTAGATGAAGATGAATCTAGAACTCCTAAGCAAGCTCCATCATAGTTTGTGGGCAGTTTTTCAGTTTATAATGAGGTTTAAGACATGAAATTCAACCTCATGAAGTTTTTAGTAGGTTCTTCAAATTACACTAGATCTAATATCTATAAAAATACTACTCAATGTAGGGTGACTGAGCCTAAGACTATTAAATACCAATAGATCTTGGACAAAGTAGTAGTGATTAACGCTCCGAATTTGGAATCAAAAAAATAGCCTATAGATCTCTTCCAAATAAGGATCCAATGAAGTGTAGAACTGATGTCTATGAGGTGGATTAGGTCAAAAATTCAATGGCATTTTCTCCCTCTACTTCAAAATATTTTGTATTTAATACTAGTGAAAATGATGCTCAAAGAAGGCTTATTGAACCTAACGATGTTAGAGGTCAACAAGCATCGGTTAAAGGAGTAGTGACAAGAAATCATGATTTGGAAACATCTAATGTGATGGACTAAAGTCCCTATTATAATACTTGTAGAAAAGGGGTGGTGTAAATGGGTATTCCTTCTATTGGTTTTGAAAAGCAGCATAATTCAATAATTGTCAATGACTATGGAAATTATTTGAGAACTCTAGGTGTAGCTCCTTCTTCATCTCAATATTAATGGGATTAAAAAAAGGGAGTGCCAGCATACCCTCCTAATAGGGATAAATTCATTTCCTCCTCCATCAAGAGAATACTAGAGGATTTAATGTATATTAGGAAGAAAATTCAATTTTCTACCTCTTATCTCTTTCCCAAGTCTTAACCCAACAAGGAATTCTACTGGTCGAGACTATCATAAATATGAGGAGTATCCTTGTTCTAAAATAGGATAACATATTGAGTAAACTGATGTAGATTATTTGGAAATAGATTTTTAAGACCTTGAAAACACCTAGAAAAGAAAAAAAACTTAGAGAAAAGGTCTACAAAATCAAGCCTGAGGTAGTAAAGTTTCTTTACAAAATATGGGTAACTGATAACATAATTGATTCTAAGTGGCTCTTAATTGTCTTAACACTACTTTGAATTTGTTCCTTTTATCATTTGACAAATTTTTTAATTGTTTTCTAGATTTTCAAAACTCCCATCAGTCCTAGTTGTCTTTTACATATTTATGGTTATATTTCTATCTGAAATTGTGAAAATCCGACACATTCAGGAAACTACTCAGCTTTGTGGTGATCTTTTAACCTTTAAAAGAGGTTTATGGTGCTCATATTTGGTGCCATTTTATCAAATTTTATATTCCACCTACATGGAATGCATGCTTGTTTCACTAGGATATTTCGTCTTTTTTGGATGCTTCTATTTTTTCTTCTTAGGTTTGAGATGGGTGGCTGAATATGTCTTGTAAATCATCATACCCTATACTTATTTCTTTTATTTTAATAAGAGGTGTAAAAATATGGGAATTCAGGTTCCATGATTGACCTTTCTCAAAGAGTAATTAGTAATTAATAATAAAATTAGCAATCAAATGAATAATTAGTAATACTTATTAATAATGTAATTAAATTAAAATAAATAATAATATAATTAATTTGAAATAGATAGAACCATGATCCCAAAAAAATAAGTCCATGATCCTTTTTTTAAGTTAAAATGATATAAGTGGTTTCAATGTCAAATGTTGTGTCCAGTAAAGCCACCAAAAATAATAGATCAACAAAGTCTCAAACAAAACACAATGAGAAAATCTCCATGTTCTATCCATGCTGTGGTAACTTGAAAAAACAGTTTACCATTTATCTATATTATAAAGTCCACCCTTATATTGATGTGTCTCTTTCTTCTGATGCTTAGATTTTTTTCAAGGATTGGTTGGATCATCTATGTTCAATGATTCTAGAACAATCTCCCAATAAGCTTTTTAAGGGGTTTTTCATGGTGTTAAGGACGTTTAATGGTTTTTTTAGTCTTTTTAATGTCTTTTAAGGATTTTATATAGGTTTTAAAGGTTTATATAAGGGTTTTGAATGGGTTTAAAGGGTTTTATAAGGGTGTTGGTAATTTTTCATAGGTTTTGAAAGTTTTTAATGGGGGTTTAAATGGGTTTTCAAAGATTTTCAAAGGTTTTCAATGAGTTCTTAAGTGTTTTCAATGGTTTTGAATGGGGTTTTAAGGGTTATAAATGTTTTTTAGGTGTTAGGGAATAGGTATTCATTGCCTTGGTAGCTTTAAAAAAATTCCTAAGCTCTATAGACACTATATTTAGATAATAGGTCTCAAATGTCTATGTATGGGTTGTACTAGATACTGTCTATGATGTTGGAGGATAAAATATCTAAAATTGTAAGGTAGACATTATAGCTAAAGAGACCCGATTCTATTTTTGTAAAAATAAATTCAACTTACAAGTCAAACCAATCCCCAATAATATAATTAATAATTACAATAAAAATAATTAACAATCAACAATTATTAGTAATATAAATAAAAAATAGATGATTATAAATAATGGATAATATAATGAATATTTATTAATAATGTAATTAATATTTATTAATAATATATATAATAGTATATAATAATATATAATAATAATAGTAATAAAGTTTGGGGTAGCACCCCTTTATTAAAGAAAGAAAAAGAAAGCACAGAGGAGGATGGATTCAAATAAAGAAAACATTCCATCATTCACAAAAACAACCCAAATAAATAAGCATGATGATTAATCAATCATGAACATTGTAGATTTAGATGTACAAGCAACTTTATCATCTCAAATTGATAATTATGGCTCATATTGTGTCGATCCCCCCACTTAACTCGATCATGAGGATAACTCCCTTGTCTCTAAGTTTCTGCCATCCACTAAGTGTTATCTTGATCTTCAAAGCCTCTTTCAAAATCATTCATGGAAAAAGGTGGGTCCTGCTCTGTTACAATATCCTTATAACCATTGCATGATTCCAATATCCAAGAATCCAGAAAATTGAGAATCTAAAAATCATGAGAAGTGGAAACATAACTTTTCAACCTACCTTCAGTAGGTTGGACCAAGTATTTAACCCCATTATCAGTGATTGAGATCTTATATTGTTTCCTATAAGAAGATTAAGAGGAATTATTCCTACCAGAATAATCATATTCATCCTTAGACACAACCTTTGATTCAATATCAATACACTTTTTATCCATAGAAATATTCTCCCCATTCAAACTGGATGAAGATGAGTCCATAATGATAGGCACTTTCTTCATGTTAGATAAATGAAGCATAGAATACTAATACTCATCACTAGAACCTTCCAATGGTTTGGGTGTATTGATATTGGAAGAAGATAAATCTTCCATTCCCCAAGACATTTAATCGTCACTATATCTAAATGAATTATGGTGCCTAGTATAATTAACAATGTCATTGTCACCACTTAGAAAGTCATTAATTTAACCTTCCTGCTCATCCTTCTTAATAGACTTCCCACTGCACCTAGAGGTCTTAGTTGTGTTATGTCCATTTGTATAATATTCAAGGACTAGATTCCCACATGGATATAATACATCTAAAGTTCCCATTCAAATATATTTAAAGTAAATTAGATCTTTTTATTTACCAGACTTAGGAAAAAAAGTTGGAGGAACAACTTTGTCCTGAAGTTCAGAATTGACAAGAGGCCCTAAAACCACATCTTCCTTTCCAGCCACATTGGTACTTTGAGAAGGTACTAAGATACTAGAATGAGTGAAACTTCACTGCTAATTAATAAATGTACATTTTGATTCCTAAACCTGGTTAGCACGATGGACTTCATTTTACCATTCTAGTTAGATGAGGTCAATTTGTTCTCCTTCCACAATGGAGAAACTTCTTCTCTTTGTGTTTCTTTTTTCCAATCAGTCTATCCATCATCAACATCATCACCATGATTTATCATATTTTCTTCACTATTTTATAGGATAGTCTAGTGAGGTGGTGAGATTTTAACACTTTGGTCTTTTTACAAGTGGTGGAATCACATAACACTGATTTCCTTGAGGAAATTATGATCTCATGGTAAATGAGATGCATTAAATGAGGTGCACGAAATGAAGGATTTCACTATATTTGAAATTTTCATGGGGTTTCACCAGGAATGATCGTCGTGTTTTGATGTGGCATGAACTGTTCCAGTCGGTGGAGGCTTGTTTTTTTAGAGACATTATAGATTGGATTTGAATGTGCAGGTCATTTTTTCAGGTTTCACCATTATGGGTGCAGTACAATGTTTTTTTGGGAAAGGTTATCAGGTTTCAATATAGTTCTTATTAGATTCTAGTTTCTCTAGAGTCATCAGTGTGTAGGTTCGACGATGTAGGTCATTTTTCCTAAGGTTGGTTTGTTTTCTTGTGGGAAATATGCATGTAATGTATTATTTGAAGGGCATAATCATCCCTTGAAAAAATACCGAATCAACTCATATGATGATGTCTCAGTAAAAAATAACAGAAGAACAATCAGCTGAGTTAGTTGTGAATGCTTTAGTGGGTATTAAATGATTCCTTATCCTTGGAAAAAAATTATTCTAGGGGGTCAGGATATTCTTTTGTACACATATGTCAATAAGTTGAGTTTTTTAAGGTCAAATCAAAAAAAAATGAATTGGTTCATGGTGATGCATGTTTCATGTTATGGTAAGTGGAAAGAAAAATTTAGTACAATCCATCATTTATCTATACTATGTTGTTTGACTTGACTGGGAAATTACTTAAATTTTATGGGATGAACCAAAAATAAAGAAACATTTTGAGTTATTTGGATATGTTGTTATTTTTTACACCACTTTCATCACTAATAAATATTATAGGCCCTTAATTTTATTTGTGGTTTTTAATCATCATTGGGTGATTTTCATTTTTGGGGTAGCATTATTATATGATGGAACCACAAGTTCCGTTTCATGGTTATTTCAAATAAATTTTTAGGTGAATCGCATGAGGTGACCTCAAACTATATTTACTGATTGAAGATACCGGGGCATGCATAAGAAGTCGGTGGGTCGATTATTTAAGATTTTTCATCATCGGGATGATGAAACTTTTAGTCTCTCGTGATATGAGCCCTAATACGATCTGAGGATCTCACATAAATTTAACAGAGCACAAAAATAAAATCGAAAACATACTTTTTTTATATGAAGTTGTGCTTTAAATCTACTTATATTCAGCATCACTACTTGAAGAATCTAAAGTATAATCCTTCTAGATCATCCATACATACTTCAAAAATCCAAAGGTGCATTGATCATTTAATTTTAGGTGTTATTGCAGAGATTTGATGAAGTATTTGGTGTCCTAGTGATCAACACATCAACATGCCTTCAATGTAAGTAGATGAGCTCGATCTGATCACTTGGATTGGGTAATTATCTATCTAGAAAGAGAGATAGAATAGAGATGCTTTGTAAATCTCACAGTTAATAGTCTTTGTGTGAGATCCTTTCATACATTTTTATAGTGGATTCTCAAATACCTAGAAAGGGTTCCCTGGACCACATATATTTAATGTTCACTATATAAATAATTATGATGAATTAAACTGCATCATAAATGTTATTTATATTTTATCACATACTTTTAATATATATTAAATATATAATGTGATAAAACTAGGTCATTAACTCGACTTGAAATTCCTACTAATATTAAAAAAACCTAGAATATTAAAATATTATTTGTATGAATAATATTTTATCATATTAACTAAATACCTTGTGAATAATTTTAATAAATAAATTCAACCCAATTATTCTTTACTTGATTAATATTAATTTATTTTTTCCTTTGATTATCATACATCCTTGAAAAAATATCAAACCCCAGTGGTGCAGCTCATCTTGTCTGATATAGCTATTTGACTGAATAAGGAAGATTCTTGAATGTGTTATTGTGTGTGTCCATATAGACCTTGATCTTGATAGAAGTAAATAGAATCCATAGACCAAGATTAGGGTCTAGAAACCTATTAAGGATCCTAAATATATAAGAAATAGTTATAGTAATGAAAACCAACCTACGGACACGTACTGTGTACTATAATATCTTTGTCTTTAAATATTTTATAAATAATGATGCACACTTGTGTCATCATCCTTCCTTGATTTATTTTTTGTTAACCTATCTAGATGGATTTACCCTCGAATGATTTTTCCAAGTAATTATGAAGTTACTACCATCGTGATCAACCATACCTGGGATATATTAATTCCTCAACTCGGAAGCGACAAATCCTTTCTTGACCATTCAACCAATGGAATACCATTAATAGCACACCCAACACAAAATTCCTCAAAATGATTTCATTATCATGGTTTTTTCCTAACATAAAAGTATGTGATCAAATGTAACACATTGGTAATTGTCTCAATTCAGGAGACCAATATACATGTTCGTAGATAGGAACAACCAATGGCACATGAAACATGTGGTGTTTCTATTGGTGGGTTTTTCCTCATGATCTCAACTACTAGATATCTCCAAGTGCGAAATTCATGAGAAAAATTTTTAATGCCTATAATCCCCCATCACCTGATAGTCATACATGAACTCTGTCCAATCAGTCTAATGTATCTATACCATAGGACATATTTTTAAGATTAATGTCATAGAATCTTGAGGTTTTCATTATAGATCAGGATATACTATAATCTTTTGATGTGAAAATTAATATATGGATATTACCATTAAATAGTATAATTAGAAATGTATACACTATAATGGTAAGTGTACTCCATGTATATCTAACTATATACATGAAATGGTAATCAAAATTACTGTTAGTTGGGTCTAGGGAACCCACTATTAAAACATTCCCACTTATATTAGAGCTAACTCACTAACCATACCTGTTAGCTCTCACATGATTAAATTCATGTTTTTGCTGATTCAAGGATTTAGTTACTGGGTGTACCATGATTCTATTATGTAAAAATTTGTCTATGTGCACCATCATCTCCTTCAGTAAAACTTCTCAAGAGATGGTAACCCTAAGAATATCCATTTTTTCCCTTGGTCCAAACTTGACATCTTGGATAAGAATTATCATCATGATAAAACTTCAACTACTAGTTAAAATTAAAAGAACTGTGACAAATTTTTTCATTTAATAACTACTTCTTAGTTTCCTTAGAAGCTAAAATCTACTCAGTATTTGTAGGTATGGTTATCACTGGCTTGTATGAGCTTGTCTTTCTCATCACCTTATCATGATTGTGATATTAGATCACATTGATCTAAGAAATATTATTTTGTGTCCCCTAGAAACTAGTATCCCTTCATATCCACATACCAGGTACATATCATGTGTACTTTAGTACAATTGGATAGTTCTGACTACTTCCCATGCAGTTCTCCTGGATATAACTGATATTTTATTACTATTAAGTATATGTTGGAAATATCATTTTTTTACCTATCATGGCATATGGGATTTATCCATCCAAAAATCATATTGTATTCAAATCACTACTTTAATATACCTTAAGATCATGAATGCCTTCTTGGAGGGATTTATGCCATGTGACATTGGTAAAAATTCACTCCTAAATTGTTTCAGCCTATATTTTTCAATACCATGTCACTATATGTACCATCGAATTGGTCCAAGAAACTGTTAGATATACCTTATTAGATCATGTTCTCTAGAACTTAGGTTGCTACTTTAAGTCTAGAGAATACATGTATTCTGGTTTTATCTAATTGTAAGATTAATATATATTTTTCATTTGTTACCAAACATATTTTATTTGGAAAACTATGATGCTCCCACTAACCTCTTGTAGACACATGGTAAAAATTCATTCCAAATGAATATTCTATGATCTTGTTTCTTACTTTAATCCTAAACTGGATTTGAGTAACTTTCACCCCTTATTGGCATTCCATGGTGTCACCTCCCTTTCTGGTTGTGTCGTATAAACACCTTCCAATATTTGTGGTTTTGACATCCAATGCTCAATAATATGATCATTGAAATTATCTATGACAATTAAAATTCTAATGGATTTATTAATAATGATTTGGTATAACCAATTGATCCTTATTGGTACAATTCTTGTATTACCCATGTATCATCTCACTTGAATACCCACCACGGTATTAAAAATAATAAGCACCTTTGCACTTTGATACATGGAATCCATTATTGAATTTTAATTGACCTTATTAATCTTAGATTATTTCCATATATTCCATACCTATAGGAATTATTATTCACAATAAAGAAGTTATAATCATATGTCGTTAATATAAAACCATCACTATGGTTTTAATATTCCTACACAGTAAGTTTCTATGGAACATTCTTATTCCACATGAACTTGTGGAACTTGTTCCTATGCCAACCATTTTTTTTCATATTTATCATTGACTAAAACCAAATCAATATTTCTCCCACTATATTAAATAGATATGTGAACCCTCTTATAGAAATTTATTTTATCACTTGACAATTGATTTTCTATTATAGGGATTTCTATAATATCCTGAGAAACTTTTTGGATAATTGCTTTAGATGCACTTAGTGTTTTTCAAAGTTGCTAGTTTTTTTATATCCTTAATAAACTCTTTGCATCTAAACAAATTTTCTTATGACATAATGGATTTCCATAATAATACAACTATTATGATATCCATTTTTCATGATATTTGGCATATGGTTATGAGATATCACCATTATTTACAAAGAACATCATGAAATATAATGGAAGTATTCTGTAATAGATATATGTCAAAATTGATGCTCCTTATATTCACATCATGATTCTGATGTGTAAATGGAAATGTGTGTTTAGTAATTTCTCTATGATAAATTTTATTGATCAATGTTAACATGTAAGACTAATCATCAATCCTCCTTATAAACTTTATTATTGTGATGTGGATAAGGTAATATGTGATTAGGAATTAATCCACACAACATTATATTGATCGATGTATGGTTGTTAAAGATATTTTTTGGCATGTCTGATTGAAGAATATTATATCTTCTAACCATTCATATTTTATACTTCATTCCTTAAATACTAATAAGAATCTTATAAATTATATTTACCACTAGCTTACTCTTGGAATAGTTCATGCTCACTAGCTAAACTAATTCTGAAATCTTTGTTGAATACCTTTATTTATAAAGGTATCTTCATCCAAACTAAATAAGTATATACATTAATAATACCTTATATGTTTAACTCCAAAGTTTCTAAATACCATATGATTATTTCCTTTATGTCTACTTTTATTTTTACTTGACAATGAATTATCTTACCAAAACTGGGTATATAAGTCTTATATTTTATATTCATTATGTATTGCCTATGATTCATGTATCACTGAACTATTGGTTAAGTATGAAACAACACAAAAAACATTTATTCCTGAATTTGGAATAATACCTCCTTGTGTCCAAAGGACATGTGAGATAAGTGTTTTGGTTATACTCAATAATAGTTTGACTTGAATCATTAACTTGGCAATTAGAAGTTATGTGTCTCTCACTGCTGACTTAGGAATCACCCTTTCTTAGCCTATTGGAGAGTACACCTTACTTCATGTAAAACTTCTATACTTACTTGGTTTCCATATTTCAATACACGTGTGAAAAACATATTTTATTTAATACCCAAGATGTATGACTAAAACATTACATTTTGAATCAATGAATATATCTAAAGAGGAAGTGATAACTTAAATCTTTAATTTAGTTTATTGTGATTAAACATCCATAGATTTATTTCATGATATAAGAATAAAATTAACTTATGTTTATTACCTCTTTATTTGAAGGATGTTACAAAGGTTCTTTTGACATCGCTTCTGTCATTGGCCTTATTGTCTTGACTTCAAACTAGTTCTCCATAACAATTAAAGGTTATACTTTCTTTAATATCTTATTTACTTGGAGAACCTTACCTAAAATGTAATGAATAATTTACTCCATCTTGTTACTCTATAGTCATTAAAAAAACTAGAATAATTGGGTGAAAAATACGTAATAATGGGATATCTTATAAGATTGTGATCTTCCTTCCAATTTACACATAGCTAGTGTAATCATCACATTCATATCTTGTTTAACTTTCTCCTTACAAGCTTCTAATATATGAGACTACATGTAATGTAATTCATGTTCTGATGTAGTAACCACAACTATCATCGAACGTTGATGACCACATTATGACATAACCATCATATGCATCATACATGAGTCTCCTACACGAATTTTTACACCCCTGCTTCCTAAGGTAACTTAACAGGTATTGGAGACACCAACATCTTGAATTTATGATATCATAGTATTATGTGAAAGATCTTGTACTACTCTTTAGAAACTCATAATGTATGGGGCATTAACATTGTACATGATTATCATATTTTATCTTATGGTGTTACTTGTCATTTTTTATAAAAAATAAATCTAGTAGATTAGTACTTTTATCTTGATTACCAATTTAGACATTATCGATTATTTAAATCACTAACTTTCTCCTAATATTTTATCAAATTATAGGAACTCTCTATATTATAATTGGAATACCCTATCACTTGAGTATTCTAGTAGAAAGGATCCTTGAACCTCCCCTCATAGTCTACAAGCTATGGCTACGCCACTACTCTGAGAGTTCAAGGTAGGATTTTGATTGCACAACTGTATTAACTCGTGGCTCCTTGATCTGTTGTGTAAAGTCTCAGCTTCTTGGAATCATAACATTGATTCCCCCAATGCTTTTCCTATAAAGTTATAGCAAGATATCTATGGATAATCCTGACTAGAAACATCATTTAAGTCAACTAATCGTTCTCATAATAACTCCACAGTCGTAGGAGACACCCTTAACTATGGCTGAATGAGCACCCTGAACACCTAGTTATGTTGAAATTAAAATGATGGAAGGAGTTTGTGACTTAATTTTTCTTTCTATGTTTTTTATATTTTTATTGATGAATCTATTCCATTTCTATTAAACTTTTCCATCAATGTAGTCATGCTCACAACTGGACATTAATAGAAAAACATCCATTGCTTTTTTATGTACTTTTTTATTTATTATTTTATGTATTTTCCTACTATCATGAAATGCATAAAATAAAAAATAAATGCATAAAGGAAAGAAACTAACCGGCTGGTCTTGAGTATATAAAATTGATTGATCCATTTAAACTTAATGGATCAATAACGACCTAGGGGTATTATACATGATTCATCGCTTGACAAATGATGTAGCTCATCCCTGTCTAGTATGTTCATTGTTCATCTAGATTTCGCCTCGTCTTGGTGGGGTCCACATTATACATTGTCTTCATCAAATGTACATGAATACTCGCATGCAGGTAAGGGGAAATAGGGGCGCAATATACAATAGATAAAATTGGATGTGAATACCCTTATACATATTGACTAAAAAATAATGGTGATCCACAGACCATCTTAATTATTTATAATCATTGCTTGTAATTATAAATAATTAATTTAAATAAAAATATACATAAACAGCTCGGTCATTTGTTCAAGACTAGTCAATGGGTAAATGTAAAAGCATGATAAAATTAAATTGAAATAAATTAAATGGATTGATTAAATTCAAATAATTTAATTATATTCGGTCCCTTAATTAATTTAATTTAATACCAAAATTAAATTAATTTTTTCTTAGTATTAAAATATTATAATTTAAACCAAAATTAATATTTTAATTAATTTGATTTAATTCCAAAATTTAATTAATTAACATAATTAATTTGGGTTGAATAAATAATTATTTGGTCTTCCAAACCCCACGCAGGGCCTCATGGGTCGGGTCGACTTTTGAGGGGTATTATGGGATGGATGGACCTACCTTGACCCATTTTGGGTCAGGCAGATCCGCCCAGTATCGTGGTCCGAAAAACCAGGTTTGGGTCCGGTCTGTGCAGATCTGAGCTGGGTAGGGTGATGCATAGGGTGCCTCGCATCTTCATTGCCCATTTCCATTAGAGGATTTTGGCGGTGGTGTCGTAGCTCGACACCATAAGAAGCTGGAGGCATTTTGTGTGGTGACTACCAGCTTGGGGGCGGTGGCTACTGGCTCAGCGGCTTCGGTGGTGAACCTAACCTCAGCAGAAGCGGGCCCAAAGGGGTGGATCTGATGTTGGTAACCAACTATAGGAGGTGAGAGGCGGCCAGATCTGATAGTAGCGGGAGTCTAGTGACATCGGTGCTTGGGATCCCAATCGGCTTAGATCTGGGTGAGGGGAGGTCCCTACAGTAGTTCCAAGTGGCCAAGAGGGAGGCGAACAGCCAGAATCCATAGGGCGCATGATGGTGTGGTTGCCTCCGAATGGAAGAGGGAGTTGTGGGTTCCTCACTGCCAAAGGGAGATGGTAGTAGAGCAGAAGCAGTGTGGCTATATCCATCTTGGTGTGTAGTAGACCTCAAGTAGGATATGGGTGACGGCATGGGTGATTGATAGCGAGAGGATGGTTGGGATGGCTGGATATGGGTGGTGGTCCTCACAAGTGGAGGAGGTAGCGGTGGCGGCGCTTGATCACCGGAGGGAGTTGATGGGTTAGGTATTTAAAAAAAATTATCGACATAATAATGGAACTTGTCTTCTTCAGTGATTTGAGCCCTGATACGATCCAAGGATCTCATGTAAATTAAATATAGCACAAAAATGAAATAGAAAATATACCTTTTTTGATTAGAATATGCGCTCTACATCTACTTCTCATCGGTGATCACTACTTTAAGAATCCAAAGAAGAATCCCTCTAGATCATCCACACATGATTTAAAAATCCAAAAGATCATTGATCGTTGAATTCCAAGTGCTAGCACAGAGATCCAATGAAGCCTTCAACGTCCTGTTGATTACTGCATCGATGTGCCTCCGATGTAAGGAGATGAGCTTGATCTAATCACTTGGATCGAGAGATTATCTCTCTAGAAAGTAGAAGAGAAGATAGAGCCTCTGGAAATCTTATAGTGAATAGTCATTGTGTGAGAGTCTCTCTCACCTATTTATAGTGGATTCTCAGATATCCGGAAAGGGTTCCCCAACCCCTATATATTTAACATTCACTGCATAAATAATTATGACAAACTAAACTATGTCATAAATATTATTTATTTTTTATCACATTACTATAATATATATTAAATACATTACATGATAAAACTGATTCATTAACTTGACTCGAAATTCCTAATAATTTTAAATGAACCTAGAATATTAAAATAATATTTGTTTGAATAATATTTTCTTTTATTCACTAAATACCTTATGAATACTTTTAATAAATAAATTCAACCTAATTATTCATTACTTAAATATTATGAATTTATTTGTTCCTTTGGTGATCGTACATCCTTGGAAAAATATCAGATCTCATGGGTGGGTCCCACCATGTCCGATATACCTATTCAATTGAATAGGGAAGATTCTTGAATGTGTTGTGTGTGGCCCTCTAGGCCCAAATCTCGATAGCAGTGAATAGAATCCACAGACCAAAAGCAAAGTCTAACAACCCATCAAGACCCCTAAAGAGATAAGGAATAGTTATAGCAACGACAACCAACCTACAAACATATACTATATACTATAATATCTTTATCTTTAAATACATCATAAATAAGGATGCACACTTGTGTCATTGTCCTTCCTTAATTTTTTTTTGAACTATCAGATAGATTTACCTTCGACTGACTTGGCCAAGACTTATGAAGGTACTACTATCTTGATCAACTAATCCCACGATATATTACTTCCCCAACCCAAAAGTGAAAATCCTTTCTTGTCCATTCAACCAATGCCATACCAGCAGTGACACACCCAACACAATCTACCTTACCATGATTTCATTATCATTTTTTTCCTTACATCAAAGTACGCGATCAAATGGGACACACTGGTAATGATCTAAATTTAGGAGACTAATACACATGTTCATAGATAAGAACAACCAATGACACCTGAAACATGTGGTGTTCCTATTGGTGGGTATGTCCTCATGATATCAACTTATAGAGATCACCAAGTGTGAAATTAATGAGAAGAAGTCTCAATGCTTATAATCCCCCAACACCTGATAGTCTGAAATAAACTGTGTCTAGTTAGTATGATATATCTAGACCATAGGACATATTTTTAAGATTAATTCCATAGAATCTTGTAGTTCTCATTATAGCCTAGGATCTGTTATAACCTTTTTATGTGATAATTAATCTAGGGACATTACCATTAAAATAGTGGATGTAGAAATTTCTATATTATAATGGTAAGTGTACATCATGTATATATAACTATATACACAATATGGTAATCAAAAGTACTATTTAGTTGGGTCTAGGGGACCCACTATTACAACACTGATTGGGATATGACAATAAAAAATCCATTTCTAAAATTTTAGTGGGAAAAAATTTCCTTTGTTCATGGTATTTGATGCAAAATGTAATTAAACATTTAGGAAATTGGATGAAAGATGGATATAATTTTCTAACTTTATTTTCAAAGCGTATGTTCCAATACCATGATGCACGTTAGTTTGATTGAGAGTGGGCTACCCTTGTAATAGAATATGGGGATGTGAAATCATAGTGGTTAGATGATGTATTCGTGTTGTGAGAGAATTGGGAATGTTATATTTTAAAGATTCTTTAACATTGGGTATTCACAATGCTCAATTAAGTGAAAGTTTTAATGGACTTCATATAGATTACATTCATCACAAGTTAAGTGTTGCTTATTTATTTAATCAGTTTGAGAGATTGTTGGATAATAATCGATATCAATAAACAAAGGATGAATTTAAGAAGTGGGAAAATTTACCTTGTGATCTTTACCCTTACCATACATTGATGATCTAGGTTTCTACTAAATATACACCTAAGTTATTTGATTTATTTTAACATGAATATCAAATGATTGGTACTTTTTTTCTGATATCATGTATTGAAAGTAGAGTTCAATTTATGTATGTTATTGGAATGGTTGGGTGTGAAGATCAGTTACATGTATCATATGAATCTTGCAATGAAGTTGTTTAATGTTCTTGTTGAACATTTGAGTCTTTTGGGTATTTGTAGTAATGTATTAAAAAAATTATGGTCGTATTGATGTGAGATAAATACCTGAAAATATATATTTTGGAGAGGTGGAACCAATCATCTAGAAATATTATAATGTTTCAATGAGATATTTTTGTTGTAAATGCTGGTAAAAATTAAATTATAGAAAAACATTACAAAGAATTAGCACGAATTGGAATCAAGTTGATCATCATATCTTGTGAGACAGATGCAGGTTATGACATTGTTTCCTCTAATTTTTGTAAGTTTTCCAAAGAGTTTACTACCATAAATACATAAATAGATAGAGGTATTGGTCATGAAAGTTCTGAGAAAATTTTAATAAATACCTCTTTTAAAATAAAATAGAAGAGGAAAGGGGTTATGGAATCAAAATCTTTTTAGAAAACAGTGGCCAAAAGTGGTCACAAGTAAGGTGCTATGATGAAATTATGATTTCATTTTATGATGAATTTCATTTTTAAGAGCATTATTCTAATGGTAATGTGTTATATTATATCATTTTTGTTTGTACGCGTGTAATTGTAGATCAAGAAAGATCATATTTTGTTGTTGTAGCTGCAAAAACACCATTAAATGTAATTTATTTAACATCATTATTTTCTATAAGTTCTCTAATTTTTTTATTTATCTATCATAGGAAGAACAATCAACCAATTTGGAACTTCATATTTGGAGGTTGACTGCCATATAATTGTAAGAGGCCAAGTAAATGAGACATTGGATGAAAGTTGTTATTTTTTTGTTAAATTGTGATGCCTCCGCACCATGTACTGGCTATTTTGAATTATAATGAATCCACTAAATCATTTATAGTTTTTTTTAATTTAAATATATTTGAAAATAATTTTAAGAACCTATAATTTTTATTTTTATTTTCTATATGATAATTTTTATACGAATCTATTTAATAATTTATAGGGTGTCTTTAATTTTAATGGATTAGGAAACCATTTTAAGAAACATCAATTTGTTTGCAGATGTGATATATGAGAATTTTTATATAAATCTACTGAATCATTTATATAGATAAACCACTTTTATATTTATAAAACAACCACTTTGTTATTGAGAGCATTTATAGACTCGATTGAATTGTAATGGATTAGGACGCTATTTTAAGAAAAGAAAATTTATATGTAGATGTGATATATGAGAATTTTTACACATCCAGAAACTATTTTGATTTGTAAATCATCCAGTTTGGTATTTGAATCCATTTATAATGCATGTTTCAATGATTTTTGAATTGTTCAAGCACTGCTAGAAAAGATGTTCTATTTTCAATAATAATGTGGACAGTTGGGTATTTGACCCCACTACCCATATATGACAGCATCATTTTTACATGCCATTTCATGTTCAAACAAAGCTAATACTATACAGATGATTTGAAAAAATCCAAGAATCTGAGAACATGTTCAATTCCATTTTCATGTCATACCCATAAAACCATGTTGTTTAATTGTTCAAGTCAATGTTGGCAGCATTGAATCCAAGAGAAAATTCATGATTCTAAATTATGTTTCTGAATAGCTGTTAGTTGGGTCATAAAGAAAGCAATGTTCCATATATAGCTGCATGTCATCCACTTCTTGGGATAGCTTATTCTTATATAATTTTTTTTTCAAACTTCACTATAAGATAGAAAACTATTATTGCAAAGTCCAAGGTTGTGTCACCCTATTGAGGAGTATCTTCCACTAAAAATGCAGGATAAATATTATCTAAGTAATCAGGGCTCCATTTATTTATTATTTGTTTAATAAATGATTTTTCCAAGTTGTACAAATTTGATTATGTTAGTTGGTTTATTTTAAAATGGATTTAATGTCGAAGAGGAGAAAATGTACCATTAATAATTCATCTTTACGATAAATATCATGTCCACTGCCACCCAATAGAGGATACATTGAGTTTTAGTGTGTATTGTCTTGGATTTTCCTGGTTTAATTTTTAGAAAATTTCTAGAAAAATTATGAGACCAGGTGTTGAGACGGAGTGCGATTCTGAGGCCCGGTTTTTTCAGAATGGTTTTATGAAAAATGTTAAGTTTTAAATATCACACATGGGTATTTTTCCTGAAAAAGTGGATTAACTCTTAAAAGGGTGCCCGAATCAGAAATCTGAGGGCACCATTGTGTTCAGTATGGAAGGTTTACCCTAGGAGCAACTTAACATTAGTTGACGCGGGTCTCTAGTGAGAAAAACTAAAAAGGACATAACTGTAAAAAAATAATTAAATAAAATTATTTTATTTTAAAAATCTTAATAACTCATGAATGGTGACTCAAATTAGAAATATTAGATGACCATTGATTTTTTAATATGGTGTTTTACTTAGGTGGGGCATAAAATTGACCGACATGGGTCGACTGTGAAAGTTAATTTTTGTACATTTTAAAGAAGAATAAAATAAAGTTAAAGAAGTTTAGTTTATTTATTTTTAACATTTCACAGTGTGGAAATGTTGCGACACAGCAACGGGGAAACCCATTCTCTTTCATGAATGAAATAGTGTGGCAATGATGTAACACTACAATGGTAATGTTGAAGCACATTTAACACTGAAACACATCTTTCTTCTTTAACTATTGGTAGGGATATGGGATTAGATTAGTGATCCTTCCCTGTGATCACTGGAGAAGATCCTTGGTGATTTCCTCTCGTTAGAGAATGACAGATGACGATGAGAAAAGGATTGAGGATCAACAATTCAATGGATCGTGACTACTCTTGATGGAATGCAAATGATGATCGAACCCCGACGTTGACCGATCCAAACTCTAGGTAGGGGGTTTATTTCTTCATGATATTTTTATTTTTCCATTCTTGATTCCAATGATGAATGTGGATCAACCCAAGAATAGGTTGATCCACGGTATGATCATTCTTACAGGATGGTTAAACTGTGAGATTAAAGGGAATATATTTGATGATTATTCTTCTTCATAGTTTTTCTAACATGAATGAGACAAGGCCAACATGAATGAGGCCAAGGTCCATTATAAGGGTATTCTTGTTCTTATCTCTCTTCTCTGTTCTTTCATTCTTCATCGGCGGACCCTCGTGGTCGCAGAGTATTTTGTTGGGTGGTTATGAATGTGGTTGGACCCCCGGAGTGACAGTGAGAAGATTTGGAACACAAGGCAGTAAAGGTGGTGACCTGAGGATCATGGAATAGCTTTCAGATCAAGAATCAGAGCACCGGAGTGAACCTGGTGGCTTGTGAAAGTGGCCACCGGTGCACCGGCCCCGGTGACCTATGGTCACGTGCAGGTGCAGCGGCGCACAATGGGTTGCTGGTAGGTGGCCGGCGGTGGTGGCATCCCGCGGAAGGTGGCCGCGAGTGGAGGCGTCAGGTGGTTGCTGGCTCGAAGGCCAGCAGCGGCCATGACCGGGACGTGGTAGGAAGCCACATCAAGCAACTGAGAATTATGGTCCAGGAGGGACCATGGAAATGGACGTGGGTGGGACATTCAGCGGACGATCGCATTGACCAGGCAGGTATGCAGTGTTGGCCACATCCGATAGACCAATCCAGTCCGCACCATGTGAACCAGGTGGGCCAGCTTGGCCAAGAGGGCCGGGATGGAGCAAGCAGGTCAGGCCCAGGTCATCCAGTCCAGACCCAGCGGGTCGGTTCAGACCCAGCGGGTCAGGTCGGGTTGGTCTAGCCAGGTCAAACCAGATCCAGACCCAACTGACACCTTTTCACTAAAACTCCCATAACTCTCAAACTGTGTGTCTGTTTGACTAGCCATTTGCAGCATTGGGACCTTGCCACAAGGCAATCCATTTGAGATACTCTATGTGAGTTTTATTTGAGGTTGGTGTATGACCTATTGGATCTAGGAGTGGGTTCTCCTGGAATGAGCATGCTGAGAATGGAATCATGTGATTGGTTGTGGTAAAGACACAGAGTTGGTCTCCTATGAAGACACAGAGTTGGTCTCCTACAAGGGTGTGGAGTAGGCCTCCTGTGACGATGCAGAGTAGGTCTCCTATGAATATGCGACATGAGTATCCTGTAGAGACTATATGTCTCATCAGATTTGAACATGTCTTGATTAGAATCATGTGGCTAAGGATTGGTTGTGATATCAAGACTCCTTGTCTGAGTGAGACCAGATGTCTTAGGGAACTTCATGACACATCAAGACCAAATGTTCTCTCAGATACTTCTGGTATACTATTTATACGTGCTTACTATCATATAGATCGAGGATTGAGGTCTCCCGGATTGAGCATGATATGAGCAGGACCATATGGCTAACAGTGGATGAGACCTTGAGTCTTGAAATCCTTTATGAGTATACCTGGATGTTATTGTTATATGTGTTATTGAAATATACTTATGTGAGCTAAATCTAGTGAATCTCTTGACTTTACTTCTTAGAGTATACACTTTGTGTAACCCTTTGGTAGTCTACCTTGTGTCTTTCTCTATGGTTTACCTTTATGGTTTGGGGTCCCTACTGAGTATTGTTTTACTCACCCATGCACAGGTTTCACCCACACATTTTTTATCTTGTGAAAACGATCAATAGCTTTAAAAAATCCCTTGGTGGTCTGGATACAGGTGGTTATTTAGGGTGACCTGGAGGATGTGGTACTCTTCAATGAAATTCAGACAACTTACTATACCTACCCTTTAGGTAGGGTTTTCTATGGATGAGATCCAAGATATTTTACTTTTCTATTTCATTCGGGCTTATATTCTGGGCCGTTTAATTTTCTATTTGGTGTTTTTACTTTTATTGGTTGTCTTAGTTGGATTCATACATGTTTACTCAGTGTTTTTAGTTTTAGCACTTTTTCTTGGAGTTGTGTTCATGTGTACAGGTACTTAAGAAAATTCCTCCCCTTTGCGGTATATGCCTACTCAGTGCTATTCTCCATCCCCTGGCCTATGGGAGGCGAGCTTGGGGTAGTCACAACATGGGCCTTGGGGGACGGTTCGTGACAGAGTGGTATTATAGGAGGTCGGTTCTACCTTAAAACCCAGAGTCTATGAGTTTGGTTTGGTGCAATAGTGTTAAGTGTTTCAAGTTTGGCTTTCAGGCAATGGAATCCAGTGTTGATGCAAAGGAAACCATATCCATACACCAGGAACCTGAATTCTACTTTTTGAATCACTACATAAAAACACTAGTTGCAAGGAAAAAAGATGGTACATGCATCGTATAGGAATGGGTTGTGTTTTCCATGTCCTTGAGTCAGCTCACCAGGTATACTCTATTGATTGTGGTACATATTTTTTTGTTTCAAGATGCTTCCATGTAGACAACCAGCCAGTATTCCACAGTGTGATCATGAGGATGATCCGTGGGGTAAAAAAATATGGGTATAGGGATTCTTACCAGAGACAACACCTTATAGTGGTGCACTAGCTATACCACCACCTATAGAGCAACACATGGTACTCATAGTACTAGTGGTTGAGATTTGCATGATAAGAAAAATTCACAAGTTTTGGCAACATAGACCCCTAAGGTTCCAAGGTGAGCCCAAATTTCAGGTGGGTAAGAACTGTATTGAGGTGGTGACTAAGTTTTCCATCCAGTCAGAACTCCATTTGATTAGATGGTAGTCCTAGTGGTGGGCCTTCTACATGGATCATTAGGGAAATAATAGGGTTTAGATTACCCGGTCTTACAATGAGGTGAATCTTCCATGGATAGAGTTTGAGATCCTTTCTCAGAGAAGGGGTTATGCATACCCAAGAGCTTCTCCAACTTCGGTAGGGTGACATGTCAGTAGTTGAGTATTCATTGAGGCATACTGACCTTTCTAGTACTCAATGAATACAATACAACCAGTGCTTCTGGGATTGAACCTCCGAGCGAGGGGTTTTTAGGGACATTCAAGCCAGTGTTATTCCTATGATCATTCCTACTTATTCTAGGGTGATAGAGTGAACCTTTGTGGTTAAAAGTACTTTGGATGAGCGGGTAAGCCAGTGGATGTCAGTAGTGGGAAAGCAGGATTAGAGACCTTGAGAGAAGAAAGTTGATGTCAGTCTCAGAGACTTGGACATGTGATATGTTCTGAGAAGAGGTCCCAAGATAGGAGATCTACAACTCAGGGATCATAGGGTGATTATAGTCATCCTAGAGAGAGGCAATGAGTTTCATGATATGGAAGGGCACATATCACTAGATATTTCCCATCTCATCATGTTTCTAACAGTGAAATGGTGGATGGGCCACTAAGGTAGAAATAGTGACAGGAACAAATGGATCTACAGGGAAGAAGATGGGGGAAAGAAGATAGGAGAGCAACAGGAGGTGGTATACATTTTGACATGTTACCACCACTACCCCCATGTAGTCCACACTAGGCTCAGAGAGCTAGAGGAGAGAGGAAGGGGCATCTGCATGCGGTCAATTCATATGACCTAAGAGCTCCAGTAATGATTCAAGGTATGGTCTATGTCTATTCTTAGCTATCGTATTAATAAAAATAGATGATAATCATTTTTATTTTTCACTAATCTTGTTTGCGACCAAGAGTTTCCATTTAAACCGTTGACTTGACCCTTATGTCTGGAAATACCTATGGGAGGAGACTCGATAATCACACTAGTGTTGATAGTGTGATCTCACGCTTGAGGTGAGAGTTTTGTTTATATCCTCTTGGTCGAAACATTAAGGCCTTATGATGTTAGTTTGGGTATAGACTAGTTATACACAGTTCATGCTCAGATTGACTAGTTTAGGCAAGGGTGCAGTATATCCACAGTGATGGAATGGGGTTTTCCCTGGTCAGAGAAAAAGGAAACCCAGGCAACATGGAATAGACTCATACATAGGAGGGTGCAACCGATCACTCTTGGGTCCTCTAGCCTTACCCTTGGGG
The DNA here is from genome assembly GCA_963277665.1 of Viscum album. Lineage (NCBI taxonomy): Eukaryota > Viridiplantae > Streptophyta > Magnoliopsida > Santalales > Viscaceae > Viscum > Viscum album. The sequence continues at coordinate 1,632,863,312 of OY728155.1, read as the reverse complement.
CAGTGGACGTTATGAGTTTTTAGTTCCCAACAGTAGTGGCAGAGTACATGGATGTATTTCCAGAAAATGTTCTAGGTTTACCTCCCCATAGGGAGATAGACTTCTGCATTGTTCTACACCCTGAGATGCCACCAATATTAGCAGTAGTATATCATATGTATTTCGTAGAGATTTTTGAGCTAAGGGTGCAGGTGGAGGACTTGCAGAGGAAGGTCTTGGTTATACCCAGTGTTCGAGGTTATGTGTGGATTACCAATACTTTAACCAATTGATCATAGAGAACAATTATACACTACCAAAGGGTCAATAAACACTTCATTCAGTTAAAAGGGATAGCCTTTTGTGTGGATAAAAAGGTGTTTGCTATCTTTTCAGCAGTTAAGATAGAGTTTGACGAGCGCCCCAATATTGAGTTTTCTAGAGTATGGAGTTGATTATGTAGTGTTTTGCGATGCATCAGGTACCGGACTTGGTTGTGTCCTGATGCAGAGGTAGGTAGTGATTTCCTATGGCTTGTGTCAGCAGAACTACATGACCCATGATCTTGTGTTAGAAATGGTAGTCTTCACATTGAAGATGTGGCGACACTAGCTGATGGGTGGGTGGTTTATCATCTACTCATACCACAAGATTCTCAAGTATATCTTCTCTCATAAGGTTCTAAACTTGAGATAGAGGCATTGGCTAAATTTCCTCCAAGACTATGACTTGTAGAAAGTCTATACTCCTGGTAAGCGAAACATGGCAGTGGATACTCTTAGCAGGATAACCAGTTCATAGTTTCTAAATGAGGAAACAGAGCAATTGGACTCATTGCAATTATCCTTTGTGGATAGAGATGATGCATCTTACCACTAGTTTGTGGTTCTTACCCCTCCACTCTTATATTGAGTCAAGTAGGCATGGCTTGGTGATACCAACATTGAGACTTTATGTGATCAGTTTTCCATGGGGAATGCCCCTAATGGATATTCTAAAAGTGGTGAGCATGTTGTTCCTTTCAGAGGATTCATAGTAGTAGCGGTGGATTCCTAAAGTGGCGAGATGCATTAGGATATGCATGTGGGTGCCGAGGTGGACACTGAAGATGACAGAACAGGTTTAAGTTGGTCTTACCAGTTGATATAAAAGCTGAGCACTTGTTTTAATTAGTTTCATGGTTTTTCAACTCACTGTGCCGAGCCCTTGTTCTTGGAAGGGGTTGTTCTTTTCTTACTTGGGGTGCCAGGAAGAGAGTGATAAAGTCTATCGACAGAATTCATGATGGGTTTACCACGTACGTCCAGGGGACATGATACCATCTAGGTAATCTTGGAGTGACTCACCAAGTCGGAAAATTCTTAGCTTTTTAGGATCAGATTTCAGTAGAGAGCTTGGGAAGCCTCTAGGTGTAGGAGATATCTCAACTCCATGGAATCCCATAGATGATGGTTTTTGATCAGGATGCTTTCTTTGTATCCTGGTCATGGAAATCAAGGATCGGCAGGAGAGGACCCTCTGTGGGTAGTCGATTCCTTTAGAGCATGTCTAGTGGTAGCATGAGAATCTCTGGAAGATCACATGGGAGTGGTAGGCTCAAGTTCATGCTCGCACCCTCATCTATTTTGGTATCCCTTAGTTTGGATTTTGATGATGTAAATCCTTAAGGTGGGGAGAATGTAATGGCTCAGATTTTTTTGATTTTATTTTTAGAAAATTTCTGAGAAAATTTTGAGACTAGGTGCTAAGATGGTGTGTGATTCGAAGGCCCGGTGTACCTGGAATGGTTCAATAAAAAATGTTAATTTTTTAATAGTGCACATGAGTGATTTTCATGAAAAAATGAAATAACTCTTAAATGGGTTCCCGAATTAGAAATTTGAGGGCATTGTTGCGTTCAGGATGGTGGGTTTACCCTAGCTGTGACTTAACTTTAGTCGGCATAGGTCTCCAATTAGAAAACCCAAAAAGGATGTAACCGTAAATAAAATAATTAAATAAATTATTTTATTTTAAAAATATTAATAACTCATGAACAGAGACTCAAATTGAAAATTTGATACCATCATTGAGTTCTTAATGTGTCTTTTTACTTAGGCAGGGCCTAATATCGACCGACGCGGGTCCATTGCGAAAATTGTTTTTTGGAAGTGTTAAATAAGAATAAAATAAACTTAAAGAGGTTTATTTTATTTTCTTTTAACATTTCACAGCATGACGATGTTGTGATGCAGTGATGGGGAATCCTGTTCTCTTTCATGAATGAAACAACATGGTGACTCTATAATGTGGCAACGGTAATGCTGAAACACGTTTAAGGCTAAAATGAATCTTTCTTCTTTAACTATTAATAGGGATATGGGATTAGATTAATGATACTTCCTTGTGAGAACTAGAGAAGATCCTTGGAGATTTCCTCTCATTAAAGAATGATGGATGACGACAAGACATGGATTGAGGATCGAGGATTGAGGATCTATGAGACAACAGATCATGACAACTCTTGACGGATCGCCAATGATGATCGAACCCCGACATCTACTGATCCAAACTCCAAGTAGGGGTTATTTCTTCATGATTTCTTTATTTATCGTTATTGATTCTAAAAAATAACATGGAATAACCCACTAATATGTTGATTCGTGGTTCGATCATTCTTTAGGGATGGTTAAACTGTGAGATTAAAGGGAATATATTTGATGATTATTCTTCTTCATAATCCTGTGGACATAAAAAGGCCAAGGCCAACATGAACAAGGTCAAGGTCCATTATAAGGGTGTTATTTTTCTTATATTTATTCATTATTCTTGTGTTCTTCATCAGAGGACCCTTGTGGTCATGATGTGTTTTGTCGGGTGGTTCTGAATGTGGTCAGACCCCCAAAGTGACAGCTAGATGATTTGGAACACATGGAAGTAAAGGTGGAGACCCAAGAATCATTGAACAGCTTTCGAATCAAGAATCGGAGCACCGGAGCGAACCTGATGTCCTATGGAAGGGGCCACTGGTGACCAGCAGTAGCGGTGGCCAGAGGTGGCATGCGGCAGCGACCAGTGGTAGCAGCGGCCGGAGGTGGCACACGGTGGTGACCGCGTCCGGGTGCGGTGGTGCGTGATGGGACGCCGGAAGGTAGCCAGCGGTAGCGGAATCCCACAGCAGGTGGTCATGGGTAGAGGCAGCATGAGGCCACCAGCTTGAAGGTTGGCGAAAGCTGCATCACACGACTGAGAACCGTGGTCCAGGAGGAACCATGGAAATGGTCGTGGGTGGGACACGCAGTGGCCGACCACATTGGCCAGGAAGGGACGCAGTGCTGGCAGCGTCCAGTGCAACAAGCCAGTCCACACCATGCGGACCGGGTGGTCCATCTTGGCCAGGTGGGTCGGCCTAGTCCCATTGGGCCCGTCCAAAACCCGCAGGGTCAGGTTGGGTTGGGTTGTTCCCGCCAGGTCAAACCAAATCCAAACCCAACCGGCCCCTTTTCACTAAAATGCCTATAACTCTCAAACTATGTGTCCGTTTTATGATCCATTTGCAGCATTGGGACCCTCATGATGAGGTGGTCCTTTTGAGATACTCTATGTGAGTTTTCATTAATTTTGGTGTATGACTATTATCTCAAGGAGTAGGTTATCCTAGAACAAGAGCACTAAGGAAGGAATCATGTGACTGTTGTGGCAAAGACGCAGAGTTGGTCTCCTGTAAAGATATAGAGTTAGTCTTCTACAAAGATGCAGATTTGGTATCCTACAAGGGTGCAGAGTAGATCTCCTATGAAGACTTGGAGTTTTTCCCCTATGAGGGTGAAGAGTAGGTCTCCTACGAATACGTGGAGTACGTCTCCTACGAAGATACGGAGTGAGTCTTCTATAGATATTGTATGTCTCATTGAATTTGAATATTCCATGACCATAATCCTATGGCTAAGGATTGGATGTGATATCTATAATCCTTGTCTTATCTATATCAAAATTCTCTACGAACTTCTTGATGTATCGAGACCATATGTTCTCTTAGATACTTTTGGTATATTAGTTCTATGTGCTTACTATCAGATAGCTCGAGGATTGAGACCTCCCAGATCGAGCGTGCTACGAGTGGGACCATATGGAAAGCAGTGCATATGACCTTGAGTATTTTAATACTTTAAGAGTATACATGGATGTTCTTTTTATATGTGTTGTTGACATATACCTGTGTGAGCTGACTCTAGTGACTCTCTTGACTGTACTTCTTAGAGGCTACACTTTGTGTACCTCTTTGGTAGTCTACCTTGTGTCTTGCTTTGTAGTTTACCTTTATGGTTTTGGGTCCCTACTGAGTATTGTTTTACTCACCCCTATATGGGATTCACCCACACGTGTTGTGTCTTGTGTAGATGATTGACAACTTTGGAAGAGTCCTTGTTGGGCCGAAGACAAGTGGTGCTTCAGCATGACCCGACAGATGTGGTAGCTTCAACGACATTCAGACAGCTTACTGTACCTACCCTTCAAGTAGGGTTTTCTAGAGATGAGATCTAGGATATTATACTTTTCTATTTCATTTGGACTTTTATTCTGTCCTATTTAATTTTTTGTTTTGTACTATTACTTTTAGTGGTTTTCTTAGTGGGATGCATACCTATTTACTCAATGTTTTTAGTTTCATCACTTTTTCTTGGAGTTGTGTGTGAGTGTATAGGTACTTAGGATAATACTTCCCCTTTGTGGTATATGCCTACTCGATGCTAGTCGCTAGCCCCTGGCCTATGGGAGGTGGGCTTGGGGTTGTCACGACAAGGGCCCCAAGGGATGGGTCATAAAATGGTGGCTGAAATATTTTCTATCGGTATTAAAAATGAGCAATGTCCAATGTAGATTTGTGGTGTTGATAGGGAAGAAAAGTTTTCCATTAATCTGCAATGCATCTCTGACTAGCTTCTCTACCAACATTTGTATCAAATTTTTATTTTTCTCAGAAATTATACCCTATAAATATGAATATAGTTAAACCAACTATTAAGTATTACATTTAAAATATAAATAATGTATAGAATAATATAATCACCATGGAAGAACTTGTAATAATTATCAATTTATCTAGGAAAATTTCAGTTGTCTTCCCCATTTCACACTTGTTTTTTTATTATTTTATCATATGCATATATTACTTGATATCATTGAAAAGGATTAGAGGATGTGAAACTAATTGAATTTTATTTTATAATAATCTTGGTTAACTAATACTCAACCTACTAATTATCATTGTTTTGTTGAAAAGAGAGAAAATTTCATCTATACTACTAAATATAACTTGTTTTCAGATTCTCAAATATAATCACTATAGAATAATAATAGTTATTTATAATAAAACATGTTCAATTAAGTGAAATTTAATAGAAAAAAATAAATTAAGGAAATTTACCAGGTGGGATCCAACTCCATAATCTTCTCGAGGTGCTCATAGTATGTTTTTTTTTTGAGTCACTGACTCTGCTTAACCCATTTTTTATAAGATAAAATCCAATAATATCTCTTTTGTGTTCTAGTTTCTATGAAATACTAGCTGGGATAATGGTTTTTTACAGCTCAACTGCATCTTCTATTGATTTTGATTCTTATGTTTTTTCTCTTCTTATCCAAGTTCGAATTTCATAAACATATAGTGAATTGAATTTTTTTCTTTTCTTATTCTTGATTTTACATTGTAATCAATTATTTGGTTCGGTGAGTATAAGTTTTCTTCTTTTTTTTGGCTATTTTCTGGGAGAGGTGTGTTTTTTTCAACAGGTTCTTTCATCTATTCCACCTCCTCATGCATCCCAATTTCATTGGGATCTTATGGTTTAGATCTATTACAATAGAGTCATTTCTACTCCAGAAATGACTGCTCTATTTTACTTGAATCTTTCTTATTGTTTTCACTTATCAAAAACTTTGATTTATTAATTTTTTTAACTTGTTTCCTAACTTTTTCTTCTATAGTATCTAGTTTTATTTTCAATATTGAATTTTATTCTTCAATACCTTCTATTTTTTCCATTTAATCAACATTTTTATGTTTTGAAACGCCAAATTCCTTAGTGTTTGTTGTCTCCTTTTCACTTTCTTCGTGTTTCTTTATTTATAATATTTTTCTTTTAACATAACTTTGGGTAGATAAAATAATTATTTTAAGATTATAATTGGTAGACTTACTTTACTAGATGCAACATCTTATTCATGTTTCCACATCAATAATATTTTTTATTTTTACATAACTGTGGGTTGAGAAAATTATTAATTTAAGACTATAATTGATACACTTACCCACTGGCTCCAAATTATTGCATATTTAGTTTCTTGACAACAACATCAAAATTTGAAAAGCTCCAATTTTTGGAAGGCATATTTCCAGCTTGTTGATTTCATTTTAGTAATCCTCTTTATTAAAAATACCAATACTATAACAATAACAAAGTTATTAAGTCTCACTCTACATAAAAGTGAAAATAAATTTCAATCTATACTAGTAATGCAACAATATCCCCCGTAATATTTGATTGCTTCTTGTGAAATTACTTAATATAATTCATCAATTGTTGGTGTATTGCACAATACCACTTTTTCATTCTCATTTATATTAAACTGTCAATATAATTGATGAAATACTAACTTAAGTAAGAACCCATAGTAGGGAAAAACATAGTATCACAACTGTACAAACATAAGAGTGCTATTGTTTCAATATGATCTCCTAGTTCATTTCTCATTATAGCTTACAAAAGGGCTGTTTTAGTTTCTTTATATGTAAATGATCTAAAATATTTTTTAAATATCTATATATATAATAGTTTCTTGGTTGTCTTTAAAGAATAAGAGTCTTCCATTTCTGTTTTTCTTTCAGATATCCTGAGTTACTTTGTACATCACCTTTACATAATTGTCTTTCCACACCACCAATTCAGAAAGAAATTTTTGAGGAATTATAGTTATCAAGTTCATAATAAACAGAGCTGAAAATTTTCTTATAATCTAATTCTAATATAGTATTGGATAGAAAACCCTAAAACATTTTCCAAAAAGTGCTTCCCTATAGTGCCATTGTATAACCATATTTCAAATGTGGTTTTATTTCTTGTATAAATCTTTATAAATATTTCATAATTGACCTAAAGTGAACACCTGAAAATTTAAAGTAACAAATTTCTTGGAAATTCATAGAACATACAATTGGACTAGAAAGAACAAAATAATTCCATTTGGAATCCTATAAAAATTTCAGTAGAATACTGAAAACATGTTTTTTCAGGATTCCACAAATTACAGTATAATTTCTATTGACAACTTAAGGTGGAATAGGAATTAAAGCTCCATAGGAAGTTCTAGTGGAAGCTCAACTAGAAGTTCTTTTGGAAATTCTTGGAAATAATATAACCAAATTCCCTACTAAATACTATAACAATAACAGTATAATATATAAAACAAGTTATTTTTAAGAATTAAAAAAATAAAGTATAGGTTTTAATGATAACTTAAGGTACAATATGACTGAAAGTTTTATTATAATCTCCACTAGAAGTTCCAATGGAAGCTCCACTAGAAGTTCTATTGGAAGCTCCATTGGAAGTTCCAGTGGAACCAATGGGGAAATAATAGAAAAAAACCCTGCTGAATCCTGTAAAAAATTCATGCAATATAGAAAAAAATTAGGATTTCAAAAATTAAATAAAATTTTCAATCATAAAATAAGGTAGAATAGGAATTAAATTTCCAATAGAAGTTATATTGGAAGCTCCACTAGAAGCTCCACTAGAAGTTTTGATGGGGGAAAATATAACCAAATTATATTCTAAATCCTATAAAATTTTTACTAAAATATAGAAAAAAATGTTTTGGTGGATTCCACAAATTGCAGTATAGGTTTCAACTTAAGGTATATTTTCACTCTAATTAGCTAGAATATGACTAGAAGTTCTAGTGGGAGTTCCAGTAGAATCTCTACTAGAAATTCTAGTGGAACCTCCAGTCTAAGTTCTAGTGGAATTTCCAGTTGGATGTTCCACTGGAACCTCCATTGGAATATATAAAACATGTTTTTTTATATTCTACCAATTACATTATAGATTTCAATGATAAATTAAGGTATAATAGAACTATAAGTTCCACTAAAAGTTTCATTGAAAGTTCCATAATCTCTACTAGAAGTTCTGATAGAACTAATGGGGAAAGGATGGAACAAAATACCCTACTGAATCCTATAAAAAAATTCATTAAAATATAGAAAACATATTTTTTAGGGGGATTCCACAAATTAAAATATAGGTTTCATTAATAACATAAGGTACAATAGGACTGGGAGTTCCAGTAGAGAAATAATAGAACGAAATTCCCTATTGAATCCTATAAAATTTTCACTATAATATAGAAAACATCCGTTTTATTTTAAAAATTATAGTATAAGTTTCAGATTAAGGTAGATTTGAAATTTAATTATCTAGAACATGACTTAAAGTTCCATTGGTATTTCCAGTATAACCTCCATTGGAAGTTCTAGTGGAACCTCTAGTTCAAGTTCTAGTGGAACCTCTAGTGGAAGTCCCAATGGAAGGTCCATTGGAAGTTCCGATGGATGTTCCGGTGGAACCTCCAGTGGAACCTCAAGTAGAACCTCCAGTGGAAGTTTCATTGGAAGATCTACTAGAATTTTTAGTGGAAGATGCATTATAAGTTCTAGTTGGTAATAATAGAACAATCCCCCCCTCAATCCTGCAAAAAATATAGTACAATAGAAAAATTGTTTGTTTGAGGATTTCAAAAATTACAGTACAGGTTTTAGTCAAAACTTAAGGTACTCTTCCTAGAATAGGACTAGAAGCTCCCCTGGAAGTTATAGTGGAATCTCCATAATAATTTATATAGTTAATTCCATGTAAAATACACACACAAATAAACTTCTAGGGTCACATGAGTGGAACTTTTAGTAGAATTTCCTATGGAATTTCCATTGGAGGTTTCAGTGGAACCTCCAGTGGAATTTTCAATTCCACTTTCATAAGTAAAATAGTAAAATAGTTTTTTCACCTCTATTTTCATGGAATGTGGTGTCTTCTAAGTAAATGATTTTAGAATTGGAAAAATATAGATATACATCCTTTAAATAAAACTAAAAAAGATAGATTTATTAAAAATGGAATTATAACAATATAACATTTAGTTTTTTGAAATGGAAAATAAATTGTGCACTTATAAGGACAAAATAAATTTTAATATAAATAGATATGATATTCCACCTTATTCTACCATTGGTGCATGTTTTCTATAAAATACAATGTTGTGGAATGAGAATAAGAACCACTGGTTTCATCATAGTTCTTAGGGAAGAGGAATCATGGCTTTAAGTTGGATGAGGATTTGAGGAAATGCGACACTATTTTCGTAAGACTCTCTGGTGTCTCCAAACTTCTTGGAGTCACCAAAGTTATCATTTAAGTCATCATCAAAGTTTTATAGAGTCATCGAAGTCATCACTGTTTCCAGATTCTTTATTATCGCCAAAGTTTCTAGAGTTACGAAAACTAAAAAATGATTTGTCTCAGGGATTTGCCTCACAAAAGGAAAAACCCATATAAAAATTAAAATATAGGGAATTCCTTTCCAAATTTATCTGATGGATGAAAATGAAACCTATAACATTTAATAATACCAGGGGTATACTAGAATATCCAATTAAAAGGGTAACTGGAGATGATTCTTATCTATAGGTATTGGGGGTGAACCCTATGATGATGAGATAATAATAGTTTCAAGTTAACCTTTTAACTAGATATTCTAGTGCAACCTGGGATTATTAAACATGTTAGATTTCATTTTCATCAATTAGATCAATTGGGTAGGAAATTCCCTATATTTGAATTTCTGGATGGGTTTTCCCTTTTGTGACGCAAATCCCTTAGATGAATTGATTTTTGGCTATCGTGACTCCAGTGACTGTGGTGATAGTGATGACTCTAGTGAAAACAATGACTTTGATGACACTAGTGAACTTTGGTGACTATAATGAGTTTAGAAACACTGAAAATTCTTCCAAATGAAGTGTCAAATTTCACCCAAGCGTCCTCCAATGAAAAGTTTAGATTTGTCTTCCCCAAGTACTGTATTGAATTTGGTGGTTCTTAGTCTCATTCCCCAACACTGTTTTGTTAGAAAACATGAACCAAAGGTTGAATAAGTTAGAGTAGCTTATCTATTTATACTAAAATTTTTATTGTCCTTATAAGTGAAAAATATATTTTCTATTTTAGAAAAAATAAATATTCTATTATTATAATTCCATTTTTAATACATATCCCTTATTTGTAGTTTTCATTAAATGTTGTCTATCTATATTTTTCAATTCTAAAATAAACTATTTATAATCCATTACATCCCATGTGAACAGAAGAAAAAAACCATTTTACTATTTTAAAAATTAAAGTTCCATTACAAATTCAACTAGAGGTTCCACTAAAACATATATTAGAAATTCAAAAGGAATTTTTACTAAAATTTCCACAAAAAGTTCCATTGGAAGTTCATTTGTATATGTATTTTACATGGAATTTACTCTGGAACTTTCTGTGGATATTCTAATGGAACTTCCAATTGAGATCCACTGAGAATTATAGTGGAAATTCCAATCCTATTCTAGAAAGAGTACCTTAACTTTTGACTAAAACTTGTACTTTAATTTGTGTTATCCTCAAGTACTATAATTTTTATAGGATTGAGGGGGGAATTGTTCAACTGTTCCCCACTAGAAATTATAATGCATCTTCCACTGAAAATTCTAGTGGATCTTCCACTAGAACATCTATTGTAGGTTCCACATGAGGTTCCACTGAAGATGCCACTGGAACTTCCATTGTACATTCCATTGTAACATCCAATATAGTCTCTACTGGAACATTTAATGGAGGTCCCACTAGAACTTCCAGTCTTGTTTTAGCTAATTACAGTGCAAATCTACCTTATGTTGAAACATATACTTTAATTTTTGGAATCCCCCAAAAAACATTTTTTTCTATATTGAAGTGACATTTTTACAGGATTCAGCAAGGAATTTGGTTCTGTTCTTCCCCCACTATAACTTTAAGTGGAGTTTACACTAGCACTTCAAGTGAATTTTCCACTGGAACTTCAAGTGGAGCTTCCATTGTAACTTCCAGTAGATCTTACATTGGAACTTATAGTGGAAATTTAAGTCATATTCTACCTTATTTTATGACTATAACCTATACTTTAATTTTTGGAATCCCCAAAAAACATGTTTTCTATATTGCATTAAAATTTTTATAGGATTCAGTAGGGGGTTTCATTCTGTTATTTCCCCACTAGTTCCACTAGAAATTCTGGTGAATATTCTACTATAACTTTCAGTGTAAATTATAGTCCTATTATAACTTAATTTATCATTAAAATCTTTTTTTAATTGGTGGAATCCCAAAAAAACATGTTTTATATATTCCACTAGAGGTGATAGTAGAACTTCCAACTAGACCTTCCACTAGAACTTACAGTCTTATTCTAGCTAATTATAGTGAAAGGATAACCTAAGTTGAAAACTATATTGTAGTTTATGTAATCCCCAAAAAACATGTTTTCTATATTGTAGTTAAATTTTTATAGGATTCAGTAGGAAATTTAGTTGTGTTCTTTCCCCACTAGAACTTCTAGTTCTATTATACCTTATGTTATGACTGAAACTTGTACTTTAATTTTTGGAATTCCAAAAAAAACATATTTTATATATTTTACTAAAACATTTACAGGATTCAGAAAAGTGTTTTTTTTTCAATTATTTCCCCCACTAGTTCTACTGTAACTTCCAATGGAGCTTCCATTGAATCTTCTAGTATAATTTCCACTAGAACTGCCAGTGGATATTCCACTAGAACTTTAAGTGGAACTTCCATTCATATTATACCTTAAGTAAACATTCACTATAATTGGGGGAATCCTTAAATATAACATGTTTTCTATATTAAAATGAATTTTTTACAATATTCAAAAGGATATTTGGTTCTATTATTTCCCCACTAGTTCCATTGTAATATACAGTGGAGATTTTACTAGAACTTCCTATAGAACTTTCTATCAGATTCTACCCCTAAGTTATCACTAAAACCTACACTGTAAATTTTGAAATCCCCAAAAAATCATTTTTTCAATATTCCATTGAAATTTTTATAGGATTCAGCAGGTAATTATTTTTTTCTTTCCATTCTTATTGTAAGTTATGAGATTTTCAAGGAAAATTGTTACTTTCAATTTTTAGGTGTGCACTTTAGGTCAAGTATGACATCATTACAAAGAGTTATACAAGAAATAAAACCATATTTGAATGTTGGTCAAAAAAATTCACTATGAGATAACCCTTTTGGAATATCTTTGAGGCTTTTATATCTAATATTTTATTATCACCGGATTGTAAGAAACACAAAAACTTTGTTTTTTTATGTACTGTATAACTATGATGCCTCAAAAATGATTTCTAAATTGGTTGTGTTGAAAGAAAATTCTATAAAGGTTATTTCCAAAGGATATTAAGGATAACTGAAGGAAAAAACAGAAATGGTAGATGCACATTATTTCAACACAACCAAAACACAGTTATATATATGAAGATTTCAAAAATGTGTTATATTATTGACATCGAAGGAAATTAAAACATCTATTTTGGAAGTTTTCATGGGAAATGAACCGGAAGATCATGTCGACACAACAACACTCATATGTTTGTTCAATTGTGCTACTATGTTTTTCATTATTATGATTTCTTACTTGAGTTGTGATTTCATCAATTATTTGTATAGTTTGATAGACATGATAACACTAAATTGGTCTCATGCAATCCACTAGTAATTGATGAATTCTTTTAAAGAATTTCACAAGCAGCAGTAAAAGATTACGAGGTCTATTGTCACATTACTGGTATGAATTGAAACTTATTTTCACTTCTATGTAGAGTTTTTATTCATAAAATTATTATTGTTTTAGTATTGGTATTGTGAAGAAAGAGGATTACTGAAAGGAAATCAACAAGATGGTAATATTCCTTTTACAAAATGAATCTTCTTAAATTTCAATGATGTTGTCAAGAAACTAATGATTTAACATGTTGGAGCTAGTTGGGTGAGCCTACCAATTATAGTCTTAAATTAATGATTTTATCAACCCATGGTTATGTAAAAAGAAAAATATTTCACATATAGAAACATTAAGAAGGTACTACAGCTAGTATGGTAAGTCTACCAATTATAGTCTTAAATTAATGATTTTATCAACACACGATTATATAAAAAGAAAAATATTACAAATGATAAAACATAAAGAAGGTGAAAAGAGACAACAACCACTAATGAATTTGGTGTTTAACAATAGAAAAATATGGATGAAAAGGGAATAATAAAAGGTCTTGAAGAATAAAATTCAGCATTGAAAAGAAAAATAGAGACCATGGAAGAAAAATATAGGAAACAAGATGAAAAAAGTTAATAAATTGAAGTTTTTGATAAGTGAAAACCCCAATAAAGAGGAAACAAAAATAGAAGTTGTCATTTTTAGAGAGGAAATAACCCCTTTTGTAATGGATATAAACCAGATAGTAGGTCCCAATGAATTTGGGATCCATGAGGAGTTAGAATGGATGGAATAACTTTTTGAAAAAACCTCACCTCTCCTAGACAACATCCAAGAAGAATAACTGGAAGAACATACTTGCTGAACCAAATTATTGATTAGAAATTTGAAATCAAGAACAAGAAAAGAAAATAAATTATATTTGACATGTGTTTATCAAACCTAAACTAGAAGAAAAATAGTTCAAGAATCCAAATAAAAATTAGTTGAAGATCCAGCTGATCTGTAAAAAATCATTGACCTACCCAATATTTCACATAAATTAGAATATATAAGGGATGTTACATGACTTTTTGTTATAACAAAATGGGTTTGTAAGAGTCAGTGACTCCAAAAAACATACTATGAGTTTCACAAGAAGATTCTGTAGTTTTATTCGGTCTGGTATGTTCCCTTAATTTAATTTTTTCTATTAAATCCCATTAACTGAACATGTTTTATTATAAATAATTGTTATTATTCTATAGTTAATATGTTTGGGAATCTGAAAATAAGTTGCATTCAGTAGTAATGGATGATATTTTATTTATTTTCAAAAAAAACAATGACAAGTAGCATGGTGAGTATTAGTTAACAAATCTTATTATAAAATAATATCCGATTAGTGTCACATCCTCTAATCCTTTTCAATGATATTAGGTAATTTATTCATATGGTAAAATAATAAAAAACAGGAATTAAATAGGAAATATAGCTGGAATTTTATAAGATAAATCAAAAATTATTACAAGTGTTGACATTGTGAGTTTATTATTCTCTACATTCTTTAAGTATAAAATGTAATAATTAATATTTATTCTAACTAGATTCATAGTTACAGGGAATAATTTCTAGTAAATGTCAAAACTTGATACAAATATTGGTAGAGAAACTAGTTATTGATGCACTACATTTGAATAGAAAATTTTTCATCCCCATCAACACCAAAAATATACATTGGACATTGCTCATTTTTAATATCAAGAGAAAATATTTCATCTACTATAACTCGATGTAGCGTCAGTTGGGTGGCAGCGGACATGATATTTATTAGAAAGATGAATTAATAATGGTAAATTTTCTCTACTTCGACATGAAATCAATTTTAAAATAAACTAACTATAATAATTAAATTTCTAAAACTTGTAGAAATCATTTATCAAACAAATAATCAATAAATAAATCTTTGATTACTTAGACAAGACTACTCCTATGTTCCTAGTGGAAGATAATCCTTAATAGGGTGAGGTGATCTTGGACTATACAATAATAGTTTTCTATCTTATGGAGAATTTGGAAACAGATCAATCATATAAGAGGAAGATAGTCCAAGAAGAATTCGATTACTTGTGGCTGTATTTGGCACATTGCTTCATTTCTAACCCAGCTAACAGCTATTCAGAAACATTCTTTAGAAATATAAGTTTTCTCTTGGATTTAGTGCCACCAACATCGATATATATAATTAAACAGCCCGGTTTTATGGTTGTGGCATGAAACTAGAATTTAACATGTTCTCATGTTCTTATATTTGTTCAAATAACTGGTATAGTATTGTCTTTATTTAAACATGAAATGGAATGAAATAATGTTGTTATATAAAAGAACTGGTATCAAATACCCAAATAGCCACATTACCATTGAAAATATAACATCTTGTCCAGTTCTTCCAACACTTCTCAAACATCAATAAAACATGAAGTATGGTCTCAAATAACAAACTAGTTGTTTTACAAATCAAATGGATTCTAGATATGTAACAATTATCATATAGCACATCTATATACAAATTATAGTTTCTTAAAATGGTTTCCCAATAAATTACAATTCAAACTATCCTATAAATGATCTAAAATAAAAAAGTGGTTGTTTTAAAAATATCAAAATGGAATCCTAATATAAATGATTTGGTGGATTCATATAACAATTCTCATATAGAACATCTTCATATAAATTGCAGTTTTTTAAAATAGTTTCCCAATCCGTTAAAATTAAAACCACCCTATAAATGCTTTAATATATTTGTATAACAATTCTCATATAGCACATCTATATAAAAATTATAGATTCTTAAAATGATTTCCCAATACATTACAATTCAAACCATCCTAAATTCTTTATTAGATTCATTACAATTCAAAACAACTAGTAAATGGTGCAACGACATCACAATTAAACCTAAAAAACAACTTTCATCCAATGTTTGATCTACTTAGACTCTTTCAATTATATGGAAGACTACCTCCAAATCTGAATTTTTAAATTGGTTGACTAGTCTTCCTAAAACTGAGAAACAAAATAATTACAGAAGTTATGGACAATAATGATGTTAAATAAATTACATTTAACAGTTTTTTTCGGTTGTAACAAAAAAATATGATCTTACTTTATCTGCAATTCCCTATGTGAAAACAAATATGATATCAGATACCAAATTACCATTATAAGACTACTATTAAAAATTAAATGCTTTATAAAATGAAATCATGATGTCATCATAGCACTAGACTTGTTCGTTTCTTTGTTCAATTGTTTCTGCTTTCAGCCCCCATTTTTTAAAAATATTTTAATTCTATCACCTCCTTTCCTCTATTTTTCATTTTAAATTAGACATTTCTTAAAATTTTCTCAAAACTATCATAACCAAAACCTCTATCCATTTATGTATTTATGGTAGTAAACTCTTTAGAAAACTTACTAAAATTAGAGAATGCAATGTCATAAACTGAATCTATCTCACAAGTGATGGTTGTCAACTTCATTCCCATTCATGCTAATTCATTATAAATTTTTTATATAATTGACTTTATATTAGCATTTACATCAAGAAAATATCCTTCAAACATTAGAATATTTCTAACCGTTTGGGTCCATCTCCCCAAAATATATTTTTCAGGTATTGATCTCACAACAAGCCAATCATAAATTTTTAATACATGATAATAAAGATTCCCAATAGACTCAATTTTTTTACAAGAACATTGAATAACTTCATTGGAAGCTTCATATGATACACATAATTGATCTTCACACCCAACCATTCCAATAACATACATAAATTGAACTCCGCTTTCAATACATGATATTAGAAAATAAGAACTAATCATTTGATATTCATGTTGAAATAAATTAGATAAATTAAGTGTATATCTAGTAGAAACCTGGAACATAAATACATGGTAAGGGTAAAGATTATGAGGTGACTTTTCCTGCATCTCAAATTCTGCCTTTGTTTCTCAATATTGATTATTTTCTAACAATCACTCAAACTACTTAAAAAATTGACAACACTTAACTTACAATGAATGTAATCTTCAATTAGTCCATTAAAACTTTCACTTAATTGGGTGTTGTGAATACCCAATATTAAAGAATCATTCAATAAGAAATGCACCCACTTTTCTCATAGCATGAATACATAATTTGAGCACTATGATTTCCCATCCCCATTTTCTGCTATAAGGGAAGCCCACTCCTGATCAAACTGATGTGTATCATGTTATTGGAACATACACTTTTTAAATCTGGTTTGAAAACTAGATCCATATTTCATCCAATTTCCTAAATGTTTAATGGCATTTTGAATCAAATGAAACATACAAAGGAAATGTCAAGTTCCAACTAAAACTTCATAAATGGATTTTCCCATTGTCATATTATGATCAGTAAATATAGTTTTAGTTCACTTCATGTGATGCACCAGTAAATTTTTTTGAAACAATCAAGAAAATAAACTTATAGTTTCATTGTATAATAAAGTTTCCCTAAAAATAACAATTACCTGAAGATGATTGAATCCCACAAAGACACCTAAGGGTCTGTAATCTTTATTAGTGCTGAAAGTGGTGTAAAAAATAACAACATGTCCAAATAACTCACAATATGTCTTAATTTTTGTATCCTCCCATAAAATATTAGTAATTTTCCCTATCAAGTCAAACTCCATAGTATAGAAAAATGATGGATTGTCCTGACTTTGACTTTCCAAGTACTCTAACATGTAACATGCATCGCCATGAACCAATTCTTTTTTCTGATTAGGCCTTAAAAAATCAACTAATCGACACACTTGTACCCAATAACATCATGACCCCCTACAATAGCTATCTCTAAGGAGAAGGAATCATTTGGTTTAATACCCACTGAAGCAATCACATCTAACTCATCTATTTGTACTTATGTTATTTTTCTTTGAGACCTCATCATATGAATTGATTTGGGATTGTGAAATGTATGATTAATCCCTTAAACAAATACATCACATGCATATTACCCACAAGACAACAAATAACCCCCATTCGGGCAAGGCAACCTGTATGTTTCTCAGACTGAGGAAATTTCACCATGTTATCACTTTTTTCAACCTTCCTATGAAATTATTTTCTACATTCATAAAGGCATGATGTGAAAATTGATTTATCTTTTCTCCCTTTATTCGAGTATTTTTAGTGTTTACTAGACCCATTTACTCCCCCATACATAACATAGAAACATTGTGCATCATTAAGTTATTTAAGAAACATCCCTACAACTGGTTTAATAGATGATGATGAAACATCAACATCATCAGCATTGGAACAACATCAACATAAAAACATAAGTTCAAGAAAAGTACATAAATGCACAAAATTTGTCAATATCATGTACAAATCCTTCTGTGAAAATTTCAAAGGAAGATCTAGTGAAAGTTACATTGCAACTTCTAGTAAATGTTATGAGAAAAATATAGACAAATTTCCAATGGAATTTTAGTGTAAGTTCCATAATACAGTTAAATTTAATTAAATATAATTTTATTAAATGCAATTATAAAATATTTTTATTACATTTTTTACATAATTTTTATAAAAATAAACATTTGGAAATGTATAAACTATATGAATAAAAATTTAAATAAAATTTACATATTTAAGAAAATAAATAATTATAAGTATAATTATAAATAAAACTATATTTATAGGATATATTTAATATATTTTTTACAAAATATCAAATGGACGTTCCAGTGGAAGTTCCACAATACATAGCCAATAGTTTATACTCATAAAACTAAATGTAATTAAATATAATTTTATTAAATTCAATTATAAAAACATTTTATTACATTTTTTACATAATTTTTATAAAAATAAAAATTTAGAAGTGTATAAAATGTAACACCCTAGATCCGGGTTCCACTCAACTTATGCCCCGTACCTGGTTGGCCTCATGGCCTCAAGCGCATTTCTCCAAACACTAGAGGCTACTGACTAGCAGTAATGTCCTAGGGTGTGATTGTGGGGAAACTATACCCTCATTGGTAGAGTGTAACATAGAAGAATAAATAATATTACAATAGAGGAAGTAGTAAAAAACATACATCTGAAATAAATAGCAAAAGACTGATAAGGTAAATAACCAAGCATCATTCCATACAAAAGATGATGCAGCATGTCATATGTTCTAAGAAATCAGCCAAAACAAGTACACTAAAACAATACACAATATATGTTCCAAAGGAAAAACAAAGGAAACTAAGAAGCACTGCAAGCCTCGGCTTGGTCCCATTCTCCCCAGCTCCTAAACAACATCTCAAGTACCTGTAGAAGGGCACTTTCCCTTATCGATGCCTACAAAAATATATTTTTTTTGGGCCCAAAATAATGACCCAAATAGGGTGTGAAAAATAAATCCTAGTGGGAAACCACCCAAGATCTATGCCTATCTGTGAGTGAGTATATGGAAACAGTAAGGTACAAAGAGGAAAAGTAGTAAACTAGTAAGTACTCCGAAGTAAACAATCCTACAAATCATGTTGTCCATTTTTCATTCATTATGTTTAGTTCAACCATTCAATTACATTGAGTTACATTGGTCTTGAGATCTGTCCTAATCTCATCAATCCCCCATAAAAAGGATGCTCAAAAGATACCTCAGAAGGTTATCTAAACAAGTAAAGTGAAGATCAAATCCAATCTTGTGCTTTGGCTTGAAAGACGCATCATAGGTTATTCTATTTTGATATTAAACTCAACATCTTATCTGCAAGCATAACAAAACCCTACCCATAGGCATAACCAATCCTCACCCACATGCATAACAAATCCTCACCCGCAGGCATGACAAATTCTCGCCCGTAGGAATAACAAATTCTCACCTGTAGGCATATCATTCAATAGGGCCAATCCCAGTATATCATCATTTCATCATAAACGACAACACATGTAAATTACAATATTACATGGTTAACATAAGAAAAACTCATGTGGGAATCATACATATCAAGCAACAAGTGAATTAAACTATCATAAGGCATAAATGATAATTAGAATATCATGGGGTAAAGGGGAAACCACTAATCCCAAATCCTTAATCAAATCAATAAAAATTTATTACAATTTTAATTCCATAATAACTGTAATTCATACTTAACAACCCAATAAGGGAAAGAAAGGCAGGTCTCATAGGAAACCTTGGCCAAATGTCCATAAATGGTCATTCGAGGGAAACACACCCATGGGGTGGCCCTTAATCAAACCAAAAAGCTCAAATATGCTTAAATTAATTTAACTCATGACCTAATCATCATTAAGCAATGACAAGGGTAAATTTCCATTCAAGGATGCACCCTACACATGGGAAAATAGCACTACGGTGTATATAAACAACTAGATAATTAATGAGAGTCATAATACCCCCTACCTCGTCGTAGTACGACTCTCCTCATCCAGATTTAACATCCAATTCAAGCTAAAATGACGTATATCTACTAAATGATGATAAACTCTCAACCTTAAATAACTTATTTGAGAGAGAAAATCATGAAAAACGGCACAAGATGAATCAAGGGCTTATTGATTGGGATCAAATGCATCTGACAGTGTTCGATTCGAAGATCGAATGGAGATTCGAGAGAGAAAATCTTGTCTGGTGCTTCTATTTGTGTAATGGGGTGGGCCTCCTGTCCATCTGACAAAAAAAGACGCTACTGCCCAATTTAATCAATAAAAAAAGTAAATGGCATGTACTTGAGACTATATTCTGTGTCTATACAGTTTCTGGCCAGACCATTACATGATCGTGTACCGGGATTACATGTCATGTAGCCGAACATACACGGCGTGTACCTATAAGTACACGACACGTAGTTCCCACTCACGTCATGTAACAGGCCTGAAGCCAACCCTTGACCTATTTTTCCCATTTTCTTAAGTATAAACTAAAAAAGAAAGATCCATACCTCAAAGGAAGAATTGTGTTCTTACGAATTTTCCCCCTTAAAGAAATTCATCCCTGAATTTCCCTTCCAAGGGTGATGAAGAAATATCTTAGAACAACTTTGGCCACTATGATCGTACATCGGCCTCCCTCTCCCAAGTGTCATCCTACACTCAGTTGTGATGCCATAGAACCCGTACCAAAAGAACAGACCAGCCACGGAGAACCTTTGTGCTACGATCTACAATATGAATGGGATACTCGTCAAAGGACGCATCTTCCTGCAACTCCACTTCCTCAGGATAAAAGGTGTGAGAGGGGTCCAAAAAGTAATGTCACAACTGAGAAATGTGAAAGACATCATGCATAGCCTGGTACCTTTGAGGTAACTACAATCTATAGGAAATCGTCTTGACCCTCTCCAGAATATCAAACGGACCGACGTATATTGGAGAAAGCTTACCCAGTCTTCTAATTCTCTTGCATCCCAACCTCGGTGTAACACGTAAGAAAACTTGATCCCTGACCCCGAAATCTAGAGGTCATCTGCGGAAATTGGCATAAGATTTCTGAAAAGTTGTGCAGTATCCATCTGCTTTTGAATCAACTGGACCTTCTCAGAAGTCTCCTGCATGAGACGTGGTTCCAGTAAAGTTGTTTCACCCGCCTCCAGCCAGCACAGGGTTGATCGGCATGACCTACCATACAAAGCCTCATAAGGTGTCATCTTTATAATTTCCTGGAAACTGTTATTATAGGAAAATTAAACCAGGGGAATATGATTCTCCTAAGATCCCCCAAAGTCTAGGACGCATGCTCACAGCATGTCCTCCAGCGCATGTATCGTACGCTCTGAATGACCATTAGTCTGAGGGTGGTATGTTGTGCTCAGAATCACCTGTATACCCAACGCCCTCTGAAAACTCTTCCAGAAACAAGACGTAAAGCGGGAATACCTATCTGAGACGATAGATTGAGGGAACCCATGAATTTGTACCACCTCACGAATATACAGCTTCCCAAGCTCATCAACACTGAAGGTCTCCTTGATCAGTAAGAAGTGAGAGACCTTCATAAGTCTGTAAACCACCACCCATACAGCATCATTACCTCTAGGTGAACTCAGTAAACTAGTCATGAAATCCATTATGGCATCATCCCATTTCCACTCTGAAATAGGTAACTGCTGTAAAATCCTGACTGGCTGTTGATGTTCTGTCTTCATCTGCTGACAGTTGGAACACCTCATAAAAAAACCAGCCACCTCTCTCTTCATACCCGGCCACTAGTACTGACAGTGAAAGTCACAGTACATCTTGGTAACTCTGAGATGCACTTCCCAAGCTGAAGCATGAAACTCCCACATCAACTTCTCATGTATGTCCACTAGAACCCAGACACGTCCATGGATACACAAGATCTCATCATCACTTATCGTCCAACTAGAAGGTGGATCATCACCAGATGAACTCTCTCGTAGGACTAGGTCCTCAGAATATGATAGTTGCCCCATCCACACTCTGTCCAGGAGGGTAGAATTCATAGGTAAAGAAGAAATTAAAGTATTTCCTTGACTGTTGTGCACCTCCAAATGTATCTCAGAGAACAACGCCATAAGCTGCCACTCTCTACCGATATCATGCATTGCCTACATCTGAGTTTTGCTCAGTGCATCAACCACTGCATTTCCTTTTCCAGGCATATAGGCAAGCTTGAAGTTGAAAGAATAAAGGTATTTCACCCACCTTCGCTACCTCGTATTTAGATCATGCTGAGTAAATATGTACTTGAGACTTTTGTGGTCCGTGTGCACCACAAAATTCTCCTCTAATAAGTAATGTCTCCAATAACATAAGGCATGAAAAACCATGGATAACTCGATATCGTGCGTCAGATTATTCCTCTCATGTGGCCTAAACTACCGAGACCCATATGCAAAGACTTGATCCCCCTAAATAAGCACTACTCTCATCCCATTACCTGATACATCACAGTACACGATATAACTCATGCCCGGCTCTGGAAAAATCAGTATTGGTGATGAAATTAATCTCCATTTCAGCTTCTGAAAGTTAGTCTCGCAAGAATCTAATCATATGTACTTTACACCCTTATTTGTCAAGCCTATCATTGATGATGCTAAGCATGAGAAGTTCTATATGAAACACCCGTAGCAACCAACCATCCCTAAAAAACTCCACACCTCAAAGATGTTCTTGGGTTTCTCCCATGTAACTATTGCTCTCACCTTCTCTGGGACCACTGATACTCTTGTCTTCAAGATGACGTGACCTGAGAAGTGAATCTGATCCATCCATAAGTGGAACTTTGAGAGCTTAGCATATAACTGATGCTCTCTTAGTGTACTCAAAACGATCTCAAGATGTATGGCATGGTCATGTCGATTATGAGAATACACCAAGATATCATCCACAAAAACCATAAAAAAAAGAATCAAGATAGGGATGAAACACTTAGTTCATCAGTCCCATTAAAACTATAGGCGCGTTCATGAGACCAAACAGCGTAACCAGATACTCATATAGATCATACCTGCTATGAAACGTGGTACGAGATATGTCTAAGGTCGAACACATACCTGGTGATATCCTGACCTTAAGTCGATTTTTGAGAACACCTGGGATCCTCGAAGTTAATCAAATAGGTCATCTATCTGTGAAAAAGGGATATCAGTTTTTAACTGTCAGCTGACACACTACGTGTACTTAAGCGCATTTCCCCAAATGTCAGAGGCTGTCGACATGGCCTCAGGCATATTTCCCCAAATTCCAGAGGCTGTCAACTAGTAGCAAGGGTCTAGGGTGTGATAGGGTGGAAACTACGCCCTCATTGGAAAAGTGTAACACGACAGAATAAATAATATTACAATAGAGGAAGTAGTAAATAGCATATAACTGAAATAAACAGAAGAAGACTAATAAGGTAAATAACCAAGAATCATTCCATACAAAATATGATGTAGTATGTCATATGTTCTATGAAAGAAGCCAAAACAAGTACATTGCAGTAATACAAAATATATTTGCTAAATGAAAAAGAAAAAAAGGAAACTAAGAAGCATCACAAACCTCGGCTCAGTCCCATGATCCTCGGCTCCTAAACAGAATCTCAAGTACTTGTAGAAGGGCACTTTCCCTTATCTACACCTGCAACAATATAATCTATTTGGGCCCAAAAGCATGACCCAAACTGGGTGTGATAAATAAATCCCATTAGGAAACCACCCAATGTCTATGCCTATCTGTTGGTGAGTATATGCAACCAGTAGGGTATAAAAAGGAAAAGCAGTAAACTAGGAAGTACTCATAAGTAAACAATCCTACAAGTCATGTTGTCCATTTTTCATTCATTATATTCAATTCAACCTTTCAATTACAATGAGTTACATAAGTCTCGATATCCATCTTAAGCTCATCAATCCCCCGTAGAAAGGATGCTCAATAGATACCTTAGAAGGCTATCTAAATAAGTAAAGTGAAGACCGAATCCAAGCTTGCGCTTTGGCTTGGAAGACACATCATAAGTTATTTCATTTTGATATTCAACTCAACATCTTTCCCATAGGCATAGAAAAAACCTACCTGCAGGCATAACCAATCCTCACTCATAGGCATAACAAATCCTCACCCGCAGGCATGACAAATTCTCACCCGTAGGCATAACAAATTCTCGCTCGCAGGCATAGCAGTCAACAAGGTCAAGCCCGGTATATCATTATTTTAGCATAAAATAAAACACATGTAAATTACACTATTACATGGTTAACACAATAACACCTCATGTGGGCATCATACATATCAAGCAACAAGTGAATTAAACTATCACGAGGCTTAAATGATAATTGGCATATCATGGGGTAAAGGGGTAACCACTAATCCCAAACCCTTAATCAAATCAATCACAATTTATCATAATTTTAATTCTATAATAACTTTAATTCATACTTAACAACCCAATAAGGAAAATCAAGGTAGGTCCCATAGGAAACCTTGGCCAAATGGCCATAAACGGTCAGTCGAGTGAAACGCACCCACAGGGTGGCCCTTAATCAAACCAACAAGCTCAAAAATGCTTAAATTAATTTAATTCATGACCTAATCATCCTTAGGAAATGAAAATGGTAAATTTCTTTTCAAGGATACACCCTAAACATGGGAGAACAACACTACGACACATATAAATAGCTCGACAATTAACGAGAGGCACAAGACCGCTTACCTTATCGTAGTACGACACTCCTCATCTAGCCTTAACCTCCAATTCAAGCTAGAATGACGTAGATCTACAAAACAATGATAAAATCTCAAGCTTAAATAACTTCGTTGAGAGAAAAAATCATGAAGAACGGATCAAGATGAATCGAGGGCTTACCGATTGGGTTCAAATGCATCCGACGACATTCAGACAAAGATTCAGGAGGGAAAATCTCGTCTGGCACTGCTGTTCACGTAACAGGGTGAGCCTCCTGTCCATCTGACAAAAAATGATGCTACTGTCTAATTTAATCAATAAAAAAAGTACACGACATGTACTTGAGACTATACACCGTGTCCGTACAGTTTCTGTACAGACCATTACATGGTCATGTACTAGGATTACGTGGTGTGTAGTCAAACATACACAGCATGTACCTATAAGTACACGACGTGTAGTTCCCAATCACATCATGTAACAGGCTTGAATCCAGCCCTTGACCTTTTTCCCCCATTTTATTAAGTATAAATTGAAAAGGAAAGATTCATACCTCAAAGGAAGAACCAGGTTCTTACATAAACAATATGAATAAAAATGTAAACAAAATATATATATTTAGGAAAATAAATAATCACAAATATAATTATATTTCTAAATATATAAATAAAACTCAATGTATAATATATATTGAATAATGTTTTACAAAATATCCAAGGGAAGTTCCACAATACACCAACAATGTATACTTATAAAAATAAATTTAAATAAATATAATTTTATTAAATGAAATTATAAAAACTTTGTATTACATTAGTTACATATTTTTTATAAAAATAAAAATTTGAAAATGTATAAACTATATGAATAAAAATGTAAATAAGATTTATATATGTAGGAAAATAAATAAGTAAAAATATAATTATATTTCTCAATTTATAAATAAAACTAAATTTATAAGATATATTGAATATATTTTTTACAAGATATTTATGAACATTTCTAGTGGAACTTGGCCTGCAACTCTCATGGAAAGTTCCGGTGAAAGTTACAATAGAACTTCCACACCAAATTCTAGTGGAACTTTTGGTGAATGTTCCGGTGGAAGCTCCCACTGAAATTTTCATAGTAAGCTTCAATATCAATTTCATTTATTTATTTCCATAAAACATCCACTAAAATTCATCCCTTCGGTGAAATTCAACATATATTATTTGACAAAAACTAATTCAAGTTTAACCACAAATCTAACATACAAAAACTTCAAATATAATATGGAATACCTTCATTCATGTCCATTATAAGAAAAACAGAAAACAGAAACTCCAAAATGCATTATAATGAAGGCTACTACCTCCCAAAATAGTGAAACCTAGAAAAAATGACCTACACCGTCGAACCTGCAATTGGATGACTCCGGTGAAACTGACCTTCAGTGGGCATTGTGGCAAAACTTGATGAACTTTCCCAATGAAACATTGTACTACACCCAAAAAGGTGAAACCTTAAAAAAAATACATGCACATTCAAATATGCTCTCTAATGACTCAGGAAAAACTGGCATTCACCGACTGGCACGATTCACGCTACGTCGAAACCCAATGACATTGCCTGCTGAAACACCATGAAAATTAAAGATCTAATGAAATCCCTCATTTTTTGTAGCACATTTCCTGCATCTCATTTCCCATGAGATGAAAATTCCCTTGAGGAAATTAGCGCAATGTGATCCCGCCACATGTAAAAATTATGATGTGTCAAAATCGCACCGCCTCACTGGACTATCCTACAAAACAAGGAACATTGGAAGATAAATCGCAGTGATGAGGATGATGATGGACATAATGACTGGGAAAAAGAAACACAAAGGGAGGTTAATTCTTAGTTGTGGAAGGACCACAAATTGACCTCATCTAACTAGAAAGTTAAAATGAATTCCCTCATTCTAACCAAGTTTAAGAATCATAATGTACTTTCATTAATTAGTAGTGAAGTTTCATCCCCTTCTAGTAGCTTAGTAACTCCTCAAAGTACTGATGTGGATAAGGTTGCATCTGCTTCTTCTAGTAGGAAGAAGGTCTCTCAAGCTTCTGATAGGTAACAATTTGAGATCTCAATCATTGATAATGGTGTTGAATACTTGGTCCAACATACTGAAGGTAGGTTGTGCTTATTGTTTTTCATTGTGTTGTCTTTTTTTGTCAAGAAAAGAAAAACACATTACTTTTTAATTTTTTGTGATCGAATGAAAAGAATGAAAGTTTTCAAAGTAATTATAAAATCAAACACGTTTTTTATAAGAAGGTTTCTTGGTTTCAGTTTTCTATTCTAAAAAAGTTTTATGAAAGAAGTTTTTTTTTCAGACTCACTGTGTGTCCAGAAAGAAAGTTTTGATCAGTATGATAAAGTTGTATCAGATTCTGAGTGTCTCTGTACTAAATATGATGATGCTTTACTGATCTTGGAGTTCTCATAAATCATAAGTAAAATGATATACTTGTGATCCAATCCTTATAAAAGAATGGGGGAGAATATGTTAAAGGATGAGAAGTTATAGAACATGAAAATGTCATTTATATGATTCTATGTCGATCTTTATGTTCAAAAAGTTGTGAAGAGGTCATGTTACAAGAAGAAGTTTGTGGATGAAGAAAGTCTTTGAAGTCAAGTTGTTTGGTTGCAGTTCATCGGTGTGAGACCACTAGACACAGAAATTGTTTGAAAGATGGGAAGTTTGTTTGTAATGTGAGAAGATGAAGATTTCGGTTTTTAGTCATACTAATAAGCCACAAGATACAAATCATCGAAAAAGGAAGATTGGAAGTTGATGAAGTGGAATATTGTTCAGCTATTGAAATCGATCCATTGGACTCAGGGTGTCGCTGATCCATCAGAGGCAGAATTGTTTTAAGAGGATATTGTTGGTATTTTTTAAATTGGGAGATGTTGGTACTGTTCAATTGGATTAAGATCAACAATTTATTCAATAATTTTCATCGTTTAATGGTTTTTTCATTTGGGTCAAGAGAAAAAGAACAAAAGTGTTGTTTGTTTCTCAAGTGGGTCAAGACTCGTCATACTGGAACTGATATCGATCCATCAGAGTAAGATAGTGACCAATACATCATACATGATCTGACACCAATAACTTCATCGAACACAGGATCATTGGTCTGAGGAAAAGAAGAAAAGGAGAATTGTTTGAAGTGTTTTGTGAAAGTGTTTGTCAAAGAGGGGTTTGAAACTACTGTTGAAGTGCTGCCAAGAAGTTCTTCCAAGAAGTACTGATATCTTTAGAAGTCGTGATGATGTTTATGGTGGAATGGTTTCAATATTGTATGTTTACAAGTGGTCATCATAATGAGAAGTATTCAGTTTTGATGTATTAGCAAGTGGGTCAAGAAAATCAGAGTGACCATATGTTTCCATCGTAATGAAGAAACATCGAAACAACAATTGGTATCGAACTGGAGAATTGTTAGAAAGTTTTAAGCGAGATGAAGATTTGAAAAGATTCGAGAAGGTTCAAAACGAATCAAGAAGAGTTGAGAAGTGATGAATAAGTCAAAGATGAAGTTGAAATGGAAATGAAATTTGAAGTTAAGAAAATTTCATTGAGCAGGAAAATGAAAGTAAGTTCCCACCCATTCCTCTCATGGCACACCTATAAAAGGAAGAGTGTACATTTTACTTTCTGGAGGATGAGATCATTGTTCATGTGCGGACAAAGAGAGAGAAGTTATGAAGTTTTAGTGAGAATAAGTTTCTGGATAGAGTTTTATTGATCACTATCTTCGGACAAAAGAAGTATAATAGAGGATAGTAATCAGAGTTACAGGATCAGATCAAGCAATCAAACGCAAATTTCTAGGGGAAGAATAAGTAGTTCTGAATTTCTTCTAAGGTATTCTTGTAGAAATGTTTTTCAGATTGAGCAATCATAGTGGGGAATCGGACTGAGACATCAGACTAATTATTTGTACAAAGTCCAGAAAGTGAAGTTCTTACCTACTGCTGGGTAGGAAAGCGAAGAATTTTTTTGATAGTCGTCAAAATTGAAAGTAGATAAGGTGGAACAATAACTTTTTTTGAACCAACTGGTGAATATTTCATTACTTGTTACACAAACTTGTATAACATCATTCGTGCTAGATAATGCACATCCACTGTTGTGTTGAACATAGTGATACACAAGTGCAAGGGTATATCCTACTTGTTGTATCAACATAAAAGGATTGTTTTTTAGTGGATTGTGTGGTATGATATTGTTTCCAAACCATTCTAAGGACGTAACTAATTTTATTGAGTAGTGAACCTTGTAAATAATTGTGTTCCTGTGGATGTGTGATTGTTTTTTTCAGTAAAGTGATAAGTATTTAACAAGAGATAAATGTTGTTTCAAAAGAAAGGAAAATTAAAAGAAAAAAGATATCACTGATTCAAGCCCTCCCTCTCTCAGTGATACATTGATCCTAGCTGGGTAATATCAAGTGGTATCAGGGTGAAGATTCCCTTTGTTTACTCTTTTCTGAACTTTTTGAAGATAAGTTATGATGGAAAATATGAATTGTGTGAACAATAAGAGGATTTCGGTATTCAATGGGAAGAACTATCATACCTAGAAAGATATAATGTTGTCTTATCTTATGTCTCTTGGGTATGGTGTTCTGGAAGTAGCTACATATGGATTTCCTCCTGTTGATGAAAAATTTCTTCTCACATCCGTGGATAAGAGAATCTTGAGAATTATAGAAGAGCTAAAAATTCATTAATCTCATCACTTTCTGAAAGTGATTTTTTAATATTGAATGGAGTTTCTAATGCAAATATATTTGGAAAAAGTTGAAGAACATTTATGAAGGAAATAAAAAGGTGAAGAAATCCAAGTTACAAATCGGGAGGCTGAAGTATGAAGATCCCAAAATGTGTGAGTATGAATCTTTTGGTGACTTTTTTACAAGGGTGAATGATATTCTTAGCACCATCAGATGTCTTGGAGATAAAAGTTTAAGAAGACTCTTGAACAAGAAGAAAGTGGTGAATCTAAATCCGAAAATGAGGTATGTAACAATCTTAACGAATTTTTATCCTTGTTTTCTAAAAATGTGAAAAGTGGTATAGGAATGTAAAAGGGAAACTTTCCTTGAAATGTTTTGAATGTGGATCTGTTGGACACTTTTCTATGAATTGTCCTTGAAGAAATAATGAGGAAGATAGTAAAGAAGATGTCAGAAATCCAAGAAGATCTTGGAAAAAACATGGTGATAAGTATAAAGCTTTTTCAAAGGGAAAGGATAAAAAGTTCTCTAAATCCAAAAAAGAGGATCTTTTTGTCTAAAGATGATGAAGAGGAAGACATTGAAGTTGAGGCTGAAAAGTTTATGGAAGTTGCTAGAGAAAGTACTTACATTGTAATAATTAATCATGAAGAGTTTGAAAGTAGTAGTTTTGAAGAAGAACAGACTGAGTTTTAATTTCATCTGAATAGAGAATTGAAAGAATGTGTGAGAAAGATTGTAAGAGTTGAAAAGAAAATCAATATGTTGAAGAAGGAAAGTCATAAAACAACCATTTAAGAATGTCCTCTTAAATAGAAAGTTAAGTTACTTAAAGAAGATGATTGTGTGAATAAGTATCTTGAGAAATAAAAGAATGAGAATGAACATGTTGAAGTTAAGTTGAAGGAGAAGAAAAAGGAGTTGGAGTTTGTCCAACAAGAACCTTCTAAAGTTGAGCAGAGAGTTACAAGGTTTAAGAGATCAATCTATGAAGTTGGTGAAAGTTCTAGAATTGGTGAACCTGAGAAGGATCAAAAGTTACCTTCAAAGGTTGAGAAGAAAGTTGAAATAGTTTATGATAAAAAGAAAGCTGGTAAAGTTGTGTATATGGACAAAACCAATAAAGTGGAGAAGTCAAAAGTTTCTAAAAACACTAATTCTGAAAAAATTTCTACTATTTCTGATTCTCATAAGGATAGAAAGAAATCAGAGTTAAAAAAGAAGATTACGGTTGATAACAACAAGGTTGGTGGTCAACAAATTTTTGATGTGAAAGATAAGAAGGTTATTGAGAAACATGTTCACAACTCCAGACAATATGAAAGTTATAGAGGTAAATATTCTTTCTATGGGTACTGCTGGTATTGTGGTGGATTCAAGTATACGAAAAATATGTACTGGTTTAATCAACAACATTACATCTATTCCATGAATTACAAAAGGAAAAGATTGAGGGGGATTCAATCCTCTCAAATGAAGAATTTTGAGAAGGATGTTTTGAATAAACCTGAGAAGGTTGGTGTGAAAGTTGAAAATAGATTCCAACCTTTGGAAACTATTTGTGAAAGATGTGAACAACATCGACACCTTACAAAAGGATGTCTTGTTTTGTTACCAGTAAAACAAAAGGTTTATAACAATCCTCAGAAGCCGGATGTGAAGAAAGATTAAGGGAAAGAAAAAGATCTTGTTGTAGAAACTACTTTCAGAGCTGTGAAAGGATAACGATCTTGGATCTTGGATAGTGGGTGTTCTTCTCATATGATAGGAGTCTTACAAAATTTTAAGAATGTGAAAGACTTCAAATAAAGAATAGTGACATTTGGAAATGATGAATCCCTCATAATCAAAGGTGTTGGGTCTGCTATTATTGTGGAAGAAAAATTAAAGTCCAAGAAAGCTTTTTTCGTTGATGGGATGAAATAAAACTTGCTAAGTGTTTCAAAAATGTGTGATGAAGGAAATAAAGTTGTTTTTAGAAAAGATGGTTTTATTTTGAAAAGAGAGGAATATTTAAAAGATGTTTCAAGAGGTCAACGTACAAAGTGTCACGACCCGTCCTCAGGACCCATGTCGTGACTACCCCAAACCCGCCTTCCATAGGCCAGGGGCTGACGGCTAGCACCAAGGCGTAAAATCCTGGTAAAAAGGGAAGGCATTTCCTTTGAAAAGTAAACAAGCACTACAGAGTAAGAAAGCGGAAAGGTAAACACTAAGTAAAATCTGGTACAACAGTAAGTGCGGAAAAGTAAAGGGGGCTGGAAATACAAGCCCAACTGTAAAGTACAACTGAAAGGGAAAAAACAGCAACTGAAAAGTAAAGCCGCAACGTCGAGTCGTCCTCTGGAAGTCCCACCTGAAGGGTGGGTACAGAAAGCCTTCACTGCTCCTCGGGTCCAGCCGACCGCTCCGAGTGCGTCTCGCCCAGTGGTCCACCTCCAGGTACCGTCCTGCTCCGCAAGCCTCCCCCACGATCAGCGTTGTCCGTCGTCTGCATCCAACACAACGAAGTGCGGGCATAGCCCGTGCAGGGGTGAGTATAAGCTAATCAGTAGGGACCCCGAGACCCCTGAAGGTCTCCCGAAATCCACAAAGAAAAGATACAATCACGAAGTAACATCCGACACAGCTTAGGTATATGCCCATACATATACCTAAGTCATCAATACTCGCTCGGCTCCAACATCCGAGCTCAAATACAACCCAGTCCACACAGGAAAGCCAAACGTAAACTCCACATAGGATAGCTCAACACAATCCACAAAGGAAAGTAAAACGTAAATCCACACAGGATAGCTCAACACAATCCACAAAGGAAGGTAAAATAGAGTTTCAGCTCACACAGGTTATACTTCTTCGTAAGACGATAGAGATGATCAGATGCAGCTACTGATTCATCTAAGCCGTCGGACCCACAAAGGATCGGTAGGTACTAACCCCCGCAATGACCCACATAGGATCGATCATGAAGTTGAAACCATAGCTATTGGGAAACTTCTTCTCCCTCAAGCACAGTGGTTATGCCGCTACAACCAAGCACTTCCCTCCAACCTTGGACTGCTGTAGTACTTCACCTATCGAGTACTGCGGGCCTGCTGCTACAACCAAGCGCTCTCTTGTGCCGCTACAACCAAGCGCTCCTCCGTCGTGGGTCTGCCGCTACAACCAAGTGCTCCCCTGTGCCGCTACAACCAAGCGCACCTCTGTCGTGGGTCTGCCGCTACAACCAAGCGCTCCCCTGTGCCGCTACAACCAAGTGCACCTCTGTCGTGGGTCTGCCGCTACAACCAAGCGCTCCCCCGTGCCGTTACAACCAAGCGCACCTCTGTCGTGGGTCTGCCGCTACAACCAAGCGCTCCCCCTCATAGCCTCCAGAGGTATTCCTTCTGTTGAGTACCGCGGGTCTACCGCTACAACCAAGCGCTCCTCCGCCGTGGGTCTGCCGCTGCAACCAAGCGCTCCCCACTGGGCTATCCATAACACACTGAGTCGTTCGATTAGCAGTCGTCAAGTCTCAACCGGCTCTAGGGTTTCCGCACACAGCATGCTCGTTCTGGGAGGGTCCACTTCACGAGCCAAGTGGCCGATGCATCAACTGACATGCAGTCCGGAGTTGATGTATCCCAAGATGTACCGTAGTGGTCACTGCCGAAAACACGGGGGATTCCCGTACTGTTCTCATCATCGTCGCAGTCGAATCCACCGAGGATCTCTGTATAGTCGTCGTCGTCGAAGTCGCAGCCAGCACTAGGGTCCCCGCACACAGCAAGCTCGTTCGGGAGGGTCCGCTCCACGAGCCGAGAGGCTGATACATCAACTGACACAAAGTCCAGAGTTGATGTATCCAAAAGTTCCGTATCGTCAACAGGAACTCAATGCCGCAGACGGCGCGTCAATCGGACGCCCGGTCTGAGAGTTATTAGCTTTTTTCGTCTCAAGGGCCCGGTTGGTTTTTAAGGCAAAACCAACCCGACCGTACTTCACCTGCGTCCAAACCCCAGGCGGAGTATGCCAAAAGATCCGTCTCACTTAGAGGAATTCAACGAAGTCGACGGCACGTCAATCGGACGTCCAAAGCTCAAGATATGAGTGTTTCTGCTCCGAGGGCCCGGTTGGTTTCGTGAACGAACCAACCCGACCGAACCCAAAGTTTCCCGAAACCTTGAGTGCGATATACCGAAACGACCGTCTCGATCCAAGGATCGCATCGCCGTTGACGGCGCGTCGTTCGGAGGCCCGTAGCTCAAGTTACGGGCAAAAGACCGAAAACGGTCCGAAGACGGGGGGTCTGGGCCCGGGCCGACCCGGCCCGACCCCCCCCCCCCCCCCGGGTCGACCCGACCCGGTCCGGTCCGGCCAGGGCGCGGCCCGGCCCGGCTCGGCTCGGCCGAGCGGCCGAGCGTGGCAGCACCGCGGGGCGCCGCCCCCGCGGGATGAGGATGTTGCGGCCCTCGAGGGGTCGCGCTGGACATCAGCGGACGCGACTTCTGCAGCGTCCCGTGCGGGCGAGCCGGACCCGCGCGGCCGTGGGTCTGTGGTCGCCGTCGCCGCGCCGCCGGAGACTTCCGCGGGCCACCATAGTTACTCCGGTGGTCCGTTTTCCTTCCCGTCTGCGCCGCTGCTCCTCCCGAGACCCGCTCTTCTCTACGGAATCATCAAATCGCCATTGCCTCACGTTTTGTCGTCGCCTGCCAAATCTGCACAACAACGAAGAACGGAGGAGGGTTGTCGGGCCGTGTTTGTTTGGCCCGCACCCTCCGCGTTAGGCAATAACCGTTGGGAGGATTAATCGACACATAGAAAACATAACCAAAACAATTTTAATAAATTAAAATTGTTCTTATGATCCGGGTTCTTTTATCTTAAAAGAAACAATCACGGGAAATAAGGATTGTTCTCAAATAAAAACCTCTACCTCGTCAAGTGTCGCACGCGCGTTCTTCGCGGAATTGATTGTCGCGGAAGGAGGCGATCGTCGCGTCGCGGAAGGCGTCGCGTCGTCGCGGAAGGGCGTCGCGTCGTCACGGAATACGGTGCGCGTCGACGAACTCCGAGGTTCAAGAACATATAGATTTAATTAATAATAATTAAATCCATATTGTTGTTTTAAACCACAAGGAAATTCAAAGAACCGCAATCTCTCACCTCAACGGATGATCAAAGATTTTGTTGCGGATTAAGGAACGTCGCTGAAGAACGTCGCGGGAGAGGAAACGTCGGCGTCGCGGCACATGGCGTCGCGTCGTCGATTTCTGCGGGTTCGGCGTTCTTCATCGGAGGCCGGCGTTCTTCGCGTTCTTCACGTTCTTCGCGTTCTTCACGTTTTTCGCGAAGGAGGATGAAGAATTCTTGGTTTCTGTCAAATCCTCTCAACGAACATTTTTCCAGAAGTCGTGCGTTGGTCTTATTTTATTAATACGCCAACGGATTGAAAACAGGTTAAGAAACGATTAAATTAATTCATAGAATTAATTCAACGAATAAAACCGCCCAATTAATTCAACGAATAAAACTGCCCAATTAATTGGTGCGTTAAGAATTTAAGAAAACGCGTCAGTTGACATTCATAAAGACGGGTTTTCGTGGGTGCGTTACTTAGCGGAAAGAAACGGTGGGGCTCGTGCGGGCCCCACCTCACAAATATCCTACCAAGAGGGTAGGATATTTCTGGATAGCACTCTATCTGCATCAACTCAGCTTAAGTTGCTTTAAGTGGCTTCCAAGCAGCTTAAGTGAAATAAAATAAAGTTTGTCATACAATTTATTTTATTTCTTAACTTTAAGCCCAAAAATTAAAAACCACACTCGAGCAAACACAACTCCGGAAGAGGCGTTTCTAAGCAAATACCGACGCTGTGATTCCATCGGTGCCCTCGGATTTCGATTCCGGACACCGGTTCAAAAGTTAGAAAAAACCCGCTCGTCCGTTCACTGAACGTACCCGATCCAAACTTCGGAAAATGATTCCGGGCACACCGGGCCTCAGAATCAGGTGTCGTCAGAAACTGCGTTCTTGTAAAATTCCAAAGAAAATTAAGAAAAAAATTTCCTTGAAATTTACGGGTCTTTACATTACTCCCACCCCAGGGCTTTACGTCCCCGTAAAGCTTCACCACAAACTTAGGGATACAAAGGCGGTACTGGGCACGCATCTGAGCCTCCCGCTCCAAAGTGCTCTCCTGGAGGTTCTCGTGCTGCTATCTGATGCGCACAAGAGGAATCGATCGTCCACGTAGGACCCACTGATGTTGATCCTCGATCTCCACCGGGACCTCCGCAAAGGTCGCCCCATCATCAACGTCCAGCTCCCCATGGTCAATGAAGTGCGTCGAGTCGTGCACGTATCTCCTCAGCTGAGATACGTGGAAGACGTCGTGCACCCAGTGCAACTGAGGTGGTAGAGCCAGGCGATAAGCCACCTCGCCAAATTTCTGTAAACCCCGTCGAGGTGAGGCCCGCAAGAAGACGTGGTCGCTATCCTCGAACTCTAGTGGCCTCCGCCTCCTGTCAGTAAAAGACTTATGTCGGCTCTGAGCTGTCCTCATCCGCTCCTGGATGACCTGGACCTTCTCTGTCGTGGCCTGGACCATCTCCGGTCCCACAAGAGCTGCTAAGATTTCTTCTTTTCCGATAAGAGAAATCTGGTCACATCCCATGGATGAACCACTTTCTTTGCCTAATACAGTCAATCCCGACATGGATGGTACTAATCCACACCAAGGATGATGTCGTAAGGCCTCAACGCTACTACCAAGAGATCCAACCATTTCTCTCGCCTCCAAGGGTTGAGTCACACTGTCGGCATCAGTGTGTGGTAACTGGGTCTCCTCCAGTAGATGTCTCACAAGTGAGGGTAAGTCAACAGTCTAAACCGGAACCTCTTAGTAACAATACAAAAGAGGATAGGAATAAAAAAAACATCATCAAGGTATGCGTCTTTTATTATTGCAACTCATAATACAAAGACACTACACCATAGCAACAAGGAACTAGAAGTACAAAAGACGTATCCACTAGTTCTGCTCCTGTCCATCTGCTCCCAGAGCTCCATGATCGAAGGCCTCAACTGCCTGAAGCTAAGCTCTCGCATGTCCACCAACTCCCTGCGGTCGGGGTGGACCTCCTGGTGGTGGTGGCAACACCCCGAAGCGTCGTCCACCTCCAGCTGCACGGCCAACTCCCCTGTCATGGCCGCCTGCTCCTTGCGGCCCGCCCTGATCGAACCTCTGCCTCTGCCTGGGGGGTTCTTCGTTCATCTACTGGTCATCCGTATGGCGGGTCGGACAGTCACGAGCCAGGTGACCAACCTCGCCGTAGGAGTAACACTGTCCGCTCATAGTAAGTCGTTGTCCACCCCGAGTGCCTCTCACAAACGATCCTGTGTCACGCGGTCGACCACCGGTAGGTCTAGTCCTCTTGGACCCATGCGTCATCTGTCTACTGCCCGCTGCAGAAGACTCTGCCGCATGCCGGCCAGTGGTGGGTCATGCTGCTGGAGACTGCTCAGCAAGGAAACTCTCCACTAAGAGGGCTCGCTCCAACACCCCCGCCTGTGTCGGAATGTTGAGGGGGATCATCGAAGCCCTGATCTCGTGCCTCAGTCCCTGCTCGAAGGTCCGGGCCCAGAAGAACGGGTCCCGTACCATATCTGTGGAGTAGCGCGAGAGATCAGTAAACCTCGCCGCGTACTGGGCTACTGTCATGCTGCCCTGCCACAGCTGTAGTAGCTCCTGAATGCGCACCGCTCGGAGGGTGGCTGGGATGAACTCTGAGCGAAAAAGGCTCTCAAAGTCCGTCCAAAGGAGTGATGCCTCGTCGTGCACCTGGAGCATCAAGCTCCACCATCGTCCTGCTGCTGCGTGCAGTAGGCTCGCCGTGAGGATCACCATGAGGTCTACTGGTGTCCTCACTAGCCGGAAAACTCGCACCACTGCCACCAGCCAGTCCTCGGCTGCCTGGGGGTCCATCTCCCCACGAAACCTGGGTGGTTGCTGGCGCTGAAACTCGTGCATTGCACTAAGGCGACGTGCATCGTCAGCAGCTGGGGCTGGTAGCATCGGTGGTTCGGCGGGTAAAGGTATCGTCGGTGCCTCTGCTGTCAAAGGGCCCTGTACCGAAGCCTCGTCGCTCGGCGGGCTGTCGCCACGCACAACGCTCGGAACCCTAGCTGGCTGCCGTCGTGGGGCCATCCTGAAAAGAAACAGGTGCGCCACGGTCAGAACAGTGTACCTAGTGAGCTGACACAAAGTAATCACACAGAAGACTTGTAACACACACGCAATCAATGTTTTCGTGCATTAAGTCGGAAATCAGAAGTCAGGGTCCTAGTGTACGGATACGTCGGCCGCCGCACCAACACTGGGCTCCCTGGACTGATAACCACACTCAATACGCTTAACACTATTGCTTCACATAGAAGAAAGATCAGAGTCTGCGGTAGAACCGAACTCCTCTGATACCAATTTGTCACGACCCGTCCTCGGGACCCGTGCCGTGACTACCCCAAGCCCGCCTTCCATAGGCCAGGGGCTGGCGGCTAGCACCAAGGCGTAAAATCCCGGTAAAAAGGGAAGGCATTGCCTTTGAAAAGTAAACAAGCACTACAGAGTAAGCAAGCGGAAAGGTAAACACTAAGTAAAAGCTGGTACAACAGTAAGTGCGGAAAAGTAAAGGGGGCCAGAAATACAAGCCCAACTGTAAAGAACAACTGAAAGGGGAAAAACAGCAACTGAAAAGTAAAGCCGCAATGTCGAGCCGTCCTCTGGAAGTCCCACCTGAAGGGTGGGTACAGAAAGCCTCCACTGCTCCTCGGGTCCAGCCGACCGCTCCGAGTGCGTCCCGCCCAGTGGTCCACCTCCAGGTACCGTCCTGCTCCGCAAGCCTCCCCCACGATCAGCGATGTCCGTCGTCTGCATCCAACACAACGAAGTGCGGGCATAGCCCGTGCATGGGTGAGTATAAGCTAATCAGTAGGGACCCCGAGACCCCTGAAGGTCTCCCGAAATCCACAAAGGAAAGATACAATCACGAAGTAACATCCGACACGGCTTAGGTATATGCCCATACATATACCTAAGTCATCAATACTCGCTCGGCTCCAACATCCGAGCTCAAGTACAACCCAGTCCACACAGGAAAGCCAAACGTAAAATCCACACAGGATAGCTCAACACAATCCACAAAGGAAAGTAAAACGTAAATCCACACAGGATAGCTCAACACAATCCACAAAGGAAGGTAAAACAGAGTTTCAACTCACACAGGTTATACTTCTTCGTAAGACGATAGAGATGATCAGATGTAGCCACTGATTCATCTAAGTCGTCGGACCCACAAAGGATCGGTAGGTACTAACCCCCGCAATGACCCACATAGGATCGATCATGAAGTTGAAACCATAGTTATTGGGAAACTTCTTCTCCCTCAAGCACAGTGGTTATGCCGCTACAACCAAGCGCTTCCCTCCAACCTTGGACTGCTGTAGTACTCCACCTTTCGAGTACTGCGGGCCTGCTACTACAATCAAGCGCTCTCCCGTGCCGCTACAACCAAGCGCTCCTCCGTCGTGGGTCTGCCGCTACAACCAAGCGCTCCCCTGTGCCGCTACAACCAAGCGCACCTCTGTCGTGGGTCTGCCGCTACAACCAAGCGCTCCCCTGTGCCGCTACAACCAAGTGCACCTCTGTCGTGGGTCTGCCGCTACAACCAAGCGCTCTCCTGTGCCGCTACAACCAAGCGCACATCTGTCGTGGGTCTGCCGCTACAACCAAGCGCTCCCCCTCATAGCCTCCAGAGGTATTCCTTCTGTTGAGTACCGCGGGTCTGCCGCTACAACCAAACGCTCCTCCACCGTGGGTCTGCCGCTGCAACCAAGCGCTCCCCACTGGGCTATCCATAACACACCGAGTCGTTCGATCAGCAGTCGTCAAGTCTCAACCGGCTCTAGGGTTTCC
This sequence comes from Viscum album, assembly GCA_963277665.1. Taxonomy (NCBI): domain Eukaryota; kingdom Viridiplantae; phylum Streptophyta; class Magnoliopsida; order Santalales; family Viscaceae; genus Viscum; species Viscum album. Next base: position 1,632,823,573 of record OY728155.1, on the reverse strand, counting down.
GCACACAGCATGCTCATTCCGGGAGGGTCCACTCCACGAGCCAAGTGGTCGATGCATCAACTGACATGCAGTCCGGAGTTGATGTATCCCAAGATGTACCATAGTGGTCACTGCCGAAAGCACGGAGGATTCCCGTACTGTTCTCATCATCGTCACAGTCGAATCCACCAAGGATCTCTGTATAGTCGTCGTCGTCGAAGTCGCAGCCAGCACTAGGGTCCCCGCACACAACAAGCTCGTTCGGGAGGGTCCGCTCCACGAGCCGAGAGGCTGATACATCAACTGACACAAAGTCCAGAGTTGATGTATCCAAAAGTTCTGTATCGTCAACAAGAACTCAACGCTGCAAACGGCGCGTCAATCGAACGCCCGGTCTGAGAGTTATTAGCTTTTTCGTCCCAGGGGCCCGGTTGGTTTTTAAGGCAAAACCAACCCGACCGTACTTCACCTGCGTCCAAACCTCGGGCGGAGTATGCCAAAAGATCCGTCTCACTTAGAGGAATTCAACGAAGTCGACGACACGTCAATCGGACGTCCGAAGCTCAAGATATGAGTGTTTCCGCTCCGAGGGCCCGGTTGGTTTCGTGAACGAACCAACCCGGCCGAACCCAAAGTTTCCCGAAACCTTGAGTGCGATATACCGAAACGACCGTCTCGATCCAAGGATCGCATCGCCGCTGACTGCGCGTCGTTCGGAGGCCCGTAGCTCAAGTTATGGGCAAAAGACTGAAAACGGTCCGAAGACGGGGGGTCCGGGCCCGGGCCGACCCGGCCCGACCCCCCCCCCCCCCCGGGTCGACCCGACCCGACCCGGCCCGACCCGGTCCAACCCGGCTGGACCCGGTCCGGTCCGGCCAGGGCGCGGCCCGGCTCGGCTCGGCCGAGCGGCCGAGCGTGGCAGCACCGCGGGGCGCCGCCCCCGCGGGATGAGGATGTTGCGGCCCTCGAGGGGTCGCGCTGGACATCAGCGGACGCGGCTTCTGTCGCGTCCCGTGCGGGGGAGCCGGACCCGCGCGGCCGTGGGTCTGCTGGCCGCCGCCGTCGCCGCCGCGCCGGCGACCCGCGCCGCCGGAGACTTCCACGGGCCACCGGAGTTGCTCCGGTGGTCCGTTTTCCTTCCCGTCTGCGTCGCTGCTCCTCCCGGGACCCGCTCTTCTCTGCGGAATCATCAAATCGCCATTGCGTCACGTTTTGTCGTCGCCCGCCAAATACGCACAACAACGAAGAACGACGGAGGGTTGTCGGGTCGTGTTCGTTTGGCCCGCACCCTCCGCGTTAGGCAATAACCGTTGGGAGGATTAATCGACACATAGAAAACATAACCAAAACAATTTTAATAAATTAAAATTGTTCTTATGATCCGGGTTCTTTTATCTTAAAAGAAACAATCATGGGAAATAAGGATTGTTCTCAAATAAAAACCCCTACCTCGTCAAGTGTCGCACGCGCGTTCTTCGCGGAATTGATTGTCGCGGAAGGAGGCGATCGTCGCGTCGCGGAAGGCGTCGCGTCGTCGCGGAAGGGCGTCACGTCGTCACGGAATACGGTGCGCGTCGACGAACTCCGAGGTTCAAGAACATATAGATTTAATTAATAATAATTAAATCCATATTGTTGTTTTAAACCACAAGGAAATTCAAAGAACCGCAATCTCTCACCTCAACGGATGATCGAAGATTTTGTTGCGGATTAAGGAACGTCGCCGAAGAACGTCGCGGGAGAGGAAACGTCGGCGTCGCGGCACACGGCGTCGCGTCGTCGATTTCCGCGGGTTCGGCGTTCTTCGTCGGAGGTCGGCGTTCTTCGCGTTCTTCGCGTTCTTCGCGAAGGAGAATGAAGAATTCTTGGTTTCTGTCAAATCCTCTCAACGAACATTTTTTCAGAAGTCGTGCGTTGGTCTTATTTTATTAATACGCCAACGGATTGAAAACAGGTTAAGAAACGATTAAATTAAATCATAGAATTAATTCAACGAATAAAACCGTCCAATTAATTCAACGAATAAAACTGCCCAATTAATTGGTGCGTTAAGAATTTAAGAAAACGCGTCAGTTGACTTTCATAAAGACGGGTTTTCGCGGGTGCGTTACTTAGCGGAAAGAAACGGTGGGGCTCGTGCGGGCCCCACCTCACAAATATCCTACCAAGATGGTAGGATATTTCTGGATAGCACCCTATCCGCATCAACTCAGCTTAAGTTGCTTTAAGTGGATTCCAAGCGGCTTAAGTGAAATAAAATAAAGTTTGTCGTATAATTTATTTTATTTCTTAACTTTAAGCCCAAAAATTAAAAACCATACCCGAGCAAACACAACTCCAGAAGAGGCGTTTCTAAGAAAATATCGGCGCTGCGATTCCATCGGTGCCCTCAGATTTCAATTCCGGACACCGGTTCAAAAGTTAGAAAAAACTCGCTCGTCCGTTCACTGAACGTACCCGAGCCAAACTTCGGAAAATGATTCCGGGCACACCGGGCCTCGAAATCAGGTGCCGTCAGAAACTGCGTTCTTGTAAAATTCCAAAGAAAATTAAGAAAAAAATTTCCTTGAAATTTACGGGTCTTTACACAAAGGGTAACTTGTTTCAGGTTAGAGAAGTACAAAACTCATATTACTTGATCATGAATGAATAAAATCAGTTGTGGCATAAAAGGTCAGGATATATGTGTCAGAGAAACATGAGAAAGTTATCAAAATGAGAGTGTTTGTGGTATTACTGATATGTCAAGAAGAAGATATTAGTGTTACACTATTTTTCAGAAGGAAAAGACTACAAACTTTGTGCATAAGAAAGTTGATATTCATTCAACTCAACCCCTAGAACTTATCCATTCTGATATATATGGGCTAATGAGAAAAAAATCAACTCACAGATATAAGTACTTCATTTCTTTCATTGATGATTTTACTCGCATTACTTGTGTTGTGTATTTAAAACATAAGTCAACTGCGCTGAAAATGTTTAAAAGTTTCAAGATAAGTGTTGAGAAGGAATGTGGGTATTATGTGAAGAAGTTGAGAACTGATAATGGTGGTGAGTATAAGAATGAATAGTTTATAAGTTATCTTGAAAAATATGGAATTCAGCATGAGTTCAGTATGCCATACACACCACAACAAAATGGTGTTTCTGAAAGGAATAATAAGAGTTTGGTTGAAATGGGGTGTACTATGTTACTTGAACATGGTCTTTCCCTTTACTTATGGAGGCAAGCTATGAGGATAGTTATTTATGTTCAGAATCGATGTTTCTACAGGCCAAGTTCTGATATAACTCCTTATGAAATTTTTTATGAAAAAACTCCAAGTTTGAAACACTTAAGAGACTTTGGGAGTCTCTGCATCATAAAGAACAGGGGTGGAATCCTTGGAAAGTTTGATCAAATGGGTGGAGATGGAATGTTTCTTGGTTATGCTCTGGAAGGAAGAGGATATATATATGTTCCAACAAAGCAACTAGAAGATTATTTGAATCTGTTGATGTGAAAGTTATTGAAAATACTGTGGAAGATGTGCCACAAACACATGCATATTATGAAGATGGAGTGGATGGAAAATTTTCTGATAAGGATGCAAGCAATTGTAATCCTACACAGGAAGAAGAATTGGGCTCAGCCATCTGTAGTGATGATGAAAAATTTCATACATCTCATTCTAGGTTGAGGAAGCAAGTGGAAGCTCAAAACATAATTGGTGATCAACATCAAAAGGTTCAAATAAGAAGAACATCAAAAGTTATTACATGTACTTCTTTGTATTCAAAATTTGAGCCAAAAGTTGTGAAAGAAGCTTTTTGAGCATCTGGAATGGGTTCAGGCTATGAATGAAGAGTTGGATCAAATCGAGAAGAATCATATTTGGGAACTCATACATAAGCCAAATGAAAAAAAAAGTTATTGGTACAACGTGGGTGTTCTGAAACAAGTTTAATGAAGATGGTAAAGTGGTAAGAAACAAAAAAAAGGTTAGTGTGAAATGGTTACTCACAGATTTAAGGCATTGATTTTGATGAGACTTTTGCTCCAGTGGCAAGGTTAGAAACAATTAGAGTCTTTCTTGTTATTGTCGCATAACGAAGTTACAAGATTTTTCATATGGATGTAAAATCAGCATTTTTGAATGGTGAACATGGTGAAGAAGTTTATATTGAACAACCATGTGGTTTTATTATTGGGAAGGATGAAAGTTATGTGTTAAAGTTAAAGAAATCATTGTATGGGCTAAAGCAAGATCCAAGGGTGTGGAACTCCAAATTGGATACCTGCTTAAGAAATATGAGTTTTAAGAAATAAAGGGTTGATAATAATTTGTACATAAAAGAAAATCGGGAGTTTTCGATCATTATTATTGTTTATGTTGATGGAATTATCATTGCTGAGAATGATGAAAGAACCTGTTAAAGATTTTCTAAAGAGATGAAAAAGTTGTTTGAGATGTTCATGTTGGGTGAAATGAAATATTTTCTTGGGTTACAAATCTCATAAAAAAAGAAACATGTATTTCTTTCTCATGAAAAGTATGCTAAGGAACTTCTTAAGAAGTTTAGCATGGAAAATTTGAAACCTGTTTCCACACCAATTTCAGTGGGGACCAAGTTGACTAAAGTTGGAGAAGGTAAAGAAGTTGACTCTAAAGAGTTTAGGAAGACGATTGGAAGTCGTGCAAGATTCCAAAGTGCTCCAAAAGAATCACATCTATTGACTGGAAAAATAATTCTCAGATACATCAAAGGCACAACAGATTTCGAAATCAGATATGACAACTCAGAAAGAATTAACTTGTTTGGGTATTCAGATGATAAGAGGGCCGGAAGTATTGATGATAGAAGATCCACATCTGGTGGAGTTTTCTTTCTGGGGAAAAGTTGTGTAAGTCGGCATACTAAGAAACAAAATTCAGTAACTCTTTTCATGGCTGAAGTTGAGTATCTTTTCGCCTATGTGGATGAAGACTTGGTTAGAAGACTAACTTGTTGAAGTAAAGTTACCCTTACTCTTAGGTTGTGATAATCAGAGTTTCATCAACCTTACAAAAAACCTGGTACAACATTCTCGTTCAAAACATATAAATATCAAGTATCACTTCATCAAAGAGCATGTGGATAAAAATGAATTGAAGCTGAAGTATGTTCCTACATCGGAACAAGTTGCTGACATATTCACAAAACCTTTACCGAAGGAAGCATTTCTCAAACTAAAGTTGAACATTGGTGTCCAACCTCCTTCTATTCAATGTTGAGGTATGTGTTTTTGTCCCCTCTCTCGTCTAGTCCTTGGATAATGTTGTAAAGAGAAGGAATTTTTCATAAATCTATCCATTTATATGTGCTAAACCTTTTAAGAAATCATGTGTAGGGGGTTGTTGGTAAGCTATGAACTCAGCATGTAAGTGTGTGAACTACAACAATTTTTTGAAGTGGTTGTAGGAAAATTTGTTTACGAGAAACTAAAATAAGTGAACCAAGAAGTGAAGAAAGATGTGAAGGAAAGTTGGAAAGCAAAAGAAGTTTCACGAGTCACTATTTTTGGACAGCATGGTTTTGCTATCAATGATTATTGTTTCCTACAATAAGTTAGCTCGCATAGGCTTAGAATTGTTGATAAGTGATCCATTTCTTGGGGTTACAAAGTTCAGTGATTTATGAACCTTGGTTGACAATAAAATCCAAAGGGGATATTGTTGAGACCAAGTTAGCTGGATGTGTTTTTGGAAGCTGAAAGAAGTTTGTGCTGACTGTTTTGCATTGTATTGTCTTTTGTTGTTAGAAAAATAAAATCACATTACATTGTAAATTTTAGTGATCGAATGAAAAGAATGAAAGGTTACAAAGTAATCAAAAAAACAGATTCATTTTTTATAAGAAGGTTTTTGGGTATCAGTTTTCTGGATTTTTTTTTGAAATATGTTGTTTTTCAGACTCACTATGTGTCTAAAAAGAAAGTTTTGATCGATATGATAAAGTTGTATTGAATTTTTAACGTCTCCGTACTAAATCTGATGATGCTTTTCTGACCTTGGAGTTATCATAAACCATAAGTAAACTGATATACTTGTGATCCAAGACATATGAAATAATGGGGGAGAATATGCTGAAAGGATGAAAAGTTATAGAACTTTCCAATGTCAGTCAGACGATGCTATGCTGATCCTTATGCTCTCAAATTCATAAAGAAGTCGTGATTACAAGCATAAGTTTGTGGATGAAGAAAGTCTATGAAGTCAAGTTTTCTGATCACAGTTCATCGATGTGAGACCACCAAACACAAAAATTGTTTGAAGGCAGGGAAGTTTGTTTGTAACATGAGAAGACAAAGATCCTAGATTTCAGTCGGACCAATAAGCCACGAGATACAAATCATCGGAGAAGGAAGATTGGAAGTCGCTGAAGTTGAAGATTGTTTAGCTGCTGAAATTAATCCATCGAACTCAAGGTGCCACTGATCCATCAGAGGCAAAATTGTTTTAAGAGGAGATTGTTGGGATTTGTTAAATTGGGAGATGTTGAGACCGATCAATCGAATGAAGATCAACAATGTAGTCAACCATTTTCATCAGGTTGAGTTGTTTTTTCAATTTGGTTAAGAGAAAAAGAACAAAAGTGTTTGTTTCTCAAGTGGGTCAAGACTCATCAGACTGGAACTGATACTGATCCATCAGAGTGAGACAGAGACCGATTCATCAGACGTGGTCTGACACCGATAACTTCATCGGACACAGGATCATATGTCAGAGGAAAAGAATAAAATGAGAATTGTTTGAAGAGTTTGTGAAAGTGTTTGTCAAAGGGGGATTTGAAGCTGTTGTTGAAGTGATTCCAAGAAGTTTTGATATCTTTAAAAGTTGTGACAGTGTTTATGGAAGAATGGTATCAATGTCATCTATTTACAAGTGGTCATCATAATGAGAAGTCTTCATCTCTAATGTATTAGCAAGTGGGTCAAGAAAATCACAGTGACCATATGTTTCCATCGTAATGAAGAAACATCGGAACAACAATTGGTATTTGACTGAAGAATTGTTAAAAAGTTTGAAGTGAGCTGAATATGTGAGAAGGTTCGAGAAGGTTCGAGAAGAATCGAGAAGAGTTGAGAAGCGCTGAAGAAGTCAAAGATGATGTTAAAATGAAAATGAAATTCAAAGTTAAGGAAATTTCGTTGAGCAGGAAAACGAAAGTAAATTCCCGCTCATTCCTCTCCTGGTGCACCTATAAAAGGAAGAGAGTACATTGTACTTTCTAATGGATCAGAACACAATTCACATGCGGACGAAGAGAGAGAAGTTTTGAAGTTTTGGTGAGAAGAAGTTTTCGAGCAGAGTTTTACTGAGCAACATCTCCAAACAGAAGAAGCATGGGGGTGCATAGTAATTAGTGTTACCAAATCGGATCGAGAAATCGAGTGCAGATTTCTGAGGGAAGAAGAAGTGGTTCAAAATTGTTTCCAAGGTATTTTGGAAGACTTGTGTTTTTCGGATTGGGCAATCGAACTAGGAAAGTGAAGTTCTTACCTGTTGTTGGGTAGGAAAGTGAAAAATTGTTTTGATAATTATCAAAATTGAAAGTTGAAAAGGCATCACAATAACTTGTTTTGAACCAATTAGTGAAGGTTTCATTACTTGTTACAAAAACTTGTATTACATCATTCGTGTTAGATAAAGCACATGCACTGTTGTATTGAACATGGTAATACACAAGTGTAAGAGTATATTTTACTTGTTGTATCAACACAAAAGGATTGTTTTCTAATAGATTGTGTGGTATTGGATTGTTTCCAAACCATATCAAGGACATACCTACTTTTATTGTGTAGTGAACCTTGTAAATACTTATGTTCCTATGGATTGTGATTGTTTTGTTTTCAGCAAAGTGATAAATCTTTAACAGGAGCTGAAGGTTGTTTCAAAAGAAAAGAAACTTAAAAGAAAAAAGATATCACTGATTCACTCCCTCCCCATCTCAATGATACATTGATCATGGCTGAGTAATATCAAAAACCCTTAAGAAGCTTCTAGGGAGATGGATTTGGAATCTTTGAACATAGATGATCCGACCAATCCTCAATAGAAACCTAAGCATTGGAAGAAAGATTGGCATCCATGTAAGAGTGGACTTTGGAATATGGGTAAAAGGTAAACTGTTTTTGCTGGTTACCAAAGATTGGATGGCACTTGGAGAGTTTCTCATTGTGGTTTGTTTGAGACTTTGTTGATATGATGTTTTTGGCGGTTTTACTGGCCAAAACATTTGACATTGCAACCACTTATATCATTTTAACTTTTTGTTTAAAAAGGATCATGGACTTGGTTTTTCAGGCTCATGAATCTAACTACTTCAAATTAATTATATTATTATTTATTGTAATTTAATTACATTATTAATAAGTATTAATAATTGTTCATTTGATTGCTAATTTTATTATTAATTACTAAATACTCTTTGGCCCTCAAGGGTGCAGCCTAGTGGTTGTGCCTCTGCGGGTCTCGCATGAAGTCTCATGATCGAGTCTCCCCGAGTACTTGTAGGCGCCGTAAGATTCTATGTTTATTTATAATTCCCCTCACAGAACTATTATAATAATCACTAATTACTCTTTGATAAAGGTCGAGCATAGAACCCGGATGCCGAGATTCCTACCCCTCTTATGAAAAGAAAAGAAACAAGTATAGGGGATGATGATTTACAAGACATATTCAGCCACCCAGCTCAAACACAAGAAGAAAAAACAGAACCCTCAAAAAAAGATGAAATATCCCGGTGAAACAAGCCTGCATTCCATGTAAGTGGAATATAAAAGTTGCTACAATGAAACCAAATATGAGCACCAGCAACCTCCATTAAAAGTTAAAAGATAACCACAAAGCCGAGTAGTTTCCTGAATCCATCATCTTTTCAGAACCACTAACAGAAATCTAACCAGAAATCAGTGTAAAAGACAAGCTGGACTGATGTAAGTTTTGATCATCCAGTAACCAATCAAACAAATGATAAAAGGAACAGCTTCAAAAGAGTGTTAAGATAATTACGAGCCACTCAGAATCAATAATTTTATCGGTTACCCATATTTTGTAAAGAGACTTTACTACCTCAACCTTGAGGTTGTCCACCTATTCTCTAATAAGTTTTTGGCTTTTCTATGGATTTTCAAGGTCTTCAAAATCTATTTCCAAAGCATCTATATCAGTTTACTCAAGCCGTTCTCCTATTTTAGAACAAGGATGCTCCTCTTATTTATGACAGTCTCGGTCAGTAGAATTCTCTGTTGGGTCAAGACTAGCAAAAGAGTTAAGAGGTGGAAAATTGAATTTTCTGCCTACTATCCATTCACTCCTCCAGCTTGCTCTTGATGGAGGAGGCAATGATTTTATCCCTCTTTGAATGGTCTGATGATGCTCCATTTTTAGAATCTCACTAACATTGAGATGAAGAAGCAGCTATACCCAGGAGTTCCCAAATCATTTCCATGGTCATTGACAATTATTGCATTATCCTGCTGCTCAGAACCAACAAATGGAATACCCATGTCCACCGCCCCTATTCTGTACGTATTATAACCGAAACTATAATCCATCACATTAGATGTTTCCTAATCCTGAGTGCTTTTAACTACACCTTTAACCGAGGCATGTTGACCTCTAACAGCTTCAGGCTCAATAAGCCTTCTTTGAGCATCATTTTCACTAGAATTAGATCCAAAATATTTTGAAATAGAGGGAGAAACTGTCACTGAATTTTTTACCTAATCCCCCTTAGAGACATCAGTGTTAACACTTCATTGGAGCTTTCATTGGAAGAGCTCTATAGGCCATTTTTTATGATGCCAAATCCCGAGGGTTAATCACTGCTCCTTTGTTCATGATCCGTTGGTATTTAACAGTCTCAGGCTCAGTCACCCTACTTTGAGAAGTATTTTTAGAGATTAGATCCAGTGCCATTTGAAGAACCTGCCACAAACTTCATGAGGTTGAATTTCCTGTCTTAGACCTCCTTAGAAACTGCAAAACTGCCCACAAACTGTGCTGGAGCTTGCTTAGGAGTTCTAGATTCATCCTCATCTGCCTCACCTTATTTAATAACAGGAGAAATTCTAAATTTATGAGATACAGGGGAAGAGAAATACTTCCTAGACTTCATTTTAGAATGGGAAGCAGCAACCATCTTCATTTTTCCTTTTCCTTTATCATATATCAATTTGCGCTCCTACCAAATATCATGATTCACACTAGCTTGTGCAACCAATTCACTGTTAGTCTGACCATTTTTAGATTCATTATCAGATAGATTTACCTATATACCCTTAGTGCATCCCTGAAGGAAACCCCCGCAAGCAAGGTCTTGCTTTCATCCTCCAAATCAAACCAAGACCCAGTATGCTTCTCAAGATTATTAAAGGCCCCTGCCCCCGCCTGATCCCTAGCAGAGGAAGACTCAACTTCTACATGACCATCCATGAGGACTTCCTTATGATAATTCTTAGTGACAGTCAATTTCGTATGCTCAGTGCAATCCATTTGACCCTATAATAGATTAGGCTCAGTAGAACTTTCATTTTCATGAAAGTGAGCAGCCACTGAATCAGGAGGCCCATGTCTCAGCCTAGTATTAGCCTCATCAACAGCTAATTGAGTACCACATGGAGGCCCAAGTTTAGCTTCTTGATCATTAGACCTATTCGGCTTTTTCTTCCTTCTACAGGTCCTCTCACCGTGTCCTTCTAAGGAAAAAAAAGAACAAGTTGAATCTCTGCAACGATCCTCCTTTGAGTACCCAAAGGATTAAAAGAAAACACAGAAAGGAGGGATGTTTTCATACTTAATCTGAAGATCTATGTCATCCTCGGTGGTTGACAAAACAACCCTATCAACAAAAATGAAACTAAGACCGATTTCAATAAGGATTCTAGCAAAGTATCCAAATTTAGCAACCTCAGTAGCTCTGTCCATTTTAATGGGCATACTAATGGTAGAAGATACATCAAATAGAATTCATGGATGCCACAAAATCAAGTTCAACCCAATGATTTTAACCCAAACATCCTCCCATGTGTTCTTAAGATTGAAGGGATTAAAATGGAAATCCCAATCCCGTATTGTTAGCATACCTGGCCTAAGGGCAATGAAACCATGGCCCCAAGCTCATCGCTTAAGATTTTCAGAGGGAAAAGGGATGTGGTAGAAACCCTTACCAAATGGGATGCATCTCCAATTCGAGAAACCTCAAATAGAAGATAGTCGGCTATCCAATTCATTTGTGCTCCGGGGCTTCCCACCAACAGGAAAAACCAACCGCGCTGTGACCGAGACCCTACAAATTTGCAACCTATCCTTGAATGCATCCTAATTTTCAACGACATGAGTTGTAGATCCCCTTCGCACTACATGCTCTGGAAGGGAATTCTTGGGCAAAGTGAAATGACGCCTTTTGATGTCCTCTTCATTGGAGAAACGAGTGTGAGCAAGCGTGTGATCATCCTTAACCTTTTTTGAAGCAACATCCAGCCAAGTCGATTCAAAAACCTTACCTCCAGCCAAGAGATCGAATGCGATATCATGTGGAAAATCCATGTGTAGCCAAGAACATCGCCGCTCGAGAGCTCCCAGTCCCTGATCATCCCCCGCCCCCCAAAAAAATCACTAATCGCTCTTTAATTATTATAATAATAATTTTTAATAATATGCTTGAATTATTAATTAATCTGTTGTTTTTTATTATAAATTATATGATTAATTTAATTACTAATGTAATTAATCATAATTAATTATTACATTATCATCATATTATTAATTTAATTATTGTACCTCTTTGAAGCGACCTTTTGAGTAAATTGTATTTGTTGTCAATAAAGATTCAGATGATTGAATTGATGTGAAAATCATGTCAATATTTGAGTGATGAGAAGTTGAGTATTAAAAAAAAAGAGGAGAGTTGTGATTTGTTATTTGGTATTGAGTATTTTGTCTTGACACTTAGAATTTTGTAACTCTTTTTTTATAGGAGTTTTCTAAAAATATATACCAACCACCTAGCCAGTCAAAGAGACCTCGTACCGTGGGCAAGAGAGTCAATCGAGCCATCCAAGGTGGCAGTTGAGCATACTGATGGTCAAGCCTGCACCGAGGCCAGGTGGGTGCATAATGTCCATAGGAATGTGCATGGGTGAGTGCGCATGCAGGTGGGTCGGTGGGCCAGTGCAAGGAGACATGGCCCATGAAGCCCGTGTGTGTGATGGTGTGTCCGGGTGCCGACCCCGGTGTCGGCTCGAGAGATCAGTGAAACGAGATGAATTATTTAGAAGAGTGAGACTAAATGGAATTTTGATGTGGGATATCGTGGCGCGCGGGTATTGTAGCTCCGCTTAAAATGATAAAAATAAACGTGGGTCGTTTGATCTGTTTTATTTGAGATGTCCAATCAAGGTGCCAATGTTGTCTTCCACCTTCGGCCATTGAGGGTTTATGTACTCTAAAATTATTGCATGTCGTAATGTCCGGTGATTGAACTGAACTCTTGCTAGCCATGGCGATGATCAAATGAGATTGTATGAAACTTGAGATGGCTTACTCAAGGTTGTTGAAGGAAGATAGCAGTAGCAATGTGTTCAGAAGGTGCATCGTGTTCGAATGAACCAGTGGCAGTGAGAAGACCATGTGCTTGATTGCATGATGAAGTGATGGATATTTTCAGATCACACAGTCAAAGGAAGTATAAATGCATTCATGAAACATGAAGGAAGATACAATTTGCCATACGTATTGCAAAGACGATGATTTATCGAGACGCGTAAGTGTACCACATGAGTTAAGTCAATGTGAGCTAAGTCAGTGCACACAAGATAAGTCAGAGGGAGTTGTTTATAAATACCCCTGAACGAGCTCATTTAAAGGGATAAGTTTAACAAGAATTTGAGAGCTGAGACCGAAACAGAGTAGAAAAAACGCTCTATATTCACGAAGAGGGTTTCGTGCGTCATTATGCCATTCTTTCTAAAGCCTTTGCGACCACACGAAGAAAGATCTGGTACCGTGAGCTCATGTTTGTGTAAATCTCATTCACCTAGTCGTGCGAAGATACTTGAAGGTTCCTGGTATAGCGAAAGTGCCTTGGTGGGCGTAGAATGAATAAAAGATTGCCGATTCAGTGGATTATTCAAAATATTGTCAATGATGTGAATGCCATGACCAACAAAATTTTTCCACTGAATATTGACATAAAGAAAACCCAGAACCCAGGGAGGATCTTTGAATTTAAATTTATAATTAATTTATTTAATATCAGGAGAAATGATTACACTGTCTAAGGAACTTTCTCTGATGATGATGTTAATCTTCTGAAAAACCTTTCTTGGATTACATTCGTTGCATTATGAGGATCCAATAGAATCCCTCTATGATTGATCCACACATGCTTCTTTGATCTCCGAGCAATGCCAATTGATTTCCAGGTACTAGCGTGGAGAATCAATTATCTTGTGTGGTTCATGTTGATTGCTTGTAATTCATTCGATCTTGAAGGAATCTCTCTAGCGCTTCTCGTTCTTGAGAGGAAGATAAGAAGAGGATGAGATAGAGAATTTTGTTGTGCACAACGATTCTCAAATCTCAATTAACCCTACACAATAGACAAAACCATCTATTTATAGAGCTATAGTTTATGTTAAAATATCATTTAATTGCATATCAACCCTTAAATAATATTATAATCTCAGTCAAACTCTATGCCACATATTATTATTATTATTATTATTATTATTATTATTATTTTATGGCTTGCACTAACTGGCGTGATGATAAATAATATTTATTGGCTTGCAAATAAATATTAATTACCAGACATGATATTGATCTTCTCTAACTCCTCAACATTTATTGAATACCTGAATAAACATTTAATTAAATATTTCATTCATTAGTAAATATTTTAAATTGATAAAACATGAATAAAATCATTCCTTGATCTTGATAATAATATTTATTCCATTAATTAAATTCAAATAAAATTTAATCGAGATCAACAGAAGCACTTAGTGTGTGACTCTGTCTGATTCTTTCTCGTTGACATTAAGCGGGCTTTCCTAAAGTCCAAAATTACTATCTAGCAATGGGTCAAGGCACCCAAGAGAAAGAACTTAATGTCGCAACATTGACAACCACGTACAAAAACTCATTGTGTAATATAATCTCTTTATCTCAATATCTCATCAAGCAAGTTTCACATCATTGTCATCAACCTATATGCTTGATAATTCTTTCTTTGACTATCTAAAATTAATACATCGTTACACCATGACCATATAATTTAATGTGATGGTTCTATTCCCATCAAAGGGTCAAGATATCAACTTTCATAAATATGGAAGAGAAAAATCGTTCATCGACTTATTCATTAATAACACACCACTCGTGATGCACCCAACATATCCAAATTCACCATAAATTGTATCATCATGGTTTATTAAATATATCTAAGTGTGTGAGTCATAATATGAATTAATAATAATCTTAATGTTTAAGGACCATTACACACACTCACAAATAGGAATATTCGATGTCACCAAAACATACGAAATTCCTACTGGTGGGTTTGTTCTCATAATCTTATATCTTAGAGATTACCAAGTGCAAACTTCATGAGAAGAAGTCGCATCCGCTTATGAGTACTCAAACATGACAACCACATTCTATTTGTTCTTTCATAGAACAGTATCTGATTGTAGAACTATGTTTAAGAATATTGTCATAGCATTTCAAGGTTCTCATTATAGCGAGGAAATACTACGACCTTATTAATGTGATAGATACTCTAATACATTATTACATTAAAGTCATGCAGAATAATGAATGATATATAACAATTTATTTTATCACTATTAAAATCCTCAAATATACATGTAACCAAAGTACAAACAATTGGTCCTATGACACCAACTCCAACAAACTTCCACATGGACTAGAGCCAACTACCTATGACTTTCAGTCCGCTATACCTCACATGACAATCATGTTTCTGCTAAGTCGTGTCTTATTCAAGGGGTCCTCCATGTTGCCTTCCATGGAAATAATTCTCACTACAACCTTACCTCTCTGAGAAAAATATCTTAAGAGGTGATACTTCCAAAGTATATGCTTCGTCCTCTGATGTGACATTGGATCCTTAACAAGGGTCACTGTTTCAGTATTATCACAATAGAGTGTGATATAATATTTACTACTAGGTACCATGTTGAGCTCTTGGATGAATCTATGTATCCATATTACTTATTTAGTTACCTTAGAAGCTTCAATATACTTGGACTCTATTATAGAATATGTGAACACATCCTATTTTGAGCTCTTTTAGCTCACAACAACTCCATCCAAAGTGAAGATGTATCCCATTTGTGATTTCATATCGTATTGATCTATTTTGAAACTAGAATATTCATATCCAATGATGACTAATTCATCATCTCCTCTATAGACCAGGAATATATCTTTAGTATGCCTCATATACTTAAGGGTGGTTTTGAATTCCATCCAATGGAGATCACCCGGGTCAGCTTGATATCTTCCTACCTCACTTAAGGCATAGGCGACATCTTGACTAGTACATAACACAGAATACACGACTGATCCAATGGTTAACGTGTATGGAATCCATGTTATCCTTTGTCTTTTCTTATGTGTCTGAAGACACATTTTCCTGGAAATATGGATTTTGTGGGACACTGGAAACAATTTCCTCTTTGATTGTTCTATACTGAATCTCTTCAGTATCTTGTCAATATATTTACCTTGACTTAGGTCAAGAAGTCTCTTGGATATATCACAATGGATCTTGATCCCAAGAATATATGTTGTCTCACCTAAGTCCTTCATGGAGAAGAAATTATTCAACTAGGATTTAACAGATTGTAAGACTGATATTTCATTTCCAATAATTAATATGTCATTAATATATACTATTAATAAAGCGGTAACACTCCCACTAAATCATTTTTAGATAGAAGGCTCACATTTGTTCTTTATGAAACCAAATTTTGTTATGGAATCATCAAATCAAATGTTCTATGACCCGGATACTTGCTTTAATCCATAAATGGATCTTTGCAATTTGCGCACCTTGTTGGCATCCTTTGGAGTCACAAACCCTTCAGGTTGTTCCATATAGACATCTTTCTAAAGGTTCCCATTAAAGAAAACTATTTTGATATAAATTTTTCAAATCTCATAGTCATGGAAGGCCATAATAACAACTAAAATTTTGATTAATTTCAGCATAACAACTAGTGAAATGGTTTTACGTAGTCAATGTATTGACACAATTTAAACCCTTTTTCAACCAGTCATGATTTATAGGAACTAACTTTCTCATCCATGTCCAGTTTCTTCTTGAATACTCATTTACAAAAAATTGGATTTACATCCATGGAAGGATCTACCAAAATCCGTAACTGGTTTTGGTATATGAAATCCATTTCAAAATTCATGGATTCTTTCCTCTTGTCAACATCTATTCTACATATTGATTCCTTTTAGGTTATAGGATCATTATTATCAATTAATAATGATTTACCATCCTCAATGACTAGAAAAATATATTGTTTTGGTTCTTTAATATCTATTTTACTCCTATGTAGTATTTGTGTCTCTGGAACATCTTCTTACATGGGGCTTTGTGGAATTTATTTCTATTCCAACTCTTATATATATTGAGAATGGACTTTATCAAAGTCTATCTATCTCTCACACTATCTCTTTTAGAGATACGATTATTCTCAAGGAATATGGGATGTATATTAACCACAACCTTTTTTCTGAAGGACTGTATAGGTATCATCCTATTGTTTCCTTGGGATATCCTATAAAGATACACTTTGTGTATCAAGGTACAAGTTTGTTACCTAAAGAGGCCTTAAAATATAATTTATATCCCCATATATGTAAGCATAAAAACACAAGTTTCTTTTCATTCCACAATTGGTATGGAATACCCTATACTGCTTTAGTTGGCACTCGATTTAGTATGTATGTTGTTGTTTGTAACATGTGTTCCCAAAAGGATAATGGAAGACTCACATAACTCATCATTGATCTCACCATATCCAATAAGGTATGGTTCCTCCTTTATCTTACACCGTTCCACTGAAGTGTATAATGAGGAATGAGTTGTGATAGGATCCACTAGTGTAAAAAAGATTTACCACGTCGGCGTTTTTTACATTGGTTATATATAACCAATGTGTAAAGCTGTAAAAATCTGATTTATCATGTCAGTTATTTTATAACCGATGTGATAAATTAACAAGAATCGATTTATAATGTCAGTTATTTTATAACTGATTTACAAAATACCGCGATTTGATTTATCACATCGGTTATTTTATAACCGACGTGATAAATTCAATCTCAGCGCTTTATCACATCGGTTATAAAATAACCGAAGTTATAAATAATGATTTATAACGTCGGTTATTTTATAACTGACGTGATAAAATATTTTCTACATCGGTTATTAAATAACCAATGTGATAAACATAAAAAAACAGTTTATCACATCGTTTATTAAATAACCGACATGATAAAGCTTTTAAATGATTTATTGGTCCTTGTATTCTATCATTCTGTTTTCTTCGATTGGGCGACCTACGACTCATCTCTCTCGAGTGAAAAACCTAGAAAGGATTATTCAAAGTCGTTCCCTCCAACCTCGTTTTTCCAACATCATTCATCATCTTTATTATCACCGGATCTATTAGGTCGACTCGCAACACTCAAGTAATCCTTACACGCCTCTGTTTTATTATTTATTTTTCATGATGCCTTAAATTTATGTTTTGAGATATTATTTTTCTATCATTGTTCTTGCTATTATGGTAAGTTTCATAGTGTTATTTTATACCATGCTAAGTTATTTTCTGGTGAAATAAACCATGGGAGTGATATAATGCAAGTTCTATGATTTTTGTTACTACCATGTGAATTCTATCATGTCTGTGTGCGTGTACTTCCATGTGTGTGCTACCAGGAAATCATTATCATGCAAGTTCTGCCCCCACCCCCTGGACACCTCACCACAATGGACAACCCCCACCCCCTTGGACAACCCCTCTGGACACCCCTTACCCCCTTGGACTTCCCCCACCGCCTGGACAACCCCCCACCCCCTGGACATCCCCAACCCCCTTGGACAACCCCCACCCCCTGGATAGCCCCCACCCTCTGGACACCCCTACCCCCTGGATGTCCCCCACCCCCTGGACACCCCTACCCCTTGGACAGTCCCCCCCTGGACAGCCCCCACCCCCTGGACACCCTCGACCCCCTTGGACAACCCCCTACCCCCTGGACAACCCCCACCCCTTGGACACCCCCACCCCTTGGACATCCCCCACCCCCTGGACAGTCCCCCACCCCCTTGGACACCCCCACCACTACAAATATGGCTTTTATCAGCACTAGAAAAGTGCATTAACAGTGATAAAAAAAGCGATGTTAATTGAGGCAAAGATGGGGGGTCCCTTTTATCAGTGCTCAAAAAAAGCGCTGATAAAAAGGGTTCTTTTATCAGCACTTTTTTAGCGCTAATAAAATGGGTGTTTTATCGGCACTTTTTAAAAGTGCTGATAAAAGTAAAAAAATAAAAAAAATAAAAAAAAATTATATTCGGGGGGGGGGGGGGGGGGGGGGCTTTTAACAGCGCTTGACCCCCCCCCCCCCCCCCCCATCAGCACTAGGTGGCCCCTCCCACTCTCATATGCTGCCCTTGCTCATGCGTCCCACACATGCACGTACAATTCCTTGCTTCCACCCGAACTCGAACCCGTGACCTCCCCCTCGTGCACATGCACCTTTACCACTAAGCCATTTCATTTTTTTTTCTATTTAATGATACATCTATTTATATATATATATAGTTATATTTATTTGTATATTAATATAGATTCATATTAATATAAATATATTTAGTTATATTAATAAATATATGTTTATTCATATATTGGTATATATATATTCATTCGTATATTAATATATATTCATATCTATTTATATATATATTCGTAGTTACAATTTTTTATCCGTATATTCATTTGTATATTAATATATATTTATAAGATTAGTTTTAAATACATCTATAAAATATTTTTTTATGTGTGTTTATAAATAAATAAATACATACATATATACATATATACAACACACACACACACATATTTACGAATAAATGCATATATAAATGTGTGTATTTGAAAAGCCATATAATGTTAAAACGACCATAACTTCTAATATAGAAGCCCGTTTCAACTCCACAACCAGTAAAATCGAAGAAAATGAAACAATATTTGATATGATATGTGGTACAAGCCTAACAAACGTCCGGATCAGAAATTATACATGTTTGAATGTTAACAAATCGGGGTATCCCGACTAAAAACTCAGTTTTGGAGGCCTTCTGGGCCTTTTTTGGACTCGAAAAATGTGACAAAAGCTTCTCTTAAGTCATAAGCGCATAGAGCTCATCTCAGGCTTCAATTTGATATGTTGTCGAGGTCAGACATACACCCGGATCAAAAGTTATGGCCGTTTGAAGTTTGAGTTACATTTTCAACTTATTTAAGATCTTTTATTAATTGTTTTGATTTTTTGTGTCCTCAAATTTTTATTAAATGATTTTTAATTGATAATAATTAGCAAATTATTAATTAATTATATTTTTTAAAATATTGTAAATCCATTTTCACTAAATTTCTTATATATTATATGTAATAGTCTATTTATATGTATATTTAAAAAATATATATTATATTTATATCAATATAAATATACTTATATAACAATATATTATTTTTCATGAAAAATTATTTTTTTTGAAACATAAAATTTATCAACGCTAGGAAAAAGCGCTAATAAATCCCCCCTTTATCAGCGCTACTAAAAAAAGCGCTGATAAAGGGGTCCCCTTTAACAGTGCTAAAAAAGCACCGATAAGGGGGGGGGGGCTTTATCAGCGCTAAAAAAAGCACTGATAAAGGGTCCATTTTAACAGTGCTGATAAAAGGGTAGCGCTTCCCTTGCCCGTTTTTGTAGTAGTTCCCACCCCCATGGACAACCCCCACCCCCTGGATAACCCCCCATCCCCTTGGAAAACCCCACCCCCATGGACCACCCCACCCCACTGGAAAGCCCCCAGCCCCCTAGACACCCCCTTATACACCCAACACCCCTTGGACAGCCCCCCATGCCCTGAACACCCCCACCCCCTTTACAACTTCTGGAAGTCAGGAATAAGATGATGGGTACGGTGTTGCATGGTTGCTGGGTGAAGAGGGTACGCTGCTGGTTGCTGAGTGAAGAGGATATACCAATGGTTTCATAAACTGTTGCAATAGATTATAAACTAGAGAGTGTATGCCAATGGTTCTTGAACCATTGGTATACATATATCCCAACAGTTTCCATGAAACCGTTGGAATAGATTATATGATTGAAAATATGTATACCAACGGTTCTTGAACCATTGGTATATATATATCCCAAAAGTTTCATTGAAACCATTGGCATATATTAACTTCAGATAGTCTATATAGTTTTCAAATTACTCCACTTCAACTTATTTGGAGATAACCTCTTCATGGGAAAGCAAGTTCTTTTTTCTAAAGGATTTCCATTCTAAATTACACTTTCCTCTCACACCCTTTGACAAATTTTTCATGGGTTTTTTATCATCATCAGATAATAATTTCATTGGACACTTTCATCTCACACCCTTTACCATTGTTTAACATTATTACCATATTTACCATGTTTAATATTACGTAACTAAGTTCAGTTTTTCATTTTTTTACATTAGTATTGTAATATTTGAATTTTTATATTTGTGAACTAATGTTTTCTTTTTTGATTTGAAGGATAATGACAGATCAATCAATTGATCAACCATATGATTCTAGAGATGAGCATCATGATCATACCTCTAGGGAGGAACATTCACATGCTCTTGATGTTCCCCAATCTTCTTCATGTGCTCCCATAACAATAAAGAAGAGTTCAAGAGTTGGGAAACATGGCTACACATGTTTACCAAAATTATCACTTTCCTGTAGCCAGGACCAAAGGATACTCATTGAGTTTGATGACAATGATATTCCTAGAGTTCCAAATGAAAAAGATTTTAAGAGTTTTGTATCAACTCATGGTAAAAGAAAAGTAAGCATTTTGTATTATGATTAGAGAAGTGTGGACAAAGAGATAATATCACAGTTATGGGAGAAAATTTTGGTAAGAACGTTTTCTATTATTTGACTAATATTTAAATGTTTATAGTATAATATGTTTTACCTTTTCTTTATCAGATGACATTTTATATTCCTAAAACTGGAGGAGTTAGGAGGAAATGTTTATCGATGGATTCTAGGAGATGGAGGTATTTTAAATCAACCCTCACATATGATTTTATTTTTGGTCATAGGCAACATGATAGTCCATGTTATATATATCCTTTCATAGATGACACATGGAAACAATTTGTTGACAGTAGAAGAAAAGATTCATTTTTGGTAAGGGAAATGTAAACTATTATAAGTTTTATTATATAAATGATCTTATTAATGTTTTTTTAATGATTTCTTATTCTTAGTTTACAACAAACAATGGAATCTCATCAGTATATCCAATATAAAAATGTATACCCTCAAATTTTATCTCGGGGAGGGTATAGTTTAATGGAAGAACAAATAATGGTGGAAAAATTACAAAAACTTAGAACCGAGTCTTCAAGATCTGGAGAGGTTTCCCCTCCATCCCCTCCATCTAGACATGAAAAATGGAAGAGAGCTCGGATGAGAAGAAAGGGGAAATATCTTTTGGAAGAATCGATAATCGTAGATGAGAGGATTGTAAGATATTTGTTTTATTTATTTAAGTTAATTATATTCTTTATATAATTTAAATCATTAAAAAAATGTTTAATTAATTAATACATGATTCTCTTGAGGAGAAGTGCACACAGGGGGTATTTATAGTTGCTGGAAAGCAAGATATTTTATCTGCGCCATTGGGAAAGCCTGAACACCCCGGTCGTGTATGAGGATACCCGATGGGTGTATCGGTAAGAAAAGTGTTTCCACATTCTTTAACTTCTTCCATTGATGGTGTTTATAAAAAAAATAATCCTTGGAGGCTGAAGTTCATAATATCAATGCGACGGTGGAGTAAAAGATTAGAGCATCGGTACAGTCTATGTTTGCAGACATGCAAATACAATTTCAGAATGCAACTCCCACTCCTCCACCTCCCCCCTATAGACCCCATTATTTATCCTCTACCTCCACTAGCAGATACCATTCCCCCACCTCTAGACCCCATTATTTATCCTCCACCTCAGCCTAAAGACCCCATTTTTTATCCTGCTCCTCTACCATAACTTCATACTTATTGTGAGTTGTATGTTGATGATTCTCACCATCATATAGTTGCATATGGGCTGGTATATTGTATAAGAGATACAATTAATCATCAAAAGTTAGAGGTAGATCATCATAGGGTCACTATACAAGATATTATAGATATATCAGCTCGAGTACCATTACCTATAGATGAGGTGACAACAATTGGACATAGTATCAGTCACTTTTTAGTTTGGCTATCCAGACTTCTGTGACTTATTACCATAGAGGTATGTATATTATATATTTTATTTTATTTTTTTATTAAATTTGTTTTAACATTTGAAAACTAATATATTTTTATATTTAGTTACAAAAATACTTCAAAGGTAAAGAAATACTATATAGACAACAACAAAGACAAATGGGTATGACATCAAATACAGCTTCTAGTAGTCTTGATAGATTGTCAAGATATTAAAATTTGTTGGAATATCATTATTCATTTCCAATGGAAGATCATGTTTGTGGACGTGCAATAAATATGGGGATTTTGAAAAATGATATCATGGAGCTTTTTACTGGAGATAAGTTGGGCATCAACATGGTGCATATTTTTTCCATGTAAGTCTTAACACCTTTCCATGCATTATATTTATTAAAAATGTATACTTATGTTTGTTTTGTATTAGGTATCTTTATAACATGTGTGAAAAGAATGAGATGAAAAATGTATATAGATTCATAGACCCGCATTTCATTTCCCCTGAAGCACATTCATTGTATGAGGAACAAAGAACACTTTATATTGCTGAAAGATTTAAACAGAATATAATCACACAGTGTTGGATGATGCCTTTTTGTGAGAGGTATGAAACATATATTTGGAAAAGTGTTCATTATATTTTAACATAAAAAATCACTAACCTTAAATTTTATTTTATATCAATGATCATTTGATGATAGGTGTTTTTTGTCCAATGGATAAAACACTTTATTGGATATGCTTTGTCCATGGCGATCTGCGGGGAAGTTTTAAGAATATGTTGGAAAAGTGAGTTTCAATTTCTTAATAGTTGTTTATATTATAATGAATTTTAAATTTATCCCATTCATATTATTTTCTAACAGGGGATGGTCCTACTTTCGAAAAAACACAAAGAAAAAGAGTGCCAAGATCATATATGTAAAAGTAAAGGTAAATATCCATTTATAATTTGTACTTTTCAATGTATTACATAAAAATGATATTTTTAATTGAAACTAATTTAAATAGAATTTTCATGAACAAAAAGGCATCATCGAATGTAGATATTATATGTTAATATTTATGAATGAAATAATTACCACTGGAAAACTTGTGAAGTTTGACCAAGTAAGATTTCCTTATAAACTTTACCATAATATTTCATTTGATTTATTCATTATATATGTTAACTACTTTTTTTTAATTTATAGATATTTTATGAACCTCAACCCTATAGTTCTCAAGAGGTCAAACACTTACAAGTGGAATTGTCAAATTATTTTACAGTTTTGATTGGATTTTAGTTTGTTTGTAGTGTAAAATGTAATTTTTAATATTGTAATTATAATTGTGTATTTGGTAGTTGTTTTGGTTGGATTTAGGTTTTTTAGTTGAAATTTTAAGTTTTGAATGTTATATATGTGTATGTTTAATTTTTCTCTAGTTATTCTTATTTTGGTCTAGTTTTGATGTTTTTATGGTATGTATTCTGGTCTGGTTTTGGTCTGATTTTGGTTTGGTTTCTTCTTGTTTCATACTTTGGAAGAGCATAGTAATGGTTTCATGGGGGGTGTGGGTGTCCAGGGGGGTGGGGTGGGGGTTGTCTATGTGGTAGGGGTGGGGGTGTCCAGGGAGTGGGGGGGGCTGTCCATGGGGGGTGGGGTGGTGTCTAGGGGGTGGGAGGGTGTCCAAGGGGGTAGGGGGTGGGAGGGTGTCCAGGGGGTGGGTGGGTGGGTGGGGGGTGGGGGTGCCTAGTGGGGTGGGGTGATGTCTAGGGGGTGGGGATGTCCAGGGGGTGGGGGCTGTCCAGGAGGTGGGGGGTGTCTAAGGGGGTGGGCGGGTGTCTAGTGGGGTGGGGTGGTGTCTAGTGGGATGGGGGGGTGTCCAGGTGGTGGGGGGTGTCCAGGGGGGGTGGGGGCTATCCAGGGGGGTGGGTGGGTGTCCAGGGGGGTGGGGGATTTCCAGTAGGGTGGGTTAATGTCTAGGGGGTGGGGGGATGTCCAGGGGGTATGGTGGTGTCCAGGGGGTGTGGGGGGGGGAGTGTCCAGGGGGTGGGGGTGGGGGTGGGGGTATCCAAGGGGGTAGGGGAGTGTCTAGGGGGGG
The DNA here is from genome assembly GCA_963277665.1 of Viscum album. Classification (NCBI taxonomy): domain Eukaryota; kingdom Viridiplantae; phylum Streptophyta; class Magnoliopsida; order Santalales; family Viscaceae; genus Viscum; species Viscum album. The sequence continues at coordinate 1,632,798,869 of OY728155.1, read as the reverse complement.
TGGGAGGGTGTCCAAGGGGGTAGGGGGTGGGAGGGTGTCTAGGGGAGTGGGGGGGGGTGTCCAGTGGGGTGGGGTGGTGTCTAGGGGGGTTGGGGGTGTCCAGGGGTGGGGTGGGGGGGCTATCCAGTGGGGGGGGGGGGGGCTGTCCACGGGGGTGGGGGTGTCTAGGGGGGTGGGGGGCTATCCAAGGGGGTAGGGGGTGTCCAGGGGGTGGGAGGGTGTCCAAGGGGGTATGGGGTGGGAGGGTGTTCAGGGGGTGGGGGCTGTCCAATGGGGTGAGGTGGTGTCTAGGGGTGGGGGGCTATCCAGGGGGGTGAGGGGCTATCCAAGGGGGTAGGGGTGGGGGGTATCCAGGAGGTGGGGGTGTCCAGGGGGGTGGGTGGGTGTCCAGGGGTGGGGGAATGTCCAGTGGGGGGAGCTATCCAGGGGGTGGGGGTGTCCAGGGGGGTGGGGGGGGTGTCCAGGGGGGTGGGGTGTCCAGGGGGTGGGAGGGTGTCCAGGGGGTGGGGGTGTTCGGGGGGTGGGGGGTGTTCGAGAGGTGGGTGTGTGTGTCTAGGAGGTGGGCGGGCTATCCAGGGGGTGGGGGTGTCTGGGGGGTGGGGGTGTCCAAGGGGTGGGGGGTTCAGGGGGTGGAAGGGTGTCTAGGGGGGTGTCCTTAGTGGTAGGGGTTGTCCAAGGGGTTTTAGGTTTTTTTAGTTTACATTGTAAGTTTTGAATGTTACGTATGTGAATGTTTAATTTTGCTTTGGTTCTTATTATTTTGGTATAGTTTTGATGTTTTTCTGGTATGGATTCTGGTATGATTTTGGTCTGGTTGTGGTCTATTTTCTGCTTGTTTTAGGTCTTCTTTGGAATATCATAGTAATGGTTGAATGATTTTATTAAAAAAAATTGTTTTTTACGTCGGTTATAAAATAATCGATGTAATAAATGCATGGGAATGGTTTTTTACATCGGTTATTAAATAAATGACATATTATATCTTTTTTCACGTCGGTTATTGTTTAACCGATGTGAAAAAATGCTTCACAGACTGGTTTATCACGTTAGTTATTTTTATAAATGACATGATAAACCATTTTTTCATGTCGGTTATTAAAAAACTGACGTAAAAAATGCTTCGGAGGAGCTGTTAATTACGTCATTTATGTAATAAATAACTTAATAAACTATATACCACAACAGTTATTTAAAAACTAATGTAATAAATCACAACTCTAAAGCATTTTTCACGTCGGTTATTTAGGAACTGACATGAAAAAAGCTTCGGATTTATGTTTTTTGCATTGGTTTTAAAATAACCGATGTAAAAAACAATATTTATAACATCTCCTTTAATAATGTCATCCAAAAACCGACGTAAAAAATAAAAAATAACCAACATAAAAAATGTTTTCTACACTTGTGATCCCAAACTTATGTAAATAATTAATGAAGTCTTGATTAAAATATTCTTCACCATGATTTGAGTATAGTTTCTTAATATTCATTCGAGGCTGGTTCTCAACTTTATTATTGTATTCCTTGAATTTTTTAAAGGAATCTGACTTATGCCTCATTAATTAGACATATCCACATCTTCTTAAATCATTAGTAAAAGTTATGAATCATGAGTACCCACCACTTACTTTAACTAGAAATGGAATACACACATCGGTATGAACTAATTCAAGAAGATATTTGGACCTTTCTACTTTTCCACTAAATGGGTCTTTGGTCATTTTTTCTTGTAAACATGTGTGTCATGCCCCAAGTGGTTTTATATCAAAAGAATCTAAATATACATGTTTGTGTAATTTAGTCAAACGATTTTCATTTACATGACCTATCCAGTAATGTCATAGTTGGGCGTGGCATGAGTCAAGTGAAGAAGTTTCATTTTCAAGTGCAATTACTTGGTTTGTGTCAACCAAAACATAATGAACATTATTTAAATTTATCTTACCATAATAAATTATATCTTTATAAAAGAAGAAAAATTTATTCCCAAACTTGAAAATAAATCCATTTGTATCAAGTTTAGATATAGATATAATGTTTTCGGTAATAGATGGAACACAATAACAACCTTTCCAAACCAAGATCATTATCGCTGGAAATGTGAGGTGGTAGTCACTGATAGCTACAAAAACAAGTTTAACTCCATTGGATGCTCGTAAATCCACCTCCCCTCAACCAATATTTCTAAATCTACTCAGTTCCTATATTTGAATACACATGTGTGCACCACAAGATGTATATAATAGCCAATTTTAAGAAATATATAAACTAAACTCAATAAAAAATGCACTTGAAGCTTCCCCTTGCTTCTTTTCCTGGGTGCAATTTCTCTTCCAGTGTCCCTTCTTACCACATGTGAAATAAAGTAAATCCTACTCCCTTGCTTTCCCCTTGATCTTTTTCTTCTTGTAAGGTCGTTGCAAAGAAACTTTAGTCTTAGAGATCATTATTTGGCCTTTCCATTCATTCACTATAAGGACAAAAGGATTTTCTCTCTTTGTCTTCTTATTTACTTGGTGAAGATGGGTGATCAGATCTGTGAGACTTCTCAATGTTGTCCATATTAAAATTAACAATAAAGATGGAGATTCTCTCTGTGAGTGATGCAAGAATGTGATCGGTTTAGAGTTCATCATGGAGTTTAAACCCTAGAACCTCTAAGTGCTTAATGTGGCCAATGATCTTGACTACATGAGACCCAACTGGAGAACCCTCTCCAAGATTTCTCTAAAAGAGTGCCTTGGATATTTCAAACTGTTCCTATATTGCTCTCTCCAGGTAAAGACCATGAATATAATCGAGAATGGTATAATCATCCATGTTTTCATGAGACTTCATGAGTTTACTAGGCATATATGATATCATCAAACATTGAATTTCGACCACATCATTAAAATGTTTTTCAAAGACAAGGAACTCATCACCACTCATCTCATTCACACGCGTATATGGAATTGTGGATTCTAGCATGTAAGATTTTTTTTCATGGGGAAACACAACCCAAATTCTTCTGAGACACTATTTAATGTTACTATCAGTGAGGAGATGGCCTTTCCAAAATATAGATCATAGGAATAGTGTGGATGATGAACTTTCCATTTATTCTATAATTATAAAAGAGCGGATTATTAGTATTTTTTATTGATTGTAAATTATGTGAGAAATAATAATAATGAATATTATTAAGTCTAATAATATTTTAACAAGTCTCAATGGCCATCACCATTGAACATAGAATGTCTAGTTGTAATGAAATTATAGTGGAAAATATCCATATTTCCTTATAATTTAGATGGAGGCCATGAAAATCGCTAGAAAGTGTTTAGGTGGGTGGTCTTGCCAACTTCGGGCTTACAACTCCTTGATCTGTTGAGAGGAATCCCCAATCCAAAAACCTTGACTCTGATTTCTTCAACACTTTCCTCTAAATCTTTATTAGATAAACGAAGGCTATTAAACCCAATACGTATTTAGTTAATTTGGCCAACTATCTTAGTTAAGACTTATCGATAATTAAAAGTTCCCCTGATGGAGCCCGAACTGACACTTAAACTATGGGTTCATATTAATTCAGATGATGGAAGGCTTAATGTCTTAATATTAACTTGAGTTATTTTTTTTCTTATGTGTAATTTTTTTTTCTTATTTTATCTTTTACATGTCTTGGAAATATTAAGTGGATTTTACTTAAATGGTTAACCATATTTTGATAAAACATTTATGCATAATCCATTTATTTATATTCCATCTTTGCACATTAATTCATTTATTTATATGATTGTGGTCTTACATTCATAAACTAAATAATGCATAAGTTATAAACAAATAAACAAACATATAAATAAATTATCCAATCATGAGTTTGTTTAACAGTTGATTTATTGAGAAGATAACAAATCTATTGTAAAAGTGGGTTAGCTATACCAAAATTGAGTAGTACTTTTTATTACCATATCATATATATGGTGAGTTATGCATGATGTTTTCTTACTATAATAATGTTGATATTTTTGCATATACTATTTTCAAGGTAATGTCCACAAATTATTTTTCAGATCAAAAGGTTATAGAAGTTCACAGGCTATAATGAGAATCTTTAGATACTATGAAATTAATATTAAACATATGTCCTATGGTATAGATACATCATAATGACTGGACATAGATAATGTTTGACTATTAAGTGTTGGGGGATCATAAGAATTGAGACTTATTCTCATGAAGTCTGAACTTAGTGATCTTGAGTAGATGAGATCATGAAGACTAACTTTCCAATAGGAAAACCACATATTCCAGGTGTCATTGTTAGTTCATATCTGCAAACACATATAATGGTCTCCTGAATTGATATTATTATCAGTGTATTCTATTTGATCATGTACTTTGATGCAAGGAAAAAACTATGACATTGAATTTGTAGTTAGGTAGATTGCATTGGGTTTGTCATTGGTAGTATGACATTGATTGAATAATAAAGATAGAATTTGTCACTTCTGAAAGGCAGTGATATCTCTTGCCTAGTTGATCAGGATAATATCACCTTCACTAATTCCATGGCCATTGTAGAAGAAAATAATTCCACCCAATAACGTCAATGAACAATAAATCAATAAAGAATAATGACAAAAAGTCTGAATCCTTCTTTGTGAGATATAACGAGACAAAGTGATTATATTACACAATGTTTGTTTAAAGGAAAGGTTTTTATTGTTATGGAAACACCTTATTTTTTTAGGGGACTTGATTGGTTGCTAGACCCCACTCATGGTTTGTTAATATTATTCACTGTTATCAAGATAAGGGCTTAGAGGGTCACACACTAAGAATATTTAGAAATCTAACCTATTCTGGTGAAAAAAAGTTTAGGACATGGTGGGACCCTCCATGGGGTTCGGGAAATATCTAAGGATATACGATCACCAAGGAATAAATAAATTCATATTATTTGAGTTTATAATAATTAGTATAGAATTTAATTATTAAATTTATTTATAATTATTAAAGTAAATATTTGAAAAAATATTATATGAATGAATATTATTTTAATATTCAAGGTTAGTTTAATATTTGTGGGAATATCGAGTCGAGTTAATGGCTCGTTTTTATCATGTAATACATATTTATTATATTATAAGTAAGTGATAAAAATATAAATGATATTTATGACTTAGTAAAATAGTCATAAAATTACATTCATAGTGGGTAATAAATATCCAGGGGTTGGGATCCATTTTCATGTATTTTAGAACCTTAATATAAAAGGAAGAAAGAGTATCTCATGCAATGGATTTTTCACTACTCAATCGACGAGAGACTCTCTCTCCTCTCTCATACTTCCTAGAGAGTGAATCTATTGTTCTAAGTACTCGATCACAATTCTTCTTCATGTATTGATGGAACATTATAGTGGTGATCTTCGGGACATTAAAGGTGTCGCCAGATATCCTCACTATAACTCAAAATTTGATGATCGATGCTCCCAAAAGATTTAAAAGCATGTGCGGATGGTCTAGAGGGAATCAGATTTATTTCCTTTGATAAATGATCTCTGGTGATGAGCAGATTTCAAGTGTGGATTTATATCAAAAGATTTATTTTTTTTGGGTTTTTTCATGCTTAAACTCTTCATGTGGGATCTTTGAGACTTATATTGAGAATCTCTTCACTGCGGATGATGTAGTTACATCAATCACCAGTGATTTTCTTTAAATATATAACCTATATTATTCCATTTTTCACCCTGGTACCTTCAATATCAACCTTTTTACCTAGGTTAAAAACTCATCATGTCATCCTTGGCATGTGTTACAGCGTTCCACCTGTCTACCTGTGTATCACTTGGGTTGGTATTATCTTGGTTCCATCTTGAATCGACTCTAATCACCTTGGGATAGTACATTTATTACAAGTATTTATAACTCACACATATTTGAGGAGAACCAATTGATTGGTTAAGAGGAATTATATAAATCACCATGGACACGTAGGTTTTGTAGGTTTTAGGCATAGCGGAAGCTCCTTTGGTGGGTGTTAAATTAAAATTTGTTTAAATTTAGAGTTAACTAACCCCCCAAGAGAGGATATTTCAAGTTAACTTTATAATTAATTTATTTGGACTGGGATGAAATCATTACCTTATCTTAGTATTCTTTCTTCGATGATGTTTTTAACATTCTAAAAACCCTTTCGGGTTACCTTTGTTGTGTTGTAAGGATTCAAGTGTAGAATCCATCTACCGATGATCCATATGCGATCCTTTGATCTATGAGAAACACCAATTGATTTTTGGTTTCTAGTGTGGAAAATCAAATGTATTTCATTGTTCATCTTAATCACTCTAATATCTTTCAGTCCTGAAATATTTATTCTCATTCTTGAGAGGAAGAGAATAGGAATTCGATAGAAAGAGAGAGAGATAGAAGTCTATTATGTTCCAAGATTCTCTATCCTCAATTTTTTATTAAACCTACACAATAGACATAATCATCTATTTATAGAGCTAGGGTTTATGTTAAAATATTATTTAATTAAGTACCCTCACTTAAATAATAAAATAATATTTAATAAACCCCATTCCAAAATAATAATAATAATAATATCATTTTAGGGTGAACATGCTAACTTGAACAATAATAAATATTATTTTACTGGATTTTAAATTAAAATTTATCACCATATGTTTTCTTGGTCCACTCGGACTCCTAAAAATTTATTTAATACCCGAATAAATATTCTATTCACTTAAATAAATATTTTATTCACAAACTAGCAAATAAATATTTATTAAATATTCAATAAATAAAATAAATATTTTATCCATAATCCAGTGAATATATATTTATTAAATATTTATGTAATTAAATAAAATGTTTATTTAATGAATAAATAGTTATTTTATACCTTTTGAATATTTGAGATCAGTAAAACTTGAAAAAAATTATACCTCAGTCATGATAATAATATATATTCCAATAATTAAATTCAAATAGGATTTAATCGAGATTAAAATAAACACTTAGTGTGTGACCCTCTAGGATTATTTTTTGTTCTAATTAAGTAGGTACACCTAATGTCCATGATTTTTATCTAACAACTGGTCAAGACACCCAGGATAAAGAACTTAATGTTGCAACGTCAACAACCAAATATGAAATATCACTGTATAATATAATCTCTTTGTCTAAATATCTCATTAATAAGGTTTCACATCTGGGTCATCAGCCTATATAATTGATTCACCTTTCATTGACTATTTGAAATAAACGTCATTACATCATGACCATGGAATTTAATGTGAAGGTTATATTTCAATCAAAGGGTTGAGATATCAACTTTTATAAATTTAGAAGGGGAAAATTCTTCATATACTTATCCATTAATAACTTTTCATTAGTGATGCACCCAAGGTACCCTACTTCCCACCAAAATATTCCATGATGGGTTTTGTTAGTATATCTAAGTACATGAGTCATGACACACATTAATGATAATCTTAAAATCTAAGGATCATTACACACAATCGTCGATGGTGGTTCATTGTGTTCGAGTTTGGATTTCTTCTTCCAGATTGGTGTTCTTCATAGGTATGGATTTGGCCTCTAGTTCTCTTCATGGTCGTTCCATTCCTTTGAAGTTTTCAACACCTCTTCCTATTCTATTACCATCTGATTATGTATTCCAATCTCTGTCGGGTCCAGAGCGCTGGCTATCTGGGATGGTTTGGGATGTGCTTGTTGAGGCATCATTGATTTCCTAGAAGGTGTGGCTTGTTGGAGATTCTATGTTGTGGACCTATCCTACTTCATCTCTTCTTTGGTTTCCTAACCCATTGTTTCTGCCTAGGTCAGTTTGGTGAATTGTCTCTAAAGAATGATTTTGGATGTGATGTTGGGGAGGGTGACAACATTCCAAGAGGCTTTGTTCTTCTGTTTCCTCTTCAGTTTGAAATCGATGGGTCTTGTAATGTTTTTTCGGTTTCCATGGGTCCTTGAAGGAAAGGGTGAAGTTCTTATGTTGTCATAGACCTCTTCTGAGGCCTTCATCCACCCAACTCTACTCTAACTACCTCATCAATTTCTACCTTCCAGGTATGTCTGGTACAATGGCCTCTATGGTGGTTTTGGGATGTGATGTTTGAGTAGACAACAGTTTCTAGGAGGCATGTCTAGTGTTGTCTTATCTACATTTGGGTCCTTATTAGTTATTCTTCTTACATTTTAATCATTGAAGATGGATTTTTAGGCGTTGTTTTTTATGGATCATTATGTTTTTTAATTGATAAAGATGCTTTGATTTTCGGATCTAATTAAATTTAGGGAGTATGTTTTGGGTATCTTTGGTGATCTCACCAACAAGGTGGTGATGTTTATGGGGTGCTCGATATCATGTGGCGCAGTTTGAAGAATACATATCATGGGTCAAGGATCTTGTATTGATCTTGATACATGCTTCTATTTCATTTTTGAATTTTTATTTTTCACTTGTTGATGGCTTGGGTCTGTTGATAATGTGGTTAATGAACTACACTATTATGGAGATGGTGGAATGGTGGAATGAGATTGAATGTTTTAATGGGGTTTTATTTGAATTATATTGTTTAGTTAAATTTTTTTGGTAGATTTTATATTAGGTTTAATAGGATCTGGTTTGTTTTTTGAGGGTTCACACTTAACCTATAAAAGTGTTTTTAAAATAAAAAAATATGGATTTGGAGGCTATGTGAAATATACCCTTATATAGAATGTTACTCAAATGTAGATCTAGTTTTAATAATATCATCATATAATTACAAGGTTCTCATCATAATGGGTATTTTTATGCCCTTTTTAATGCAACAGATGCTCTAAGACATTATCACATCAATGTTATGAAAAAGAACAATCAATATATTATAACATATTCAAATTAATATACAAATATTTGAATATTCATTTAATTTTATGTACTAAATTAGTTGGTTCTAGGGAACCAAATCCAACAAACTCCCACTTGCACTAGAGCCAACTACTAATGACCAGTTAGTTCTCACATCTAAAAACATGCTTCCATTGCGTATGGCTACAACCGCTAGGCCTATCACATTTTTGTGGATAGGGTTGGAAAAAATAACATGTATTTGTGGAAAATAATTTTACCACAATTGAAACATGAGAAAAGAGTAAAAAAATCATCTCATAATCACACTAGGTCCGATTTACCCTTTTACATACACATGATGCTCCCACTAAGTCAATTCCACATACATCATCATCATCATGCATATAATACAGAACTAACTCAGATTGGCCATGACACAACACACGATCCTTTGTATAACACCATATTGATCCACTAGGACAACAAAACTTTTTATTCCCATCCCAAATGTACAATGTTCGTAATGATATCACAACACCCAGATCACTCTACTCCTGAGATGACCCATAAATGTAGCATGAAAGAACCCAAGACTCTTCATCTAAGTGGTCTCATAACCACACAGTTTAAGGTATTACATGAAATTTTTACCCAAACAACAAAAGAGTTAATGAAACACTTTGACCTAATAAACACCACACTTAAAAATGTGTTCTACTATGATAGAAAAACAACACAACTGACGCTATACATTCCTTGATCACTATTAAAAAAAGGAAATGTCATATGACCAATGAAGTGGCCGACCATGCCCAAGGCATGTCTAACCTACTGAACTAAAGCTTTACATGAATCTCACACCTTTAACAATGCCCAACTTTCTAATCAATCACCCATTTAATAGGGGGTTTTACTTTTTTACCAAGAGTTCTACTCATGAAAAATCACACATAAACGACACCTCTCATCGAAAATCTTAACACAAGAATTTATAAATGTTTAAAGGTTATGAGGGAACTACCTCTACAGGGATATCCCCTAACTAAAGCATAAGGAATCAATCTTAAAATAAGGTCGTGCCTGAAAAGATCACTAGTCCTTACAACCTAACCTCTAGGTCTACACAGACTAGAAATAAGTCAACTAGGGTATATGAAGAACTTTTATGTTCTCATTCAAAGGCAACATCAAAAACTAGCCCTTACATGAGTATTCACTCTATAAACACCTATACCATGTTTCACTTGAAGGCATTTAAACAATGATCATTTATTAAACACTTAATCAACTAACATACAAGTAATTTCAAGTATTGGTTTTTGAAATAGGTGTACTGAGCACTTTATTTAGCTTATATCATGATTTTTTGGGAAAACTATCTTATAATTTCCTTTTAAAATATTTATTTGATTCATTAGTTTCCAAAAATAGGTTGGTTAAAGAAAATGTAAATTTCCAATCTAGACAGGAAAAAATATTTAGTTTGTAATTGGAATTTTAATTAACTGATGCCTCATAATAATAAAGATGAAAATAGAATAACAAGGGTTTTATTAATTAAAGGAACCAATCAAGTAAGTTGTCACTATGTTTTATATGTAACACCATATAAGCAGTTTCATACACTTTAAATGATAATTCCATTTTCACAAGCCTACACACATGAGGTTAAGTATCAAGGCATAAGAAGGGATAAAGAAACCTATAAGGGTTCCACTATTTCATTTTAGATTTTTAAAACTCCATTAATAGGTTTAGAACATAAGTATTTCATATCATGACCAACCTACTTGATTTGAGTCCATTTGTCTCATAAGAAAAATACCCCAATTGACTTAATTGGGTCCCATTGTGCATTTAATAATTTAGTCATACAGGTCATCATGCTCAAATTATAGAGGTATAATCTTTTATAACTATAGTTTATCACATGTTTAACTGAAATTAATATGTATTGGTTTTAATATGTCAAAAAAATTTAACTTCTTTATATTTTATGGTCCCAACTAGGTTAACTCATTAATATTTCATTTAATTCAAAAATAAAAATTTTCTTATTTCACATAATGATCTAGTTAGATAAATCACCATTACCAAATTATAGAGGTACTTGCCTTTATAATTTACAATTGGCATTCATATAACTACAATCAGGTTATCAAATTTTTCCCATAATAAACAAGTGTATATATATATATATATTGGTTTAATTATTCCCCCAGGGGCGTAGCCTAGTGGTTACGTCTTCGTGGGGTCTTGTGAGAGGTCTTAGGATCGAGTCTCCCCAATTACTCGTAAGAGCAATAGTTTATTTGTTTCTTTGTAATCTAACTCCCCTTAAATGTTGTAAATATATTGTTTTAATTATATGGGTTATCATTCTCCAATTTATAAAGTCCCATACACTATAAATTGTACCATTGGTTCCCATTTAATTGCAACCAAATTACCATGTTTAATTCCAAACTCTAGAAAGTCTATAAAATATGGGTCACCATTTCCCAATTTATAAAGCACTCATACACTTTATAAAATGTAATTTAACATTCATTTAATTGAACCCATTAATGTTTCAGGCCATACAACCAATGGTTTATGAATTAAACATAAATTATTCAGTTGATTAAATAGAATTTCATCATTAAAATATGTGGTAAAATACCGTTTAGGTTGATGTATAAATTTTATTTAATAAACCATATATCATGAATACAAATACATCTCATTACAATTAAGAAATACAAACAAGAATGAAAAAAACATGGAAAGTCACTACATAAGAAGGAAACACCCAAGCATGGTATAAAATCAGTCAGGCTGAAATAAATCATATAAACATGGCATATGCATGACATGTGAATCTCTATGTGCCTAGAATTATGCATGTGTAAATACCTCCTTGTTATACCAATCCAAGGGTAAAAAGAAATCTATAAATCAATAACCAGTTAAAGTAAAATAGTCACGCAAGGTGAAATAATGATCAATTATAATAAAAATAGCATGAACAATTGTCTCATCCCTTATCAACTTGATCTTTCATTAATGCATGGGTTGGCCATACCCATACACAAGTTATTTATTAAGTGTCTACACATTCCTATTATTTTGTATACCATCCCAAATATTAATACAAAAGTAAAAAGGAAGGATCTGATAACATTTGTAACATTCTGACCTATAGGCCACTTAAAATGGTGCCCTGATCTAATTAGTCACCTGGCCTCAAGCACATCTCCTCATATGACAATGGCTTCTAACTAGAAATAAGGGTTTTGAGGTGGTATGGTGGGGAGACTATACCCTCTGGATCACTTATAAATATAGTGTAAGCAATAAACATAAATAAAACATAAAATAATAATAATCTAAAATCAATAATGAATGAATAAATGATTATGCAAGAACATACTCTGACAAAAATACAAATAGGTACACATAGTAAACATCAACACTAACAAAATAAATAAATAAATAAAAGATATGAAAGCTATCTACAATATCATCATGAGCATGGGAACAGTCCTCTCCTCCCATGATCCATCCTAGCCAATAAGGATAATAGCAAGCCAGTACGATCCCAGTACCTGATCTTCCAAACATGAGTTCTTTTCAGGTACCATAGTGAAATAGTGACCCAAAAATGGTGAGATAAACTCAGTAGGCCATTACCAAGTTAATAAATAAATAAAACATGTCGGTCCAGGTTCCTCATAGATACCTAGTCCACACTACCTGCTTCAGCCTAAGTCGGATGTCTCTGAAACAAAGTGAACCTATATCAGTCTGATATGGTGTAAATAAATCTATCATCATAAATAAAGTATCAAGAATAGACTGATCCCAAGTATGTGATTTGTAATGGTGAATGGATTCATTAATTTAATAAATTAACATTATTAGAATGAATTATGAGGCATATATATAAATTTTAAGAGGCATCCCAAGTCCGTATAAGGCGATCCATAACAGGAATCCCAAGTATTTCTCCAGGTGATCTATAAATACCCCTCACTGTAGAGTTCATCCATGGAGGCCCAAATAAGTAAAGTCATGTATCACTCTTGGACTAGTATAAGTATAACCCTCTAAGACCATCATAGGTATCTCACATAGGGGATTGAGTATCACTCATGGCATAGTGTAACCATCTCGCCACCGAGCCTGCCCACGATGTCTCCCCTATGGAACCAATATCACTCATGGGAAAGTAAGTAGTCCACCCAGTGAGCCCATATAAGGAATCTAATAAGGATCTAAGTATATCTCTATCATATTTACAATCCGAACAAGTCTCAATGACAAAGCACAACGAGTCTGTCCAAGGCATCCTTAAATTGGGACCCTTGTACCACCCTCGACATAATATGAAAGTAATTTTATATATCAATAGATTATATAAACTAAAAATCATTAATAACATAACAATTTATCTAGGATATACCATTAATTTAATCAATAAATTTATATCAAATTATCTAAGTTGTCTAATACATTTAATTCATGAAATTTAACTATGAAAAAAATCCTATGGCCTAACACATAGAAAATCATCTTTCATTAGATCAATTCACATTACAAGGTATTTATTACAAGGTAAACACACCTAAAAAGGTTATTTAACAATTTAAGGCAAAAGGGAAATTATGCCCTTAAGAAAGGACACACCCATAGTGGTGGCCCATGCCAAGGAAATTTCCAACAACATTGTTTCATGATAACTAGGGTCTCATTATGCATGGGAATAACCTTAATCATTAAGGAGGCGATGTCGGGAGGTTTGGCACACAAAAAAACATCACATAATAAAAATACAAGAAGACTTGAGGGAAAAGAAATATACCACCTACCTCATGCTTAGGACAGTTCACTTGCCCTATATCGATCTTCGATTCGAACTGGAATAGAAGAAAGTGAAAAAAATCATCAAATGCCCTAAAAATAATGAAAATGATCTCACACCAAAATAACATAGTGGATAGGAAGAGAAACAACAAAAGGAATGTAAAATAATATAGGGATTAACATTTTGAATCCAAAGACCTCGATGGTGAAGAAAAGGGAGGTCATATGAGGAGATAGATTCAAAGCCTAGGTGAGGAGGAAGAGGGGAGCTCAAGAATCTTTCCTTAGTGATCATGAAGGAGAAATAAAAGAGGGGGAGTAAAGAAATAGGCCAGATGGGGGAAATGGTATTTTATAGCCCATTAATGATCCACATAGTTTGGCTAAACATGCACCAATCGTGTGGGAATCACTACCCAAATCCAAACACCGCATAGTTAGCTTACACAGTTTGGAAAAATTTACACCTTAACTGTGTGTAGCTACTGGTTAAGTGTCACTAACTATGTGGGGTAGGTGCACGATTTAGGAAAATTGTGCACAACCCGTGCACCACCTTTATAATAAATTGCAGACATCCCGCACAACCATGTACTTCAACTTGCATGGTTAAGAAAAAATGTGTGAATCTTCTTTCTCCAATGGACCAAGATGCACTGTTACTCTTAGAGGTTTCATGGTTTAAAAAACTCCCACACCTTAAAAAATGGGGCCACATAGTTAAACTAACCATGCACCAACTATGTGTTTACAACCGTTTCCTACCAAAACCAAGTTTTTGGATCCTGAATCATCCAAAACTCATCTGAACACTTGGGAAATCTCCTGGGACTAAAAATAATCCAAAAACATCACTTATAAGTGATCCAATGCTCAAAATCTCATTTCAAATCTCAGTTTAAGATATAAATTATCTACCAAATTAAAAGTTTAAAAACTCTTGGAATTCTCAACCCAATCCAAAACATGGGATGTTACATGTATAGTCTATTTGTTAAATTACATTTCAATTTTATTTATATTTAAAATTTTATAAGATTTAAAGGCAACCTAATTGAAACATATTAATGTTTCAAGTATGTCTCATTGAATGCTTATAAAATATTTAATATAAATTATATCTATATAAAATTTGAAACATTGTCTATGAATATACCAAATAATTGAACCTTTCTCTTCCATCTGCTTAAAAGAGGGAATATTGGCCACCCTATTTTTCCCAAAATCAAGATTTGGAACATCAAAATTGATAAAAACAGCCTAAGGTTGAAACTCTTGGGGATTTCCTATAGGTTCTTCCACCATTGAAGAAGTCATATTGAAATCTACAGTAATATCCCCTACATCAGAGGCATGTTGTGTAGCTCCAGACTACCACTTATAGTCCTCACTACGTGAGTGTTGGCCATGGGTGTTTGAATCTTCAAGAAACCCTGCCTCAATAGCCATATGGGTAGGTGTCCTGTATATGTTTCATGAATTCTCATTACATTAATTATAAAAATAACCAAAATTAGGTGTATTGATAGAATTAAGCATAGAAAATAAGTTGGGAGAGGAAACCCTTCACCCATAACTTGAGATATTATCAATGGTAGCATAATCATCATTGGATGTTGGAACAACATCCTATGAGTGGTCAGAAGTGACAGTGTTACCATCACCCACCTATTTACATGCCACCATGGCCATATATGTTATAGAAGTAGTAGCATCAACTAATGACATGTTATTATGTCTCTTAGGCATCCCATACTCAACCTGGATAGCCGCATATTTATTCAGGTTAGTATGTGAAGAAGAATGTTCCTAGAGCTTAGAGAGATCCCAATATCACAGCTTAGAACTACCTCAACTAGACTCACAACATGAGAGGGACCATAAGTCTAATATGATTATGAATAGAATCAATATAAATGTATTTGTAAAACCCTTTCCCTTTATCCTTGAAACCTTAATCATCCTTTTCGAGAGATTCTGACAGAACAGTTGTCTTAGTAGGATCACTAACCCTTGGGTTCATCAAATTGGAGGAACCCACTGTAACATTTGAAGCTGGTTCCATAAGTGAAGCATGTTGAGGCCCAAAATCCTTGACATTTCCATCAGTAATAGATTGGGTGTTTTTTCATAGTTATCAATAACTTTAATTTCACCCTAATTAGGAACAAAAACAATACCCATGCAAGACTCTTGCTTAGGAGCCTCAATTATAATCTTAAAAAGGTAGACACATGTGGAATCCAGTAGTTTTTTAACTTTTCTATCACTAGCACACATGTATTTCTCCTCTTGTAAATTTTTATAATCCATACCAAAATCACAATAAAGGTTATCATTTTCATAAATTTCATATTCATCCAACTCACACTAAATTACTTTTTTTCTTGGATTTCTTCCCACCCAGAACAACAAAATTTATAGATAAAGGCCCACCATGAACCTAGTCATGTAGAGAGAAGAAAGAACCAACAAGATATCCCCCTTAATATATCCATCCTAATGCGGTCCCAAAATTAGAGAAGGATCTCTAGTGTCTAAATATGGGTTCACATCTGAACCGTCACCCATGGAGACAAGCTTCATGTCACCCCTTGAAGAAACCATAATACCCAATTTCCCTTGCTGCATAACACCAATTAATGGATTGGTTAGAGTCTCCACCTATGGATAATGATTTCTAAATTTAAAATGATCAATAATATGAATGGATTTATTACATTTGGTATAGAGTTAACCTCTGCAACGCCTATCAACAGGGTGTCTAATATTACAACAATTCATACAAAAAAAATGTAGTATCTCAAATAGAATTTCCAATTCTATCCTATGATCGGAATCAACTAGAATGAAAATCTCAATATGAGTCAAGAATAAACCAACTTTTACAAGTACCCTAGAAAAGTGACCAAACCCCACTCATTTTGTTTCTTTTTCAAATTTAATTGGTAGTCCCACCACTTAGGTGACATCCAAGAGAATTTGATGGTGCCAAAGAAACCAAATAAGGACATGTATGTGAATACAAGATTTTGTAATCAAATTTTTAACAGTTTCTAGGTCTAATAGTGGATACCTAGTCTTACAACCTCAAGAAACCCAGCTTGAGAGAAATGAGTCCCATGCCTCAAGCCTTAGCCTTTAAATCATGATAAGGAAAAAACCATTCAATTGAAAAGCATGTTACACACATATAATTAATAATACAATTAAATAAAATTAATAAATAAATAAATAATATAATTATGCATGAATTTAATAATAATTTATAATATTATAATTAATAATTAATTAATGATAGATAATCATTCGATCACAGAGCATGTTACACACATTTTTTTAAGTATAGATGTTATGTTTTCTAAAAAATATTGTTCATGTTATTTAAATTATTTATTTTGAAATATTATAAAATATAAACAATAAATACAATCTAAAATTTGAAAAATTGAATATTCGCATAAAAAATAATTGAAAATATAAATAATTCCACAAAAATAATAAACACAAAAAATTTAAATGATGCAAAAAATCATGCTTCAAAACTTAACGTTTACTCTAAAAAATTTCAAGTGTTTTATTTTAGAAGATTATAAAATATAAAATATATGTACAATATAAATTAAATTTAAATAATTTACTAGGAACATAAAATATAATTTAAATATAAAATAATTTTATAAAAATAATTATCAATAAATAATTTAAATAACATAAAATAACACTGTTTAAAAAACAGATTTGTGATTAGATGACCATTTATCATTAATAATATTATTAATTGTATTTTTATAAATTAGTATTAATAATAGGTTGGGGTAGAGGCCCATTTTATTAAAAGAACACAAAAACTAGAGGAGTGAAGGAGTCACACATGGAAAATCTACCCACATCTTAAAAACAAAAACAAGAAAAACATCACAAAGACCTTCCTAGAGTGGTTAGACATGTATATCTGAGTGCATATCAATGATTTCCAGATACTGAGCCTAATATCATAGGATTTTAGTATGATATCTCCCACTCTACCCCTCCCCCTGACCACATGGAATCCTTCCTCATATCTAAGTTTTAGCTGGCTGCTAATATAGATTTTGATCATCTCCAACGAATTCATCACAAGAGGCTATCTATAGAGAATCAGCATGTTTTATGAGTTTTTTTGGTATGAAATTTTTAAAGACATATTCATCCACCAAAAATATATTTAAATTTTCAAGAAAAAACCTAAAATGGGCCTGTCTGGGTTGTTCATCCAAATCCTAATCAATGAAAGACTCAACAACCCCCTGTTTCATCTATATTAGCCTGCTGTTGAGAAACCTCAACAATATCCAGGTGTATGTCCTCAGATTCAATAGAGTCAACATGATGGACCTAATACACATCCCTAATAACTTCAAAATAATATCTCATTACCATGAAAGATCCCAAAACCTTGGTTTTCCTTTTTAAAGCAGATGAAGAAGAAGTATTCTTCTTAGCCCTTGGCTTGCCCATCTTCTCAACTAAAATGGGATTCCTAAATTTACCAGAGTCCTCCTTTTTACTAAAATTATCTTTCATATATGTAACATTTGTATTGTATGTTTCTTTTTGTAGAGAAAAATATTTTTTTGAAGACACTTCCTTTCTAGAGTTAGTGTCAGAAGTAGATACCACTACTACAGTAGATCTGGCTGATGTAGAAGTCACTCCAATGCTAGAAAGAATATAACTGGGGTCAAAATCCACTATAACATCTAATACAAGGGCTTGATTAACCAATATAGAAGCATTATAAGGAACCTTAACTGGATATGAGGCATTTCCAAATCTAGTGACATGTAACTTCTTGAATTTGGAATTCCTAGAGGAAGCAATAACTGGTTTCATATTTCCTTTGCCATTAGTAGTTTCCAATTTATAGTCTGACCACAATTCCAGGACCACCTTAGATTGAGAAGACAATTCATTGTGGGATTTACCATTAAAGGAAATCACATGATTATCCTCCAAACCCTTTGATAGATAACCCTTGAAATAAATTCCAACATTTGGTTACTGCCTCTCGTGCTCCTCTTCATCAGCAACATCAGTCCAATACAAACATAGTTGATGACCCTACACACTAGGGTTCCACAACACCTAGATCTGATTATATGAAATAGGGTTTGAAAGAGGGGTCACCTACCTATAAATATGAGATTTGAGACTAGTAGTAGTCTGTTCACCTCCATCATCTCGGGCCCCCTGCCTCATACCTTCCTTAGAGGAACGAAGATCCATATTCTTCCCCTACAGTAAATTCTCTCACTTCTTATATATAAGATTACTTATTAGAAGGATCCTTCTTTTTAAAATTTATGAAGAGAGGGATATTTTTGAAAGCACCCATCCTTCGCCTAAAAGAATCACTAGTTTGATTAATAGTTTTTCGACACTTATATATGTGGAAATAAATTTTCTTATTTCCCTTATATGAATTAATTTATCGAGTTGGTAACCCTATTTTCAGATGGTCAAGGATTAATTTAATTCATATTTATATATGTGGATTGTCACGACCCCTCCAATCAAAGAATCTTCAATGAATGGAGAGAGATAATGACCACCAATTCCTTCCTCCAGTAGACACCGAGTTGGTGACTTGCACCAAGGGTATAGAAATATCATAGTATGGGAGGCATTACCTTCTACAAATGAAATAGGATTGGGAGATAAGATAAAAACCCACCAAACAACTCCAGTAGAAAATATAAAGGTAAACCTAAAAACCATCCCACAATGCATGAATAAAATAAAAATGATACATATAAAAGTATCCAAAGTAAATACCAAAAGAGAAGTCTAAGAAAGAAACTCAACAACAACTCCAAACTAGCTAGTAATGTTCATATCAGTCCCCAAAGTCCTATTAGAAACCTAAAAATAGTTTATATATGTTGGGTGAGAATAATAGGTATACTCAGTAGGGACATAACTAAGGCCTCAATTGCACATGTGAAAAGAGCATACTAATGTGCTGGTGAACAAACAACATAACCAACAAGCACCTATACAGGTTATCTAACCAAACCCATCCTAACCATGGATCACTCACCAAATCACACATATAATATAATAATATAATATCAAGATCATAATAAAGAAAGTTTCCCCGCTACCTCTTCTCCACTGATTTTCCACTCTCATTCCCCAACTCCGAATGTCCTATGCTCTCACTCCCTCCAAAAATGTTACATCATGTCCCACCCTCACACAACTAGTCCACAAATCACATCACATCACATCCCGGCCACACACACCTTGGCCACACATCACATCACATCCTTCCCACACACACCTGGGCCACACATCACATCACAGCTATAATCAAAGTAGTAGGGTATCATGAACATGAAGGAAATCAACCTCATTCCCTCCTCCTACCACCCATGACCCCCACCACATATCACATAATACCACATATCATCTCAAAGACACCTAGAACCACACATCACAGCTCATCATGAAGATACCTAGGACCACACATCACACCTCAACTGAAAACAACTAGGAGAAATATCACTACTGAAGGAATAGGGGGGGGGGGGATTTCCATCCATCTGTATTACTATCATCCTGGATATAAGGAAAAACGCCCAGAACCTAGAACCTCTAAGAATTGGTAAGGATATCTAACTTGGGTGGGGCACATATAAAATATCATAGATATAAATGATATATATATATATATATATATAACACAATACCCTAAATATGGGTTAACATAAAAAACACAAGTTCATAACACATTACCACCACCATACCACACATAAACCACCATAACTACTTCCACCATTATATGCAACACACCACACAACTGCCACACAAGCCACATAACATTTTACACTTTCAACTTACAAGTTTAACCACATTTATTCATCAATCCATTTACCACGCATCAAATTCCATCCCATTATATTCAATTACCAACCCATTAATTTATTTGTTTCATCTCAGTTTAATCCATTTATCACACATCACGTACCCAAACCATTCTCATTCATTTATCTACCCATAAAATTTCATTGTTATTCATTCCATGTCTACCTGGGAAACTATAAAAACCATGACACACAATAGTTATACAAACTCACATAATCACCATCACAACACCACACACCTACCATCGCCGTCACATCACATCTCCCAAGCCATCTCACCAAAACAATCAGCTGCACCACAACCATTGCGCCACAACCACTACACCACAACCACTATGCCATAAACACTATGCCACAACCACAACACCATGAACACTATGACACACACCTCATAGCCCAACTAATCACACCTATCATCGCACAATATCCCAAACCATGTAGGGAAACACAATAAGCATAATCCCACATCAAAACACACACATTATGAATTCCATTTATTAAGGGTTTTATCACATTAATTCTTTATATTAGCATGGGTATTATCACGAAAACCAAATATCCAGGGAAAAAAAATTATTATCTAAATATAAGTTTATATAAACTTTTATTCAGGGTGAGATCAAAAAACAACACAATAAGGGCCATCACATATATCAACTACAACATAAGTGAGGATTCCAACAACTATTATTTTCATAATTGGAAATAAGCATGAATAATAACATCAAAATCATATAAAAAAACAAGAATGTGATAACTCCCCATAACCATAAATTTTAGACATTAAAATTAATCATATGATTATATTGACCCTTACTATCCATCCAAAGGTAAGAAAAAGCATGAAATTCCCACATATAGCATGTAAAAAGGGTGATAATGGAGATCCCCTACTTCAAGGAAGCTTTCTGATCTTGCTACACACTATAGGGAAAAGAAGAAACTTCCCAATAACCATTGACACATAAGAAACTTGAGGGTCAACCTAAATCGCACATGAAGCTCATCAAAATATAGCCCAAACACATAACCCAAACCAAGCCACACCAATTCAATGAAATCTAGAAGAAGAACAGAAGAAAATGGATGATAATTTGAGGAGAACACACCACGAATTGAAGGAAAGAATCCAAGAATCAATCCCCATCGAAAGGAATTCGAAATGATTGAAGAGGGAGCCTATGGATCACCTAGAAACAGAGGTAGCGCTGCTTATAGTAGGGTTTTAGAAACACACATGATTGTTGAAGCCTTTAAAGATTCATTTCAAATGACATTTACATGGAATCTAATCCACTTACAAGTCATGTAAATATCAGGGGTCAGATCTCGCCAAAATATGTACCACTTTTTATTATTTAACCTTAGAAATTTACACATCATGAAACATCATTTGAATTACCCCAAACAAGCCATGAAGCACACTTAAATAGCGTGTAAGCTTTACTCACTGTGTATTCACCCTGTTTCTAGCATTTAATAGACAAGATCCTATAGACCACTTCCAAACCTTCTCTAAGAACCATGAGCCTCAGAAATATGCAAAGGGTCCATCCACATAGATCTGGGCCCTTACATTAGATACCTCTCAAACAATTTTCATCCTCAAGAATCCAAAACCAATCCCAAAAGGAAAGGAGTCTGAACAACCAACCCATGAGATACCTCTTAAGGAATATCATCATACCTCAAATGATACCTCCAGTCAAATATGCCAAACCAACAACCACAAAAATCCCACACAACCTCATCACCACTCAACCACATCACCACAACCATCTATCATCGCCACCCTTACACAACCATCTAAAACTCTACGCAACAAAAACCAACAACCAACAACCAAAAAACCACACCAACCTAAACACAAAAATCAGGGAGTTCCATCCTCAATGTAAAGATACTATCCACCCTGGGTGGCACTGACTCACCCGCATTGGTTTAATCACATCACAGTTAATGTGTCTCGATTAAGAATAAGGTCATACCATTTACATAAGTCAAGGTTTTATCAAACATCACACATCAATAAAAAAAACACATCTCATAACATATAAAGATCCAAAAATCACATCATAAGAAAATTATAACAAATAAAAACTCAAGAAAAACTCTAGTTAATAGGTGCACAACTGTGTCTCTCACTCCCATGTACTCTTCTCCAAGCCACCATGCCTCCAAAACACATGATCCAAGGGAATAGTTCATCCATATAGAAACATATCTCAATGATACCATATATCCACTAGTTGATCGACAAACATTTCATCATCCTCGACATCCAACTCTCCCCAGTAAATGACATGGGAGTCATTGTGAAGGTACCAATGAAGCTGAGAGATTTAGAAGACGTCGTGGATCTTGTCCATCCACGATGGTAACACCAATTGATACACCACTTTCCAACACACCCTAATACCTCAAAGGGCCCAAAAAACCTAGGATAAAGCTTACTCACCCTACCAACCCTATAATACCCACACCAAGGGGAGAATCTCAAGAACACATGGTCTCCAACCTTTAACTCTAGCTGCTTCAGCCTATGATCAACATAGGACTTCGACCGTCATGTGATACCCTCATTCAATATTGAACCTACAAGATCCTCTCAATCATGCTCTATACTACATCAGGACCAAGAACTGCTGAATCTCCAACCTCCATCCAGCATAACAGAGAATGACATAGCCACATGTACAATGCCTCAAATGGAGCTATACCAATTGAAGAGTGATAGATATTATTATATGAAAACTCAACCAAAGGTAGGTGTCATACCCAACATCCACCAAAATCCAAGATGCATGTTCGTAACACATCCTCCAATGTCTGGATGGTCTGCTCCATCTGTCCATCTGTCTGGGGGTGGAAATAAGTGCTAAGGTGTAACTAAGAGCCAAAATAATGTTATAATACCCTATATATTCATGAGGTAAAATGAAGATTATGATTAGATATTATGGTCATAAAATCCCCATGATTCCTAACCACATCATCCATGTACTTCCTTTCCAAAACATCAATGACACTCAACTCACAGATCTTTAGAAAGTGAGTTGATTTCATTAGCTGGTCCACCATCACCCAAACCGCATCACATCCTACCTAAGATCGTGGCAACAATGTGAATAAATAAATAGATATTACCTCCTATTCTAACTTGGTAACATCCAAGGACTATAAAAAACCTCCCAGAACATAGTTCTCTGCTTTCACTTGTTAAAAAACTAGACATCTTTCCACAAACTTTTCCACTGAACATTTTATCCCTAGCCACCAAAGTTGTCTCCTCAAGCCACGGTGCATCTTTTTCACACCAGGATGTACCACTAAGGGTGAGTTGTGAAACTTATAAAGAAATATATTATGAATTTCCTATATAACAAAATTACTCTCCTGAAACAACACCTAGTTTCTACTATCCTCTAACCATACCTCAGGAGAATCACTATAGCCAACAAGATCTTGCATCACCTCTGCCTATGAGTCTCTCTACTGAGACTCCTCCACCTGTGGTATCAAATATGACTCCATGAGCATATGATAAATACATCCTTGGACACTACCCTATCCAATTTCATGATGCATCGCTACATACTCCTCCATCCCTTTCCAAACATCGACAGACTTCCAAGCCACATCCTCTTGGGAATTATCACTTAATGCATAGGAAACCACATTACCCTTACACGGGGTGTAAGAGATCTCAAAATCAAAATCTTGAAGAAACTATATCCACATCCATTGGCATATATTCAGACTACATTGAGAGATAAATATCTTAGACTCTTGTGGTTTATGAAAACCACAAAATTCTCACCAATGACGGAATGCCACCACAAATTTAGCATGGGCACAACTATTTCCAACACCAGATCATGGGTGACATAGTTAAGCTCATGGGGATGTAATTTCCTAGACCGATAAGATATTATATCCCTATGATGCATCAATACACATCCTAATCCTAGATGGGATGCATCATAGAAAACCTCAAACAACACATCCTTCTCAAGCAATTGAAGTACTGGACAACTGAAAAATTTCTCTTTTAGGTAACCGAATGATGCATAAAACTGATATGTCACATAAAATCCTGGTCCTTCTTGGTCAATGCTATCAATAGGGTAGAAAATCAAGAGAAATAATATAAAAACCTATGATAATATCCTTGAAGACCAAGGAAACTATGAACCTCTGCCACATTCTTGATTGATTCTCAAGAAACAACTTATTAAAAATTTGTTGGGTCTACTTTCAGACCATTAGAAGACATCAATTTTCCATGGAAACATACCTATCATGTCCAAAATTTACACTTAGACAATTTCCCATAAAGTTTATGGTGTTGAAGGATGTGAAAAACAACTCTGATATGACCAATATGCTCCTCCTTTGATTTTGAGTAGACCAAGATATCATCAATGAATATAATGAAAAATAAGTCCATGAACTCATGGAATAAAAATTTCATAAGTCTCATGAACACAACTGGTGCATTCGTTACACTGAAAGAAATAACCAAAATCTTAAAGTTCCCATACCTGCATCTGAAGGTAGTCTTCAAAATATCTTCATCCTTCACCCACAATTGGTGATATCCAGACCACAAATTGATCTATTAGAACCAACCATCTCCTCTAAACTGGTTGAACATATCATCGATCCTCAAAAGAGGGTAATGAATTTTTATCATTATCTAATTCAACATCTGGTAGTCTATAAACAACCTCATAATTGTTGTAAAAGTGGGTTCCCTAGACCAAAATTTAACAGTACTTTTAGATTACTATTTCATTTATACAATTAGATATGTATGATGCACACTTACCATTATAGTGAAGAAATTTATATGTCCATTATTTTAATGGTAATTTATATAGATTAATTATTTTATCAAAAGGTTATAACTAATCTCAGGATATGATGAGAACCTCAAGATACTATGACATTAATCTTAAAAAAGTTACCATGGTATAAATACATCATACTGGCTGGAAACAATTGATGTATGACTATCAAGTGATGGGGGCTCATAAGAATCAAGACTTCTTATAATGAAGCTCGCACTTGGTGAACTTTGGTTGGTTAGATCGTGTAGACATACCCGCCAATAGGAACACCACATGTTTCAGGTTTCATTGGTTGTTTATATCTATGAACATGTTTATTGGTATCCTGACTTGAGATCATTATCAATGTGTGTCATTTGATCATGTACTTTGATGTAAAAAAAACCATGATAATGAAATCATGGAGAGGAAGATTTTGTTGGGTGCGTCATTGGTGGTATGTAATTGGTTGAATGGTCAAAATAGTATTTTCCACTTCAGAGTAGTGGAAGTAATATATCTCAGGTCTAGTTGATCAAGATGGTAGTACCTTCATAAGTATTTGGCCAAGCTAGTAGAGGGTAAATACATCTAGTTAGATCAATTCATAATAAAGATGAAAAGGATGATGACACAAGTGTGTGTCCTACTTTATGAGATATCTAAAAATAAATATTATATTACACAATATGTGTTTATAGGTTCGTTGTTGTTGCTATAACTATTCCTCGTCTCTTTAGGGACCTTGATGGGTTGCTAGACTCTCCTCTTAGCCGATGAATACTATTCACTACTTTCAAGGTAAGTACCTAAAAGGTCACACATAATAGTGCATTCATGAATCTGTCATATTTTGGCGAATATAAATATAGAACATGGTGGGCCCCACCACGAGGTCTGAGAGTTTTTCTAGTTATCGATAATCAATAAATAAATTAATTCATTATTATTCAAGTAAATAATAATCAGGTTGAATTTATTTATTAAAAGTATCCACATGGTATTTAGTGAATATGAGAAAAATATCATATGAACAAATATTATTTTAATATTCCAGGTTTGTTTAATATTATCAAGAATTATGAGTTGAGTTAAATGAATCAAGGTTTTATCACATAATATATTTAATATATATTATAGTTATGTCATAAAATATAAATAATATTTATAACTCAGTTTAGTTCATCCTATTTATTTATTTATTTATTATTTAGTAGATGTTAAATATATGGGGGTAAGAGAACCCTTTCTGGGTATTTGACCAATCACTATATATAGAAGGATAGAGGACCTCTCACAATGATTATTCACTATGAATTCATCATATCTTCTCTCTCCTATACCACTTTTTATATTGATAATCTCTTGATCTCAGTGATCGGATCAAGCGCATCTCCCAACATTGAAGAAATGTCGATATACTGATTGTCGGGATGTTGAACACATCATTGGATCACTATGACATCACTCAGAATTCAATGATTGATACTCTTGTGGATTTTTGAAGCATGTGTGGATAATTTAGAGGGATTTTTCTTTGAATCCTTTAACAAATGGTCGTCGGTGACAAGAAACAGATGATCACGCTTTGATTTTAATTAGGTATATGTTCAGTTTAATTTCTATGCTTTGAATAATTAACGTGAGATCCTCAAACCTCTACCAAGGAATAAATCACTAGATACGATAAGTTATGTCACTCCAGTTATAAAACATTTAAAATCTCCAAGCCACTAGATTCTACTGTGCACCCCAACACCTTTAATTTGTATATGATTGATAATATGAATTTTTTGAGCCATGAAAATTAAATTAGATTTAAATTTAAGTAGAGGGTTTAACATCAGTCCTAATGGTTTCGACCACAATTCAATTCAAGGTCAGATGACCAAGTTACAACCATTTGAAAATATTTTATGAATCAAAATCAGTCAATTTTTCGGATATTAAAATTAAAGGACAATATATGTGTTCTGTTTTGTTTTGACAGTGGCATTTTACAACAAATTTCAGTGAATACTGGTTTCTGACTGGAATAGTATTTCCTAGCTAGACCCAAATTCCACTGAATGGTATTGAGAAAATGACTGACTTGTGTATGTATGTTATATTTATTTAATTATTTATAATTGCATTCAATGATTGTAAATAATTAATAGGTTCTATGTGTTGTCATTTTTCTCATTTAATATGTATAAGGGCCTACACATCCAAATTTATCTATTGTATATTATTCCCCTAGTTCCCCTCACCAACCCACGAGTATACTTGTACTTTTTTATGATGAAGACTTACGATGTGGAACCCACCAAGATGAGGTTAAATTTAGAAGAGAAGTGGACATACTAGATGGGGGTCGAGCTGCATCATGAGTTGGACTACAGCTCAGGTAACACCCCCTAGGTCATGATTGGTCATTTAAGTTTAAATGGATCAACCAATAAGAGATTCTCAAGACCAATCAGATATTTATTTCCTTTATGCATTTATTTATCATTTTATTAGTTTTATTACAATAGTAAACACATAAAATAATAAATATTAAAAACACATAAACAAGCGATGAATGTTTTTCTATTAATGTTTAGTTGTGAGCATAAAAACATAGATTGAAGAGATTAATAGAAATTAATTACATTTACCGAGAAAAATATGAAAACCATTAAAGAAATATTATAGTAATCCTATCCTTTTACACATATCATTACATGATCTTAAGCACAATAAATCACCATATTATAAGAAAATGATTGTGAAGTATAGTGTCTTGGAAGATTAGGTACATAATTAAATATCATAAAAAAACTTTTATTTAATCTTTATAATGAGATCCTAACTTCCATTATGCTCATACTTCTGCATAGGATAACCTAGGGATAACATGAAAAAAGGGATGAGATAAAGAGCCCAGTAAGGGAATAAACATAAGAATAAATCTTTATCACATGGGTTATAGGGCATGACATAATGATATAAAAAACATGGAACATATGTAATAATAACATATAAACATGAGATCATATAAACCTAGAGCCATAGTAATGTGACATAAATATAAAACATTACTTTATCATGAGTCAAGGATTTTTGTACATAGAGGATCACAAGTCAAGGTTGACCACCAAGACTGTTGCACATGGTAGCATGAGTCAAGGCTAACCGCCAAGATCATTGCACATAACATATCATGAGACTCAACTTTACCCAATGTATTAGAGATCTATCTAGGACACCCATCACAACATGTTCATGAATACACTTTCCACATACACAATCATACAAAATCAATCGTACATAAACATAATGGTTACCCATAGTAAGAATTGTGTATCATAATCATGTCATAAAGAATAAAAAATGATAGTGTCATCAAAATGTCCATGGAGGAAAGGAATTAGATCATTCATGGAAAATAATAGGGTAGTATTGTAATATTTCATTAAAAGTGATGTCAAATTGAAGTATTGACATGTAAAAAGAGTACTTAAGAAACTTTAAAATTAAAACATTTTAGTGAGGTTAAAGGAAAATATCCAAGGTCATTTAAAACAAAAAAGGGGAATAATATTTTATATAAAACCAGAAGTTAAAAAAGATTTTTTTCATAATAAAAACAGTGTTTTTATAAAAATTACGTTGCCTTAAAAACATATTATATAGTGTACTTGAAAATGAGTAAGAATTCGGGAAGTTCCCTTAAACGGGTTTTCTTATCAGGAAGTATTAAGGAGGGAATCATTTGGGTATTGATACATGAGTTTGGATCATATATAAAACATTTATAATATGTGAATAAAATTAATAGATAACTTCATTTAGGTAAAAATAAAGATATAACAACCCGAAGGAATAATGGAGGTTCGGGTAGAATCCCTTACCTTAAGTCCGAAGGTGTTATTAACTTGATCTTATTGACCTGAATAATAAAATTAGGTTCATTAATTAATAATTCAAAAACCTATTCTACATGTAATTGATATATTATAACCTTATTAAGTTCATTCATGGTCATTTTGATGGGTTAAGAGGTTCAATTTTATTGTTTGGGAGCATTTGTTTCCTTGGTTTTCATGATCAATTTAGTTATATAAATGTACAGATAAACCTATAGGATGAGAATGGTTTTCCAGAATTGGAGTTATATGTTATTAGTGAACATAAATAATATTACATTTTTATAAAATTCATTTGGTTATTTTTAGTTAATATGAATCATTATACAAAACTTTAATGATAACAGTTTTAGTTAATTTGTGGTTTTTAATCACAACGAACACATTTTTCTTTATAAATGAATATCACATGTACAAAAGATTCCTAAACTTTAAATTTCAACCATAAACATGGTTTCATGACCAGAATTAATGATGTTAATATAAATTGAAAGCCCACTGTCCTTGAATGTGATAAATTAACACATCTCGGATGGTGTTTTAATTTCTAGTATAAAAGGAGGAAAAAAGAGAGATGATGATGAAATATCCCATTATCATAAAAAATTATAGTACATTTAAGGTATTGGATTTATAATAACATTTGGATGAAATAAGGTTTGGAAAGAAAAATAAAGGAACTTGAAAGAAAATAAAAGAAATTAAAAGAGGAATTTACCTCTTAAATAAATATTCCTTAAGAGCCTCTTTAGGGGGGAGGTTTTGGTATTTTTATGAGACCAAGATCTCTTGGATGTGGGAGAGGGGATTAGGGATATATTTTAGTAGAATTTGGACCAGGAATAAAGCTTGAGAGATGTGAGGATAGGAGATAAAGAGGGGTAGTATTTATAGTGGAGGAGAGGAGGGGTTTCCCATTTTTCTAATCATTAGTTTAATATTTTTGCTCAATACTATGAATAGTATTGATTCTTATAATGAAAAAAAATGAAAATAGAGAATGTGAGTTATAAACAATGGCCATTTACATCATACATGACTACATAATGATGCATAAATTCATTTATTTAGCATTTATCGTAAATTATCATATTTTACTATTCACCAAAAATTCAAGTATTTTAGAAAAATCCAAAAAATTTACCGCAGCCATTTTTTGACGTGTATAATTCAAAAATGAACTTCATTTTATAAAAGTAATTTTATAAATATGAGAAATTTAATTTTTAATTAAAATCATAATTTACTTGAAAAATACAAATTTTAAAATTAAAATTGCTTTTCTAACACTTTGAAAAATTAACTACGGTATCTTAAAATTATTGTATAATAACAAGTCATCAAAATAATTATTTATGAATAAATTTTACATAAAAGAATTTTATTTTAAATTATTAAATTAATCATAAAATTGTAATTAAATATACATGACTTACAAAAATACCAACACTTAATTAATAGTTTTTAAAATATTTACTTACTTATACTATGATATATTTATATTATATTGTCACTTAAAAAATGGATAAATATTATTTATACTTTAATTAGTGAGTTTACTATTCAATTGTGCAATTTACTATTCATAAGGGTCACATTACTATTCCAAAGGCCATGTTACTAATTTTTCAGTATACATTCCTTAACTTCTAGAGATACCTTTTATTTTTCTCATTATTCATTTATAAGGTTTGTATTGTGTTCTATATGTAATCTTATGTGATTATACTATAAGACATAATTATAATAAGGGAATTCCATTGATAAAACATTGGGTCATTAAATTCTTCCCCTCTTATGAAATTTCACCCTCAATTTTTTTACATTCTAAGATGTAAACAGGTGCATGTACTTTTCCTTCATCGCTTCCTCCTGTTTCCATGTTGCCTCTTCAAACTTATGGTTCCTCTATAATAATTTGACTAGGTAAGTAGTCTTGTTATGTAAAAATTTATCTCTATGATCTAAGATCTTCACTGGCTGCTCCTCGTAAGAAAGATCATTCCCCAATTGTACCACCTCTAAAGATAGTACATGTGAATGATCTACTATGTACTTCCTTAATAGGGATACTTGGAAGACATCATGTACTTTAGACATGGTAGGTGGAAGTGATAGTCAATAGGCCACAACCCCAACACGATCAAGAATCTCGAAGGGGCCGATGTACCTGGGACTTACCTTTCCTTTCTTTATAAGCCTCATGACCTTCTTCTATGGAGATATGAAAAGGAATACCATGTATCCAACTTTAAACTCAAGGTCTCATCAATGATTTTCTGTATAGATCTTTTTGTCAACTTTGGGATACCTTGATGTGATGGTGAATGATTTTTACCTTCTCTGCCATTTCTTTGACCTTTTTAGGTCCTAGTAGCTTGTTCTCATTGACTTCATCCAAGAATTCTAGTGTTATGTACCTTTTCCCATAAAGGGATTCATATGGTTCCATTCAAATGCTCAAGTGGAAACTATTGTTGTAGGATAATTCGACCAATAGAAGATGTTGGTCCTATCCTCCTTTGAAGTCCATAGAACATAATCTCAATATGTCTTCCAATGTATGAATAGTTTTCTCATATTGGCCATCGTTTTGAGGATGATAGGCCATACTGAAGTTTAGTTCAATGCTTAGAGCATGCTGGAGAATTTTCCAAAACATCGAGGTGAATCTCAGATCTCTATCAAATATAATAGATAGTGGTACTCCATGCAGCCATACTATAATAGCCCAACCCCAGAATATCCAGAGCCGGTTCCTTAAAACATGATGTGTAAGTTTTACAAAAACCATGCATTGATATTTTACACATCATATTCCATGCAAAGGATCGATTCAGTTCAATTTTTGGGAAACCAGCCTCTTCTGACATGCTTCTTTGGCTAAAAACTGATACCTAAAAAATTTATTTCAAAAAAATGTAGGGTGATCATACGAATTCCCAATAAGGGGTTTTAAAATAAAATAATATAACCTATTGAAAATATTCTTATAAAATTTTCCATAAAACATTTTCTTAAGAAAAGTTGTAACAAATGTATCATAACATAACAATTGTCTAAGAATTAAAAGAGCACAATTCAAATAATACTAATAGAATTTCAAGGAAACATGATTCAATTTTAGGCATGATCATAAGTAAAAGACATTCCAACTTCAAAAGGTATGACAAGTGAATATGCATGTACACAATTTATAAAAGAGTACAGTACATGATCAGATTTGTGCATAATAATAATAACTTCAGTTTCTTTCACTACTATTTGTAAGCCGTAACTAGCTAATAAAATCTCTAAGTGCTTAATAAATGTCATTCTATAAGCATTTACTTATTCTGATACTCATAAGTACAGGCTCTTAACTATGGATATTCTACTAGTCGAATATTCACCTGGTTAATTACTTATCATAGACATAATGAGGGAACGTATAATACTAGACCCTATAAAGGCCTCATGTCAAGACCTGAAATGTCAATGGCCTTGTGCCATGACCTAATTGTCTCAGAAGAACTATCAATGCATTGAGGGTCTTTCATTAACCGGTCCCCAACCTGTTATACCGAGTCTATTACATTCCTCATATGCCAAATAGGTTCGTATATTCAAAATGTTCTATACCACTTTGAATGTTTAATTTCTCATTTCATATTATTCAAGGTGTCCCATACCACTTTGAATAATTAAAAACTTAATCCATATAAGGTCATAAAGATTTTAATTACATTCATTAGATTTTACATATATATAGTGAATCAGGCATATAAGTATTAATTACAAAACTATCAACTATATGGCTATGTCATTGAATGGTGAGTATGATAAGCAGATTATTGAATAGGAGATGATGACTAATGCATTAAAATAAATACAAGTATTGTTACATAAAATGATAACCCTAAATGCTAAAATCTTTACTGATAAAATACGTTTTAAAATTTCAGCATGGTTTGGGTTCTTAATTAAAATATAAACCAAATATTTCAAAAGGTGTATTAAACACATAAATGCCCAAAATTTCATTTCTATTATGCTTATGTTTAACATATCAAAAGGGTACACATAAAGTTAAACATGAAGAGCATGAAATTCAAACATAACTAACACCATTTAGTATATGTTTGAAAATAAGTGATTCATAAATATGTATGTAAGAGTAGTAAACCCCAAATTTTATACTCATGAACTCTCCATAATTACTAAATGCATCAAGAGTATAATATTTGAAATATCCAAAATTAGGGTATAGTGTTGTGTAAATCTGTTTATACACAAGGGTATAAAAGTGGTGTTTTAAAAAAAAACTAAACATATTTAAAAAACAACATGTTTTATTCTTTCTTAGAAATACTTGGAAAATTCTAAATAAAATTGAGGATCAAAGTTTACATGTATACACATATATTCACATTTCTAAACATACATCATGTATTAAAGGATTTATACCAAAAATCCATTGACACCCATATGTATTTAACATATTAGACACATTAATTAACCAAAGTCCCTAAAAATTTAAATCATAATATAAAATTTAAAAGGTTTATGTAACATATAAAACTTATATGTATAACTGATTTTATACCAAAATTAATTGACACTTGCATGCTTTTAACCCCTTAGGAGTATTAGTTAACCAAGTGTGTATAAAATGAAAATCATGCCATTAATTATAAAAGTTTGTTTATGAAATAAATTCATACATTTCTTATAAAACCGTATATACATTTTTTATTACATAATTATATATATACTTATTCCCATAAGGAATCTCAACATCACACACCATCTTGCATGTTAAGGGGTTAAGATCATCATGTAGGGTAAAGGACTTTACATTAGAAGGAAAAAAGGGTATGTCACACTCTTAACCATATATAAATATATATAAATAATCGTATATATAAAAATTACATAAATAAGTTTTTCATGTATAATATAAACCCTTAGGTTCATAATACCACCTGAACTCAAAATCCAGAAGGCCTAGAATCAGCATGAGAGAAAATTTTAACTAAACTATAAGGTTGTATACATATTTTTATGAGAATACATATATATGGTTATACCTTAAATGTAACAAAACAAGAAAACTCATTCCCTTACCTCGATTAAGAAGGAGGAGAGGCTCGGGAAAGGCTCATGGAAGCTTGCTGGAGGTTTGAGGAGAGGAGGAACAACTGAGGGAATGGGTGCAACTGGGTTATATAAATAAACTATAAAATAAAAAATACAAAATATTTTAAGGCCATTTTTTGGAAAGATGAGGCCCACTCAGTATATTAAATGACTAGGGGATGTTGGTCTTTGTGGAAAATGAGAGAAAGGAGGCTCAAATGGCGATGGAAGGTGTAACGGGTGTGGAAAAAATGGTGAAAGTTTGAAGAAAATCTACTGGTGCGGTGCACACAGAGAAGAATAACATTCCACAAGAAGAGAAAAACTGGAAAACGAATGGATGGCTAGGATTGGATTTGGCCTTGATCTGATGGTCAAGGATGAGTCTGAGGCTTTAAAAATGAAGAACGACTGAGATTAGATCACGGACATGATCGAATGAACACGATATGATGCAGAGTTTTAAAAAGATGGAATGATCAATATTAGATCCGTGATGGATCAGACGGTGCACAAAAACGCAGAGATATACCGTAGCTGCTGATGATTGAGGACCAAACTAAATCAGACGACCCAGATCGTATGTGGTGAGATCTGACGGCCTGGATTAAATCATGGATGATTTTTTTGTCCCATATCGAAATGGAGGGAAGTTTTTCAGACCTTTATAAGCCTGGGACTCTGGGTATAGGCTCAGAATAATCCCTCCCTATAACGTCCCGGTTCTGAGTGCCACGCAACGGGTGCCCCGAACCTGGTTCGCCACGTGACCTCAA
The DNA here is from genome assembly GCA_963277665.1 of Viscum album. Taxonomy (NCBI): domain Eukaryota; kingdom Viridiplantae; phylum Streptophyta; class Magnoliopsida; order Santalales; family Viscaceae; genus Viscum; species Viscum album. Next base: position 1,632,763,641 of record OY728155.1, on the reverse strand, counting down.
GCGCATTTCCCCAAATGCCAGAGGCTATCGACTAGCAGTGAGGGCCTAGGTCTGATAGTGGGGAAACTATGCCCTCATTTGTGAAAGTGTAGCGCAGCGGAATACAGAATAAAACATACAATGACAGCGGAAGTAGTAAACCATACACAACTGAAATACACAACAACAGTGGATATAACCAGCACTATATAAATAAGGATACTACATGTCTCAAGTTCTAAGAAAATATCCAGAACATGTTATACATTAATACAGTACAACTAAAAGTAGGGTACAGTAAAAAAAAGAAAACAGCTGGCAACGGCATCGCGAGCCCAGGCTCGGTCCCATGCCCTCCTACTCCTCAGCAATAGTCAAGTACCTGTATAGGGACTCTTGCCCCTATCTACACCTACAGAAACATAATTTGTTTGGGATGAAAAGCGTGACCCAAATAGGGTGTGAGAAATATATCTTAGTAGGCACCCACCAAAGGCCCGTGCCCAACTATGTGTAGCATGCAACAACAGTGTGCAATAGTAAAATGCAATAAAGTAAGCAGTACTCACAAGTAACCAACTTAACAGTTAAATTTCCATTTTAATATTCATTTTAATCCATTAAATATTAGAAATCACCACAGTGCATTTATAAGTAAACAGTCCACATCCTCAGACAATAAAAACCTTAACCTCAGGTAAGAAGAATCCCACCCGCAGGTATAAACCTCAGGCATAACAGAAATTTCCCTCAGGCGTAGGAAGTGTCGCCCTCAGGCATAGAAGTCAAGCCCTCATGCACGAAAGGTTTCCCTCAGGTGAAATAGAATGTCGCCCTTAGGCTAAAACAGTCACGCCCTTAGGCCAATCACAACAATGCCCTCGGGATAAACAGGTAATCGGGCCATGCCCAACAGGTAAACAAGCAGTAACAAGAAATTCCTCTCAAGGCAATTCTACAATTACTACTTTAAAGGCATACCCTCGAGTATCCTGGCCAAACGGCTAAATAGTGGAACCCACCCCTGGGGTGGTTCCGAATCCAAGCAACGATCCCAACTAGCATTTTAATATCACAATTAAATACCTAGTAAATTCTAGGTGTTTAATATAGCAACGACCTTAGCCACACGACACCCCAACATGGGTTCGTGGCACAAAAACGCACAAAACACATGGCAGTGGGAAAACTAAACACTAAGCCACCTACCTTATATGCCAATGAGCGGTATAACCGAAGGTCGACTCCAGAAACACCTAAGAACGGCATAGATATGATTAAGAACAAAACACACTTAAACTCAAATAACTTCCATTGGGAGAAGAATTGGCAAGAAACTGTTGTACCCCACACTCTTTGATTTTCATGATCACAATCACTTTCATATGTGTTTAACTTTGTTTTTAAGTGTTGTGGATGATAGGCAAAAGATTGCCAAAGGATTGGCCCAAGAATGGACAAGAAGTGGACTGAAATTCAGTCCACCGGCCAGCCGGTGGCTTCCCACCGGTCGACCTGTGGCATCCAGCCCAAATAGTGTTTGCTACTGTCCTGCCACCGGCCAGCCGGTGGCTTCCCACCGGTCGACCTGTGGCATCCAGCCCAAATAGTGTTTGCTACTGTCCTGCCACCGGCCAGCCGGTGGCTTCCCACCGGTCGACCTGTGGCACCTGCACAAAGTGGAAAGCTACTGTCTTGCCACCGGCTAGCCGGTGGCTCCTCCACCGGTCGACCGGTGGAGCCTGGACCAAGTTTCATCTCAACATCCAAGGCACCGGCCAGCCGGTGGAGCTGTACCGGCCAGCCGGTAGACCAGTCAAACTAGCCGTTGGAGCTTTGACCAGGCTGCTCCACTTGCCTCCCAACGGCTCCGAAAGCCTTTCCAACGGCTCCAAAGGCCTCCAACGGCCATATGAGGGTTCCCCCTCTATAAATAAAGGACCTTGAAGCCCCGGAACAATTGCCGGACCATAATTAAGCATTGTGAAGCCAACGAACACAATTCTCCTCATTTGGCAAACCTCCGGCGGATTGCTCCAAGGGAACCACAACTGCTCCAATCCATTTCCAATCCAAGGAGCACCACCATAGAAGCTTGGGAGTGCACGTCTTCAACTCCATTCAACCTTTGGCGCCCAAGGCTTCTCAACAATACGGTTTTTATTGTTTTATCTTTTTGAGCTTTAATTTTGGGTTTGTGCCTACAAACCCCAACACCTTTTCTCTTCCCCCTTTCTTTTGGGTTATCACACCACCATTAAGGTGTGAAGAGGTTAGTCAAGCCTTTCCTTTTAAAAGGCTTGAGTTTTCGGTGAGCTAGCCTTCACCCGTTAAAAAGGCTAGTGGGTTCTTACTTAACCATTAAAAGTAAGTGGGTTCTTGCTTAACCAATAAAAGCAAGCTGTAATAGGTCCTAGTGCTACCTCAAAGCCTAGTGGGTTTCTTGCTAAAACCATTGAAAAGCAAGCGGTAGGAATCTCTCAACGGTTGAGTTGGGAGCGGAGACGTAGGCCGGGTTTTGGCCGAACTCCGTTATCAATTTCTTGTGTCTTGCCTTCTTTATTTCCGCTGCACTTTGATATTTGTTTTTAATTTGTCAATCATTTTTTAAAAGGCAGTTCACCCCCCCCACTTGCCATCAATCCCGTGTTTCTTCCGACCCATCATTTGGTATCAGAGGGAGTATTTGAATAATTCCCTAAACCGGTTTCAAATTAAAGATCCTATTTTTTTTTGATGGCTTCTACCGCTTCTTCAACCTCTTACGCTCCCGATGGTTTTTCTTTGGATCGTGCTCCATTATTTGATGGAACCGATTATAGTTTTTGGAAAACACGCATGTCAACTTTTCTTAAAAGCATTGGTTATCCAATTTTTAAAATTGTTATGCAAGGATTTTCCCTCTCCTCTCCCGATGAGTCTAAATGGACCCCCACTGACATTGCAAATTTCGAGCTTGATGGAAAAGCCATGAATGCTCTACATTGTGGGTTAGATCGTAATATTTTTGATCATATTTCTTCTTGCTCATCTTCTCATGATATTTGGAAGATTTTAGAACTGACCTATGAAGGTACTAGCGAGGCTCCAAAGCAAGAACCTGCTCACAAGCAGGAACCCGATGAAAAATCTGTGCCCAATTGCCCACTTTACAAAAAAAGGGCCAAGAAAAAGGAGAAGAAGAAGGCTTCAAAGGCAACATGGAGTGATAGCTCCACCTCTTCATTCTCCTCCTTCTCCTCAAGCGACCATGGTAATAATTGCCTAATGGAAAAACATGAGGTATCTTCCTCCTCTTCCTCCTCTTCCTCCTCTAGTTCTTCTAATTCATTGAATCATTTATCTTATGAAGAACTCTCTCATGCTAGAGACCAACTTGAAAAAGGGTTTCATGAACTTTCTTCAAAATTTGTTTCTTTGAAAAAATCTTTCAAAAAACTCTCTTCCGAAAAAGACCAACTTCTCAAAGAGAAGGAGGAACTCACCCTTAAAATCCAAAATTTTCCAAATGTTGATTCCATGGAATCAACCATCAAAGACCTAAGGGAATCCTTAGCCAAGTTCACCCAAGGGGAACAAAATTTGAACAATATCCTAGGTTCCCAACGCATATCCCGAACCACCCAAGGGCTTGGCTATTCCAAGCAAGCCTCCTCCTCCCATGCACCCACTATTTTTTTAAGGGGGAGCTCTGAATTTAAATTTTGCAATTATTGTAAGAAGCCCGGGCACCTCATTTATGAATGTAATTGTAAAAATGCCCGGTACGGTCAACCCAAATCTTTTTTCTTTTCCGATGAATTCTATAGGAGAAGACCCGCCATGAGACAAGTTTGGATTGAAAAATCCCTTCTAGCGAGTCTCTCCGGGCCTAAAATCATCTCTTTTCAAAATCCCTCTCCCCGGTGACTTTTTGTTTTTATTTAGGGGGAGTTAGGATCTTTTAAGCTTTTTTGTGTATTCAAAATTTTTCCTTTCAATTTCAACACTTGGTTTTAAAACTCTCAATTTCAAATTTGGTTTCAAATTTCAAATTTCAATTCGAATTTTGATTCAAAACTTTCAATTCAAACTGTTATTCAATTTTCAATTCATTTTTCAATTCAATTTGTATTTTCAATTTTCATTTCAAATCTCAAATCTTGTTTTTCAAATCTTCATTCCCTCAATCAAGTTTTATGCCCCACGCTATTTTGATAATCACAAAGGGGGAGAAATTTCTTGATTGATTGGGGGAGAATCTTTTCTCTCATGCTTAGTATTTATTTTCAATTTATCATTTAGGCATGCCTTTCATTTAAGTTTTTACATTGCTTTGATAAGTGATTGTGATCATCAAAATAGGGGGAGATTGTTGTACCCCACACTCTTTGATTTTCATGATCACAATCACTTTCATATGTGTTTAACTTTGTTTTTAAGTGTTGTGGATGATAGGCAAAAGATTGCCAAAGGATTGGCCCAAGAATGGACAAGAAGTGGACTGAAATTCAGTCCACCGGCCAGCCGGTGGCTTCCCACCGGTCGACCTGTGGCATCCAGCCCAAATAGTGTTTGCTACTGTCCTGCCACTGGCCAGCCGGTGGCTTCCCACCGGTCGACCTGTGGCATCCAGCCCAAATAGTGTTTGCTACTGTCCTGCCACCGGCCAGCCGGTGGCTTCCCACCGGTCGACCTGTGGCACCTGCACAAAGTGGAAAGCTACTGTCTTGCCACCGGCTAGCCGGTGGCTCCTCCACCGGTCGACCGGTGGAGCCTGGACCAAGTTTCATCTCAACATCCAAGGCACCGGCCAGCCGGTGGAGCTGTACCGGCCAGCCGGTAGACCAGTCAAACTAGCCGTTGGAGCTTTGACCAAGCTGCTCCACTTGCCTCCCAACGGCTCCGAAAGCCTTTCCAACGGCTCCAAAGGCCTCCAACGGCCATATGAGGGTTCCCCCTCTATAAATAAAGGACCTTGAAGCCCCGGAACAATTGCCGGACCATAATTAAGCATTGTGAAGCCAACGAACACAATTCTCCTCATTTGGCAAACCTCCGGCGGATTGCTCCAAGGGAACCACAACTGCTCCAATCCATTTCCAATCCAAGGAGCACCACCATAGAAGCTTGGGAGTGCACGTCTTCAACTCCATTCAACCTTTTGCGCCCAAGGCTTCTCAACAATACGGTTTTTATTGTTTTATCTTTTTGAGCTTTAATTTTGGGTTTGTGCCTACAAACCCCAACACCTTTTCTCTTCCCCCTTTCTTTTGGGTTATCACACCACCATTAAGGTGTGAAGAGGTTAGTAAAGCCTTTCCTTTTAAAAGGCTTGAGTTTTCGGTGAGCTAGCCTTCACCCGTTAAAAAGGCTAGTGGGTTCTTACTTAACCATTAAAAGTAAGTGGGTTCTTGCTTAACCAATAAAAGCAAGCTGTAATAGGTCCTAGTGCTACCTCAAAGCCTAGTGGGTTTCTTGCTAAAACCATTGAAAAGCAAGCGGTAGGAATCTCTCAACGGTTGAGTTGGGAGCGGAGACGTAGGCCGGGTTTTGGCCGAACTCCGTTATCAATTTCTTGTGTCTTGCCTTCTTTATTTCCGCTGCACTTTGATATTTGTTTTTAATTTGTCAATCATTTTTTAAAAGGCAGTTCACCCCCCCCACTTGCCATCAATCCCGTGTTTCTTCCGACCCATCAGAAACACGCTAGGAGAAGAGAGGGATTACCCATGCTGTTCCAACGAGACCATCCGAAGCAGAATCTGATTCCAGACGAACACCCAGAGAATCTTCAAAGGTTCAGCCCTCCCTCCCAAGCTCCCTCTTCCGTTCTAAGCCTTCCCTATGAACAGCGGAGGCTACTGCCCTATTTAAGCAAAAAAAAAAACAAAGTACACGGCGTGTACTTCCAAGTGCACGGCGTGTACTTCCTTCATTTAAATATTCCTCTGGCGGCACCGCCATACTGTTCACCCGTCGACATGAGTACACGACATGTACTCCTGAGTATACGGTGTGTACTGTCACCCAGCTGGCGGCTGCTCCATCGCCTTACTGTTTGGCCTTCCGACTGACTACACGGCGTGTAAAGGACCACTACGCGGCGTGTAGTCGGTTCCTACACCCTTTGTCGCTGACATGACTACACGCCCGATGTACTCATCCCTACATGGCCAGAAGTACATGGCATGTGGAAGAAGTACACGACGTGTACTTCCAAAATTTAGGATTTTTCCCCATTTTCCATATTTTATTAAAAACACTTAAGGAAAAGAGAAAAGAAGAATCCCGTACCTCAAAGATAAGAACTGGGTTCTTACAAACTTCCCCCCTTATATCAATTTGTCCCTGAATTGCCCTTCCAAGGGTGGTGAAGTTATAGCCGTGAACAACTCCGGCCACTAAGCATGTACATCGGTTTCCCGCTCCCAAGTTTCGTCCTGCACTCGGCCATGCTTCCATAGAATCCACACGAGAGGAACTGACCGACCTCGAAGAACCTCCGTGCTCCTGTCAACGATACGAATCAGATGCTCCTCAAAGGACGCATCTGCCTCCAGCCCAACCTCCTCGGACTTAAAGATGTGAGATGGGTCTGAATGATAGCGACGCAACTGAGATACATGGAAGGCGTCGTGAATGGCTCGGTACCGCTACGGTAACCGCAACCGATAAGCAACCGTCCCGACTCTCTCCAGAATCTCAAATGGCCCCACATACCACAGTGAACGTTTACCCTGTCTCCTGATCCGCTTGTGTCCCAACCTCAGTGAAACACGTAGAAAAACCTGATCCCCGACCACGAACTCCAAAGGTCATCTGCGGCAATTAACATAAGACTTTTGACGAGACTGTGCGGTAGCCATCCGCTTCTGAATCAACTAGACCTGCTAAGATGTCTCCTGCACGAGCTGTGGCCCTAGTAAAGCTGCCTCACCAGCCTCTAACCAGCACAAGGGTGATCGACATGGCCTACCGTATAAAGCCCCGTATGGTGCCATCTCAATAGTCTCCTGGAAGCTATTGTTATAGGAAAACTCGACTAAGGGCATATGCTTCTCCCAAGAGCCCCCAAAGTCTAGGATGCATGCATGCAACATTTCCTCTAGCACCTGTATCATACGCTCTGACTGGCCATCGGTCTGAGGGTGGTAAGCTGTGCTCAGAAGCACCTGTGTACCCAGTTCCCTCTAAAAACTCTGCCAGAAACGAGACGTGAAGCGGGCGTCCCTATCAGAAATGATAGAATGAGGGACCCCATGAAGACACACGATCTCTCAGATATACATCCTTCTAAGCTCGTCAACACCGAAGGTCTCCTTGATCGGCAAGAAGTGAGCTACCTTCTATCTACAACAACCCACATGACATAATTTCCACAAGTTGACCTTAGCAATCCAATCACGAAATCCATCGCGACATCATCCCATTTCCACTCCAGAATGGGTAACTGCTGTAACAGTCCAGCTGTTCTTTGATTCTCTACCTTCACCTGCTAACAGGTGGAACATCTCGTAACAAAACCAGCTACATATCTCTTCATACCCGGCCACCAGTACTGACGTCTCAAGTCGTGGTATATCTTGGTAACCCCGGGATGAACTATCCAAGATGAAGCATGAAACTCTCGCATCAGCTCCTCGCGTATATCCCATGGAACCCATACTCTTCCATGGAAATGCAAAACCTCATCGTCGCCTATAGTCCAACTAGGAGAAGGGTCCGCACCTACCACTGACTCCCGTAGAACTAGGCCTTACAGATCAGATAGTTGTCTCATCCTCACTCTATCCAGGAGGGTAGATGTTATAGCTAAAGATGAAAGATAAGTCTATCCCTGACTGTCATGCACCTCCAAATACATCTCAGAGAACAAATCCATAAGCTGCCACTCGCCACTGGCCTCCTGCACAGCCTGTATCTGAGTCTTCTTGCTCAGTGCATCAGCTACTACATTACCTTTACCAGGTGTATAGGCAAGATCAAAATCGAAGGAATGTAGGTATTCGACCCACCTCCTCTGCCTCAGATTCAAGTCATGCTGAGTAAAGATATACTTGAGGCTTTTGTGGTCGGTGAAAACCACAAGAGGCTCCCCCAATAGATAGTGTCTCCAACAGCGCAATGCATACACAACTGTAGCCAACTCGAGATCATGCATCGGGTAATTACTCTCATGTGGCCTCAACTACTGAGACCCGTACGCAACAACTCGATCACCCTGCATCAAAACTGCTCCCAGCCCAGTACCTGATGCATCACAGTAAACTATATAGCTCTTCCCCGACTCTGGGAGTATCAGGATTGGTGTTGATTTTAACCTTCCTTTCAAGTCCTGAAAGGCTGTCTCGCAAGCTTCCGACCAAATGAACTTCACACCCTTCTTAGTAAAGACCGTCAAAGACGCTGATAAGTGGGAGAAGTCCTGTATGAAACATCTGTAGTAACCAGCCAGCCCTAAGAAACTTTGTATCTCAAACACGTTCTTAGGATGCTCCCAGGAAACCACTGATCTCACCTTCTCTGGGTCTACTAAAACTACTGCCTCAGAGATGATATAACCCAGGAAGTGAATCTGGTCCATCCAAAAGTGGCACTTTGAGATCTTAGCATATAGTCGATGCTCCCTCAGTGTACTCAATACGATCTCAAGATGGGTGGAATGGTCATGTCGAGTCTGAGAGTACACCAAAATGTCATCCATGAATACTACCACAAAAGAATCAAGATACGGATGGAACACACGATTCATCAGAGCCATGAAACCTGCTGGCGCATTCGTGAGTCCGAACGGCATAACCGTATACTCATATAGACCATACCTACTTCTGAAAGCCGTGAGAGGTATATCAGATAGTCTCACGAACAACTGATGATATCCTGATCTCAGGTCAATCTTCAAGAACACTCGTGCTCCATAAAGTTGATCAAAAAGATCATCAATACTTGGCAAGGGATATTGGTTCTTAACCGTCAACTGGTTCAGCTTCCGATAATCCATGCAATGTCAGAGAGTACCGTCCGCCTTTTGGCAAAAAGGACCGACGATCCCCATAGAGAAGTACTGGGTCGGATAAACCCCTTTGCCTGTAACTCCTCTAACTGCCTCTTGAGATCTATCTGACCTCAGCGTCTCTGGGAAGAATAATTCATAGAAGACTGCCTGAAAATCCTCCCACGCCATGTCCCTGTGATGCTCTGACTGGGTGGTAAAATCCCACCACCTCTTGGCAGAATCACGCAACATATACGTCGTGATCTTGACCCTTCTCCCTAGAGGCATCTCAAGATGCTCAAAAATAGTCTGCATCGACCCCAGCCAAGACTCCACAGCTTGTGGTCCGCCATACTTTGAAAACGTCGGTGGATGCTGCTGCTGGAATACATGAGTCAGCTCAGCCATAGATGTGGCAGCTGGCGGTGCTCCCTTAAAGGTCTGCATGAACCGGATAAAGCCTTCACGGAACTACGCCTCTGCGCCTGTGTCCGGTATAACAGCTGGCGCCGCATCTGGCTTTGCTGGAAGATCCACTGGTAGCCCATGGCCCACCATCTCTAGAGTATTCTCGTTGCTGCTCTCCTGGCGAACAACGTGCGGTCATCTAGGCGGCATGAATCTACAAGGTCAAAACACACCTTAGAACAAGGTTATTAACGACCGAAAACGAAGAAACCCAAAAGGAGAACAGGAGGAAGAAAGCATTCAAAAAGTGAAAAACAAGACCACACGACGTGTATACTGACTATATGACATGTACTTGACTCCCCTTTCCCTGCCCAGGTCCTTCTGCACGGCTCAGCCACACGACTCCTGTGTGAACAAAACTATACGGCGTGTATACTATCTACACATCATGTATGGTATTATTTTCGAGCTGCCCATGTCGTCTGTGACACAGACGACTACTTGGATTTAAACTACATGGCGTGTGACACCCGCACACGGCGTGTACATCACCACGTTTCCCAGCCACACGGATAAGTCCACACAGTCTATCCTCGGACAAGACTACACGGCGTGTCCCAAAGGTACACGACATGTTCAAGGAATGGTGACACCGAACTATGTTGTTAGATACACGACCGAGTCCCCAGGTCACACTACACGGCATGTCCATTATTGACACGGCGTGTTTTGTGAAGGAGTTCACCGACCTGTATTGTTAGTTACACGGCCGGACTCCGGGTCAACACTACACAGTGTGTTCACCCCAAGGTCTTCCCTTCCCCGTGTCACTGCCCACGCGGTTTGTGACATGGGAAGAGACTACACGGTGTGTACTTAGACTACACGACGTGTACTTAAAAAGTTCATTTTTCTTCCTGAACAGAAGGACATACACGACATGGGTAAAAATACTACACGGCGTGTATACTGGGTTTCTAGACAGTATGCCTCAAAAACTTCCCCAGAACCCAGAAAACACTAAAAAACAACACCTAAGTTCCAAATTCCGATTCGTGAGTGACCATACTCCCCACTAATCAAATTTGGATAGCTTATCAGTGTTATAACTAATAAACATTCAATGATCCACCAAATTGTGGTCAATGGGGGCCCATACTCCCCAAAAACCAAAGTTTGGAATCTATTCTATAAACAGGCTCACATAAAATTACCCTATAAAATAGCAGGTATTTTATCAGAGCAGATATCACAACATCATGATTTTCTAGCACAACAACTATCACAACAACATGCAATTTCTAATGCACCTATATGGAATGGAATTATTCATGGCATGTGATTTCTAGCATGTGCCTAAATGATGCATGAGACGGTATACCCTTATCTCATTGGGTTGCAACAGAATAGAACCCATAGATAAAATATAACAGCACAATCACAAGTGTGTCACCCAATCAGTGAAATCATATCAATCGTAAATTGCAAAATCAGTAAAATTGCAAAAATACGAGGTAGACTGGATTTTCCCTATACACGGGTTAGCTACGCCCGGGCACAACTTATTACCAACTACCGTTCATCCTATCCCTGACTACGGCTCCAAATAGTAAGTCAAAGAAAAGAACCCCTCTGATACCACTTTGTAACATCCCAGTTCCGGGTTCCACACAACAGGTGCCCCGAACCCGGTTCGCCACGTGACCTCAAGCGCATTTCCCCAAATGCCAGAGGCTACCGACTAGCAGCAAGGGCCCAAGTCTGATAGTGGGGAAACTATTCCCTCATTTGTCAAAGTGTAGTGCAGTGGAATACAGAATAAAACATACAAAAACAGCGGAAGCAGTAAACCATACACAACTAAAATACACAACAACAGTAGATATAACCAGCAATATATAAATAATGATGCTACATGTCTCAAGTTCTAAGAAAATAGCCAGAACATGTTATACATCAATACAGTACAACCAAAAGCATGGTACAGTAAAACAAAGCAAACAGCTGGCAGCGGCATCGTGAGCCCAGGCTCGTTCTCATGCCCTCCTACTCCTCAGCAACAGTCAAGTACCTGTATAGGGACTCTTGCCCCTATCTACACCTGTAGAAATGTAATCTGTTTGGGTTGAAAAGCGTGACCCAAACAGGGTGTGAGAAATATATCTCAGTAGGCACCCACCAAAGGTCTGTGTCCAACTACGTATAGCATTCAACAACAGTGTGTAATAGTAAAATTCAATAAAGTAAGTAGTACTCACAAGTAACCAACTTAACAGTTAAATTTCCATTTTAATATTCATTTTAATCCATTAAATATTAGAAATCACCACAATGCATTTCTAAGTAAACAGTCCATGTCCTCAGACAAGAAAAACCTTACCCTCAGGTAATCAGAATCCCACCCGCAGGTATAGCCCTTAGGAATAACAGAAATTTCCCTCAGGTGTAGGAAGTGTCGCCCTCAGGCATAGAAGTCAAGCCCTCAGGCACGAAAGGTTGCCCTCAGGCGAAATAGAACGTCACCCTCAGGCTAAAATAGTCACGCCCTCAGGCCAATCAAAACAACGCCCTTAGGCTAAATAGGTGACCGGGCCATGCCCAACAGGTAAACAAGCAGTAACAAGCAATTCCTCTCAAGGAAATTATACAATTACTACTTTAAAGGCATACCCTCGGGTATCCTGTACAAACGGCTAAATAGTGGAACCCACCCCTGGGGTGGTTCCAGATCCAAGCAACGATCCCAACCAGCATTTTAATATCACAATTAAATACCTAATCAATTCTAGGTGTTTAATATAGAAATGACCTCAACCACACGACACCCCAACATGGGTTCGTGGCACAAAAACGCACAAAACACACGACAGTTGGAAAACTAAACACCAAGACACCTACCTTATATGCCAATGAGTGGTATACCCGAACGTCGAATCCAGAAACGCCCAAGAACGACATAGATCTGATGAAGAACAAAACACACTTAACCTCAAATAACTTCCGTTGGGAGAAGAATTGGTAAGAAACACGCTAGGAGAAGAGAGGGATTACTCGTGCGGTTCCAACGAGACCATCCGAAGGGGAATCAGATTCCAGACGAACACCCGGCAGATCTTCAAAGGTTCGGCTATCCCTCCTGAGCTCCCTCTTCCATTCTAAGCCTTCCTTGTGAACAGGGGAGGCTACTGCCTGATTTAAGCACAAAACAAACAAACAAAGTACACGGCGTGTACTTCCAAGTAAACGGCATGTACTTCCTTCATTTAACTGTTCCTCTGGCGGCACTGCCATACTGTTCACCCATCGACATGAGTACACGACATGTACTCCTAAGTACACGGCGTGTACTGTTGCCCAGCTGGCGGCTGCTCCACCACCTTACTGTTTGCATTGACGGCTGACTACACGGCATGTAAAGGACCACTACATGGAGTGTAGTCGGTTCCTACAACCTTTGTCACCGACATGGCTACACGCCCCGTGTACTCATCCCTACATGGCCAAAAGTACACAGTGTGTGGAAAAAGTACACGGCGTGTACTTCCAAAATTTAGGATTTTCCCCATTTTCCATATTTTATTAAAAACACTTAAGTAAAAGAGAAAAGAAGAAGCCCGTACCTCAAAGATAAGAACCAGGTTCTTACACTCCCCCTCCTGGTACTGCCCCGTACCAGGTTCTGAAGGCGCACTCCTGCGCCCACCCACACTGCCATGCCGTCCCGCATGGTGGTGCACTTTGATCCCCTTGCGCGTGCTCCAGTGCACCCTTCGGGGTATCTATGCCCCCACTCACTGGACCTAGCTCGCACCATGCATGACCACAATCCCACAGGACAGCCTATACAGAGGCTAAAGGCTAGGCTCATCCACCTAGCGCATGTTGCGTCCTTCGGCCTAGCTTGAGGGCCAGACCTTGTGGGTTTATTTTTTGTTAAATGTAAAGATAGGTTTCCATACACATATATAAGTGTTTTTCAAACCAAAATTTCCTTAAGTTTTATAAACACTAAAGTTTTAAAACACAAAGTTATAAATTAAAATTTAATACATCTATATGAAAACTTTATACTAGTATTATAAAAATCAAGGAAATAGTTTAGTTAAAACATTGTTTAAACATTAAGAATGGAAACTTTTATAAGATATTTTAAATATTTGAAAGATGTTTGAAATCCTCACCTAATTTTAAAATCACACTTAGTGTAGCTCAAAATATTAAACCATTGTCCTTTTAAAGTTCATAATAATAGGTTAAATTATATTTTCAATACATAACTTAAATGTTTTGGAAAACTAAATTATATTTAGATATTTTTAATTAATCCACCAAAAAGTCAAACAACTATAATTATAGTCATTAGAACTCAATAGTCACCTAAGGAGGAATGGTTGGATTAAGACCTTATAAAACCATGTTTCATAGTGTTCCATATTTACTAAAACTTGGTGAAAAATGGTTCTTATTATTCCACTGATTCTTAGTACAATTGTCATGGTTCTGGCCATGCTGTTTTTTGTTATAACTAATCCAAAGGATCTTCTCTATTTACTGGGTCTTTTTGTTGCATTAGGAGGCCTCCCAGTGGCCCTGATAGGGATTTTATTAGGTATTTTTGGTTAGTTTGGAGCAATGTAACCATTTTAGTGTTAAAAAAATAAAGGAAGTATTGTGTTCATTTACAAGTGTTGTTCGGATAACATGAAATTTAAACAAAATTAAACAATTATATTATTATTACATGAGAAAAAAGTTTTGGGGCATCACATTATTCCCCCTACAAAGAATTACATCCTTGAAATTCATTTCATATGACCATGATAAAAATAAACTCTCTGGTGTTCTTCACCATATCCTCCATCGTAGAGGATCCTCAGGTGTGGCCAGCTGAATACCCATGTTGGTGTTCAATTATTCCGCTTCCCTATCCCAGACACACCTCAGATAGTAAGGGTTAAACTCATGCAGTGTACAATCAAGCTTCCAGATGGAGGCTCAAATGGTAGAGAGTTCATATATGCCCGAATGGACGAACTCTCTAAGAACTCATTGGGTAGTCTCTTGTTTAAGATGTCAATGTTGTAGACATGGTCATACAAACTGAAGCTCATGATTTGGTGCATGTAGGCTGTGCGAAGGTTTCCCTCCAAGGCAGCCTCTTGAAACCATACCCTGGATGTGAAGTTTTGGGATAGAGTGAAGCACAGAAAAAGACATTCATGGTACTTTCCCCTTCTTCAATACTCCACGAGTTGAGTAGTGGCTATGTGGTGGTAGATATAGGCATTCCCTTGGCAGGAGTGGAGAATGTCTAGACTATTCAATATCTCATAAATATGTTGGTATTTCTTTCACATGTTTGTGAAGGGAAGTTATTCTTCTACATAGGTTCTAACCATAATGGCCTCTAGTACCTCAATGGTAAGTGATAAGATGTGGGTTTTTCCTTCCATCTAAATTTTTTTTCCATGAAATTTCAATCAGTGAAACTCATACAAAATCACAAACACTAAATAGGTAGGTGAGAAGAGAAACAAAAAATTTGTATTTTCATAATACAAATGGTACACAACACCCAAGACTAATGGTTTTACTAGTTCCCAGTTACATGGATACCCAAAAAAATTTCAAAACTCTTGATCTCCCTGAACCAAATGCAACCCGAGCACTCTGGTTCAATCTCATGGGTACATTTATGATGTCTCCAGAGTGAAACATGAGGGGTGTAAAGCCAAGAGACATTAGTATGTACTTGATGTCTATACACAGAATGGAAGGCTTCAATTTCAAGGATTTTAAAGTCTATTACTTGACTATAATGGCCATAGGACAAGATTTGGCACATATATGCTGCACGGAGGTCACCCGCTGTTGTAGCTTCTTGGAAATCCATGAGGGACTGGATGCCTTCTACTGTAGTGAAGCATCTAAAAATTCCCTCTAATTACTTTCCCCGACGTGCATAGGATGGAAATTGGGTTTTCATCATAAAGAGGTAGTCCAAACCTGCTCCTCGATGGAGTTGAAGTACACGAGGAGAGTTTAGAACATTGTAGAGGTGTTTTCATGTCATACGAATGTGTGTATAATTTAAAAAGTTGTTGTGGATGGATATGGAAACCATGGTTTCTAGGGCCTCAATAGGAAGAGACAAAAGACTGGTATTTTATTTTTCCATATAAAAATTAAGAAAACATTATAATTAGTAATTCTTATGTAAATTTTTCTTTGTTCAATTCTGGTTTTCCAGAGTTATCTAAACTGAATCCTCTAATACCAACTATAACATCCCGACCCCAGAATACCCAGATCTGGTGCCTTAAAACATGATGTGTAAGTTTTAAAAAAACCATGCATTGATATTTTACACATCATGTCCCATATAGAGGATCGATTCAGTTCAGTTTCTAGGAAACCGGCCTCTTCTGACATAATTCTTCAGCTAAAAACTGATACCGGAAAAATTTATTTCAGAAAAAATAAAGGGTAAGCATACAAATTCCTAGTAAGGGGTTTTAAAATAAAATAATATATCCTTTTGAAAACATTCTTTTAAAATTTTCCATAAAACATTTTCTTAAGAAAAGTTGTAACACATGTATCATAACATAACGATTGTCTAAGAATTAAAAGAGCACAATTCAAAGCATACTAACAGAATTTCAAGGAAACATGATTCAATTTTAGGCATGCTCATAAGTAAAATACATTCCAACTTCAAAAGGTAATACATGTTAATATGCATGCACAAAATTTATAAAAGAGA
This sequence comes from Viscum album, assembly GCA_963277665.1. Lineage (NCBI taxonomy): Eukaryota > Viridiplantae > Streptophyta > Magnoliopsida > Santalales > Viscaceae > Viscum > Viscum album. Next base: position 1,632,747,508 of record OY728155.1, on the reverse strand, counting down.
ATAGTACATGATCAGAGTTGTGCATAGAAATAATAACTTCAATTTCTTTCACTACTATCTATAAGCTGTAACTGGATAATAAAATATAGGAGTGCTTAATAAATGTCATGACATAAGCATTTTACTCTTATGATACTCATAAATACATGCTCTTAATCATGGATATTCTACTAGTTGAATATCCACTTGGTTAATTAATTATCATAGATATAATGAGGGAACATATAATACCAGACCCCGTCAAGACCTCGTGTCAAGACCTGAAATGTCAATGGCCTCATTCCATGACCTGATTGTCTCACGAGAACTATCGATTCATTTAGGGGCTTTCATTAACCAGTCACCAACCCATTATACCGAGTCTATTACATTACTCATATTCCAAATAGGATCGTATATTCAAAATGTCCCATACCACTTTGAATGTTTAATTTCACATTTCATATTATTCAAGGTGTCCCATACCAATTTGAATAATTAAACACTTAATCCATAAAAGGTCATAAGGATTTTAATTAAATTCACTAGATTTTACACATATATAGTGAATCAGGCATATAAGTATTAATTACAAAGCTATCAACTGCATGGATATGTCATTGAATGGTGAGTATGATAAGAAGATTATGGCATATGTGATGACGACTAATGCATTAAAATAAATACAAGTATTTTTACATAAAATGATAACCCTGAATGCTAAAATATTTACTGATAAAATACATTTTGGAATTTCACCATGGATTGGGTGCTTAATTAAAAGATAAAACAAATATTTTAAAAGGGGTATTAAACACATAAATTCCAAAACTTTCATTTAGGGTATGCTTATGTCTAACATATCAAAAGGGTACACATAAATTTAAACATGAAGAGCATGAAATTCAACCATAACTAACACCATTTAGTACATGTTTGAAAATAAGTGATTCATAAATATGTATGTAAGAGTAGTATACCCCAAATTTTATACTCATGAATTCTACACAATTACTAAAAGAATCAAGAGTATAATATTTGAAATATCCAAAATTAGGGTATAGTGTTGTGTAAATCTGTTTATACACAAGGGTATAAAAGTAGTGTTTTTAAACAAAAACTAAACATATTTCGAAAACAACATGTTTTATTATTTCTTAGAAATCCATGGAAAATTCTAAATAAAATTGAGGATCAAATTTGACATGTATACACATATATTAACATATCTGAATATACATCATTTATTAAAGAGTTTATACCAAAAATCCATTGACACCCATATGAATTTAACATATGAGACACATTAATTAACTAAATTACCTAAAACTTTAAATCATAATATAAAATTTAAAAGGTTTATGTAACATATAAAACTTATATGTATAACCGAGTTTATATCAAAATCAATTAACACTTTCATGATTTTAACCCCTTAGGAGTATTAGTTAACCAAGTGTGTATAAAATGCAAATCATGCCATTAATTATAAAAGTTTGTTTATGAAATACATTCATACATTTCTTATAAAACCAGATATACATTTTTTTATTACGTAATTATATATATACTTATTCCGATAATCATTTTTTTTTAGATTTTCAAAAAGCCGGTTTGAGGGTAGCCGGTTCCCATGCTGCCCGGTTTGAGGAAAACCGTGAACCACACCCAAATTCAAACAATTACAGCGATTAACAGATTCAAATTTCAAACATCAGGTCCAACCACGTGTCCCGCCTCGAGCCCCGGGCCCGTCACGCGACTGCATGCCACTCTGACACCTCGACACGCGCCACCAAGCGCTGTCACCTCGAGCCGTACCATCGCCTCGAAACGCGCCTCAAGTCGCCGGCGAGACACGCCGGAACGACTACTGATTCACCACCGGTGACCGTACCCACCGTCAACCGTCATTGTCTACCGTCGGTCGTCGTCGTCACTAACATCTCAGCGTCCATCGACTTCATCGGAACAAACATCAACGGCGCAAACCAGATATCATCGGGGGAAGCCGAAGAGAAACCATAACAACATACAGAAACATCCACGCACTCAAAATCACCATCCTCAAAACAAAGAGGGATAGAATAATCCCATGCTCATGAAGACGCATGGACCTCAAAAAACCGTGGCCTGAAGCCGCCATATCCATCCTTGTAACGTCAACCCAAAACCACCCATCCAGGAACCAGAGGCACAAAGGAAAGAAAAGAAAAAGAAACAGAAAAACGCATAAAAACCGAAAAAGGATCCAGTGAAATCTAGATCTAGTTCCGAAACCCAGCGCCACCAGCCTTCAGCCCCCCGGAAACCACGCCCCTCACCAGATTCCTGTGACCACGAACGGGAAGACTCCCTCACCCTCTTTCCTGGTAAGGGGTTAAGATCACCATGTTGGGTAAAGGCCTTACCATCAGAAGGAAAAAGGTTATGTCACACTCTTAACCGTATATGCGTATATATAAAAAACCATATATATAAAAAGTACATAAATAAGTTTTTCATGTATAATATAAACCCTTAGGTTCATAATACCACTTCAACTCAAAATCCAGAAGTCCTAGAATCGGCATGAGAGAAAATTTTAACTAAACCGTAAGTTTGTATACATATTTTTATGAGAATACATATATATGTTTATACCTTAAATGCAACAAAACAAGACAACTCATCCCCTTACCTAGATTGAGGAGAAGGAGAGGCTCGAGAAAGGATCGTGGAAGCTTGTTGGAGGTTTGAGGAGAGGAGGAACAACCAAGGGAATGGGTGTAACCAGGTTATACAAATAAACAATATTATACAAACTATAAAATATTTTAAGGCCACTTTTTGGAAATACAAGGCCCACATGGTATATTAAATGACTGGGGGAAGTCAGTCTTTGTGGAAAACGAGAACAAGGAGGCTCGGATGGCGATGGAAGGAGTCACGAGTGTGTGAAAAATGGTGATAGTAGGACGATGCACAATGTTATTAATTAAAATTAAAATTTAATACATCTATATGAAAAATTTATACTAGTATTATAAAAATAAAGGACATAGTTTAGTTAAAACTTTTTTAAACATTAAGAATGAAAAATTTTACAAGATATTTGAAATATTTGAAAGATGTTTGAAATCCTCACCTCATTTTAAAATCACACTTTGTGTAGCTCAAAATATTAAACCATTGTCATTTTAAAGTTTATAATAAGAGGTTACATTATATTTTAAATACATAACTTAAATTTTTTCAAAAACTAAATTATATTTAGATATTTTTAATTAATCCACCAAAAAGACCAATGACTATAATTATAGCCGTTAGAACTCAACGGTCACCTAAGGATCAACGATTTGATCAAGGACTTAAAAAACCTTATTTAATAGTGTTCCATATTCAGTATAACTTAGTAAAAAATGGTGATTATTAGTCCATTGATGCCTAGTACAGCTGTCGTGGTTTTGGCTGTGATGTTTTTCATTCTAACTGACCTGAAGGATCTTCTCTATTTAGAGGGTCTTGTTGTTGCGTTAGGTGGCCTCCTAGTGGCTCTGATAGGGTTTTTAGTAGGTATTTTTGGTTAGTTTGGATCAATGTAACCATTTTAGTGTCCCTAGAATAAAGGAAGTATTGTGTTCATTTGCAAGTGTTGTTCGGATAACATGACATTTAAACAGAATTAAACCATAATATTATTATTACATGAGAAAAAAGTTTTGGGGTGTCACAAATACCACCTATTTGATATATATCTATTAAAGTTGATCCAATGAGAATTCCTCTCAAATTACGATAAAGTAAGTTGTCGTTGTAAGACGATCCACAACAACCCATATTACATTGTTTCCTCTAGATGTCCTTGGAAGTCTATTGAAAAAGTCCATGGTAATTTTCTCCCAATTCCATGTTGTTATGGGTAGTGGTTACATCATCCAATTATAATTTTGTCTTTCAGCCTTCACTTATTGACATACCATTCACTTTGATGTATACTCAATGATCTCCTTCTTCATATTGTCCCACCAAAAGTTTTCTCAAAGATCTTGATACATCTTTGTGCTCCCTATGTGAATAGAGAAGGTTAAGCTATGTGCGTCATTAAAAAGCTCCTTATTTATATCTAGATTGTATGGAATACATAATCATGACCCAAATCTTACAAACCCTTCCTCATCAATCCCAATCTCATAGGATTTACCATTCTTAAAGGATTCCACCCTTTTCAGAATTTCCTTATCTTTTCTTTAAGCTTCCTTTATTTTCTCCACGAGGGATGATTGAGAAACCATTTGAGAAAGGATTTATGATAACCCTCAATTAATTATTACCATGTCCATCCTCTAAAAATATAATAAGATTGGATACTTTTCAATTACCATCATTGATAAAGATGCAAGACCATTTCTACTTTTAGTATCTGCTACCTTATTTTCCTTACCAGGATAGTAGTGGATTGAGTATTCATAATCCTTAATGAGCTCTAACCATATTCATTGGAACATATTAAGACCTTTCTTTGTGAATATATGTTTTAGACTCTTGTGATCAGTATATATCTTGAACTTCTCCCCAAAGAGATAATGCCCCAATATTTTCAATGAAAAGATCACAACTGCTAAATCTAGATCATGCGTGGGATAGTTTTGCTCACGGATTTTCAACTGTCTTTAGGCATAGGATATCATTTTATCATTTTTCATCAGTAAAAAACCTAATACTCTTATATAAGAATCAATTTAAACCACAAAGAGCTCTCCACTTATCAAGAGTGTGAGTATTGGCGCATTGATAAACCTATTTTTGATCTCCTTAAATATTTCCTCACATTCTTGAGTCTAGACAAACTTCACTCCCTTCCATTTATTCTTGGTCATTGTATTTGAAAATCATGATAATTTCTCCATAAATAATTAGTAATACCCAGCTAGACCAAGGAAACTATGGATCTCCATTATAGATGTTGGCCTGGGCCACTCTTTGATTGCCTTTGTCTTGGAAGGGTTCATAGATATCCCTTTGCTGGTCATAACATTCCCCAAGAATGATACTTAATCCATAAAAAACTCACATTTTATATACTTTTAATAAAGTTTATACCTCCGCAATGTCTTTATCATAATATTAAAATGCTCCTCATGTTCCTCCTTGCTCTTGGAGTATATCAGAATATCATCAATAAAGATTACCACACATTTTTCAAGGTAATCTCTGAAGATTCTATTCATTAAATCTATGAAAATTTCTAGATAATTATTGAGTCCTAAGGGAATCACTATGAACTCATAGTTTCCACACCACATTAAAATGGTAGACTTGGGAATATCTTTCTTCCTCACCTTTAATTGGTGATATCCCGACTGAAGGTCCACCTTAGTGAAATAACTGGCCCCATGAAGCTGATCAAACAAGTCATATATCTGAGGCAAGGAATACTTGTTCTTTATCGTGATTTTATTGATATCAAAATAATCAATATAGAGACGCATTGATCCATCCTTCTTTTTTAATGAAGAGGACTGGAACACCCCATGGTGAAACACTTAGATGTATAAAATCCATCTCTAGATTCTCCTATAACTGCTTCTAAAGCTCTTCCAATTCTACGGTGTCCATTCTATAAGGTGTCTTTGATTTTGGCAAAGATCCAGGAATAATTTCAATTGAGAAATCAACCTATTGATTAAGAGTAAGACCATAAAACTCTTTAAGGAATACATCAGTGTAATCCCTTATGATGGGCTTGTATTTGAGAATGATTCTCGCCTTTGTATCAATAATTTGATCTAGATATTCTTACTCATAAGGCAACAATATCTATACATAAGACAATAATTTTGAAGGAGATTCATCTTTATCCTTAAACATGTATAGTATTGGAGGATGATTTGGGATGTGAAGAGTGATCTCCCTTCCTTGAAATTTGATAATGGATTTATATAAATATAGTCAATCCATGCCTAAGATAACATCAAACTCCACTAAAGGAAGTATGACGAGATCTTCTTAGAGGTTTATTCCAGAAATGTTAACCAGAGATGAGTTATATACTTTGGATGCAATAACTTCCCCATTTTATGTTCTTATAGATAATTTAATCTCTAAATTTTGAGGTGGCGTTTGAATAATTATACTAAACTTGCATGATATGAAAGAATTCATAGCACCAGAATCAAATAGTATATTCACTATTCTTGAATGAATAACTAGCATACCTGTCACAACATCGTTGTCCAACTCCACCTTAGTAGTAGTGATAACATAATCCCTTCATTGTTTCCTAGGAAGTTGTTGTTTATTGCCTCTGACAACCCTTGGAATCGTGTAGTTGTTCACATAGTGCCCATGTTACTTGCAGTTGAAACACTACACTACTGGTTGAGAGTTGATATGAACCATCCTTTTCTCTTCTACATTAATGAGATTCTTCATATACCTTTGGTAGTTTTTATCCAGATGTCCCATTCTTCGACATTTGAAGCAATTATTAGTTCCCTTTAGATAGTTCCCAAAATGATTATTCCCACAATTTTGACACGTGGGATGTTCGATCTTCTTTCCTTCATGAGATTTATTTTCTAAACCACCCATATTAGACTCTATTTCCACTTTTTTTCACTAGGCCCATGAGACCATGGAGAGTCTCTGATCTCCATTTCAACCTTGAAGGCACAACATAAAATCTCCTAATAACTATTGAAGTCTCAAATCGCCAACACTTTTCATAGGCTTGGATTTAGTATTCTAAAGAAGCGATCCAACTTTCTTTCAGTTTTCATGACAAAACCAAAGGTGTATCTAGCGATCCTTGTGAATTTTTCCTCATACACCATGATGGACTCATCTTCCTTTTTCTTAAGTCTGATGAAATATCTTTCCATCTTGATACAAAGGGTTCGGGGAAAATATTTATTGAAAAAAATTTTCTTGAATTTCTCCCAATCCATGTAATCAATTTCCTCCTGGGACTTCAGATTCTTGATCAGTGTTCACCACTGATTAGCTTACCCATCAAAATGATAGACTGTTGGCATGAATTTTTATTCTTCTGCTAATTGGAGGATAAATAATATCTTTTCAATAGAGTTAATCCATTGTTCCATGTGGAGGGGATCAGAATATCCACTAAACATAGGAGCCCTTTGCTACGTAAAGGATTCTACTAAAAATTTATCTTTCCTTGGTGGAGGAAGGAATTCCATATGATTCAATTTATTATTCATAACTTGAGATAGCCGAGCAAGTACTATAATAAAGTTTTGAGAACCCATTCCCATCATATCAGGAATATCATTAGGGAAATCATAAAATTACATATCACATTTATTGTGGGAACATGTTATTATATTTCCGACCATTAACTAAGAAAAATAACGTACAATTAGAGGGATTGAATACTTAGCTAATAAGTATAAAAATAAAACTTTAAACATTAAAGGATAAATTCTTTAAGGAAAAGTATATCCTAACATGTGATTCCCTAGGTTTTAATCTAGGTTATCCATTATCTATTTACTCACATTTATCTTATGGGCTTCTTTTTTATTTTTTCCCTTAATAATGGTTCATACTAAACTTATAAATTTACCAAAGCATATCCCCCCAGGAGTGTCAAACCAATAGTGAAGTAAGGCCCATTTTCATGCACTAGTTCCTGTTCGAGTCTAGCGAAAAGTGGTGTTTTTGGGTTTTAACCCTAGATAAATCTATTTCAGAGCCACATCCACTTGTTCCTATCCAGACAGGGATTTATTTTCTTGATAAACCAATTACTCTATACTTACCAAAATTTAGGGATGTTTTCTTATACTTAGTCTCATCCCTGAGGTTCTTACTAAAGTGATTTATTCCTAATATCAAAAAATAACTAAACCATCCTATGATACCAACTATAGTTACCCTAGCCTTTTACACATATCATTACATGATTTTAAGCATAATAAATCATCATATTACAAGACAAGTATTGTAAAGTCTAGTGTCTTGGAATATTAGGTACATAATTAAGCATAATAAAAAATAAATTTTATTTAATCTCCATAATGAGCTCCTAAATTCCATTGTTCTCATACATCTATATAGGATAACATGGGGATAAAATTAATAAAAGGATTAGCTAAAGAGCCCAGTAATGGAATATACATAAGAATAAATCTTTATCACATGGGTTATAAGGCTTGAAATAATGATATAAAAAGCATGGAACATATGGAATCATAACATATTAACATGGGATCATATAAACATGAAGTCATAGTAATGTGGAAGTTAGATAAAACATGATTTTATCATGATTCAAGACTCATTACACATATATGAGCACAAATAAAGGTTAACCACCAATACTATTGCATATAGTAGCATGAGTCAAGGCTAACCGCCAAGACCGTTGCGCATAACATCTCATGAGACTTAAATTTAGCCAATGAATTAGAGCACTATCTGGGAACACCCATCATAACATTTTCATGAATAGTATTTACACATACACAATCATACAAAATCAATCATACATAAACATAAGGGTTACCCATAGTAAGAATTGGGTATCATAATCACGTCATAAAGAATAATAAATGAGAGTATCATAAAAATGTCCATAAAGGAAATGAATTAGATCATGCATGGAAAATAATAGGGTAGTATAGGAATATTTCATGAAAAGTGATTTCAACTTTAAGTATTGACATGTAAAAAAGAGTACTTAAGAAACTTTAGAATTAAAACATTTTAGTGAGGTTAAAGGAAAATATCAAAGGTCATTTAAAACATAAATAGGGAATAATATTTTATATAAAACCAGAAGTGAACCAAGAATGTTTTCATAATAAAAATAGTGATTTAATAAAAATAATGGTGGCTTAAAAATATATTATATGGTGTACTTGAAAATGGGTAAGAATTCAAGAAGTTTCTTTAAACAGATTTACTTATTAGGAAGTATTGGGGAGGGAATCATTTAAAATCATGTATATACTCAAAAGATAATTATGAATGGATATTTATACATGAGTTTGGATCATATAAAAAGAATTTATAATATTTTAATAAAAATAATATATAACTTAATTTGGGAAAAAATAAATATAGAACAACCCGAAGGAATAATGGAGGTTCGGGTAGAATCCATTACCTTAAGTCTGAAGGTCTTCTTCGACTGATCTTATTGATATGAATAATCAAATTAGGTTCATTAATTAATAATTAAATAACCTCTTATACATATAATTTATTTATTATAACCTTATTAAGTTCATTCATGGTCTTTTTTATGAGTTAAGTGGTTCAATTTCATTGTTTGGGAGCGTTTGTTTCCCTGGTTTTAATGATCGGTTTACTTATATATATGTATGGGTAAACATGTAAGATAAGAATGGTTGTAAAGAATTGTAGTTATAGTTTATTAGTGAAACTACATAATATTAAATGGTAATAAAATTAATTTGGTTATTTGGAGTGAAGATGAATCATTATATAAAACATTAATGACAACTGTTTTGGTTAATTTGTGGCTTTTAATCATAACAAACACATTTTTCTTTATAAATTAATATCATGTGTACAAAAGATTACAGAACCTTAAATAATATATAATAAATATATTATATTCTCATTCAACCATAAACATGGTTTCATTACCATAATTAAAGACGGTAATAGAAATTGAAAACCCGTCGTCCTTGAATGTGATAAATTAACACATCTTGGATGGTGTGTTCGTTTTTAGTATAAATAGAGGGGAAATGAGATATGATGATGAATTATTCCATTATCATAAAAAAATTACATTACATGTAAGTTAATGGAGTTATCAGAACATTTGGATGAAATAAGGCGAGGAAAGAAAAATAAATAAAGGAATTTAAAAGAAAATAAAAGAAATGAAAAGATGAATTTACCTCTTGAATATATATTCCTTGAGAGACTCTTTATGGAGGGAGGTTTTGGTATTTTAATGATACCAAGAGCTCATGGACGTGGGAGAGGGGCTTATAGATATATTTAAGCAGAATTTGGACTAGGAACAAGGCTTGATAGGTGTGAGTAGAGGAGGTAAAGAGGTGTGGTATTTATAGTGGAGGAGAGAAGGGGTTTCCCATTATTCTAATCATTAGTTTAATGTTTTTAGTCAAGACTATGAATAGTCTTGATTATTGTGAAGAAAAATAGTAAATAGGGCATGTGAGTTATATCAAATGGCCATTTACATCATCCATGACTCAAGTATGATGCAAAAATTTATTTATTTATCATTTATCGTAAATTATCATATTTTACTATTCATAAAAAAATTCAAGTATTTTAGAAAAATCCCAAAAATTCACCCCAACCATTTTTTGACGTTTAGAATTAAAAAATTATCTCCATTTTATGAAAATAATTTTATATATATGATAAATTTAATTTTTAATTAAAATCATAATTTACATGAAAAATACAAATTTTAAAATTAAAACTACTTTTCTAACACTTTGAAAAATTAACTAAGGTCTCTTAAAATTATCTTATAATTATAAGTAATCAAAATAATTATTTAATAATAAATTTTATGAAAATAAATTTTCTTTTAAATTATTAAATGAATCATAAAATTGTAATTAAATATACATGACTTACAAAAATACCAACACTTAATAATTTTTTAAATATTTACTTACTTATACTATGATATATTTATATCATATTGTCACTTATTAGATGGATAATTTTTATTTATACTTTCATTAGCAAGGTTACTATTCAATTGTCCATTTTACTATTTAAAAGGGTCACATTACTATTCCAAAGGTCAAGTTACTATTTCATCAGTATACATTCCTTAACTTCTAGAGATACCTTTTATTTTACTCATTATTCATTTATAAGGTTTGTATTGTGTTCTATATGTAATATAATGTGTTTATACTATAATAAATAATTATAAGAATGGAATTAAATTGATAAAACATTGGTTCATTACAAATATTAAGTCTTAAAATGTCTGACATCGTTTGAATTTGAACAAAACCAGGTATTTGGGGTGTTCGTTCAGCCATAGTTGAGAGTGAATCTCACTATTGGGGAGTTATTATGGGAGTGATGAGTTGACTTAACTAGATTTTGTAGCAAAGGAGTAACCATAGCTAGCTTATTTCAACTTCAGAGGCAAGTGTTGAGTAAATAATTTTAAGATTTTAGAAGCTAGGACTTCACTCAATAGATCAAGGAGACGTGATTTAATGCGGCTAGCCAATCAAACACCTGCCTTAAACTCTCCGAGTAGGGTCATAGCCATAGCTTGTATACTATGAGGGGAAGTTCAAGGATCCTTACCACTAGAATAATCAAGTGATAGAGTATTCTGATTTGAGTACAGAGGTTTCCTAGAATTCAATAAAATAGAGGGAGACATTTAATGATTCAATTAATTAATCAATAATGTCTAAATCGATAATAAATATAAAAAAGTACAATCTTCTAAATTTTATTTTTTGTAGAAAATGAAAAGTAATACAAAAAAATGCACTGTGATAATATTGGACAAAGTCAATGTCCTATCCCTCATTAGTTTCCAAATAACAGTATAGGCACTTGAATAAATTACTATGGCATTGTAAACTCAATGTGCTAGTGTCCCAATACTTGTTAAGTCACCTCTGTAAGTGAGGGTGTTAAAAATGCTTACAAGAGACTCATGTATTATGCATATGATGGTTATGTCATAATACCATAATCAACATCTAATGTGAGTTGTGGATATAACATCATGACATTGATGATTTCACATGTAGTATCATATCCAAGAATCTTGCAAGGAGAAAGAGAAGTGAGATATAAATGGGTGATTATTACACTGGATATGTGTAAATTGAAATATGGATCAAGATATTTCAATGTATCCCTTTCTCATATCATTTTCACCCATTTATTTCAGTCTGGATTAAGATTAAAAAACAAGAAGTATAGAGAAAACACTTCATTACCTTTTAGGTATGGTTCAATAAGCAATAAGAACTTAATGAAAGTATAATATTTAATTATTATGGTAACAATTTGAAAGAAAAGGAAAAAAGTCCAATGGAAAGAGAAATGCCAAAGGCACCTTCACAATTTCCTTCAAATAAAAGTGGTTGGTAATTTAATAAGAGGTTATTTGTTTTGAATATCATGAAATAATAACATGGAAGACAAATTCAATGAACTGAATCAAATAAGAAATTACTCACTTCTTATTCAGTGAATATTTATCAATTACAACTAATTTTTATACTATACTTCATGGGTATTGGATACAATGTGTCTATAACATATGTGTATTTGAATATAGTAACCATGTAAGAATAAAAACATTACTATAAGTGAGGTGTATTCTCCAATCATATGAGAAAAGGTGGTTCCTAAGTTAGTGGTGAGAAGTACACAATTTCAAATTGACAAGTAATTGATTCTAGTTGAACAAGTTTTTGATTACAACCAAAAAATTATCTCATCTGTCCATTGGACACTATGAGATATTATTCCTGGTTCTGGAATAAATGTTTTTTGTGGTGTTTCATACTCAACCAATAGTTCAGTGATACATGAATCATAGGAAATAAGTGGTGAATATAAAACGTAAGACTTATATACCCAGTTTTGGAAAGATAATTCTTAAATAAGTAAAACTAAAAGTGGATGTTAAGGATAAACATAGTATGGTATTTAGAATCAGTGGATCTAAAAACCTTAGGTATTATCGAAGTATATACTTATTTAGTTTTGAAAAAAATAAACCTTTATAAATAAAGGTACATCACTAATATTTTAGAATTAGTTAAGCTTGAGAGCATGAAATATTCCAAGGGTAAGTTAGTGGTAAGTATACTCCATAAGATTCCTTTAAGTGTTTAAGGAATGTGAAAGTGAAGTATGGTATATGCATGGTCAAAATATATGAGTTTCTTCGGGATGGTATGCCAAAGAATATTTTTACCAAGCATTCATCGATCAATATAATGTAGCATGGAGCAATTCCAAAATACACATCACCTTATCCACCTTAGGAATATAATGAAAATAAGGAGGATCAATGATGAGTCTTACATGTTAACATTGATAAAAAAAATGTATCATGGATTAATTCCTAGATGATCATTTCCTTTTACACATCAGAGCCATGATGTAAGTATAAGGAATATCAATGTGAATATATATATATATATATGCATTGTAGAAACATCCATTGTATTTCAATATGTGATTCACAAATAATGGAACTATCCCATAATCGTATGCCAACTATAATGAAAAATGGATATCGTATGAGTCACAATATGATATAAATCCATTATGTCATAAAAACATTGTGTTTTAATGCAAAGAGTTTTTCAAGGAAATAAACTTTCATCAATATAAACAAAATGGGCATCTAAAGTAATTATTGTAAAAGTTTCATAGGATATTAAAAAAATATCTATGATAGTAAAGTTGTAGTCAAGTGATAAAATACAATTATATAAAAGGGATCATATCTCTAATTGATATATTGGGACCAATATTGAATTGGGATTAGTCAATGATAGAGATTAACAAATAGTTGGTAGAGGAATGTGTTCCACAAGAGGTGTGGAAAGAGAATGTTCCAGAGACACATATTGTGAAGGAAGGATAAAACCTTGGTGATGGTTTTATATTACCCTTGGACGGTGATATATTATTCATTAAGAATAATAATTCCTATAAGTAAGCAGTATAAGGTAATTAGATGAAATTGAAAAGATGAATTAAAAATTCAATAATGGATTCCATGTATCAAAGAATAGGGGATTATTAATTTGAATACTATGGTGGGTATTTAAGTGACATAATATGGATGGTATAAGCGTAGTACCAATAAGGCTTGATTGTTCATACCAAATCATTATGCCTAAATCCATTAGAATTTTACTTGTCATAGCTAATCTATATGATATTTTATTGATAATTGGATTTCAAGACCACCAATCATGGAAGGTTTCTATACGACGCAACTAGAAAGGAATGGTGACATCATAGATTTCTAATAAGGGGATCAAGTTACTAAAATCTAGTTCAAGATTAAAGTAAGCAATAAGATCATATAATATTCATTTGGAATGAATTATTTCCATGTGTCTACCAAAGGATAGTGGGAGAACCATTTTTTCCAGGTAAAATATGTTTGATAACATATGAAAAACAAATATTGTCCTTATAGTTAGATAAGACCAAAACAAAGTATCACTCCAAATATTAACTTAAAGTAGCAACCCAAGTTCTAGGGGATAAGATTTATTGAAGTAGATATAACAGTTTCTTAGACATAGTCAATCATACATATACTGACATGGTATTGAAAAATAAAATATGGAATAATTTTAGGGAGAATTGTTACCAGTGTCACATGGAATATATCTCTCCAACAAGACATGCATAGGAATCAGAGGAGATTAAAGTGAATATTTGAGTTCTATACACTTCTTCAATGGATTAATCACATATGAAATGATATGTTAAAGAAATTATATTTCCTGTATTTACTTTATAGTAGAAAAATATAAATTAAATCTAGGAGAACTGCATGGGAAGCAGTCAAAACTATCTGATTGTACTTGAGAAAGTACAAAACATATGTAACTAGTATGTGGAGAGAAAGGGATAATAGTTACAATGAGACACAAACTAGTTTCACTACGAGGTAAATATAATCTAATATTGTAGTTAGGATAAGGTAATGAGAAATAAAAGTTCATTTAAGATAGTGGTAGCCACATCTATAAATACTGAGTATGTTGTAGCATTTAAGGTATCTAAAAAAAAATTATTAACGACAATGGGTTTTTTATAGTTCTTAGAATCACATATAGTATGAAAAGTTTTATCATTATGATAATTATATTACTATTACTTTCTAAGATGTCAAGTTTTGATAGTGGAAAAAGGGATATACTTAGGGATTCCATCTATTGAGAATTTTTACTTAAGGAGGTGAGGTCATACATAGCAGAATGACCACACAGTAAAAACATGGTAAAACCAGTAACTAAATATACGACTCAGTAGAAACATGATCTTAATCATGTGAGTACTAACAAGGATGGTTAGAAAGTTGTCTCTAGTGAAAGTGGGGGTATTGTAAAAGTGTGTTCCCTAAACACAACTTTAACAGTTCTTTTGGAATACCATTTCATGTATATAGTTATATATGCATGATGTACACTTACCATTATAGAGTAGACATTTCTACATCCACTATTTCAATGGTAATGTCTATAGATTAATTTTATATCAAAAATTTATAGTAGATATCAAACTATAATGACAACCTCAAGATACTAAGACATTAGTCTTAAACAAAGGTTATATAGTCTAGAAACATCATACTAACTGGACAGAGTTGATGTCTAACTATCAGATGCTAGGGGATCATATGTATTTAAAATTCTTCTCATGAAGTTTACACTTGGTGATCTCTGGTCAGTGAGATTATGAGGACATTCCTACCAATAGAAACACCAAGAGCATGTGTATTGGTCTCCTAACTTGATATCATTATCAATGTTTTCCATTTGATCGTGTACTTTGGTGAAATGAAAAACACGATAATAAAATCATTGCGAGGTAGCTTGTGTTGGGTGTGTAATTGGAGGTATGACATTGGTTGAATGGTCAATATAGGATTTTCCACTTTTGAGTTAAGAAAGTAATATATCTAAGGCCTAGTTGATCATGATTTTAGTGCCTTTATAAGTTCTTGTCCAAGGCAGTTGAGGGTAAATTAATCTATTTAGATAAAAAATAATAAATCAAAAAAGGATGATGACATAAGTGTGCATCCTTATTTATGAGAAATCTAAAGACAAAGATATTATATTACACAATATGTGTTCATAGGTTGGTTTTTATTGCTATGACTATTCCTTATCTCTTTAGGTTCCTTGATGGGTTGCTAGAATCCACTCTTGATTTGTAGATACTATTCACTACTATCGAGATAAGGGCCTAGAGGGTCACACATAATAGCACATTCAAGAATCTGAACTATTATGGTGAATATGAATATTGACATAGTGGGCCCCACCATGAGGTTTGAGCATTGTCCAAGTCATCGATCACCGATAAATTAATAAATTAATTATTATTCAAATAAATAATAATTGGGTTAAATTTATTTATTAAAATTATTCACAAGGTATTTAGTGAATACGATAAAAATATTATACGAATGAATATTATTTTAATATTCTAGGTTTGTTTAATATTAGCAGGAATTATGAGTCGAGTTAAATTACTTGGGTTTATTATGTAATATATTTAATATATATTATAGGTATGTGATAAAATATAAATAATATTTATAACACACTTTAGTTCATCATAATTATCTATTTATTGCTTATTTAGTTGATGTTAAATATACATGGGATGGAGAACCCTTTCTGGGTATTTGAGCATTCACTATATATAGGAGGAGAGAGTCTCTCACATAATGACTATTCATGGAAAATTCATCAAATCCCCTCTCTAATCTCTTGATTTCTAGAGAGAGAGGATCTCAATCCAAGTGATCAGATCAAGCTCTTCTCCAGACATCGAAGGAATGCCAATGTAGGGAACATCGGGACGTTGAATTCATTATTGGATCACCGTGATAGTACATAAAATTCAATGATCGACACTCCTATAGATTTTTTAAGTATGTGTGGATGATCTAGAGGTATTTTTCTTTAGATCCTTCAAGAAATGATCACTGGAGATGAGCAATGGATGAGTGTGCTTTGATTTAATGATCTACACATTCAGTTTAATTTCTATGATTTTAACACTTCACCAAAGATACTTGGACCTCCATAGGAGCTCATATTGCTGAAGATGAAAAGTTTCATCACTCTGGTGATAAAAATTTAAAATCCCTAGCCCAATGGATTCTACTGCGTGCCCTGATGTTTTCAAGACTACCATTCAACTTCTTGAAGAACAACACTAGATCACCCTGTGGAGACACACTGGATCATATGGAACCCCTCTACATGAGTTCATCTACCAATAGACTCAACTCATGAAACTCTTTGGGTGCCATCCGATAGTGAACCATTAAAATTGGAGACACATCCATTTGAAAATCTATACCAAACTCAATGTCATGTTGAAGAGGTAGTGCCATAACCTTTTATAGGAAAACATATAGGAACTCCTCCAAAATCCTGAGAATACTCCCAACCTGATCTTCTACAAAAATCTCCACCAATTTCAACAGAAGAGGTTCTACTTACCAACCACCCAACTGAAAACCTCTCTCACCAATGAACACCACTTTCAGACCCTCCACATCCAAAAACACAACTATCCTTTGAAAGAAATGGATGACCAAGTGCATGGAATATAACCAATAAATACCAAGGATAATATCGTATGATTATTTATGTAATAATAAGAAGTCTCCCACTGACTGATGCGGCCCCATAACTAGTATACATCCCCAAAACACATCAAACAAGGAATCCTATCCTCTAACTGCCATAGAAAACACAAGGGGAACTGTAACCCTCTCCACATCCATTCCCAATATACAAACCAAAGTGGGAGAAAAAAATGATCACGAGGATCTCGAATCAAACAAATCACACACAAGGCTAGACGATACACTGATCTTACCTCAGAGAACTCTCGGCTTTTCTAGTGTTTCTTACTTTAACACATGCATCTAACCATGACAAACTCCTATGACTCTCTACTATTATCCTCTATAGCCACACTATGGAATAGGTACCTATGGAAAAGGATTATCATAAGGCTACCCTCTGCCAACTTTTCCTACTCTCAGCCACTGAACAACAACCATTGGTCCCTTCCACAAGAACTTTCTCGATGGAAACTACTATTGCTAAAAAGGGGCCTGACCACCCATCTAAAACTGGCCTCCTTGAGAGGTCAAACACTAATCCTAGAGGTACCTATATCTCCAACAAATATGGAATGCAAAAAAAAAAACTCCTAAAATATTCTTAGAAACCACCTATCCCTAATTATTGAGAGAGAAAATTACATGGTTGGATCCCTAATGAATGGAAGCCTGATGATATAAACACCCATGACCCACTAAAAGAAGCTATGCTCCTTGAAATTCACTTCTAGACACTCTTTTGAGGCTCAAATACCATGGAAATAATCCTCTCATTAACCTCATCCTTTTTATGTACCACCAGATACATCGAGAGCATAAATGGTGTGACCTCATACCTGATCAATAGGTTCAAAGCCTCCTACATACACCGTTATCTAGACTCCTCATCTAGGAAATCATCTGGAGAATGGTTCAGGAGGTCCTTGAACCTGATCCAAAGTCCCAATATGCACTAAATCCCATACATAAAGGATTTTATCTCCAACCACTTGGATTACCTCATTTTCATTAAAAGGAAATTTACCTAGAAATCCCTATGAAAGTTAGGACACAACACATCTTCCTCCTTACAGTCACCAAGAAACAACATCCACCACTGGCACACAACTCCTCACATCTGACTAACTGCTAGCAACACCCAAAACTCATCTCATTCTTATATTAGACTGAAAGTGATCTTGATATCTTCTATCCAATGCTCCGTGTCCAAATATGGTACACACTCCTCATAATTAGCCAAAATATTCTTCTAAAAGGTAAAAAAATCCAATTTCCATGCCTTATCCTCCTCTATCAGGTCAACCCTCCAAAAATAAACCACATCATCCTGATAAACCTCAACTGCCTAAGAATCTCGCAGACGATAAACAGAAGCCATTCCTAAAAATAAGGAGAACATCCTAAACCTGGTAGCATGGAATTTTATCAATGATTATTTAATTTATTCATTTTATTTACCAAAATACCTAATTCAAACATGAAAACAAGCCTTTATTATACATGTACCTCTCCTAGATCTCTACCCTATAAATAGGTCCACCTCACTTGGTCGTTTGGTAGGCTCAGAGTCCATGCACTAAATTATAGGGGGATCTAAAATCCCATGTCCTAGCCGGTCTCCCTAGCCTATGTCATACACCAAGTTCAAGTGGAACTGTTTCTATACCAACCCACGAAATACTCACTATGCCTACCTTCAAACTTCATCCTATCCCTCAATCTTCACCATTGATACCACCCTGTCATGACCCCCTCCCACCAAAAATGTATTAATGAAGGGAGAGATATAATGACCCTGGAGTCCCGCCTCCTGTTGGCCCTATATTGGAGACTAGCACTGTGTGTATAAAAATCTCACAATATGGAAGGAATTACCCTCTATAAATGAAATACTATTGGGTGATAGGATAAAAAACCACAAAAAAACTCTAGCAGAAAATATAAAGGTAAACCAAAAACCATCCCACAATGAATAAATAAAATAAAACCAATACATATTAAAGTTACCAAAGTAAATAAAAAAATACAAGTCTATGAAAGAAAATCAAAAGAAACTCCAACCTAGCTAGTAATGTCCATCTTGGTCCCAAAAGTCCCCCTAAAAACCTGAAAAAAACTTATATAAGTAGGGTGATCATAACAGGTATACTCAGTATGGACATAACCACGGTCTCAAGTGCACATGTGAAAAGTGCATACTAATATGACCGTGAACAAAAAATAGAACGAACAAGAACCTATATAAGAAATATAATGAAACCCATACTCACCATGGATTACTCACTAAATCATGCATCCAATATAATAATATATTATTGAGATCATAATAAAGCAAGGTCCCCTACTGCCACTTCCTCACTAATTTTCTATTCTCATACCCCAACGTCGAACATCTTATGCTCCCATACCTTCCACAAATATCACATCACATCCCACTTGCACACACTAGGGCCACACATCACATCACATCACATCCTATCCTACACACTTAGTCCACACATCACAACACATCCCACCCACACACACCTAGGCCGCACATCACATCACAACCATAACCATAATAGCAGGTTATCTAGAATTTGAAGGAAATCTACCATGTATCCTCCTCCTACTACGCATGATGCCCACCATATATCAAAATATACCACATATCATTATAAAGACATCTGGTAACACACATCATAGATCACCCTAAAGGCACCAGGGACCACACATCAAACCTCACCGAAAAACACACGGGCCACATATCACTGTTGAAGGAAGAGTAGGGCGAGGGGGTATCTAGCCATCTATATTACTACCATCCTGGATGTTAGGGAGAACACCCAAAACCTAGAACATTTGAGCATTGGTAAGGTTATACAGCTCGAATGGGGTGTATATAAAATAACATAAACATACATGATATATAGATAACAAATAATACCCAACTGATGGGTTAACATCAACAACACTAGTGAACAACACATCACCACCACCATAACACACATCAACTACCACAACTACCACCACCACTATATGCAACACACTACACAAACACCATATAAGCCACACAACATTTTACACTTTAAAATTACAAGCTTAACCACATTTATTCATTAATCCATTTTCCAAAAATTATATTAAATACCATTATATTCAATTACCAACCCGTTAATTTATTCATTTCAATTAAGTTTAATCCATTTATCACACATCACATACCCAACCCATTCTCATTCATTTATCTTCTTATCATATTTTTTTGTTATTCATTCTATGGATACCTGGGAAACTATAACAACCACTCCACACAACATCTAGCCCAACTCACATAACCACCATCACAACACCACACACCTACCATCATTGTTTAATCACATCACCCAATCCATATCACCATAACAAGCTACTATGCGATAACCACTACGCCACAACCACTATGCCACAACCACTGCACCCCAATCACTACACCGGAACCACTTCTCCATAACCATTGTGCCATGACCACTACACCACACACCACACAACCCAACTGATCAATCCTATCATGGAACAACATCCTAAACCATACAGGGCATCGCAAAAATCACTAGCCCACATCACAACACATGCATTCCAGCTTCCATTTGTGCAGGGGATTTATCAAATTGGTTATTTATATTAGCATGGGTATTATCACCCAAAAAAGATATCATAGGTAAACCAATTATCATCCAAATATAAGTTTCTTTATCCTTTTACTCAAGGTGTGATCATAAAACAACACAACAAGGGCCATCACATATATCAACTATAGTAAAATAAAGGCTTCCATCAACATCTATTTTCAGAATTGGAAACAAGATTTCATAACAATGTCAACAATATATAAAAAATAGAAAGCATGTGATAACTCCCCATACTCATCAATTTTAGACATTATAATTAATTATATGATTATAATGACTCTTAATATCCACCCATAGATAAGAAAAATCATGAAATTACCACATGTATTACATAAAAAGGGAGATAATGAGATCCCCTACTTCAAGGAAGTTTTTTTATCTCACTGTGGACTACGAGGTGAAGAAGAAACTGACCAAGAACCACTGCCACAAAATAAACTTGCAGGTCAACCTACACAAAACCTTAAGATCATTAAAATATATCCCAAATACCTAAACTAAACCAAACATCACCACCACAACTGACTCTATGAGAATAATAAAAGAAAATTAATGAGTATGAGAGGAGAACTCACCATTTATCGAATATGGGAATCCAGGAATCAATCCCCATCGAAAGGAATTCCAAACGCTTGAAGAGGGACCCCCTGGATCACTTGGAAGGAGAGGAAACATTTCTTATGATAGGGTTTGAGAAACAAAATCGAGCACTACAAACTTTAAATATGCATTGAATATGACATTTACACACAGAGAGTAAACCATTTACCCATCGTGTAAATGTTAGGGGCCATATATCACTAAAATCACATCACTTTTTATTATTTAACCCTGAAAAATTTACACATTATGAAACATACCATGAACCACTCTCAAGAAGAGGTTAACCACGCTTACATGGAATTTAAGCTTTACTTGTCGTGTATTCAACCTGATTCCATCATTTAATAGCTAAAATCATCCAAACCACTTACAATCCTCCTTTTAGAACTATAAGCCTCAAAAACACACAAAGGTTTGGTCCACATAGATCCAAGAACTTATACAGATAGTTGTTATAAAACTGAGGTTGTACATATGATCAATCAGATAATAATATCTAATTATTAATTATACTAATAATTTCTAAGGGTGACATACACACGTGAACACACACAAAAGTACATATTAAATATATATGTGTACCTATAAATTGATAAAACTAGTATTAATAATTTGTTATTGTACATGTTATTGTTATGATCATCATTATCATCATCATAATTATCATTATCATAATCATCATCATTATGTGTGTGTGTATTCATATGTGTGTGTGTGTGTGAAGAAAATTAAATATTTGTTCTCGAGTGTTTGATTTAATAAGTAGATAATATATCTTTCAAATTTTTTCACTTAGATAGTGGGGATATTTTTGAGGATAATAGAGATCATTTCAAGGATTTTCTTTGGAATTTTTAAATATTGGAAATTGGAATTGTCAATGATCTAACCCAATTTTTTTGAGGTCATTGAAATATTCATATTCATGAGTATATTGTAATAGTGCCTCCCAATAGATCATTTAGACCACCTAAGATGTAAAAATAACTAAAATAAGTTTTTAGATGTGAGTGTGTGTGGGGTAAATCTAATGACTTCAATGAATATTTCAATATACAAGGAAACTCCGGTGGAAAATGAGATCATGTGTATGATTTCAATATCTTATATCAATCAGTGATTCATCACGATATGAGGGTTTAATGAATTTATTTGTGACAAAAACTAGCGATGAACCTACCATGAACATTGTGATTTTAAAAAATATTGCTATGGATTTTTTAGTGGTTGAGGTGATTGTAAATGTTTATTGATGATATGTTACTTGCACCATTTTTTTGTTAATAAGATGGAAAACACATGATAAAAAATTAGAATTATCTTATTAATGATGTAGAATTGTTCTTTGACTCGGTTCTTAGAGAAAATTAGGTTTGGGTGTTATTCTATGACCTAATAATGGATGTATTAATATCTTTTTCACTCTCATTATATATTATAAGAGAATAGGTATCATAGAGTGGTTCTACGATAGACGGGGGATTATATAATGATTCACTACATAACAATGTTTTTATGATTGACTTGTGTTATACACTAGTTTGATGTGTTATTGACCGACTTGTTTGACTGAAGGGAGTTGACTTGGAGATCCATATTCTATGAGAAATTTATTATGATGGTGACATGTAGTTTATTCTCTCCAGATGTGTCTTCCAAGGTGAATGGAAGTATTTTGATGTGATGTTTAGATAGTCATATGGAGTAGTTAATCTCATATATTCTTTTGAGGCTTTGATAACATGAGTGTTGTAACCTCGTGAGAGTAGTAGGATGATAGATAAAAAGGACTGTATATTGATGATGATGACTTATCCGATATTTTGGTGATGTGGTTTGGTTAGAGATAAAGATACAACAATTAGATATTGAGGAAGGCAATGGAAAGCCTATAGATAACACAATGTGGGTTGGATCAATGCACCATAGTCCATAGGCAGTTATGTTAAGTGAGAAGGTAGGTCAGTAGATAATAAATTCTGGGTTTATGATTTCAGGTCACTAGGGTTAGATAGAGAGGAGATGCCACTTGAGGGAGATGGTACCCATACTATCATATGGTCCGGGCTTGATTTGATCTATCCACGTGTATGCAGATAGTTGGTATGAAATAGGGGCAAACCATTTAGTTATCCAGATTAGAATATCTAATTATTTATTACACTAATAATTTAAAAGGTCCACACACACACATATATAAATACTAAATATATATTTTTATAGAAATTGAGAAGTGTGGTATTAATATTTTTTTTTGTTGTTGTTGTGATCGTCATTATTGTAATCATTACATCATTATCATCATCACCACCAACACCATCAATATCATTATTATATGTGTATATATATATTCATATGTGTGCGTGTGTTAAGAAAAATAAATATTTGTGATGAGGTGTCTAAATTTGATAAGTAAATAGTTTATATCATTCATTTTCCACTTAGATAGTGGTGATATGTTTGAGGATAATAGAGATCATTTCAAGGTTATTTTTTACATTTTTAAATAATATAAAACAAAATTATTGAATACCTAACCCTAATTTTTTTTGAGGGTACTTAATTTTTCCTATTTGTGAGTTGATTGTAAATATGGCTCCCATTAGATTAATTATACCTCCTAAGATGAAAAAATTGCAAAAGTAATTTTTTAGATATGAGTTTATACATGATCAGTCTTATGAATTCAATGAATATTTCAATATAATAGGATCCTCCAGTGGAACCTTGTTTATGTTCATAATTTAAACAACTCATATCAATCAGTGATTCATCACAATACAAGGGATTAATGGAGTTATTCATGGAAGATTGCAGTAATGAACCTACAATAAAAATTATGAATTAGAAAAATGATTGTTATAGATTTTATGGTGGATGAGGTGATTGGAAATATCAATTGATGATATATTATATGTACCCTTTTTTATGATAGTAATATGGGCATGACCTGATAAAAAATTAAACTCATATTATTGATGATATAGATTTGTTGTATGATATGATTCATAGTGGACATTAAGTTTGGGTGTTGTGTTATGATTTGATAATGGATGTCATGATGTCCTTCTCAATTTGATTATATATTATAGGATAATAGGTTTTATATAGTTATTTTTATAGATGGGATATTATATAAAATTTCACTATTTAATCATATTGAGATGATGGACATGTGATATAGACTAGTTTGATGTACCATTTACCAACTTGTTTAACTGTATGGGTTGACTTAGAGATCCATATTATTGAAGAAAATTTTTAGGATAATTATTTGGATTACTTATAATGATGAAATATAGATTATTTTCTTTATATGTTCTTTTCAAGGTATATGGTAGTATTGTGATGAGATGTTTACATAGTTGTATGGACTAGTTGATATGGTAGATTCATTTGATAACTTGTTAACTTGAGTGTCATAACCTCATGAGAACTTTTTAACTTGATGATTATGATTTCTTGAATGTTATTATGATGGATTATAGGAGTGACTTGACTATGGGTACAGAGTAATGTGAGTTACTTATTACTATATCTTGGGTTTACTTTAATTATATGAGTACCATTATCTAGACAACCAATGAGCTGAGGGAAGTTAAATTAATTTTGAATTAATATCTAATTAATATAAAATGACTAGTTAGTTATCTTAGTATTTTTCCCTTTATCACCCCCATTGCATGGATTTTAAGAGGTAAGGGTTGCTGATAGAGAATTTATTATCAAGGATCATGGAACTAGATAGTGGAAGTTAGTTTATAGGGTTCTTTCTATAATTTCAAAAAATCTAGATGGCACATGAAAAATTATTGACCAACTTAGTGATTTTTCCTCCCTCACTCCAATGTATAGATTTGTAGAAGTTGGGTATAATGTCATAACATTATTCATCTGGGAGCATGGACCTATCTGGTTAGAGTTATTATTTTTGGGTATTTCTATGTTTTTATGGTATGATTTATACTTTATATATCTACTTGTTATTAGAGAATCGATACTTATAGAGATCCTGAAAAAAATACCATAAAGGGTTAAAATTATGAACTATGGTGTGAGGACCTTTGGAATGAGAAAAAATTATCTGTAGTATTTTTATAAGTATTTTAAGATGATATCATTCACTAGTTGTGGTTTGACCCAGTCTACCCCCACGTGGCTATCATTGGTGAAGTTGTAACTATATACTATAATTATACATATTTCATTATTATTTCTTCATGATATTTATGTTGGTCATATTGGACTACTCAATAGGAGGGGGGGGGGTAAAATGAGTATCCAATAAAATTTATGTTTTAAAATAATTTAATAACAAAATTCCCTAAACTTAAAAAATCACCTAGTTAACTAATATAGCAGGTATGTTTAATTTAATGTTTTGAAATAACCTCTCAAAATCTTGATTGAAACTTAGTTAGAATTACTTATGGTTTTTAAAATATATTGAGATTATTATAATTATATTAAATATTAAATATATCACTTGTAAAATTTAGGTACCAAAGTATAGTTCTGTAAAAGATATTTAGAAACAGTTTTAAGAACATAGTATGAAAAACATAAATCACACAAAAAATTACAATAATAGGAGTTTCAGACTCAAGATAAGACATAATCTTATACACCTAATAGTCACATGTTTTTAACAACATTTATTAAATAATAAATTGATCCAAAACCTAGATTGGGTATATAGATAATAACAACACACAAGGTTTTCTAGACTATTTAGAGACTCTTCCACAGTTTTCATGGGAGTATATATTGAAGGAAGTAAATAAATAGTGTTTGAGTATTCTTCTATAATCGATATGGGTATGTGCTTTAGATTATTTATAGAAAATATTATTCACTACTAAAATGTAATAAAAATAGATAGAGAGTAATAGAAATGAAAGTTCAATGAAACAAAAGATTAAAGTTTATATTTTCTCTTAAGGGATCTTCTCTTCTCAATGTATTCCATTAGTTATGATATGAGATGTAGAGAAAAGAATATTTTCTTTGATCTTACAATAAAGTTTAGATAAAAATATAGTGTTGATTTATTGAGAAAAAATTAATGGTTTATGTTTTTCAATAATCATAAAAATCAACTATTATCCTTTAACTTAAGTCTCCTTTGAAAAGGAAGTCTTCCACCAAAACGATCCACTAGAAAATAATTATTGAAAATCCTCGTACTCAGTATGAAATATAGAAAAATTAATTTCCTTATAACTAGAATTTAATTATTTATAGAAGGAAGTTTGAATATATTATTAAAATATAATACCACTTTTAGACATGATTGATTGAAGTGTGCCTCATCATATTCTCCACATTTTCTTTAATAATTGGTGAAAATTCTTTGGTCAAAATCCTTAGAGGTCTTTTGGTTGATCCATTGAGCATACGGTTTCATAAGAACTTTTCCAAAATAGAAATCTTTCATATGATCACTTGACTTCATCATGCAATTAATTGGAAGAAACTTGCAGTTTCTCCAATAATTTTCATTTTTTATAATAAAAGGATATACCATATGGTCTCTTCACTTCAATTTGTGATGGATTAAAGTCATAAAATGGATTCAATACTTGGAAGTAAATCTAATAGACTATCACTGAGATATAAAATTTGGTCACTTTGATTGATCTTATAGTTTCTTAGTTACCTATGCAGTTGGTTGGGGAGATTGTGAGAAATCCATCATTATCTATCATATAGGCATGAATTAAATCAATTTTTTGTGTGGTCACTTAAACCCCTTGTGAAAATTTAGCATAGTTCTAAGTAGATTCATGCGGCTGATTAGATCCTTCTTATGGTTGATCGATTAATCTTATGTTCATTTGAGCAGTTGGATATTTTTTACTTTCTAATACATGGTAGCTAGTTTGGATTTATAGTTGATTGTATGGATTTTTTGGATTTATGGTTGATCTAACACTTAAGAAAATTTCCATAATTCCTTGAAAAATATTTAACTTTTATAAAAATTATAATGGGTTAGAAACAATATAAAAATGATTTACGATTATTAAAATAAGGAATTACTAGACTAATCCAAAAATCCCCCTTTTTATGATCACAAATAATGACATAAATAAATAAAAACTATGTACTAATGATCCATTAAAATAATGAAAAATCATTAAGTTGTTTCATACATTCCATATAGTAGTAATTCCCACTTTTGGGATTATCATAAATTATTATAAGAGATTATGATAAAAGAAACATTAGACATAAAAATAACATTAAATAATATTATGAATATAATAAAATAGAGTGAAGAATATAAAGAGACAATATATGAATAAAAAATATTTCATTGATTTTAAAAAATAATAATTTATAGAAGTCCTTATTAGAGTCCTTAATTATAATATGAGTCATTAGGGTCTTGAATGGTAGAAAAAATCTACATTGAATTTGAATTTTCCAAAAATAGAAATAAGAGAAGGTATAAGGATAGGATAAGAGATAAGTCCTATAATCATAATGTTTTTGTAAATAGGTATGATCTGATTAAGTTCCTAAGGGAGTCTAATACCAAAAGGTCCCAGAGGAGGTGTGGTAGGAGAAATAGTGACTGGAGTTGTAACTACTAAAGTAAAGGTAACAGTTGAATCTATTGTAGGCTAAATAGATATGGTAGGTATAGGAAGATATGGATGTGACCAAACTAGAACATTTTAAAAATATATATAAGGCTCCAAGATCCTGGTAATGTCTTAAAAAACTCTATAACCATGCTCAATAACTTGCAAGAACTCATCCTTCTTTGATAAAAACTGATCTAGAAGAGGATTCATAATCAGAATATTTTCAATAATATGTTTAAAGGTTTTATTTAAGAGAGTACTTTTCTTGTCTCAGGATACGAATCTAAAAAAATTATTCAAATATAACTTAATAAAAATCTTACTGAAATAATACATTACAACACCATTAATGATATATTTATCCTTTGTAGTCTTCACTATCTCTTTTTTTACCATATCAAAAATATTTTCACCTTGGTAAAAAAATCTATTTTCACTTGATTATTTATATCCTTAAAACTATCTATTAGAATATGGATTTCTTTATGAAAAATTATTTTGATAAATTATTCATTAAGGAAAACAAGTGTAGGAGGAGGAGTAGGGGTAGAAGCAGAAGGCATGGTAGAACTAGTGATAACAAAGAGATATTATTGATCAATCATATCCGTAATATCTATCAAGTATACCTACAAAGATCATACTTTCCCTCTAAATCCTTAAATATCATGAGCCAAATGATCTAATTTTATAAATAACATAGGTTTTATATAAGAAACCACACTTTAAATGGTAAATCAAACATATTACTACCTATCATATATATTAACATTTCTTATTTTAAGAAAGAATTATTTTAATACTTCTAGAAGACCATTTTTAAATGATATGAATTAGACTAAAGTAATGAATGAGGTAGGAGAGGATTTTTTTGGTTGTGGTGAAGCATGGCTAGGGATAGGAGTTGAGTCATTGAAGATCAACTATGAAGGTATCTAAATTGATCCTTCATTATCTAAGGAATCATAATTTGGATTCTCAATTTCTTGAATGGAACTATCTAAATCTTAAATAAGTATAAATTTTTTCCAAGGATAGTATTCAAATATGGGTTCACCTTGAAAAAGGTTATCTAAATCATGACTAGGATAATAAGGCATAACTATTAATTGAAGAGTAAATCCATAAATATCTTGTAGAATATCTAAGTGACCCTATTCCTAAAATATTAGAGAGGAAGTAGCCTGGTTAACCTACTCTAAAGTAGTGGGTATAAGAATAATAGTCAGTCCACCAGGTTTGGGTGGACTGTCACTATTATTATCATGCTCATCATCACTAGGAGTAAGTATATCCAAGTTAATCAAAGGAAAGTTAGGAGGTGTATAATCAAAAATCAGTTCTCTCCCTATAAAAAACATGGTAGGAATATCTACACCAAGAATCTCATCCCCATCACTTCTAGAGTCAGTAAGAATCAGTCTAAAGAGTTGATATCCTAGACTTCTATCCCCCTAAGGAGTTTTCACTCCTATGTTTCCTTCAATCATTTTAACCACATGATACTTATCCAAAACACCTTCATAAGAACATAAGACATCCTCATTTATATCTAATTATACATATTCATCACTACATTTTGAAGAGTATTCAAACTCAACTACCTAATCGGGTTCTAAACCTAGATCAATTTCATATTTAGGTCTGGTTGGGTTCTTTTAAGGATTAAATCTTTCATACAATTTATCATTGTCAACAACCCACATTTTCCTCTAGGGGTTCCACCATAATTTCATCCTTTTATAAGTGGTTTGGTTTAGTAAAACACCACTTGAGGTAATATAAATTTTCTACCCTTGAGAAACTAAACCTTTAATCCTCAACAAGGTAGAAATAAACTTAGGATAGGTTAGATAATTAAATAGATAAGCACTCTTACATATCTCAAACATGTGTCTCATGAGAAATATAGAAAAACTAATCTCCAATCCCTTTACCATTAAATAAAAAAAGTGTAGATACTAATGTCTAATAATAATAAAGTCATGTTTTTTTATGGAAAATGGAATGTTGGATGAATTTAAGAAACAAATGACATTCACCACTGAATTCAATTGCATTTGGCGTTTTCATGGTTTTATTTATAAATAGATCTTATAGGGATTATTCAAACTAAAAATGAGGGTTTTTGATAGGATATCATATTTAAAAATATTTTAACTTAACTCTATGAGTTACCTCAAGACCCATAGACCATAAATTTGTAGAAATTAATTCCTCTTTACCATTAATAATTGTCTGGATATGAATCCACCTTTATCAAGCTTCTAAGAAAATATTCAGATAAAAATCTTACCAAACATGGGTATAAGGGTCTATCATTGTCCATAAAACAGTTCATCCATCCCCACTTGATCACATCTCTCCACATAATAGAATAATTAAATTTAAACCACTTTGAGTCCACTTTTATCTTTGGAACTACTTCTCAAGGAAAAATATGAAACTTCAAAAGCTTCGCAGTTCCATTGGTAATGGATTTTGATCTTTTGGAAGAACCCAAAGCTTTAAGAGCATATTATTAGAAGGATCACTTAAAATTGACAACTAATAACTCATATTTAGGTGTCATAAGGATTGGGTTTTGGTAGGAAGAGTTGTAAGAGGGACATATATAGGTTTCGAGAAATGAAAGTCTATTCAGATTCTGATTTGGGGTATTAGAATCATTTAGGTCTTGATGTATAGTAAATTATGAGAAAATAAATAAATTGTATTTATAATACATTAAAACACATATGTTAGTATTAATAGAAAAGATAAACATTTTAACTTGTATTCAATATAAGAAGAACATAACATTAAAAAATAATTATCAAATGAAATTGAATAATTTTCATAAAAGAATACCTTAAATTAAATAAAGTGAGATATAATATATTAAGAATAAAATAAATTAGAAATATTTAATAATTACTAATTCATATGTGATATAATTAAATCTATCAAAATTCATAGTCTTTGTAAAAATATTATCAAACTGATGTTCAGTGCCAATGAATTCAAGAGTGACATCCCCCTTTTGAAAATGTTCTTTTAGAAAGTGATATCTTATATCAATGTGTTTTTCCTTGAATGAGATACATGATTATTATAAATTTTAATAGAACTTGAATTTTCAAAATTATATTGGGACATTTCTAAATTGATATCCATAGTCTAGTAATGTGCATTTCATATAAAAAATTTGTGTACAACAACTACCTGCATCTAGGTATTTAAATTCAATAGTAGATAATGAAACTGAATTATACTTATTACTAAATCATGATACTAGATAATTTCATAAAAATTGAAATGTTCCAAAGGTTCCCTTTATATATAACATACAACCACCAAAATCAATACCTAAATAAGAAATTAATTCAAAATCATGTCCTCTATAATTTAATAGTCCTTGGGTGTAATCTTACTGTATTTAAAAATTCTTTTAACAAAAATCAAATGACATTCCTTAGGATTTTCTTGAAAATAAAAATGCATACACACACCAAACATAATGTCAATATGACTAGATGTTAAGTAAAGTAAACTCCTAATCATACCTCTGTAAATGGTTTGATCAAATGGTTTGATCAAATGGTTTCCTAGTTTCATCAAGATCTAACTTACAAGTGGTACTCATTGGAGTATCACTACCTTTTGAGATATACATGTGAAGTTTTTTAAAAGATATTTAGTATACTTATTTTTTATTAAAATAATTCCTTATTTATTTTTAAGGATTTGAAAACCAAGAATGAAATTTAGTTCACCCATAATACTCATTTAAAGTTCATTTTTGAATAGTTTTGAAAATTCATTACACAATTTTTTTTTGAAGAACCAAAAATAATATCATAAACATATATTTGTGAAACCAGAAAATATTTTAATGTTAATTTGATAAATAAATTAGGATTAAAAACACCTTTTTTAATACCATTTGAAATAATAAAAGTTCTTAAACTATCAAACCAAGCTCTGTGATCTTATTTTAAACAACCAAGTGATTTAGTCATTTTAAAAGAATGATTTAGAAAACGAGGATTTGAAAGTATAGGGGGTTTTCTACAAAAATATCCACAAAAATATAACCATATAGAAAAGAACCCTTGATATCCATTTGATATATTTTTAAATTTAAATATTATGTATAAGTAAGAAGTATCCTAATAGATTTAAGTCAAGCTATAGGGTAAAAGGTTTCCTCATAGTCAACACCTTCTTCATGACTATATCCTTATACCACCAATATTGATTTATTTATAATAATATTACCAGATTCATAAACCTTTTTTCTACATAACCATTTATTTCTAATTTTTAAATATTCTTTTAGTCTCTTAACTAGTTCTCATACTCTATTTATTTCAAACTGATTCAATTCCTCTTATATAGACATCATAAAATGTTCATCACTAATTGCATAATTAATGTTCTTGGGTTAAAGATGTGATAAAAATGTTTGATGTTCAACATAGGTTTTGAGTGATAATCGAGTTTGAGTTCCTCTATTTTGATCTCCAACAATAGTATCTAAAGAATGTTCTATATGAGTTCTAAAGGTTCTGAGTATTGAGGTACTAGTTTCTAGGTTTCTCTTGGGGCATGGTTCCAAAAAGTATTATTTTCTAGGATACTTTTCAAGTAAATCAGTAGCAAGTTCATTAGTCTTAAAGGTGTTATTGATACATAAATTGGATATATTACCCTCTAGGGGTTTTAAGGAAAATTTAGGTTTATGTGGATATATCTCCTAAAATTTGAAATGAACATATTCTTCTATAACCTTTGTTATTTTATTAAATACTCCATAGGATTTACTGGATATATAATTACCAAGGAAAATTCCCTTATCACTCTTGGATGAAAACTTAGCTAGATTATCCTTCATATTATGAATATAAACTTTGAAGCCAAAAACTTTAAAATAATTTACCTTAGGATTTCTCCCATTCCATAATTCATATGGAGTCTTATTTAAATGAGTTCTTATTAAGAATGTATTAATTAAATAATAGCTTTTATTTACAACATAATCACAAAAATATATTCGTAGGTCATATTTACAGAGCATGGTTTGAGATATCTTTTTAGAGGTCATATTTATTCTTCTAACTACCCCATTCTATTGAAGTATTTGAGGATTATAAAATTTATGATTATATCCATGTTGTGAGAATAAGGATTCAAAATACTAATTTTCAAACTCATGAACATGATAACTTCTTAAATTTTTAATGATAATTACACTAATGTTCTTTATAGATTTTACATACTTTTCAGAACATCTATAAGCCTCACTTTTACGAGTCATGAAATATACCCATGTAAATCTTGAATAATCATCAACAATTACATAATCATAGTGTTTTATATCTAAACTTGAAACTATATATTTTCCTAACAAGTCCATGTGAACCAGTTATAGTGTTTGAGAGGTAGAAATCTCTTTTTTTGGTTTGAAATAAATTTAATGTTTCATTCCCTTTTGTCATAGATTACACACTTTGTCTTTTGGGAAATATAGTTTAGGTAGATCCTTGACTAAACCCTTATGAGTAGATTTTTAAGGGAGTACATATTATAGTGGCCAAGTCTTCTATACCAAAACAAATATTTATGATAAAATTCATTTAAACATGATTTTTTTAATAAAATAATGAATTTAAGTCCACTACATAAACATTGTCATTCCTTAAACTAGTAAATTCAAAATTAAAATTAGAATCATAAATTTTACAAGTATTATTCTAAAACTTTAGATGAAAGCATATTTAAATAATGTAGATATGATTATAAAATTATATTTAAATCCATAAATAAATAAAACATTTAAAATTAAATAGGTTTTTAAATTACCAACTTAAACGAGGTCAATACTTCTGCCTTTTTCCTCATCACCGAAGTTGACATGTCCACCATCCTCTTTGGTCAAAATTTTGAATCTTGAGAAGTCCCCTTTAATATGTCTAGAACAACCACTATCTAGATACCATAACTTCTTATAGGATCTTTTCAAGAATGTTTTCTATATTTAATCAAATACACACATGATTTTGGTACCAAACCTAATTGGTTCTAGAAAGGTTAACAATTAAAGATTTAGGAATAAACATATGTTTGAAGTATTTGTTTCCATATGTATGAAAAAAAATTAATAGAATTTTAAAAATAAGATCTTTTTGGTCCAAATCGTATTTTTCCATATTTAGATGTTCTAGATGTATTATTTACTATAAGTTTATTTATAACATTTGAACTAGGAATAATTTTTTTTATAGAGTTTGTTTTTTTATCTAGTTTGATAACCAAAATATGCTTTTGGTTTAGATACAACATGACTTCCAAGAATTTTAATGAGAGTTTTAGTTCTTACTGAAAAACCTACAATATATTTCATTAGTTAATCATTTGCTGATTTTAAATCATCATTTTGTTTGATCAATATTTTTTTCATCTCCTTTCCAACAAAAAAATATAATTTAACACTAAAAGATAAATCATATTGTTTCTTTAAATTATTATATTTATCTTTCAGTTCATTAAAATTCTATTCCAACATATTACAATATTTAAATATATCTTCACCAGGCATATCATTTTCATCAATATTTTTATTTTTAGAAGTAGTAGGAGAAACATTTGTCACCATAGATATTATTCCCATAAAGAATAGATTTTCTTTCACATTTGAAACTTATATTATAGTAACTGAGTCACTTGATATATCCTTGGAAGCACTCCAAGTGGACTTTATTGATTTTTTGTATCTATTCCCTCAGTCCTCATACTTTTACTTATATTTCCATTTTATGAAATCAAATTTTATGTGTCCTTTTATTTTACATTTATAAAAATTTACTTCTCTAAAATTACCATCATTATTTCAATATATTTTCTTATAATATTTTCTATTGAAGTTAGGCTTCATGAAGAACTTCTTTTTTCTATAAAATTTATTGAATCTTAATACCAAATGGGCCATCTCCTCATCACTATTAGAGTCACAATCACTTCTATTGGTTCTATCCTCTTTGATTACTTATTTAACTTTTGGCAAAGATTCTTTTAATGTGATATACTTTTTCAGTTCAATATTTTCATCGTTAATTTTAATCTCTACCTTGTACATCATCGGTTTTCCTATAAGATCCTTTATTAGTAGTTTTATCACATCACACAATTCACGAATGGATACAATAATGCCTCTCCATATTTCATGTAAGTATCTTAGGATCCTCAGTACTTAAGAATTTTCATTAATAGTATTTCCCAATTCATGCATCATATTTGTAATCTCATTAAACTTGAGATACATTTGAGAAATAGACTCATTAAGTTTTATATTAAATGTATTATACTTAATAGTATAGGTATTTAAATGCATTTCTTTGACATTAGATGCACCTTCATGATACATAGACAAGGTGTCCCAAATTTAAGAAGTTGTATCACATGCATATAATTTATGAAATTCATTTTTTCCAAATGTACAACATAAAAAATTCATTAATTTATAGTTATATCCATAAAAAAGACTTAGTTTTATCACTCCAATCAGCTATAACAACCTTCTGTTTTTCATATTTGTCCTTTATTATTGTCCATATGTCAAAACATATAATTTCAATATGAATTTTAATTTTAATCTTCCACTTAGTAAAATTTTGGCCATTAAAATATGGTGGTATATTAGTAGTAGTTCCTTAAAGTCTATTATTATATATAAAGATATAAATTTAGAATAAACAAAAATTTAAATATTTTGGATAATAAGTTGATCATGAATAAAAATAATAAATAAATAAAATCCCTCTGATACCAAATATTGTATAGAGTGGAGTACTCAAGAGGGGGGGTAAATTAAGTATCCAATAAAATTTCTTTTTAATTTTTTTAAAAAATCCCCCCAAAAAATGACATAGTTAACTAATATAGTAGGTATATATAAGTAAATATTTTTAAATAACCCCCTAGAATCTTGATAAAAACTTAGTTAGAATAACTTGCAGTTATTATAATCTTTTGAAATTATTATACTTACATTAAACAATAAATATATCACTTGTAAAATCTATCTATAAAAGTATAGTTTTACAAAATAAAATTTGAAATAGATTATAAAAATAGAGTAGTCAAAAATTAAATTACATAATAGAATTAAAATAATAATATATCTAGTCTCAAGCAGAGACCTAATCCTATCCACTTGATAGTCAATTGGTGTCAAGAATTTTTATTAAATAATAAACCTATCCAATACCTAGATTGGGTATACAGTGAACAATATCACACATGTATTTCCATTCTATTATTGAACCTCTTCTAGAGAATTCATTGGAGTGCATATTTAAAGAAGTAAATAAATAGAATCTGAGTAATATTCTAGAATCTACAAGAGTATTCACTTTAGAATATTTATAAAACATATTAATCCTAACACAATTGTAATAAAAAAAGAGTGAGATATAGAGAAATAATTTTTTTTATAAAATAAAAGATCGATGTTTAATTGTTTAGTTGAGGGATTTTCTCAATTTCTTCCTTTAGTTCTAATATGATATGTGAAGATAAGAATGTGTTTGATGATCTCTTGATGAAATTTAAATGAAAATAGAGTGTGGAGTTTTTGAGAACATAATACTAGTTCAGATTTTTACACACTCATAAAAATACACTATTATCCTTTAACTCCAATCTTCTTTAAAAAGGAATTATTCCTCAAAAAATATCTATTGGAAAATCATCATTACAAATACTCATACTCAACATGAAATTCGGAAATGATAAATTCCTTTGACCTAACATTTAATTCTTCATAAAAGGAGGTTGTAATATATGATTAAAATTAATCCTTCTTTTAGAAATGGTCGCTTGAAGCGCACCACATCAGATTATCCATGGTCACTTCAATGATTAATAAAAATTATAAGTTCAAAACCCTTAAAGGTTGTGTGATCGATCCATTGAGTATATAGTTTCTTAAAAACATTTAAAAAATGAAACTCTATCATACCATCACATGAATTTATCATTTGGTTGATTGGAAGAAATTTGTGGTCGCCTGAATAATTTGTGGGTTTTTAAAGGAATGATAAACCATAAGGTATCTCCAATTCAATGGGTGGTAGCTTGAATTTCTATAGTGGATTCAACACTTGGAAAAAAATTCAATAGACTATCATTGAGATATAACGTGAACTCTCTCTAATTGATCTTGTGGTTTCATGGTTACCCATGTAGTTAGATGAGGAGTTTTCAAGAAATATAGCACGATCGATCTCATAGGCACATGGTTAATCAATTTACCATTTATTGATTCAACCCTTTAGAAAAATTCATCATAGTTCCAAGAGGATTCATATAGTTGATCATATCCTTCTGGTAGTTGATTGATTACTCTTATGGTTGATTAGTTTGAGAATTTTTACTTTCTAACACAAGGTAGCTAGTCTGGGTTCACGGTTGATTGTTTGGATCATTAGGATTTATGGTCAATCTAACACTTAGGATTTTTTTTATAATTACCATAAAATTATTTGACTTTAATAAAACACAAAATGGATTAGAAATAACATAAAAATTATATGTGATTATTAAAATAAGAAATTTCTAGATTAATACAATAATTGAATTTGATGTTCATCCTCATAGGATACACTCTAGTACATGTTGATATAATCACCAATACATTTACATGATACATTAAGGTTTCATGTTTGGTGATATTTCAGGAAAAATTATCTTGGAGAATGAGGTTGATAGAATGAGCTTGGTGTTTGGGGTTCATTTCGCATACCACCGAGGGATATAGGTTGTTTGTGTTTTTCTTTATGTTGTCTATTAATGGTTTTTTCCATATTTGTAGTTATTTTTTTTTA
Organism: Viscum album; assembly: GCA_963277665.1. NCBI lineage: Eukaryota > Viridiplantae > Streptophyta > Magnoliopsida > Santalales > Viscaceae > Viscum > Viscum album. Next base: position 1,632,709,455 of record OY728155.1, on the reverse strand, counting down.
TTTTGTATGAAATTCATTCATGAATTACATTGATTTTCGAGGATTTAGATTGTTCCATTACTTTTTATCATGGTTATTATTTCATTTATAGTAATTCATTGTGTTCTCTTGAGATTAATTACCCCCATTTGTAAGATTAATACCCTTGAAACTAGTCTTCAATCCATGAATTATTAGAGGTAGGCTTTGGGGGTTACTCTCATTTTGATTACTGATCTAAGAAGGGGTATTAGTAGGAAAAATCCATGATATATTTATATTAAATAATTTGTTTTAGATCAAGTTTGGAATTATAAGTTAATCATATGTGGGGTTTTTGTTGACTTAGGAACATAAAGAAAATGGTGCTATAGGTATTATAGTTCACCCTGATAGGATAGATAACCCAGATAGAATGTGTGAGTAAACTCACTCTAATATAATGAATCTAATTTTCTATTAACTAAATTGAATACTTATATAATTGATTTCATGGTAAAATTAGGTTGGTACACGGACCATATACTGTTTAGTACAATATATATACACATGATTACTTATGGTAGGATAACTATTCTATAATTTATAGTTAGGAATTTATTATAATATGTTTTATAATTATCTCTCTATTACACTATGCACCTATAAATATTTGTGGATTCATTTGAATGTGATATTGTATTATATGACAAATTCTATGAGAGGGTGTGAGTTAATAATGACCATGCCTACACCAATTTGAGTTACACCTATTATTAACCATGAGGATGATAAGGATTGACTATAGGGTCCCAAGTAGAAGAATATTATACTTTATTCTATATTAAGGAATTATCGCACCATGGAGGAAAATGCAGTGTTCAAGACAACTCTTATTGATGAGGCATTATACGAGATTTAGCTTTTGATGCTACATGTGTTGTGGGGTAATCCTGATGCTAAGCGGGGATGGATTGTCCTGAATTTATTGGTATGATATTTTATTTTTTCCCATATTAAGGAAGTTTTTATATATGATAATACATTTCTTGATGATATTGTTTCATGATTGATCTGTATCTAGTGGAGGAAAATCATTTAGAGTCATGAGATGAGTAACTTAACATTAGAATAGAGGTTCTTGTTATTTTTAATGGAGTTGGTCTTTGAATTTGATGATAGATAGGATTATTGAGTGATGTGATTAGTGATGAGTTACTTTAAAAGTATAGATCACATCCTTTGATGTGAAGTTGTTTGGTTTTCATGAGGTTCTAAATGAAGATCTTCTGAGGACTTGTCGATGTGATCATGGGTTTCTAGAAGATATCAGATAATGATATCATATCTTGAATTAATTCAAGGTTTCATAATACGTGATCTATATAGAGAAAATTTTCAATAATAATGCACTAAAATTGATATTTATCTTGTATAAACATGATGGTGATTTATTATGTGTGAATCAAGATTCTTGTATTTGATTTATATGAATATATATAGTAATAAGTTTTCTATAAATGATAATGTTGAAGGTGATTCAACCACTGATAATGGGGGTAAATCAATGGTTGTTTCCCAATTAAAAGTTTTAATGTATAAAATAGATCTTAGTTCATACAATGCCTTGTTGTAAATTAATGTTATCCCATTCACCCCTTTGATTTTACATCCCATATAAATGTAAGTAAGGAAGAGATAGTAAACAAGCACCAAGTTTTATAAGGTTAAATAATCTTTTTGGAGTGGATATTACTTTTCAAGGAGTGGGTGATATCCCATTTCACACAAGATTAATTTCTTATCACTATAAACCCATTGGTACAAGGAGATATATTTGAACACTGATACAAATGATATGACTCTTTTCAATACTTACAAAAAGTTATCGATAACAAAATACAAACACTTGTAATGTGTATATGTGGTGATGTACCAATGAAGATATAATTTTTGTTATTATTATGAGAACTCCTCCCTCACAATTTCCTTTGAGATGAACACTCATTCTTCTCAAGATCAGTTGGCAAGAGTTTCATGCTCTATGAAATATGATAGTTAAATCATAAACTTTAGATTAATACCTCAGTGTTGGAATAAGTTTTTGGAATATTTTTCTTCTTCTTCTATTCTTATTATTTTTATGTATTTATAGATATACTTAATAAGAACATACACAATCATTAAGCCATATTTAGTAATAAATAGGATGGTACTTAATAGCTCATGGTATACAACCCCTTTCTCTTCTTCTTGTCAAGGGTGTATTGATTTTAAATGAATTAAACCCTCTCTTAGGAATATATTATCAAAATTAGGATATTTTTTAAATAATATCTAGAATAAATGGTAGATTTCATAATTAAAATATAGTAGAGTACATCTTGAAGTAATGAGGATAACACTTACTCAAAAATCAACCCACATTTCTTACTCTTATAGTTATATTGATCTTAAAAGGTCTCACACACCATCATAATATTTGATCAGAATTATCTTTATCTTTATTAAGATATTACCAATCTATTTATATGACTTTGAAATCATAAAAAACAATCAAGTTTAAAGGGTAAAACTTTTATTAATTCTTTACTAATTTTACCTACCATTGTACTTGATATGTGTTGTCAATTTTTCTAGGCCACTATATTATTTTGACCCTATATTATTCTATAAAAATTATATTGAACTTATTATAAATATTTTAAAAAAATAAAAAAATTTAAAATTTAAAATTTAAATAATTTTAACCTGATGCTGAATTGACCTCCACCACGATTTAAAATTTTAGTCATGTTAGAAAATGTAATCTTTAATATGTTATTACACTATAACTAGATGTATTATTCAATAGGAAATAAATATAGATAAATACATAAAAATGAGGTTATTTAAAGATAAAAATGAATATTAATATATTAAATAGAATCCATTATATTAGTATTTTATTTAAATCATCCATATATAGGTTTAAATAGTATACTTAAAAACTGTTATGAAATTTTTCATGCACTGCTGTCATTTTTTCTGAACCTCAACTTGTAAGAGAAATAAATTTTGATATAGATATCCAATTAAGATAAAAATTTATAGAAATGTTTGATATGTATTATAATTTAAAGGAAATTTCATGGATGATCTCAAATTATTAGTGTTTTTTGGTTACTTAGGTACATTAGAGTGGCTGACCTAGGTCGTCTCTCAAAGGAGGAAATAAATTTCACAACTTACTAAAGGTATTTTGAAAATAAAATAAAATAGAATAATAACACTAATGTAAAGGATGTGGGGTTATTTTACCATTCATAAATCTAGAATAATTTTTATGGAAAAATATTGTATAATTTTTTTTGTTTTTATTTTTAAAATAATGTTCGATAAAAAAGACACCACAAGAAGACGTTTTTTAGAAAATATTTTAGAAGGAATAATTGATCTAACTCTACCTCTTAAATAATTTATTAATCATTATAATTTAAATTAATATCCAATTAATTATTATCCATTAATTTTTTAAATCCCAAACCCTATGAGAATTAACTTTACCACAAAGATGAAGTGAATTTAACCCTAGGCTAACTTCGGAACATGAAATCGCAGAACCCTAATTTAATTGATGTTATAAGGTTAGATTATGGTTAGTGGTAAATTAAGTCACATATCCTATCTGGAAACTATAATTAATTGAGTTTAGGGATTATATTTGAACACTACAAATTGATCCCATGTGGTTTTGAATTACCAATTAAGTTCACGCTCTCACAATTCACACAATTCTCGACCTCGCTTGATTTGTGTTTATTGTTTAATTTCTTGCTTAGTTTAATTTAAATTGAAAAATAAATTAATATACCATATTATGTGAATTAAATTATCTCATTGATTAAAAATAAATTAATGAATGAGGTGATAGGTAGATCGATTACCAAAAAGAACTACTCTTCCATGGGCGGTGTAGTAATTGTAGAAACGTTTTTCATTTGCAGAGGTTTAGAGAGGGTAGAACCCAATCTCATTTCTAATATTGATTCTAGAAAAATTATGAAGATTAAGAGAAGAATAAATTTTAACAAAATAGAAGAAAATAGAATAAATTAAATAAGAACAAAGAATTTTATTACACAAACAAAAGCATTAAAACATGAAGAAGAAGAAGAAGGCTTCGTCGAAGGGATCCTTGCTTCAAGAGATACCCTTGTTGAAATGGTTGGAGAATTGGAGAGGATTCACTTATACTCTTCACTAAAATTCCTAATGCACGTCCCAAACTCTCCAAATGAGAAAAACACTAATTTATAGAGTGGAGGGGAGGCTAAGTTTAAAGAGGTTTCAATTGTGAATGGAGAATCTCGACCAATTATTTTAATCCAACTTGAACCACCCATTTGACCTCTAAAACTCATGAACCAGCTATTATTCCAGAAGAATATTTGTGAAAAATTAGTTTGGAGATCTCCTCTCAAAATATGGGACCAATAAAAGCTCATATGAAGACATTATGACCCAAATACAAAACAAATTTCCAATCTAGCTAGCTCAGCCCACCTTTGGTTTCATGGTCTATTTAGTCCAACCAAATGAATGATTAGCTCAAATTTCCTGAACAAAATTTATAGAACATTAATTCAGAAATACAGTTACACAATTTCAAGTTCAAATAATAAATATTAAAATATTTATCTTCAAAATACTACAGTGCACTATAAAGGGTAAAACTATAATTTCCATCAAATTTTCAAATGAATGATCTAATCCCAAATATTTTATAAATAAACATATTTAACACAATGTGAGGAAATTTATCATTTATTATCAATAAAATATTCAATAAAAATGTTTTTTATCAACTCTCCCACACTTACCCTTTTTCACTCCTAGGAAAAACCTCATATCTTGTATTCAAAAAAATTGTGACAAGATATGCATATTCAAATTTCTCAATACAAAGTGAAAATATAGGCAAAGTATGAATCAAATCAAGAGTCAATATCAATAAATTTTAAATTCATTATCTCATAAATTGTGTCAAATCAAAATCTAGTGAGATTTATAACACCCATAATAGCGAAACAAGTCATGGGTCTACCATGCCACTAATTCCCCACATGTGTGTGTTCCAACTATTTCAAGATTGTATCTACACCCTTTATCTAATATATTTTGGTCAATAAAAACTTTTCTTCTAACCTTATTCTATTCCACCAAACCTTTTCAACATCCTTTACAATCAAATTCCAAAACCCACTCATTTAAGCATTCCCAGAAGTCAAACAATGAGCTCCCGACTTAAATATCCCCACATGTTGTACATTTATTCACTCCCCTATTTATTGTTTTTTTTTGATTTTTTATAATTTGTTTAGAGGGTATACAATAGTCAGATATTAGGTGCACACAATAGGTCAATCTGGTACAGTGATGGAAATGATCGGAAGAGAAACAAACGTATGGAAAGACTATGTTATAAGCTGAAAATGATTACTTACCCTGAATATACATTCAATTGGGTAAGAGAAACTCACAAGTCATTATTGTGTGAAAAATTGTGTGGAGAAATCAATGAAACAATTTACCATGAACAAATATCACAAATAATGATGTCAAAATCTAAATGGTTTTCTAATGACACAACCATTCATATCATCGACGACTTCAATTTTTATAAAAGTCAACCCTTGATGATGAAATATTACTCATGCTTATATTTCTACCAATGAATTTTGAAAACATGCATTTTTCATATGTTCCACATGATAATGTTACATGATATATTTGTTTATTTTTTATTGTTTTTTATTGATTTTTTGTTTTTTTGAAAATTTTAACCAAAAACATAATATAAAATACACATAAAACACGAAAATGAAAATCCTAAATATCTACCCCAAAATTTTGTCCCCTCCCCCAGACTTAAAATATTGTATTTTCATCAATGTGAACCTATGAGATGATATATGCACATGAAATTTATAATTTTAATTAGGACAAAGAATAAAAAAGTAAAAGGGTTAGGAACAACCTGATATGATCAAGTGATGATGGGGTTATGCAGTGTGATGAAATTCACTACATTAGTAGGAAGTACCTCAATGTATTTCTTCAAATGTTTCCTGTTGACTGTAAAGATCCTCCCAGTGTCCTCTTTTACGATCTCCACTACACCATAAGGAAAAAAATTTATCACAACATAAGGACCTAACCACCTGAAACACAACTTACCAGGCACCAGCTTCAGTTGTGAACTATAGAGCATGACTTTCTCTCCAACTTGAAATTCTTTTTTCTAGATCATTTGGTCATGAGTTTCTTTTGATCTTTCCTTGTAGAGCCTTGAGTTCTCATATGAAGACAATTGAATCTCCTCAAGCTCTTGATTTTGCATCTTCCTTTGGATTCCATCTTGTGCCAAATCCATGATACATTTCTTTATAGCTAATAAGACCGATGCTCAAATTCCACAGGTAGATGATAGGATTTCCCAAAAACAATCCTAAATGGGGATATATTGATGAGGGACTTGTATGCTATCTTATAATCCCACAATACATCATCCAAGAACTTGTTCCAATCCTTCCTATTTGGATGCATGATTTTCTCCAAAATTAATTTCAACTCCCTATTTGAAAACTCATCCTAGACATTTTTTGGAGGTGGTATGGTGTTGATGTTTTGTGTGTCACCCCATACTTTTGAAGGAGGGAAGAAAAATTCCGACTGCAAAAGTGTGTCCCTTGGTCATTGATGATGGCCTTTGGTACTCCAAACCTACAAAAAATCCGTGTCTTGAAAAACTCCACTATAACATGAGAATCATTAGTCCTGGTGGCCTTATCCTCCACCCATTTACTCACATAATTAAAAACAACCAAAATATACAAAAACCCAAATGAATTAGGAAAAAGACCCATAAAATTGATGCCCCATACATCAAAAATCTCACAGAATAATATGGGTTGTTGGGGAATCTTCTATCTCTTAGAAATATTACCAATGTGTTGTAAACATGAGCATAACTTACAAAACACATGATCATCATGTAATAAACTAGACCAATACAATATAGAGTCCAAAATAATTTGGTCAATACACTTGTGCCATAAGTAGGGATCATCCCACACATAAAATCTAGACCCAATCTCTAATTTTTGGACGTGATGTTTATTTAAATTTGTAGGAATTTTAGAGGCCACAAGGTAGTTCACTAAATCAATATAATAAGTATGCGTACCTAATATGGAATAAATATGATCATTGGGGAAAGCATCCCGAAGTGGTACCTAGTTCAAGGTGTCATCCTCTAGTGTGTGAGTGAGCATACTCATGTGGTCTGCCACTAGGTTTTCTGACCCATTCCTTTCCCTTATGTTAATATCAAATTCTTGAAGAAGGAGCATCCATTAGATAAGTCTGAGCTTTGTGTCTATCTTCTCCAAGAGGTACCTCAGAGTTGCATGGTCAGAAAAAACAACTACTTTAGATCCCAATAAATATGAACAGAATTTATCTAAAGAAAATATGATAGTAAGAAACTCCTTTTCTGTGGTTGTGTAATTTGATTGGGCAGAATCAAGTGTCCTTGATGCATATAAAATCACATGTGAACGTTCCTCCACCCTCTGAGATAAGACAGCCCCAACTGCGAAGTTGGAGGCATCACACATAAGATCAAAAAGATGCTCCCACCATGGGGGATGTATGATAGGTTTAGCTCCTCAAAGGAAGTCCTTCAAGAATCATCAAACACAAAATCAGAATCCTTTTGAAGTAATTGTGATATAGGAAGAGAAATCATACTAAAATATTTTATGAAACACCGATAAAATCATGCATGACCTAGGAAAGATCTAACATCACACACACATGAAGTATAGGGTATGGATTAAATGATATCTACCTTAGATCTTTCAACCTCTATCCTATGTTTTGAAACTACATGACCTAAGGCAATCCCATGCTCTACTATGAAATGACCCTTTTCAAAGTTTAAGACCAGATTATTCTCAATACAAAGATTCAAAACCTTTCCCAAAATAGAGATACAATTATCAAATGAAGACCCATACACTATAAAATCATCCATAAATACCTACATGTAGGACTCAATAAAATTTGAAAAAATAATCACCATACATCTCTGGGAGGTACCTAGGGCATTGGAAAGTCCCATTGGAATCCTCCAGTAGGAAAACTTACCAAATGGACAAGTGAATGTTGTCTTCTCCCAATCCTCTAGAGAAATAAGAACCTGAAAATATCCATTAAATCCATCCAAGAAACAATAATGCATCTTCCGAGCTATTCTCTCAAGCATTTGATCAATAAATGGGAGAGGGAAATGGTCCTTGCGAGTGGTTTGATTTAGTTTCATATAATAAATATACATACGCCAATTGTTTTCCACCCTCATTGGAACTAACTTTTTATCATTTTTAACAATTGTAATACCACTTTTATTAGGTACAACCTGAATAGGACTCACCCACTGAGAATATGAAATTAGATAAATTATACATGCCTCAAGTAAATTTTCAACCTTTCTTTAACAACTTCCAGAAGGTTTGGATTGAGTCCCATTTGTGGCTGCCTAACTGGTTTAGCCTCATCCTCCAAAAGAATCCTATGCATGAAAATGGAGGGGATAATACCTGATATGTTAGCCAAGGTCCACCCGATTTCCTTAATGTTCTCCCTAAAAAGATTCAAAAGTTTTTATTCATGTTCAAAAGGGATATTGTTAGCAATGATAAAAGTTAATTTCTCACAAATTAACAAGTATGAGTATTTGAGATTAGGTGGAAATGGCTTGAGTTCCAGTGTAGGGGGTGATGTATGGAAGGAGAAATTGAAGGAACTGAAATATGTTCACAATGAATATCAGTATCAGAATATACATCATAAAAATCACAAAATAAAGCATCAAATCCATCATCATACTCAACGGCCATGTCATAATCATAGTTTACATGATCAAAATCAGAATATGAATCCATTTCAAAATGAAATCTAAGAGAGTATTGTGTATTAGAAACAAGTGTGTAAGTACTCTTAGACATCAAACTAGAACCAATACTCATAATCTTCCTAAGCATAGGGAAATAAAATTCTATGGGGTTTTTATTTTTTGGTTTAAAATGGTAGATAAAAAATGTAGAATGGTCCTCTGAGGGGTACTTAATGGAGTCTATAATATTAAATATCACAACTTCATCCCCAAACTCCCTGTAAAGTGTACCCTAATTGACATTTATGATAGTTTTTCTAGTTTTGAGGAAGGGTCTATGTAAGATAATTGGATCATGAGAACTTACCTGATCATCCTCCATGTTAAACACATAGAAATCTTCTAGAAAGATCACATCTCTTACCCAGACAAGTACATCCTCAAGGACTCTCACTGGATATGCTATAGCTCTATTTTAAAACTACACCACTACTCTTGCTGGCTTCAAATCACCAACCTACAAATAAGAGAATACAGAGTGAGGCATTACATTTATGGAAGATCCTAAATTATAAAGTGCATCAGAAAAGTGTAACTCCCCTATGGTGCATGGGATGGTGAATGTCCCAGGATCCTTTAACTTTGTTGGAATTGCTAAAGTTGGTGTAATGAGTGCTGACACATCCCTTCCAAGATTTATCCTCTCATTTCCCTTAATCCCTCTTTGATTAGTATAAAGTTATTTTAAGAATTTATCATACCTTGGGATTTTCTTGATAGCTTCAAGTAGAGGGATATTGATCTCCACACGCTTAAATGTGTCCAAAACCTCTTTTTTAATTGCCTTCCCAGCCATCTTCTAGGTTTGTACAACCCTGTTTGGAAATGGAAGGGGTTTATGAGGAATATCATCAATCTTTTTCTTACCTTTAACTTTCTCCTTGGGTTTCTCATCAGCTAGTTTTGAGTGGGTCTTCTCCAGAGTTGAGGTAAATCCCGGTGGAATGATAGGTGCATATGTATTAGTTGTTTTCTTCCCACTTCTCAATGTGATGACACTAATATTCCCTTTGGGATTTGGAGTAGGTTGGGAAGGTAGATTTCCAGAATTATTACTTACCAGTTCATGGAGGGTGGTGGAAATATGGATCATTTGAGTCTTCAACTCCCTCAACTCTGAACCTTGACTCTTCAGATCATTCTATTGATTAAGAACAATTTGCTTCAAAATTTCATCAATGTTATAATCTACCATTGGTTGAGAGATCCCTTGTTGTTGACTTGTTGATTCTTGAGCTTCAAATCTTCTTTGAGGTTGTTGGAAACCCTGTTGGTAGGGTGGAGGATGTTGAAAATTTTGTTGAAAAGGGGAAATTTGTTGTTGTACAAATACATACCTCATGTTTGATTGATCCTTCCACCCTTGGTTGTATGTTTGAGAAAAGGAATCAATCTTCTTTTGGGGATATGGTTGCTACTACTGCTGATATGGTCTCCCAGAAAAAACTGCTGCACAATCTTATGTTTCTTGTAGTTGGGGGAAAAAGTCAGTTGGGTGGCTTGTCTCAATGTATATGCCACAAGGCCTTGGAGGAGTGTATTGAGATGTATTTTAATCCAAATAAATTTTCCTCACCATAGTGGTAAATTATTCTAACTTGGTATCAATCAAATTACTCTCAAGAGAAGAAGGAATTACCTAATGTACTCTCCTGAAATGTGGTGTACCTCGATCGCCAAATTATTGGGAGTTTTGGGCCATCTTGTTAATCAACACACATGCAACTATTGGTGTTTTGTCCACCAATTCTCCTCCAGCTGAGACATCCACCATGCTTCTCTCCATAGGTGTGAGTCATTCATAGAAGTATTGGATAAGGAGTTTCTTACTGATTTGGTGATGTGGGTAGCTTGCACACAACTTATTGAATCATACCCAGTACTCATACATTGACTCCCCTTGGGCTTTCTTTATCACTGAGATCTCCTTTTTAATGGATGTGGTCCTTGAAGATGGAAAAAAATATCTTCAAGAAAAGATGTTTCAAATAGTTCTAACAAGTTACATCTTCAGGTTGTAAATAATACATCCAATCTTTCGCAGCTCCATCAAGTGAGAATGAGAATGCTCTTAGTTTGATTTATCTTCAGATACATTTCTTGGTTTTAGGGTTGATCATACCACATTAAATTATTTAAGGTATTTGTTTAGGTCCTCACCAGATAATCCATGAAACTTTGGAAGAAGGTGAATTAACCTAGATTTCAGTTCAAAGTCCGATTCGAGATTTGGGTATGTAATAAAATTTGGTTGATAATTAATATCAGGTGCATCCAATTATCGAATGGTTATATTAAGTTCATTTCCATTTTTTAGATATTGGTTATTATTTTATGGTTGAATTTTAATTGCTTCCAATTTCAATGTTTTTAGAGTAGAGGAATTCTACAACATGTTGAATGTTGAAACTTCCTGTAGATTGAGAATGTCTGATTTGAGCCCGAAGGCTACGTTCAATCTTAGGATCAAGATCTAATAGATCTCTGGGATTATATCATGTCATAAATCAAATAAAATTTAAAAGAAGAAAAGTGGAACATAATAAAATAAAAGATAAGAAGTTTGAGTTGATGGTCCAAAAAGAAGAAGAAAAAAATAAAAGAAGAAGGAAAAAAAAATTCAGATTGGGTAGAGAAGGAATAAATAAGAGAAGAAGAGAATAAAATGTAAAATAAAATAAGTACCTCTAATTGGTTGAAATAATTACTTGCCTCCCCAAAAACGATTCCAATTTGAAAGTCACTGTCGTGGGTTCCCTCAAATGATAAGTGGTTTTTGGTTACTTAGGTGCAGTAGAGTGGCTGACCAAGGTCGTCTCTCAAAGGAGGAAGTAAATTTGACAACTTACTAAAGAAATTTTGAAAATAACATAAAATTAAATAATAACACTACTTTAAAGGATTTTGGGGTTTTTTACCATTCATAAAGCTAGAATAATTTTTCTGGAATAATATGGTATAATTTTTTTGGTTTTTATTTTTGAAATAATTTTCGATAAAAAAGACACAACAAGAAGATGTTTTTTAGAAAATATTTTAAAAGGAATAATTGATCTAAATCTACCTCTTCAATAATTTATTAATAATTATAATTTAAATTAATATCCACTTAATTATGATACATTAATTTGTTAAATCCCTAACCCTATAAGAATTAACTTTACCACAAATATGAAGTGAATCTAACCCTAGGATAACTTTGAAACATGCAATCGCAGCACCCTGCTTTGATTGATGTTCTAAGGTTAGCTTATGGTCAGTGGTAAATTAAAGCACATATCCTCTCTATAAATTAGAATTAATTGAGTTTAGATATTATATTTTAACACTACAAATTGATCTCGTGTGGTTTTGAATTACCAATTATGTTCGTGCTCTCACAATTCACACAATTTTCGACCTCGCGTGATTTGTGTTTATTGTTCAATTGCTTGTTTAGTTTCATTTAAATTAAAAACTAAATTAATATATCATATTATTTGAATTATAATAGCTCATTTATTCAAAATAAATTAATTAATAAGGTGATAGGTATATCGATTACTAAAAATAACTACTCTTCCATGGGTGGTGTAATCATTGTAGAAACGTTTTTCATTTGCAATGGTTTAGAGAGGGTATAACCCAATATCGTTTCTACTCTTGATTCCAACCCAATTAGTAAGATTAATAGAAAAAGAAATTTGAACAAAATATAATAAAAGATAATAAATTAAAGAATAACAAAGAAGTTTATTACACCAACAAAAGCATTACAACACGAAGAAGAAGAAGACTTCATCGAAGGGACCCTTGCTTCAAGAGCTACCCTTATTGAAATGGTTGGAGAATTAGAGTGGATCCACTTATCTTCTAATCTCAAATTTCTAATTCATGCTCTAATCCCTAAAAATGAGAAAAAACTAATTTATATAGTGGAGGGGAGTCTAGGTTTAAAGAGGTTTCAAGTGTGAATGGAGAATCTCATCCAAATATTTTAAGCCAAATTTAACCACCCATTTGACCTAAAAAACGCTTGAAATAACTATTCTTAAAAAATAAGGATTTGTGTACAATTGGGTTGGCGAGATCCTCTCAAAATTTTAACCCAATCCAAGCTCTTTTGAATAAGTTATGTCCCAAATATAGAACCAATGTCTAATCTGGTGGGCCCAGCCCACCTTTGGATTCATGGTCTATTTAGTCCAACCAAATGCACGATTTAGCTCCAATTTCTTGAAAATAAGTTATAGAACATTAAGTTAGGAACATAGTTACACAATTTAAAGTTCAAATAATAAATAATAAAATATTTATCTTCAAAATACAGTGCACTATAAAGGGTAAAACTGGAATTTCCATCAAATTTTCAAATGAATGATCTAATCCAAAATATTTTATAAATAAACATATTGAACACAATGTGAGTAAATTTTATCATTTATTATCAATAAAATATTCAATAAAAATGTGTTTTATCAGTAATATGACTAAAAAAATTTATATAGTAAAATAAATTTATGGTATGTTTATAATAGATTTTGTTTGTTTTCATCTGTATGATGAATAACCTATTACCAACAACTTCTAGAAGGATGTTTTTTTGACTCAAACATTTTATTAGGGTGATATGAATTTATTTATAAAAATAAATTGAATGGATACATATCTCTATATATAAAGAAAATATATATAAGTCTCCACGATACTCTAAAATTTAAATATTTCTAGATGAAGAAAAATTGATATAATACAATGCACAATCTGTTGAAATATTCTCTTTTATTTTGGCTCCAAACCTCTATATAAGTTCTCATTTTTCCTTCATACCATTATAATGTTGTAATTTCATGTAAATGTTATTAATCATCATCCATTTATCTTCACCTATGTTGTTTATCCTCATGAAACACCTAACTTAAAAATCATTTGGAGTGCCTTCATGCACACGCCTCACACTTTTATCTGATGTGAACAAGTCCTCTTGAAACCATGTATACCCAATACATCAAGATTCCATAAAACCATTATTTTAATTAACTGAAACTCATTTAAATTCATTATAATATTCAAAAGTGTCACTCATGGCATACGATTCTTGAATCACTCATTTTTTCATGCAATGCAGTACAAGGGGACTATAATTCTTCACTTAAAATTGAGAATACCTGATAATTTTTAGAATAATATCAATCATATGGATAAAAAATTTCCCATCTTAGAGTATAATTGAATAATTAAGTGAATAGTATGTACTAATTCACCCTCCTTTCTACAATGATTTATGTTCATGAGTTTTTTTTCCGGATACTCCTTCAAATGTATAAAACACTCTAAATGTGTAGACTCCATGTCATGAACCAACCTACTTTAACCCTTACTTGAACACATAATTTGGACCATGTAAAAGTCCAACGATAATTTTAAATCCCCATTGGATAAAAAATAGTTATTGGGCACAAATAAACTTACCTTAGGAACAATTTCCCTAATAAACCCACAATCTAAATCTAACTAAGAACCCAATATGAAATTGTTATACCTTGGAAATCCATGAACTAAATATGTAATACCAAAATAATAATTTATCTATATGAAAAAATATAAATAAAATATCAAATAAATAATAACAGACACATATGTCAATATAAAACACCATCCACAATAAAATAAAAATGAAGGGGTCATCATAAATACTCAAATAGAATGGGATGGGAAGATGAATTGGAAATATAAAAGTATACAAGTGTACAAGATAAAACAAAGAATCAAAATATGATACCCATATATAAGTGACATTAGGGTTGACTCCCATACCATGTCACCACCAACATCCCTAGCTCCACTAACAAGACTACTCTCCGCCTCCAAGTGGTGCATTTTATTTACCAAAATCTCCCAAAACAAGGTGTACATACACCCATTAGGTTTATATAGAGTGTGAACATAACTAGTCTAGTAATATTCTATCAAGTGTTTCATAAGTAACCTTCATTTGATAAATCCAAGAATGCTAGTTTGAAAATAATTCACATGAATTCATGATTTTAACATTTTTAAAGGAAATAATTTTGAAAAGAACTTTAATTAATTTTAACCAAGAATAATAATGAAATGTGAATAAGAAAAAAAACATCATGGGAAATACCTAAGGTAACTAAGGTTAGGGGTAACCTAGGATCTTATTACTAACTTAGTGAATGAACTAACCATATCCAGTCATGTGGATGAACCATTAAGGAGAACTACATAAATTCCTATCAGTTAATCACATTCATATGGCATTATATTTTGTTAGTGTGACGTAATCTAAGTCTAGGTCGGGTGTGTCATGCCTAGTGGTACTTGTCCCAGTCTTCCCACCTAAGTACTCAAATTACCATGTATCATCCCAATTTCTAAAATAATTTAAATTTCACCATTTAAATCAATTTCTATTCAAATGTGATTTCATAAAATGCATCACATGTAGCCCTTATTTTCATATTAAAAACATCCATTTAAAGTCACTTTAATTTACTAACACAAAATAAATAATTTAAAACTACCATATCAAATATAATATGTACTTAAAACACTATAACATGATTTTAAACAACTTAAAACACCCTTTGAAAAATTTTCAAGCACTAAAGGTTCATCAAATAAATATGACTCATAAACCACATACCTTATTCAATGAAACTTTTTTCAAATAGTGTGAATACACTAGTAATAAATAAATAAATACCATTTAAGACAAAGGAAGACACAACACATCACAACCCAAACCATTAAATTTGGGTATAATCAAACCCTAACCCTTCATGACCTTAGGGTTGGAATAAATCCATGACAAATGGGGGAAAATCAAGGATGGGAGAAGAAATTGTTGGAGTTGGTATCCTGGGACCAACTATTTGTACTTTTATTATATGTATATTCAATGTATTGAATATTAATAAAACATATTATTACATATTTTTCATTGTTCTCTATGAATATGATGTAATAATTTCCTAGAGTATACATCGCATTAATAAGGTTATAGAAGTTCCCTAATACGATGATAACATTGAAGTGATATGATGATATTCTTAAACAATGTTTTGTGGTTAGATAACAAAATATGATAGAGTACATTGTATATATACCATCAAGCGTGATTACTCATAAGTGGATGAGGCTTCTTCTCATGAAGTTTGAACTTGGTAATCTCCAAGATGAGAGATCGTGAGAATAGACCCACAAGTAGGACTTCCACATGTTTTGGTTTCATTAGATATTTCTATTTGTGAGAATGTGTAATGGTCTTTAGACATTAATATTATCATTAATTCATGTCATGAATCATGCACTTAGATTTTCTAATGAAAATCATCTCAACATATGTTGGTGGGAAGTAGGGTACGTTGGGTGCATAAAAAATGACATGTTATTAATGGATTAGTCAAGGAAGGATTTACACCATCCATATTTATGGAAGGTTATATCTTAGCCCTTTTATTGGAATAAAAACTTCGCCCTAAATTCCATGGCCATGGTGTAATGATGAGTTTATTTTTTATAGTTAAAGAAAGACGTATCAAGCATATAGGTTGGTGAAATAGATGTGAAACCTACGTGATGAGATATTTTTATAAAGGGGTTATATTAAATGTTGAGCATGAATATTTGGTTTTCATCATTGTGAAACTAAGTTCTTTCTCTTGGGTGTCTTGACCCATTTCTATATAGTAATCTTTGACTTTAGGCAAGCCTGCCTAATTCCAATAAGAAATAATACTAGAGGATTACACACTAAGTGTTACCAATGATCTTGATTAAATTATAAGTGAATTTAATTAATATATTTAATATTAATCTCAATAATGATGAATAATTTTATTCAAGATTTATCAATTGAAAATATATATTGGTGAATAAAATATTTATTTATGAATAAAATATTTATTCAGGTATTCAATAAATGATAAGGAGTTCAAATAGATCAAGACCATGTCCAATGATGGATATTTATTTAAAATATGATAAATAATATTTATCATATGCACTTGTTGTCACGCACTATAAAAATAATAATAATAATATTTTTAGCATGGGTTTTATTTTTAATATGATATTATTTTAAGGGATGATAAGAAATTAAAATATTTCTTAAACTAAACCCTAGATCTATAAATATTTATTTATAGATATTATATAGTATTAATAAAAAAATAGAATTGTTTCAAACAATTAATTCTCTTTTGACTCCTTCTCTATTCCTCTCAATAATTAGAAACATAATACATAATCCTTCAAAATCGATAGATTAATGATCAAAACAAACAATGCAAAATAATTGAATCACTAAAGTAGAATACATATATTGATTTACATTGCTTGGAGATCAAAGGAGCATGTGTGGATCACCCCTAGAGGGATTATATCATTGGATACTCATAGAAGAATGAAGTAAATCAAAAAGGAACTTTTTGAATGATCATCATCCACATTGAAGAAATATCATATGCCAAGGTATTCTCTTTCTTCAGATCTGAATAAATTTATTATAAATTTAACATTAAAGATCATCTATTGGGTTTTTGGGAATCAAAATATTAAAAGGAATTTTAATATACCACACACCACTGTATGCTTTCACTATGCCCAGAACCTTCAAGTGGTATCAGAGGGGTCACGTTTTAAATTTATAATTATTTACTTTATTTTTGATCTATACACAATCATGGTTGAATGATTTCATTTAATATTATTAATTATTTAATCAGATTTAAATAAACATGTTATCTATATATTAATCATGTTTTTTCAATGTTTCATTTTCTTAAAGTTTTAGGAACAAATGACGACTAACTAGATATTCCATCAGAAAGTGCAAAGTGTTTAGCCTGTAAAACTGGGTTACATGGTGTGTAGTCAGAGCACAGGCCATGTAACCATGTTAAATGCACTTGGATGTGTTGCAGGATACATGACATGCTGATCAGTTAATTTCACATGGTGCATTTATTGCACACCATGTGTAGACCATGCCAACCTAGCACATGGGATGTCGAATTACATGATGTGTAGTTAGCATACACACTGTGTAGTATACGTGAGTTAATAGCATAAACCACACAATATATATGGTCATTATACAAGGTCAAAACACATGAATTTATGATATAAACTATGTGTATGTGGTGTACACAGTGTGTAGTTAATCATTTCCTACTTCTGAAATACACATCGATTCATTTGGTAAGAACATCGAACACACTTCATAAGGGATACATGACATGTAGTTGGCTTGTATACACCATGTGATCCTACTGGGATACATTCCAAAGACCCATATGAGTTTCTTAGGAACACGAAAATTAGATACATGGCATGTATATGGAATGTACACATCTTGTAGTCTAGCTGAGTTAACACACCAAATACCCAAGCATGTAACCCAGATACATGAAAATCAAGGTAAACGATGTGTAGCTAGATAGTACATGTCGGGTAGTATCCCAATTAATTAAAGAATTAAAAATTACATTAAAGTAAAAAATTTAATCATTAAAAACTTATTTATTTGATTGAAAATTTATGTTTTTGATAGTTTAAAAATGTTTTTAATGAATTTTAAATGATTAATTAATTTATTGTAATAATTTTGAAACTATTGGTTCATCCATTTATTTGACATTAATTCCTCCATGATATTTATCTTCAAGAGGATTTATATGGTCATTAATATGAAAGGGAATTAATTAATTAATTAATTAATCAATACAATCATGTTTATCTTAATAATAAATAACAAATAAGAAATGAATGTTAGCCATTTAATTTTACATATACATTGCATGTATGATAGTTCATGAGATTGACCAAGACATATGTATGTATTGGATGTTTTAATTTAATTTATTACATGAGTTTGTGATTATTTATTATTAAATTAAATATGATGACCCAAAATTCATCCCTCCCTCAATTATTATGTAGGACCTACATGTCTATGATTATTTAGGTAATCCCCCTTAACCAATCCTTTAGATCCCCTCACCTGTGCGTGAGTTATAAATACATGTATTTAATGGGGTATCCCAAGGCATATGGGGATGGATCAAGATGGAACCATTATGGTGCCAAATTAGGTGATACATAGGTGTAGAGGTGGAATACTATAGCTCATTCCAAGTTTAACACAAGGATTTAATTCCCCTATGTCATAGGTTGATTTAATGTCTACTCACTAAAATAACTGTTATATAATCTCATGATCATGTAATTTAATTATTTATTTCTTTCCATCTATGCATTATTTATTTAATAGATTCATGGTTGTGATCACATAAATAAATTAATTAATGTGAAAAAATAGAATTTAAATAAATGTATTACATTTAAATGTTTTATCTAACATGGTTAATCAATTAAGTAAAATCCACTTAAAATTAATAAGACATGTAATGTATAAAACAAGATAAAATTTATGCATAGTAAAAATAAAATCCATCAATGAAATATTAAGTTAGTCTTCACCTTTTTTTACTTTATTAAGAATGAAACTAATATAACCAAGTATTTGGCCAACCCTTACTGGGACACTTAATTTTTTAAGGGGAGTTCTTATGAAGAATTTGGGCTGACTTAACCATTTTAAATCAAGAGGAGTATCCCTTTATAGACTTGGTGTAATTTTGAGGAATGTTTTGAGGGAATCCAAGTTAAGATTTTAGGACTGGGGAATCCACTCAACAGATAAAGGATCTATAAGCCCATAGTTGGAAAATATCTTTCTACCTAAATACCTTCAAATAGCTTGACCAACCCTTGTTGGGGTTATGCGAAGGGGAGTATAGATCCTTTATACTACAATTTCCTAAACACTAGACATTTTTAGTTTAATGGTAAGGGTTATTGGGACTTAATAAAATAGTGGGAGAATTAATAAAATCAATTAATTTATTAGTTCTCATATAATTTGTAATTAACAAAAAGTACTAATAATATAATCTTTTAATTGTAGAATAAAATGGAAATCTCAACATTCATAATATTTCTATAATAAATATTAGAGAAATAAGACCTATTTACTAGAAATATCTTCCATTAGTGGTTTAGATGCCTTCTAGTTGTGCTATGCCATGGATGGAAATCTTATATGCTAGAATCCTCATAAATTGATCTACCTACTAATGAATAAAGTGATGAAGAGTTACTTGTATAGAAAATCATTTGAGTGACATGGTAAACATTCAATGTTTGATTCTATCATCTATGTCTAGTGAAATCATGAAGTCTCATGAAAACATGGATGTTTATATCATGATCAAGAATCTTTGTGGCCTTTATTAGGAGAGAGTTAGATAAGAAAAATTTGATATCTCCAAGGATATTTTTTAAAGTAAGCTTAGATAGGGTTTCCCAATTGGGCCTCATGTAGTAAATACCATTGGATACATTGAGTGATTAGAAGTTCTAGGGTTTGAACTCCTTGAATAACTTGGAACCAATCTCATCATTACATCACTCCCTTAGATATTCTCCATGTTTTTGTAAATTTTAAAATAAATAACATTGAGAAGTATCTCCTAAATCTACTTAATTTCCTTCACTAAGTATATAAGGATATGTAGCATGAAAATCCTTTCATATTTATGGTTGAAATACAGAAAGTCAAAAAAAAATCACTAAGGCCAAGGCTTATTCATAACACCCTTCCAAGAAGAGGAAGTTTAAGGGAAAATTAAGGAAACACGATTATATCTATTTTTCATGTAGAAATAAGGTACACTAGAAGAAAAATTACACCCAACCAAAGAAGTAAGGTGAATATTCTGGTGATTTTGTTATCGAGTGTAATTTATCTATTTCTAGAAATTGGGTATTAGATATTGCTTGTGGTGCTCACATATGTATTTAAATATAGGAACCAAGTAGATTCATAAATATTGACTGATGTGAGGTATATCTATGAGAATCCAATGGATCTAAACTTGTTTTTGTAACTCTCAGGGACTACCACCTCATGTTACTAACCAAAATGATCTTAGTTTTTAAGAATTGTTATTATGTTCTATCCATTAGAAAAAACATTACATCTACATATAGACTTGATACAAATTGAATTATTTTCAAATATGGGAATAAAATTTTCTTTTTTTATAAAGGTAACATTTTTATGGTAAGAAACATTTAAATAATGGTCTTTATGTGTTGTATTATAGTAACCAAGTAATAGAGAATGATAATGAAGTTAATTCACATTACTCATACCACACCTAAATTTGGAATCACCATCCAAGTCATGTAAATGGAAACTCTTGAATAAATTACTTCAAGATAGATATTTAGATTATTTTTAAATAAAACCACTTGGTTTATGTCACACATGTTTATAAGAAATAATGGCCAAATCCCCATTTAGTGGGAAAGGTAAAAGGGATAAATATTTTTTTGAATGTTTTAATATAGATGTGTGTGAACCATTTCCTATTGAAGAATGGGGTGGGTACTGATACTTTATAGCTTTTACTGACGATTTTAATAGATATGGATATGTATACTTAATGAGGTATATGTTCGACTCTTTTCATAAACTTAAGGAATAAAAGAATGAAGTTGAGAACCATCTTAGTAAAAAGGTTAAGAAACTATGCTTAGATCATTGTGGAGAATATCTTAATCAAGAATTTATTGATTACTTAAAGGAGTTCATGATCCTATCCCAACTCACTCCTCCTTATATGTCTCAGTGTAATGGTGTAAGAGAAAGGAGGAACCACACCTTATTGGACATAGAGAGATCAATGATGAGTTATGCAAGTCTTCCATTATACTTTTGGGGATACACATTACAAACAAAAAAACACTTACTAAACCAAGTACCAAATAAATTAATAAATGGTATTCCATATGAATTTTGGAGTAGAATAAAACCCATGATATTGAATTTATATGTGTGTGGAAGTGAATCATTTGTTAAGGCCTCTTTAGGTAAAAAAAATTACACCTTGTGGAACAAAGTTTACCTATATAGAATGCACTAGGGAAAAAACAATATATTATATATATGAACTATAAAAAAAGATAATAGAGGAAAGACACACCATATTCTTTGATAAAGAGAACATCTCTAAAAGTGATAGTGGGATTGAGATAGACTTCGATGAAGTTGAGGATCAAGGTAGACAAGAGTTGGTATAAGAACAGATTCTACAAATCCCTATGGAATAATAAACTACTCTAGAGACATAAGTACTATGTAGGAGTACTAGATAGGTTATAGAACAAGAATTATATACTTTTCTAGTCACTAAGGATGATGACTCGTTATTATTTGATAATAATGGTCCTATAACCTATAAAGAAGTAGTAAGTGGCATAGATGTTTCCAACTGGAAAGAAGCCATGAATTCTAAAATGGATTCCATATACCAAAACCAATTCTGGATTTCAAAGGATTCTCAATTTGATGTAAATCCCATTGTTTTCAAATGGGTATTGAAGAAGAAACTGAATATGGAAGGATAATTTAGAACCTGTAAGGCGTGACTGGCTGTAAAAGGGTTTAAACAACATCAAGGAATTCACTATAAAGAAACCTTTTCATAATTTTTAATACTAAAATATATTATAATTATACTTCTCATCGAATATTACCATGACTATGATATTTTTAAAATGAATTTCAAAACAACCTTCCTTAATAATAACCTTCAAGAATATGTCTATATGGAATAAACCAAAGGGTTTGTGACTCCAAATTTTTCCAACAAGATATGAAATTTCAAAAACCTACTTATGGATTAAAGAAAAAATCTAGGTCATGGAACATTAATTTTTATGAATCCATAATAGAATTTGGGTTTATAAAGAGTGAGTGTGATTCTTGTGTCTACAAATGGTTTAGTGAGAGTGAAATCATTTCCTTAAATTTATATGTTTATAACATATTACTCATTGGAAACGAAATACCAATATTACATTCTGTTAAGGCATGGTTGAATAAATTATTCTCTATAAAGGACTTGGGTGAGGTGACATATATTATTGTGATTAAGATCCATCATGATAGATCTAAGAGGCTAGATAACCTATGTGAAAGTACATACATTGTAAAGATAATAAAGATGTTAAGTATGGAACAATAAAATTGGGTATTGTTACTAGCATCACATGAAATCCATTTTTCTAGGAAAATGTGTCCTCAAACACATGAGGAAATAATTAGGATAGCAAGGATTCCATATGAATTAAAAATTGGGCCAGTCATGTATTCCATGCTATATATGAGGATAGATGTCACCTATGCATTAAGTGAGATAGAAAGATATCAAGATGACCCAGGTGACCACCATTGGATGATAGTCAATACTACCCTTAAGTATCTGAGGTGTACTAAGGATATGTTCATAATTTATAGAGGAGATGGAGAAATAGTCATCAAAGGATATTCATATGCTAGTTTCCAAACTGATCAAGATTATATGAAGTCACAAATGGGATACATATATACTTTGAATGGAAGTAATGTGAACTAGAAGTAATGTGAACTAGAAGAGCTCAAAGTAGGTTGTGGCTACAGATTTTACAGCAGTCTAAGTATATTATAACATATGAGGAATATAAATATGTATAATGGATTCTCAACTTCATCCAAGATCCTGACATGGTACCTAGTAGTAAATATCCTATAACACTTTACAATGATTATACTACAGTAGTGGATCTCCCAAAGAGTTGATGTCAAATTAGCAGATGAAGAACATACTTTGGAAGTATTATCTCTTGAAGGATTTTTCTTAGATAGGTGAGGTTGTAATGAGTAGTATTTTCACATAAGACAACATGGTAGACCTCTTGATTAAATCTTTGACTCAATAGAAAGATGATTATTATGTGATTCTAGAAGACAAAAATTCATAGGCAATTGACTCAAGTCTAAGTGGGATTTTGTTGGAGTTTTTGTCCTAGTACCAACTATTTGTACTTTGATTATATGTATATTCGATTCATTGAATATTGATAAAATATCTTATTACATATTTTTCATTGTTCTTCATGACTCTAATGTAATAATTTCTTAGAGTATACGATTCATTGATAAGGTCATAGTAGTTCTCTAATATGATGAGAACTTTGCACTGCTATGATAATATTATTAAATAATGTTCTATAGTTGGATAACAAACTATCATGGAACACATTGTACAAAGACTATAAGGTGTGATTACTCAAATGTGGATGAAGCTTCTTCTCATGAATTTCACAATTGGTAATCTCCAATATGAGAGATTATAAGGACATACCCACAATTAAAAATTATAAATTTTTTGTTATCATTATATATTCCTATCTGAGAGCATGTATAATGGTCCGTATACTTTAATATTAACATTAATTCATGTCATGAATTGTGAATTTAGATTTACTGACAAAAACTGTTAGACCATATGTTGGTGGGAAGTAGGGTATGTTGGGTGCATCATTAATGACATGTTATTAATGGATAAATCAAGGAAGTATTTGTACCTTACATATTTATGGAAGTTGATATCTTACCCCTTTTATTGGAATAAAACCATCTCCCTAAATTCTAAGTCCATGGTGTAACGATGAGTTTATTTTAGATATTCAAAGAAAGACGTATCAAGAATATATGTTGGTGACATGTATTTTCAACCAACATGATGAGATATTATGATAAAGGGATTATATTACACAGTGAGAATTCATATGTGGTTGTCATCATTGAGACATTAAGTTCTTTCTCTTAAGTTCCTCGACCTATTTCTAGATAGTAATCTTGGAATTTAGAAAATCCTACTTAATGAAAATGAGAAAGAATCCTAGAGGGATACACACTAATTGTTTTCAATGACCTAGATTAAATTCTAAGTGAATTTAATTAATAGAGTAAATACTATTTTCAAGACTGATGAATAATTTTATTCACATTTTCTTGATCAAAAATATTTATTAGTGAATAAAATATTTATTTATGAATAAAATATTTATTCTATTTTTTAATAAATATCAAGGAGTTTGAACGGACCAAGACCGTGTCTGGTGATGAATATTTATTTACAAGTCGGTACATAATATTTAGCACATGTGCATGTTGGAGGATTCCACAAAAAATTAATAATATTATTAATATTTTGTGGTATGGGATTTATTAAGAATATGATATTATTTTAAGGGTCGACATGGAATTAAAATATTCCTTATCCTAAACCCTAGCTCTATAAATAGTCTTTTGTGTATATTATGTAGGGTTAATTGAAAATAGTGATTTTTTTCACATAAAAAAAATTCTCTCCCGACTCCTAATTATCTATCCCTCTTAATAATGAGAAACACAAGAGGGATTCCTTCAAGACTAAAGTATTAGCGATCAACATACACAATACAAGATAATCAATTCACAGAGTTAAAAATCAGATATCAATTTTCATTGCTTGGAGATAAAAGTTAGAACATGTGGATCACCCGTAGATGGATTCTATCCTTGGATCCTCATAGTACAAAAAAGGTAATACAAAAGGAAATTTTTAGACATTCAACATCCACATTATAGAAAAAATCCCAATCCAAGTAATTTTATTTTTTCTAATATAAATAAATTGATTATTGATTTAATGTTCAAGATCCTCTATTAGGGTTTTGATCATCAAAATATTAAAAAATTACTATATCCCCCACCACCGCATGCTTTCTCTACACATGAAACCTTTAAAAACCCTTAGCTAGTGATTTCTTAAAGAATATGGGTGTAAAATCTACTTTAAAATTACCTAAAGAGTAGGAGAAGAGGGTTCAATGAATAAGGGTTCCTAGAGGTTTCAAATTAGAGATAAAATATGAGATAAAGGTGTTAAATCATGTAATAAAAAAGTAGGCATTTCACATTTTTTAATGAACCCAGACAATGTCAGTTCTTCTCACTTTTTGTGTTTCCGACCTTTATTCTACCATTCTATGTACGTTCATCATTGATATTAATTTTTTTGGTGATTTGACTATATCCAATAACCCTTATCAAAGTACAATAGTTAATTGTTTTTTTGTGGATTTTTTTTGGGTTTAATGTCAGGATCAATTATGTGATAATGCATAATGACGATGATAGAAATCCGATGGTAGTGTAGGTGACAGTGGTTTCATGAGCCAGACCATGAGGGTACTTCATATTAGTAATGAAAACCAATTTCCAAGGAGAGGGTGGATGAAATATGGACACCAGTGACAATAAGGGATTGGTTAATGAGGTTATGATATTTTTATAAAAAATTCATTGAATAATTTAAGGTTTCAAAATATGAATGAAAATCTACAGATTCTAGAAAATTATAATCTACACAACATGTATTTTGGTAAAACACATGCTCGGTAGACCCCTCCTAACAGTCTCTAGGGTTTTAGGTGAATTAAATATCCTAGAGCCATGTACTTTGACTATATTATGGGTTACACTTAGGCGGATAGCTCGGTGTGTACCATCCAAGGTACATAGGATGGATGTAGGTAGAGTACATGGACATATGCATAGTACACAAACACGAGAAAAGTACATGAACATGGACATAGACACAAGTAAGACTTGACTTAGTGGGACATGTTGTGTACCCCTTGTATGGGTCATGTACTCTTTATTGGATAGGTTAGAGTGCTTGTTTCTCTTAGTCCAACTTTTTTTTAGTATGGATGAGTTATCTTATTCCGAGGTGAGTTTCCTCAATCCACCACCATGAGGTTTCAGTGTGGCATCTAGTCCTGAGCATTGGACATAATATCGCATTGGAAAAATAGAGTAGGTGTCCCTCTATGTTCCCTGAGGATAAACGTTTATTACTATCTTTCATCATTATCCATAGGTAGGTTTAGTTATCATATGACCTACATATCAAGAATTCAATCCCCTACATAGTGATTTAATCAAGTCAAGGTCAAGTGTCCCCCATTGACCTTGAGTTTGATCCCCTATCTGTGTATCATCATCTGTTATATTTTGATGAGGTATAGCATGATTGAATGTGTATCTTGGATGGTCGCTATCAGTTCCTTCATACTTCAACAAGGAAAGGCCTAATGATTATGGCCTCTCGGATGAGTTTAATCAGTATAAAGAGGCCCGATGAGTGAGTTCTCTTGGATGAGTGTTATTATGGAACCTCAAGTAGAATCCTTAGGCTAGTAGTGAGGATTGACCACACCTTGAGACTTGAGGTATTCCTTTGATAATATATGGACTTTCTTGTTTATTGTCATTGATTTTTTGATTTAGAGTTGACTCCCTACTTGATTATTTTTGTTTGGTGATAGAATAATATCCTATTGAGTATTTTTATACTCACCCTTGCATGGGATCTGCCCACACATTTCATGTCTTATGCACAAAACATGACTTTTCAATGGAGTCCTAGTTGGACTAGGATCAGGTGAAGATTATTTGTGCTAAAAAGACAACAAATGGATCCATGAGTTTCATTTTGATAGTAGTCCCATTTTTTAGTAGGTTAGGATATTTTATAGTTTTGGAAGGCTTTTATTTTTCCCTTATATTTTTCATGTTCTTTTGTCATACTCTGATATGGGGTTAGATGTTATGCATGAATTTATAGTATTAGTTATTAACCTTTCTACATTATTCTATTGTATGGAGATGTGTGTGTGTAGAAATTATTTAAGATAAGGCTTCCCATGTGTTTGATATGCCTACTTGGAACTAATCATCATCCCTTGACCTATTGGAGACTGGCTTGGGGTTTCAATCTCATCTAATCGATGGCTAGGTGAGCCTCCATGGGTCTACAGTCAGTGTCTTATAAAAATTCATGAATTTACCTTCATATAGAAAGTTAATTTTCTAAAATGATTATTATATTTTAGATAATAATTATCATATTATTTAATACGTCTAATTCTATTTTGGGTATACAATTTAGATTGTTAGGATTAATACTAATTACTATGATAATAGTCAAATAATTATTTTAAAATAATTATTTTATTAATATCAATGAATTTATATCGAATAAATTAAATTGAAATACTTTAAATAATTAATCTAATATGATTTATAAATACATAAATAAATATATTAACAGTATTTAACTTGTAATCGTTACTAAATAATATTAATAATCTATAATTATCAAAATATCTTTTTTCTAAAAAACCATTTTTTCTACCCATTATCTAATTTAATTTAGATGACAATTCTATAATATTTAGAAATAATATTAGATTAAACGAATATCAAATTGGGATCCATCATGTCAAAATTTGGTAATAAGTGTCCACTTAAATTTTTAGTAAAAAAATAATTGACATGATTAATATTTAATTAAGAGTAATAAGTGTTTAAATGACTAATCTAAGGTGCCTAAAATTTTATTAAATCAACATGACCATTATACCTTCTTGAAAATTATTTTTTGGTTATAAAGTCTTACATACAAATCTCACTATCCTCACCTCACCTAACTTTCTTGCCTTTCCATTATTACCCCTTACCATTATTTTTCTATGGAAAAGTACCTCTTCCTCACATATAAAAGAGGTATCACTTCCACTATTTTAATACTCCACTCCTATTTTGAAATTACCTTGAACCCCTACCCAAATTTATTCTCCTTAAATTCCTTTACATTCCCTAATTATAAAATATATAGAATCCAAGATACTTTAATAGATTTATTATCATCATTATTTAATCTAGATCTTTAATGATATACCATGGTACGCTTCTGAAAAAAATATATCCACACATGTGTACACTTAAATAAAAAAAAAGTTAATATAATACTAAACCATCCCTTTGATTTTCTTCATTATCTCCACGTAAACTCACACATATAATTCTTTAATAATTAAAAACATCACATCCTTTCAATAATAACATTCAAAAATTTGTTAATATACTATATGATTTCCTCAATAAATCTCAATTCATTTCATATGCATGTGTATCTTCATTTAAGATCATGATGCACATGCAATACAACTCAATTAAAGTAAAATATATTCAATATGAGTATAAATACTTTACCATAATATAGAATAACTTGACCAAACCTTGATTCATCATTGGATGAAATCCACAGACTGCTCCCCAAGGAAGACATTAACTACCACATAACCAGTTTGGATAATGTTTTTGAATAATATGTATTCCTTGGTGTATGAGAAACTATGCAGCTCATGGAAAATCCACTTCAATATTCTCATTATGTTTAATAATTATTTATGATTCTTTACTCATGGTTTTTTGCATGGTCACCTTAAGTTGTTTCCTTCTTCTCATGGCATAAGAATCCTTTTCTTCATGATGAAAAAGTGTATGAGTTATCAACTTCATATTCTTATCATGGCATTTTATAACATTTCTATTATTCAAATAATGAAATATGAATTTCTATTGCGATGATAAAAGAGTGGATCATATT
This sequence comes from Viscum album, assembly GCA_963277665.1. Lineage (NCBI taxonomy): Eukaryota > Viridiplantae > Streptophyta > Magnoliopsida > Santalales > Viscaceae > Viscum > Viscum album. Next base: position 1,632,680,094 of record OY728155.1, on the reverse strand, counting down.
CTCCTCCTTAATCTTCCATAATCTAGGATCCCCACTTTTACATTGATAATAAATCCACCATTGGAAACATGGGGTCATCAGATATCCCTCCCCTGGGTTAATTTTCCTATAAATTTAATATTACCTTGTATATATGGAAGTTCAATTGAGGTTTAAATTTTATGATTTTAAACAATCATGATTTCATTATGAGTAGTTGAGATAGCTGGTAATGTGTAATTGATTTCCATCGGTGCATTTGGGTGAATGTTTTTCTAGATGGAAACCCTGATGTTATTTTCATTATGATATGTTTTGCTCATAGTAAAAATTTCTTACTCAATAATTTTCCTTACACAGTCTTAAGGAAAATATTTTTAGGTCTTTGGGGTGACTATAATTTTATTCTATTTGTATTATGGTGTTATAGGTCCTTAGTGGTCTATATTATTAAGGAAATTGGGAACATGAGTGCAGTGCAATGGCAAAGAACCCCTTATCATTTTAGAGGTTTTCTCTACAAATTCTTTTGTGGGTACATCAATGATTATTGGGATATAGTTTTTATTATACTTTGGATGCATGATAGAAACACAATTTAGTAGTGAGATATTATATATTCATAACCACTACAAGGAAGTGAATAGTATAATAGGAAATGATGTTGTAGTCAAGATTAGAGAGTGACTAGTGTTATAATTGATGGTGGATTATAAGTATAGTACGGTGAAATTAAAATTCCAATGACTTTAAAATAATTCCAAAATCAAGGTTGATTGTGTATGGAAGTATTACCAGAGGTATCTTAGTAGTATATGACACCAGTAGGTGATAATGTGTTGGGTATAGTTGTTGTTAGAAAATTAACTTCCCTAAGTGAAAATGATGAATTTCATTCTTCCTTCATCTGATAATGGTGCTTTGGTTAGGAGAATTCAATTACATGGTGTATGATATTTTTAGTTAAGGGGAGGTTTTAAATTATGGATAATGAAATAAAGGGACCAAAACATTGAATTTACTCCAGTTAAGGATCACTACAACTATTTTTAGGATGAATTTATAACTACAATAATTCTTAACTGGAATAAATTATGAGTTTGGATCATTTAATGTCATTCTCCATTAAAATGAGGTATTTACTCTTGAGTTTATGAGGTTATACTGAAATTCCTCTCCATATTACAATAATATGGTTCCTATACCTCCCCTAAAAATCTCCTTCCCCTTTTCTCTCCCCTCCATGTGGTAGGTTTTTCTTCTTCCCTACATGATGTCCCTCCTCATTGTTTGGTTATCTTGGCAGTTCTTTTTGTTTGTTATAGTTTTATTTCTCATTATTCATTACTACTACTCTTTCATTTAGACCCATAGTCACATGAAACTCCATATTTGAAAAAATGAGATGTTTTTTCAGAGATTTGGGATTATTTAAATAGTGGTTTTAGTGTTGGTTCTTCTTCAAGATTCTCAATATCTCTAGGTATTCGAATTCCTTGTCAGTCGGTGTTAGCGGGTTAGTGTTGTTAGTTCTCTCTAACCCATTTTGTTCTCTGATTTATCACTTGTTTCCTATTCCATTATACTTAACCCCATCTTGGTCAAATATGATGATATCTATGGTGGTTTTGGGATTGTGAGGGTTGAGCAGTCCGAGGTGGCTTAGTGCTTCCTATGGGCGATGATGAGTTAGGGTGTTTTAGAAATGATTCATTGAACAGAGGTGATTTTAGACATGGTTTTGGTTTGGTTCTAGTTATTCCTAATATTTTAGTTCTTTTCATTAATTGGTTATAAATCCATCCTTCATTTTTACCATCTACGTCAATTCTTTGAGCATTAATTTTTATGTCTTGAGGGGTTAGGTCTCCCCTAAAGCTAGTGAAGATTTAGTATTGGTGGCCCTATAAATTATTCTTCCTCAAAGAAAATGATTTGGATTTGGTATAATAATTTTGGTTTTGTTTTTAGTGATATGAAGATGAATAGTCTCATTTTAATTATGGTTTCTTGGTGGAGGCGTTTTATTCCATTTCAAGGAGACATCGATCCTTTGATTTTTCTGGTCTTTGATATTCTATATTGGGGTTTATTAAGGAATAGTAATTAGTGTTGGGTGATGGTGATATAAGATTTGAGTTTTCTATTGGTAGATTCTATTAGTGTCAATCTCATCAGCATTATTTTTGGTGTGTTGGATTTTATGGTGGTAAAGGTGTTTGGGATGTCTGGTGCAACGGTAGGAGGTAGGTGATGATGTGATTCATTGATTACAAAGAGAGAATAATGGATTAATAAAATAGAAAGAAGAATGTATCTATTTCAACTTGAATAAAGGATATAAAATCTTCCTCTATATACCTCTATTTCTCTACAAATGGAGCTCTCAAGTCTCTCACCGGATAGAAGATCTCTCAAGGCTTGGATTGATAAATGCTGGAAGGCCCCCTAGGCCCTCATTTTATAGCCATGGTGGGAGGTGTAAAGTTTGACACTACTGCCCCACCAATCCTCACCTACCAAACACTTCTCACATATCTTCCAAATGAATATGGGTTGTAGATATAGAATGTGAAATATCCATGTTGGAAGTCATGGGTTGATTAGGTAGGTGCACCAGCCACCTATAAGGCATCTAGACAAACTCTATCAATTATCCCCCTCCAGATGCAATACATCGGAGTATCTATAAAGCTATAGATTAATTCAAGAAACTTGGGTTCTTTTTCATGTGGATCTTCAAAAGTCATCATAGCTATCAATCCATCAATTTGTGTAACCAGTGACAGAGAATGCCGACATGCTTCATCATAGAATGGTATATGGAGTTCTTACTCAAATATAAAGAACTTTGACTATCACAATGTACCCTCTACTACTTTTGGATGAATCAGAGATCCTGGAGAAAATTATTAAGCCACAATATCTCCTTTCCATCTTCCAAAGTAGTAATATACTCTACTTCTATCATGGATAAAGCAACACACATTTTTAACCTTGACTTCCATGATACATCTCCTCCTAAAAAAGTATAGATGTATCCTAATGTAGACTTTTACTATTGGGATATTTTTCTATATCTACATCTATATATCCATACAAGAGTGGTTAATCTACCCCATAGAACAAAAATAGTCTTGAAGTACCTTTAAGATAACTCATAATCCATTATACTTTATCTCAATGATGATTCCCTATATTGGAGATAAATCTGCTCATGATATCCACTGTATAGAAAATTTCTAGTCTTGTACTCACCAGAGTGTACATCAAGCTTCCAACTACTAAGGAGTATGGTATCACCTCCATCACCTATATTTCTTCCTTGGATGATTAAAATGAACTCTTACTCAAATTTAAATGGCCAAGAATAGGAATTATAACTAGTTTTGCTTTGTCTATGTTGAAATATTTTAGAACATGCTCAATATACTTATCCTGAGATAGCCATAACAACATTCTATTTTTGTCATGAATGATATGCATCCCCAAAATCTGTTGAGATGCTCCCAATTCCTTTATATAAAAATAATTGGATAATTCCTTATTCAACTGGTTGATCTTCATTTCATCCTTCCTAACAATCAACATGTCACCAATGTAAAGTAAAAGGAAAAAAAGTTACCATCCTGAAATCTATGGAAGTAAACACACCGGTCTTCCTATGTCTGCTTATATCCATGACTCACCATGAATGAGTAAAACTTCTCATACCACTTTCTGGGATCTTTTTTTGAGTTTATAAAAGTTCTTCAATTTTCAGGTGTGGATTTCTCTAAGAGAAACCTCAAAACCATCAGGATGATTTATATAAATATCCTCAGAGAGGTCACCATGAAGAAAATTTTTCTTCACATCCATCAGTTCAAGATCCAAGTCCATGATAGCCACCAATCAAAAAATGACTTGAATTGAATCCATATTCACTATGGGTGAAAAGATATCATCAAAGTCAAATCATTTCTTCTAAAGGAATCCCTTGAATACTAACTAAGATTTATTCTTGAACTCATTTTTTTCTACCATACTTCTTCTTCCTAAACACCCATTTGTTCATTAATGCCTTCTTACATTTGGGTAGTTCTATAAGATCATATGTTTGGTTCTTCATCAAAGACTCCATATCATCCCCCATTTCATGCAACCACTTTAGTTTTTCATGATGAGTTACTATTTCCTGGGATCTTTCTAGACCGCCCTCATTAGTGAGCAATAGGTAATCCAACTCAAAAAATTTGTTTATAAAATCCTTCCTAATGAAGATCTTCAAACATGTGAAATGTTAGGTTTGGGAAGCATAACATCACCTATCTCCTGTGATGGTTCTACAACTTCTTATGGAGAGGATTGAGTCCCCCTGCTCAATATCCCTATCCACTGCCTCTGGGTATAATGAAAATGAGTCTTCTTGAAACTCCCCCTCTTCATTTATAGGTGGTGATTGTACAACTATTGGATCATAAATTTATTCCTAAAAAGTTTCCCTTAGATACATTCTAGGATTTTAAATGTCCTCAATCATTTGGTTCTCATGTAACATGACATCTCTGCTTCTGATCACCTTTTTCTCCTTCAGGTCCCAAAGATTGTATATAAACACTTCATCTCTAGAGTTGATGAAGATGCATGGAGTATATATACTATCTATATTTTGCACAATCTCATTGGATACGTTCACAAATGTCAAACAAAAAAATACTTGTAAATAAGAGTAAGAGGGATGTTTACTAGGCCATCAATTTTAGTGAATATCAAAATTTGATGGGACCAATTGTGATTCCTTGATGAGGAAACAAGAAACCTAAATAGCTTCTCCCCAAAATGGCTTAGGTAGCTTATCCAAACTCATCATGATTATGAACTTCTCCATGATGGTTCTATTAATACTTTTTGTAACTCCTTTATGTTTTGGGGTGTGTGGGACCAACCTATCATGTCAGATTCCCTAACTCCTGCAATAGACATCAAATTACCTGAATGTGTACTCTCCTTCATTGTCTGAATGAAGAAACTTTAGATCCCTTCATGTTTAATGCTCCACCATGGCATGGAACATCTTGAAGTAGTTCTGTACTTGGTCCTTCATCCTCAAGAAGATTACCCACACCATTCAACATGAAAAATCAATAAAGGATATGAAATATTTATTACCTCCCAGGGAATCCACCTCCATGGGTTTGCATACATCATAGTGAACCAGATCCAATGAATCTAATCTCCTTAATGAAGTAAGTTTGAATGAGACTCTATGTTGTTTTCCATACAAGTACTATTTTTAAGGATCAAGTGATGAATCCTTATTAATAATAATTTAATTATTCTTCTTCAGGGTAGATAACACTCTTTAACTTATGTGGTCAATCCTCCTATAACATATATTGGATGATGTATCTTCTTCCACATTATTTAGGTGTCTATACACATATCTTTAGGACCTTGGGACACCCTGAAAAGGGAGGAGTAAATCAGGGTGTCAACTTTTCTTTTTTAAAATAAGGATCTTGTTCCCACATTAGTAAGACCTCATTAAACCTATATGACAGATAAGAACATAAATCAAACAATCACATGCACAGAGACCACACACCAGTTTTACTTGGTTCACCACTAAGGGCTACATCCAAGGATCCTATACTGACAGTGCATCAGTCATACCAAAATCCACTAAATTTTACAAGTTTTCGAATAAAAAGGTTCGGTCATAGTCACTATGTTCCAAGATTACTTCTTTTATACAAATTTAGGGATCACCCACAATGTCCCTCAGATCACTTCCATTAACTCCCCATATCTCACTAATCTTAGAGATGTCCATATCGATTTATAGACTTGAAGGTCTCTCAATGATTTGGTATTAAAGACTTTTTCTCTGACTTAGAATGAGACTCTTCTTTCACCTTATACCTAAGTTGAGGCTCTTTTAAATCCTTGTTCACATAAACCTGATTTTCAAAAACTATTCTTTGCAAAGATTCTTTGAGAAACACACTCCTTTGCAAAGCACCCCTGTCTTCGCAGAACTATCAGTCTTCATGAAGCTTTCTAGACTTTATAGAAGAATATTCATTAAAATCACTGGGTCAACATAGAATACCTCATCATCATGAAGTACCCTTTTTCAAAAGCATGAGCATCAGTTAAGACTAAAAGTCTCTTCATGATGCACCTGTTCACATAAAAATCCCGATTCGTGAAGCTCTTTACAAACTCAAATAATCTCTAGATTTTACTTCAAAAATTTTCTCTATAAATGAATAGAGGTAGCCTAATATTTATAATCTTTTCAGATTGAAAAGCTCCACCTTCTCTTTGCATATTTTTTGGATCATCAAAATCATCTTTGCAACAATCCTCCCTTTACAGAGAACCATGGAAATTATATGTTCAAAAATATCATCATCATCATCACAAAGTCTTCCATCAAAACCCTTCGTAGTGCCCATTAATTTTGAAAAGAATTCCATCAATGACCACAAAGCTCCAAACATCGTAATCTTAGAGTACTCTATCTCTGATCGCGAATCCCGTCATAATCACGAAGCACATCGTTAGAAAACTTTTTGTCTTCACGAAAGGAAACTCACAAATCCCATCTTCATGAAACTCATACCTTTTCCATATTTTCATAAGGACGTCAAGAAAAACCAAATTGTATATTGAAAGATAAATTAAAAATTTTAGACCTGAAATTTTTTGCAAACACTGGGAAATGACACTACCTTCAATACTACTTTCATCTTGAACTCTATGATACCTTTCCTTATAATCTCCCTAATCATACATGTAAGGATTAACAAAAAACACAAACCAAAATCCATTTCCAGCAAAGAAAATACCTGGTTCCAACAATATTTTCATGATTTTTGTACACCATACTACATATGTGTCCTCAGATGATGATAATGGCTCCTTTAATCATCTTCCATGCTCTATTGCTGAAGATATTTTTTGTAGCCTTGTCGGTCAAAGACTATTTTGGATAATAGATTGAGTTGAAGGCTTGGAACACGTCAAACATCTTTTAGGGTGATTGTGTATCCAATGTTTATCTTGACTTGGATATCACCCATTACAACAATATCTTCTGAACAGGTATTCCCCATCTTGACTACACCAAATTCACCATCTTGATAAGTTAATAAATACTCATAATGCATAGTGATGTGGTATGATGCTGCAGTATCAACCACCCATTCCATTTATTGGATTGACATATGAAATCATGTATCTTTTTCATCTTTGGATCAAAGAATAATTTCTATATAGAATATCATGTGCATTTCTCCATTTATTATTTGTATGTTGCTACTTTGGCTCTTTTCTTGTAGCAACTTTCAACAGCTCTTTTTTCATGTGTCCTTCCATACCAAAATGGTATCACTTGTATGTTTTCCTTATTCCATATGTAAACCTTCTTATTCTCTTTCTTTGGACTCTACTTCCTGACCCTCAACCTCATCCTTTATATCTCCCTCACTTCTCTAGGATGAGATCTTGTGTTTGGTTATAACTCACATACTTTCTTAGAGACTCTTTGTTGAATAGTGAATCCTTTACCATTGATATGGTAATTTTTCCTCAAGGTTCCGAGTTTATGAGTGAGAATATAAGAATATCCTAACTATTGAGAAGTTTTTATAGTAGGTAGTTCTTATAATCATCATTTTTTATAGTCTTACTTGTATCCACCAATTGATTCAATAGGTTTTGGAACTCAATGGTGTGTTTGGATATAAATTTTTCACTTTGTAATCGAAGATTTTTCAACCATTTAACAAAAGGGTCTTATTCCCAGTGGTCTTTTATTGGTATGTATTTCATAACTTCATCCAATGTTTTTATGCTCCAGTATCTTATGAAAAGGTAGATGATAACTTCTTTCATAACTTTAGAAGCCACGAGAGAACTTCTTGCATCACTTCTAGGGGACCCCCTTTGAGATAGATGTCATGAGAGAGGATACGAGTTTTAAGTGATGTTGTAAGGATAAATGAACTCTATGTTTAACCATTGTTGTGATCATTTATAATTTCAATCAGTGGTCAAATTACTAAAATAGATGGATGAGTTATCAAGTTTTGTTATATAGTTGAGTTTTGTCTTGGTGAATCTTCTTATGACCAAGATAACGAGAATATGTGAAGTTTAGTATATTCTCTTGTTGTATCATGATATCTATGTTACTATTAAGGTTTGAGTAAATTTTTATGAGAATTTTCTGATAACATCAAGGATATATGGGACCCTTTAATATATTATATTGGGTTTGATTTTGGTGTAGTGGAAGTGTTGTGGGTCCATAACCCCAAGGTAATGAGAGAGGTGATTCTTTTTATTTAAGTGTGATGGAGACATGACTGTTTTGAGGTGAACACCTAAGAATGTAAATACCACATGCATACATTTAATCTTGATTTTTATCTACTTTTGATAGTTATCTTAATGAAATTTGAGTTTTAGAAAGTGTATAAAGATAATAAAATGAAACATAGGTCATGGATTGATGATATTATTTGGTCTAGACCTTCATTTAATTATGGATTGATTATTTTGGAAGATGAATCTTTTATATAATTTCATGTTTTATATTTTTAAAAGTTCATGTGCTTAAGGTTTTATGGTTATAGTATGAGTTTGATCTTTTTGATGATGAAAATATTCAAAGGTGTATCTATTGTAAAGGTTTGAAAATTCTTATCCTGGTGTTCATGGAGCTTTTAAGGACATTTTCTTAATCTTCCACCCAAGGATTAAAATAATAATTTTATCCTCATAAATAACCCTAAAAAAATTTATGATGGTTCAATTGATCTTAGAATGTCTTGTTTACCTTATGGATGAAGTTTAAAGTAAATTAGAGGAGTTTAGATTTTATCATATTTATTAAATTAATTATTTTATTAATTAAATAATGTGTGCTCTATTTTACAATTTCTAAAGAAAACCAAAGATATATTTCAAACCATATATCATATTCAAAATTCATCAGCATAGTATTTCTTAGAACATAGTTTTTAATTTAACACTGGAATAAAATGATTATGTTCATCATGATCATAGAAAGTGTGTTTTTTTCAATAAATTACATTAATTCCCATTAAACCTATTTTTTTATATAGAATGAAGAGACACCCTTAGGGTATAACTCAGTGGTAACTTCCCTTGCAGGTATTGATGAGGTCTCGAGTTCAAGACTCACTGAGTTATTCCTCACATTTGTGTGTTGCAGGATTTTATTTATAATATATCCTCTTTCTCTACATTAATGTAAATTGAGAAGATAAGAATAAGGGATTCACGAGATAAGTCTAATGTAGTCCCTTGAGGTAGGAATTTCTAAATTTCTTTAACAATCTTTTTTATGTATTTAAATTGGTGTAGGTGAAATTATAAATATTTTTAGGAAGTATGATATTGTTGAATGATTGAAAATAAAATATTTTACTTTTTAAATTCTTTAATTGATGGAAATTATGTGGCAGAGGATTAAGAATGCATGGTTAATTTTTTTGATCAACATTTTTCACAACGGTTCATATATCATGAAAGACTTAGAATTAAAATTTGGGCTTGTATATTTTTTATATAATTAATTTATATATTCGTTAATAAAAAAATCACCACCCACTCGGTCAATTTATGAAGTAAATCCATAGTATCCATGGTAGACTCAGTTGTCAAACTATTTAGGGAGAATGACACTTACAGACAAAAATAGAGGCATAATTCTACATAAGGACCAAGAATTGAAAAAATTTAAATGGGGGAACTTCTTTTATTATGTTGGGTATCAAAATGGAATTTATACCCAATTTTTTTTCTCCCTTCTCCTAAAATCCCTAGCCCCAGTTGCCTCCTCCCATGTAATCTTCTCATTGTCTCCCTCAGTCTTGCTCTATTTCCCTCTACTCCTTCCTCATCACTCTCCTCTCCCCAAAACCCTAGATCATCGCCAGCTCCTCCTGCATGCATGTATTTCTGTTTCTGTCCACTCCCACACCATCACCCTTCACTCCCATGACATCACCCTCCTCTCCCATGATATCTACCTCCTATCCCAAAAATTATAGCATTCTATTGCCTCCCCCCATGTTCTCATCTCTCTTTCACCCACCACTCCCACTCCGTCTCCCTCTAATCCTACATCATTACACTAATCCTCCATGCCCTCATCCTCCACTCCCACACTATCAACCTACCCTCTCGAAAATGATAGCTATCCATCACCTCATTTTGGTATATTCCTATTACCACTATTGAATTTTCTCTAAAATATCACATTCTTCTTCCCAATGTGTTCCTCCTGCCACATTGTTGTCCTAATTCATTCATATTTCATAACTATTTTACAATCATATTTTATAGTAGAAGTTCTAGGAACTCTAATGGAGAGAAGGAGATCATTAGGATTGAAAAAAAAGGTATGATTTTTTTGGTATGTATATATTTTTTTAGAAAAGAATGTTATCTTATGGTGGTGATTGAATTTTATTTTCCTTTGTAATGTGCATGATTTTTTTTAATAAAAGTAAAGGTGTGTATAAATATTCTAGGTGTTCCAATTCTGAAATATTTTATGCTTGGTCAAAACTATCAAAACATTAAAATAATAAGTATAATATCATAGAAAATGATGAAAACGATGCTTCATTGGGTCAAAGAGATAGAACCAAAACTATTTTAAATTGTATATTTTCTTTAAATTTACTTAAAGATGTTATTTATTTCATCATTAGACACGAGAATAAAAAATTTGGTGATATAATTGATATTTTGTACATTTTTAGAATTTAAATTTCAACACCTTTGAAGAGAATCATGTCAAAATCTTGTAGATGACATTGATCCTTAAACATGTACCATAACACTTTAGAATAAAATAAATGATTATTATTGTAGAAGATATTAATTACATGTTAGGAATTCCTTATGGAGGAATAAATATCTTTCTTGAAAGGGATAATGACTAATACAAAGAAATAAATTGTTTTTACATGAGAAATAATTTAACTGCATTAAAGTAATTGTTATTTATAGGGTTAGGGGAAGTGTAAGTTGAAATGACCTTTATGTTGTTTACATTGGGTATCATATTAGATCATAGTTCTAATTCTTTTTTTTATAAATGAAAGAAATATTGGGATTTTGTATGGTTGTCAATGAAATGTTGGAGAATGGGATTGGTCCTAGTTTCTTTTGATGGAGCTTGTTTGAGAGGTGAATATGTTCAAGAAGTTGATACAATAAGGATAAAAAAAGAAGCTGGTTGGTGGTTTCCTGGTTACCTTATTGGTATGTTTTAAAAATGTTTAACTATGTTTGATGTTTTTTTATTAGTTAATAAATTTATTTTACTGATATGAATATGTTGACATTGAGAAATTTTCCTCATCACTCTTTGTTCAACCATCCTGTAAAACCTTCATCTTTGTATTCCAAAAATCTTCCTATTAAAATATTCATGTTAAAATCTAAAATTATAGTGTTAAAATATGGATTTTTATTAAATTATAGATGTTCTGTGTAAAAATGTGCAATATTAGTGTTAAAACCTAGAGTTATAATTTTAAAATGTGTTATTTTTGTGCGACCAACGTGGAAATGTTCAATTGAAAATATTAATTTTCTTGTTTATAATGTTAGTGTTAAAAATTGGATGTTTAGTGTTAAATATGGATTCTTGGTATTAAATTATGGATGTTTTTTTGTTAATTTCTATAACTTTGATGTTAAATACTTTGAAATCCTAATTTTATATTTCTATCTATTATTATGTATCTTTCTAGTTTTAAAACATGAAATTATAGTGTTAAAATCTAGAATTTTAGTGTTAGAATCTGGAGTGTTTAATTCAAAATCCTATTGGTTGAATTTATTACTATTAAATATAAAGTGTAGATTACCAATGTTAAAATCTAGATACTGAGTGTTAAATTAAGGATTATCAGTGTTAATTTTTGGTAGGTTGATGTTTAATTCCTTCAAAGATTCATTAGAAATTGTCATATATTTAGATGAGTATTTCCAGTTTCAAAACCTAGAATTTTAGTGTCAATATGTGGGAGTTTAGTGTTAATAAATTTGAAATGTTCAATTGAAAAGCTTAATTTTCCTTTCTATAATTCTAGTGTTAAAAACCAGATGGTTGGTGTTAAAATATGGATGCTCAGTGTTAAATTAAGGATGATTTATGTTAATTTCTATAATATTGATGTTAAATACTTTGAAAAAAATTCTTTTATATTCTCATATGTTATTATGTGTATTTCTAATGGTAAAACAGAAATTATAGTGTTAAACTTTAGAATTTTAGTGTTAGTATCTTGAGTGTTTAATTAAAAGATTCTTATTTGTATCTCTTACTTCTAAAGATAAAATTTGGATGTCCAATATTACAATCTAGATGTTGAGTGTTAAATTGAGGATGCTCAATGTTAATTTATAGTATCTTGATGTTAAATTCCTTCAAAGCCTCATTAGAAATCACCATGTTTTTAGATGTCTATTTCTAGTGTTAAAACCCATAACTATAGTGTTAAAATGTAGGATTTTAGTGTTACCGATTTAGAAATGTTCAATTGAAAGGATTAATTTTCATATCTAAAATGTTAGTGTTAAAAACCAGATAGATAGTTTTAAAATTTTGGATTATCAGTGTTAAATTAAGAATTCTCTATGTTAATTTCTATAACATTAAAGCTAAATACTTTGATATCCACATTTTATATGCCCATATATTATTATGAAACCTAAAAGTGTTAAAACATTGATTTATAGTGTTAAAATTTGGAACATTATTGTTAGTATCTGGACTGTTTAATTAAAAATATTCCTATTTGTATCTCTTACTTTTAAAGTTAAAACTAGGATGTTTAATGTAAAAATCTAGATTCTGAGTGTTAAATTACGAATGCTTGGGGTTAATTTCTAGTAGCATGATGTTAAATACCTTAAAATACACATTATAAATTCCTAGGTCTTTAGTTGTGTATTTATTGCGTTAAAACCTAGAATTATAGTGTTAAAATGTTGTATTTTAATGTTACAAACTTTGAAATGTTCAATTGAAAGGCTTCATTTTCATGTCTAAAATGTTTGTGTTAAAAACCAGGTGACTAGTGTTAAAATCCATATTCTTAGTGTTAAATTGTAGATTCTTTATATAAATTCTTCTAATATTGATATTAAATACATTAAAATCCTTATTTTAGGTTCCCATATGTTATTATATATATTTCCAGTGTTAAAACATGGAATTATAGTGTTAAAATTTAGAATTTTAGTGTTAGTATCTAGATTTTTTAATTAAAAAGATTCACGTTTGTATCTGTTATTTTTAAAGATAAAATCTAGGTGCCCAATATTAAAATCTATATGTTGGGTGTTAAATTTAGGATTCTCAATGTTAATTTCTTGTTGCGTGATTTTAAATTCCTTCAAAACCTTATTAGAAATTACCATGTGTTTAGATGTGTATCTCTAGTGTTAAAACCTAGAATTATTGTATTAAAATGTGTAATTTTAGTGTTAACAACTTTTAAATGTTCAATTGAAAGGATTAATTTTCTTGTTTAAAATTTTAGTGTTAAAAAATGAATAGCTAGTATTAAAATCTGGATTTTCATTGTTAAATTGAGGATGTTTTTTATTAAAATCACTATGCTTGATGTTAATTACTTTGATAGACTCTATTTTGATTCCCATATGTTATTATGTGTCTTTCCAAAGTTGTAAAATGGAATTATAGTGTTAATTTTTTTAATTTCACAGTTAGTATCTAGACTTTTAAATTAAAAGGTTACTATTTGTATCTCTTTCTATTAACGTTAAAATATGGATGCCCACTATTAAAATATAGATTCTGAGTGTTAAATTGCGGATAATCGGTGTTAATTTCTGGTATCTTGATGTAAAATGCCTCAAAATTCTCATTATAAATTCCCTTGTGTTTAAATCTATATTTCCAATGTTAGAACCTATACTTTTAGTGTTAAAATATTCCATTAATGTTACTAACTTTAAAATGTTGAATTAAAAGGCTTCAGTTTCATGTCTAAAATGTTAGTGTTAAAAATTGGATGACTAGTGTTAAAATACGGATGCTCTATGTTAAATTGAATATGATATATGTAAATTTATATAAGATTTATGTTAAATACTTTAAAATCCTCATTTTAAGTTCCCATATGTTATTATGTGTCTTTATAGTGTTAAAACATGGAATTATAGTGTCAAACATTAGACTTTTTATATTAGTATCTATATTGTTTAATTAAAAAGATTCTTTTTTTTTATATTTTATTGATAAAGATAAAATGTATATGCCTAATTTTAAAATATGGATGTTGAGTGTTTCTAAGTGTTAATTTATAGTAACATGATGTTAAATTTATTCAAATACTCATTAGAAATTCCCATGTTTTTAGAGGTATATTTAGAGAGTTAAAACATGGAATTAGTGTTAAAATATAGGATTTTAGTGTTACCAACTTTGAAATGTTCAATTGAAAGGCTTAATTTTCATGTCTAAAATGTTAGTGTTAAAAATTAGATGACTAGTGTTGAAATATGGATTCTTGGTGTAAAATTGGGGATGTACCATGCTAATTTCTATAAAATTGATGTTAAATAATTTGATAGCATCCTTTTAGATTCCCATATGTTATTATGTGTATTTCTAGTGTTAAAACATTAAATTATAGTGTTAAATTTTTTAATTTTAGTGTTAGTATATAGAATATTTAATTAAAAAGCTACCTATTTGTATCACTTACTATTAAAGTTAAAATCCAAATACCCAATGTTAAAATCTTGACGTTGAGTGTTAAATTTCTGGTGATCAGTGTTAATTTCTAGTATCTTGATGTTAAATACATTGAATTCTCATTAGAACTTACCATGTGTTTATATGCATATTTATAGTGATAAAACCTATAATTATAGTGTTAAAATGTGCTATTTTTGTGTTAACAACTTTGAAATGATCAATTGAAATTATTCATTTTCATTGCTAAAATGTTAGAGTTAAAAACCAAATGGTTAGTGTTAAAATCTGGATGTGAAGTGTTAAATTTTGGATGCTCTATATTAATTTCTAAAATCTTGATTTTAAATACTCTAGAAGATCATTTTAGATGCCCATATGTTATTATATGGATTGTTTAATTAGAAATATTTCCAGTTATTTCTATTACTTACACTTTTATCACTATTTTATATTATAGGATATCAAAGTTGTGTATTATGGATATATGAAAGGTGAAAATGAGCACATATATGAATTCCTTTGAGTTCAAGGTAATTTATTAGTTGGTGCCTTTATTACTGAAGTGGAAAGATTTGATCATGTCTTAAAGGAAGAAATAGAGGATGATGGAGAGTTTGAGGAGAATTTAGAGGAGTTTAAAGAGGAAGTGGAGGATATAGATTATGTTTAAGATATGGGGGAGATAAAGAGGAGGAAAATATGATAGAGGTAGGCGAGGAAAGTAATAAACAAGTGGGGGAGCAGTGTAAGTCAATGAGGAAGTGGAAGATGAAGTGGATAAAGTTTTCATCGAACCAAGACTGAGAGACCCATCTATAGGCACAAATTCTAGAAGTTCATAGTAAAAGAAGACTAAAAAATGGTCACCCTATGTTTAACAGCCTCTCAAAGGCCAAGCCAACCATAAAAGGAGTTTTTATGACTTATGCACCTCGGGAAGGCATCACAATAGTAAAGAGAATTAGGCTATAATCATATTCATAGTTTGAATAATGGAATTGTATTGAAATGTATTTCATGTACTTATAACTTGGGGTTTGAATGCAGAGTTTTTGTTGACATGTATAGTTACTTTCTGACTAAACATGAGTGATGTTGTTTGGGCCCTATAAAATGGGTCAAAACTTGGTTAGTATATGAATCCTTTATAATCAAATATTTTATGATAAATAATCAGTAACATATGAATGACAATTTCAGAATCATATATGTTTTCCATGATTTTTAGAACTTGTGTGAATGAGCAGACATATTCTGGAATAGTGAATACACACATATTTGATCCATTATTCATGGTAATAATTTCAGGAATATATTAATGCACAAAAAAATTTATTATTTTTTTATATATTGTGATAATATATTGTAGCAGGATAAGATTATCCCTTGCAATGAAGAGTGGAAATTCATAGATGTTTTGATCTATGTCATGCCTAATGTTGTTGGATACAACATAGTTGAACATTGACTTATTTTTTACCTAATTTGATGAATTTTCAATTTTGTTTCTACTATTCTAACTTAGAGACAAATAAATTGAATGTTATGGACTCACTTATTACTAATTCCACTAATAAACAAAAGAAAAACTTGTCTTCTTTTCTAGTACTTAAAATGACCTTCCTCGTCATTTGGTTTTTAGTTAACAAACATAATTATCAATTTATAAGGTAGTAAATTATTATATTTGATGAATTTCATATAGGGTGACTACCTACCATGTTGCGCCATATTTTACGATGGGGATTTTATTATTCATATAAATTTGACGTTGATTATGAATCAGTTCATTTGTAATCTAATTGGTAAACTAAATTATCCACTACTTTATTTTTCAAATCTAGTTTTTTTATCTAATGTGTTTTATTTTTTTCCTTTAATATCATGGAATTCACTTGATCAGATACCTGGAAGAACGGGAAAACATGAAGGAGATGAAAAACTATACTGATATATTTATTTAACACATGTTTATATATTTGTTTGTCACTCCAATATATAATTTTTTTAATGATATGTTTGTAGATTCAAGTTTAAAGGAAAAGGTTTAATTACTTTAGTGGTTGGTGAACCATGGATGCAATGCAATAAGGAATTTTTTTGGAGGATTTGTCTAGTTAGACACATAATTTGTTGTGGATATGGTTGTTTTCGAAATTTCTAGTGATTTGATGGGGTTTTGTTGAATGTGGTGTATCTTTAGTTCTATTGTGACTATGTATTTGTTGAATCAATGGCATACACAATCCTATTATCACTTTGTATTTTTTTGAACCAATGGAATACTGAATCAAGGGTAGGAGTGTGAGAAAATTATTAACAATGATGAATAAAAAAACATATTCCAATTTTTTTTTTCATATTTACATCATCGTATTCTCTAACATTCCATTGTTTAAAAACATCTTAAGCACTATACACAAACTTAGATTGGGATTTCTTCACCTTTATCACGTGTGACTAAATTATTTACAATGATGACGAAAAATATTTAGTGGCTACAAAAAAAATTCATCCATTTAATTAGTATATTTCAATGCATTTGATTATAACATAGGTGTTACAATTTAAAAATAATGTCATGTAAAATTCATAGAGTGTTCATTGACTTTTCAAAAAAACCAAAAACAAAAATACCTGGAGTAGGAGTGTTAAAATATGGAGGCTCGGTGTTAAAACCTAGAAGGTTGGTGTTAAAATATATAAATTATTTACTCTAAACATGTTGACATGGTTTAAATGTCATAATATCATACATCTTCTTGATCAAATCAATTAATTTATAAACACTAGTGATTATTCATACCTCAAAATCATTTTAAGTAACAAAAAACCACAAAAAACAACAAAAAACTAGAATTCATAGGATTTAAATAGAATAACTCTAAAAAAACATATTTCAATTCTTTTAAAATTTACATCATTATGCACTCTAAAATTACCTTATGTAGAAACATATTAAGAATCATACACAATATTGTATTGGTATTTCTATACCTTTTTCACATGTAACCAACTTCTTTATAATAATGAAGAAAAATCTCTGGTAACTTCAAAATAGTTTCATCCATTTTATTAGTATGACAACCCTGCTTTTATTACAAACTTAAACATGATTTATTACATAAAAATTAACTTGATACAACAAAGAAGATCTATAGGTTTAGTGTCTTTGGGGCTTAGGATCATTACATAAAAACTTAAAACATGAAATACAACATCTTTATTGAAAACTTCCTTTACATGACCACTACATTCCCTCGTACTTAGCATTGCATGGGATAACCTGAGGACTTGCATAAGAAAAGGGTGAGCTATAAAGCCCAGTAAGGGAGTGAACATGGAATAACATGAGGAGTACAATACATGTTAGACAATAGGAATATAAATATAGCATAAAAGAAACATGAACATAAAGGCATGATAAAGCATGATAATCATAACATGGAATTAGCATGATCCAAGGCTCATTGCATATGGAGCATGAGTAAATCCTCATTGCACATGAAACACGATTAAAACCTAATTTCACTTGAATTAGAATGAGTCAACACTCATTGCACATGACCTATCATGATACTATACTTTACCCAATGCATTGTAGCACTATAAGGGCGCACCCTTCTTAAAAATTTCATTTCATGCATAAGTGTGCCACATGGATCATAAAACATGGATTCATAAAACATAATCATTTATTACACAATAAAGGGATGTGGAATTCATAAATGAATCTTTTTAATCAATAATTAAAGGTTCATAAAGGTGGATACCCTTGATGGATAAATGGGCATGGTATCCACTACACAATGGCATTGGCTTAGAAAATCGGTGCGATTTCGGCAGCGTAACAGCGTGACATAAGAATTCATAAAAAATGGTTGATGAGAGAGAAAGGGGTTCATCATCATATTTACTTGTAATGGACAGTAAGGAGGTCATATAGATACATTTTCCAACAATTATAATGGAATTTAGATTCATGATACAAAATTATTTCTTGAATGTAAAAGAAGAGAGAGAAGTTCCTTTCGGAATTTCGGCATAGTAACGGGTGTACATGAGAGGCATTTAATGAGAGAGAAAGGGGTATCCCATCATTCAAAAAATAAGAGGTCAGTATGGGGGAGGTGAAAAACCATACCCCAATATTCATAACTGAAATTAAAAGTCAAAACAACTAAAACAAAATTGGACAAAAATGAGAAAGGAAGAAAAAACCCTTACTTGGAAGTGTGCTTCCAAAGGCTAGAGAGAGGCTTGTGAGAGGCTTCTTGGGAGATTGGGGCACCTTGGGAGGATTATAGAGAGAGTAGGGCAGAGGTTGGACGAAATCCAAGGGCTTTGAGTGAGGGGGAAGAGGGAGATTGGGTGGGTTTATATAGGAAAGGTGAGGGAATTATTTATTATTTAGGTTTGGGTCCCCTTACATTAAATTAACCCAAACCACAAACAATCCCATGGTTTTTGCCCATGGTTTTTGTCAAAGGGAAGAGGAAAACAATATTTTATAAGGACAAAGTCCGAAATTCTTAAAATATTAGGGTTGCTTATGTGGAGGTGAGTCACACTCCCATGAAAATTAATTTAAAAAGGCAAGGTGTTGAATATGTCTTGAGAGGTCCATTAATGCTTTGAAAAGTAAATCAAACAAACCCAAAATCACATTATTTTAATGGTAAAACATATATTGGCCGAAAATAAATATTATAGTATTTTATTACATCACTATTGGGTCATTATGATGTCATAAAACACATTATATATTTAAACGGTATTTAATTTTTACCCAAAAATTTGACTGTCTCAGAAAATTATGAAAAATTCACTGTTGGATAACTTCGACGTCTTGATTCCAGAAATGACATTTATTTTATCTAAATTTTTTTCTAAATATGTTAATTTTCACTTTTAAAATAAAAACCAACATTTATCGAAAATTCACGGGTTTTGACAAAAATGGATTTCAAACCTTAATAAAAATTTTAATTGCATTCATAAAATTATAAGATCATTTATATTTAATAAAAATTAATTTAATAATAATAATATTATTTTATTAAAATATTATTTTATTCAAAAATCCCTTAATTTAATAAAATAGATTTCTTAATTAAATAATAACTAAAAACACCATTTGTATTTTAAAAACTATTTACAATGTATCAAAAATGACTAGAAATTATATTCATTATTATATACAAAAAATAATGTACATGAACATAGTACTACTTATTTGTTACATAACCCCTTAAAATAGCTGCATAAGACCTAAGGGTAAGGTGTGCGATGGTGACAGACTCTTGGGGTGGCTCAGATAACATCGCTCGAGTGGTAATTTCAATCAACTTCCACTTTTCCCGTAGACGGTCACGTTCGAGCTTGACATGATGAAGCTAAGCTTGGGCTTGGTCAAGAGCGAAGACCAAGGATTCCACCTCTTTTCCGAGCTCCGAAAAATGGTCTTCGTATGGAGCAATTCTACTGGACGAGGCCATCGCTTCTTTTGTCTGAGTAAATTGGATTTGTTAAAGTCCTATATTTATACTAATCATGTGATCACTGTTCAACAGATATATTAGCAATGGTCAAAATTCTTAACATAAAATCAATGAATTTGACATTTTATATAAACATAAAGAGACATTTAATTAGATCAAGAGGGATTTCCATTAATGAAACTTTGGGTCATTATAATTAGTATATATAAACACATTAAATTGTAACATAGGTTTTACAATATAAAAATCATGTAATGTAAAATTCATGGAGTGTTCATTAACATTTCACAAAAACAAAAAAATACCTATAGTAAGAGTGTTAAAATCTAGAGGCTCAGTGTTAAAACCCAGAAGGTCAGTGTTAAAATCTATAAAGCACGTCATCCAAACATAGTGAAATGGTTTAAATGTCATTATTTCATAAATTTTCCTGATTGCATCAATTAATTTATATTAACAAATAATTATTCATTCCTAGATATCATTCTAACATAAAACCCCAAAAAAACACAATTCATAGGGTTTAAATAGCATAAATCCACAAAAAATGTAAGGCCCCATCCTTAAACATTACATAATCTTGAGTTAAATTAAGAATTAACATTGAGGATCTTTTTAGGTTTAGAGTTTTAGAGAATTAGGCCATAACTATTACATTACATCTCAAAAATTACAAAGTATACACTTCTACTATATCCAAAATTTTTCACAATAAAAAAACTCCTTAAATAAAACAATATTTCTTTTCTTGATATAAATCTTCTTGAATAATTACTTTCTCTTACCCTTCCTTATACCTTGTGAAAAACATTTCAAAAACTTGGGGTGAGAATAAAAAGCTCAGTAAGAGTTATAAAATAAAGAATGAAAACATTAGTCCATCAATACATACAAATCAATGAAACTATACTTTTCAATCATAAAATATAAGCTCTTTAAAACACCTCATGAAATTATAATATTTCTGAATAACACATAGAAATCATAAATCACAAAGGTAACTTGTAGAATCTATAAAATAATTACATTGTAGCTTTTACAGCTATATAGGGAGTTATGTTTGGAATATCCATCACAGTATATTCCCTAAATCTCTTAGGAGAAACATTAACGTTTACCTCCATCACATTACATAATGCATTGGAGAGCTATCTTGGGCTCACCCACCCTATGTTTATCATGAAACCACTTGTATTTGGTTTATCACATAACCACCCATCAAATGTACAAGTACCATTACATAATCATAACACATAAAATATTGAAATTATCAATATTTCACTCATCAAACACAATGAATCAATTAAAGATATTGAAATATTCAATCCATTTCCAAAACCATTTAAAACATTTAATAAAGAGATTTTTGAATCAAAGTGTCTCATACCACTTTGAAACTTTTAAAGCAATTAAAATTTTAAAAAATTAATGTCCATATAAATAAATCCTTAAAACCATTTTGAAAACATGGACATTGATGACAAATATTTACAAGATTAAATCTTTAAAACATTTAAAACAATGTTTTAGTTAAAGAGTCCCTTACCACTTGAGAAAATACTTTAATAAAAAAATAATTAAGGAATAACATTAAAAAAAACCTATAATATCCTGGGACTAAAGAGATTAATGATATAATATTCCAAAGGTTAGTATATACAGATTATAGGTTAGTAAAGGTGCACAATATCAAGATATTACTCAATCAAAGGAGATTGAGATGTTGTCCCTTACAAAGATCATATAAATGGCGTATGGATTTATCAATGGGGTGATTATGTTTAACAATAGTATATCAACAAAAAAGGAAGTGTAAATTACAACATAAATAAATAAACAATTATTACACACATAATATTGGAATAATATAATGAACAAAGTATGTATAAAACCCAATGAGAGAAAATTGAGTTTAGGAATTCCATTACAAAAATTCAACAACCTAACAACATCACGTAAAAATTTAGAAAATTAGTTGATGATAGAAAAAAGGGTCTCTCATAACATGTATATAAAATTTATAGAAATAAGGATATATAATAACATATTCCAAAATAAGAAAATGGAAATTAAAATACATAACTTAAAATAAGTATTTGACTAAAAGATGAGTGTGAAAGGTTCCCTTACCTTGAGTTTTACTTGTTATGTATGTTCCTTGTTCTTCCTGAATAATTAACATAAGTTAATTTATAGTCACTTTAGAAAATTTTTCATTTTTATTATTAATTTTATATAACTTATTACTTTTCTATAATAATCATATAATTATTCAAGTTCATATCAGTCATTTTGTCGATATTCGGTACTTGAGTCAAAAATGAACTTGTAATAATTACAAATTGTCTATGTGGTCAAAAGTATTTATCTCCAGAATTGTATTCATGATTTAAATACCATATATATATATATTATAAATGTATTTATATCCAGTATATATGTATTTATAATAGTCCATAACATTTGGATATAAGAAATGAAATGCACAGTTCATGGAGATGGTAAGCCATACGTACGCATGAACGCTACTTTCATTTTTTTCCATATTTAATGGAATGAAAACTAATTGATACATAAGTATATTATAATTCTAGTATAATATATATTTTCTATTTGTTACATATGTTCATTAATTCTATCCTTTATATGTTCCATGTATATCATGGATGAGTCATATCACTTTGAGGGGGCAGTAGTCCGCACTTCCTCAAATGAAATTATCATATTTACGCATTATGGAAATAATAAAGGTATCTTGTAAATGAAAAATAAAGAAGAATAGAGACAATATAAATATAATATATATCATATATAAATACATTTCCATCATAATGTACACCATGAGAGGCGGTAGGAGATAATTGAACAATCATTATTTTTTGAGGCAGTAGTTCACCATCCACAGAAACAGTATATTCTAAATCCATTAGATGGTGATATGTGTGAGTGTAGGTATAATAAATATCATAAAAATATAATATTATACTGAATATACTTTTTATTATTATAAAATAATGGAATAAAGAGAGTTTCAGGGGTTGGAGAAGGAAAATAAATGGAAGAATCTTGAGAGAAGACATTACCTCAAATCGGGTAACTCCTTTTGATTTAAGCTAAAAGGACTTATTGATTTTACTTCTTCACAAGGTAAGGATTATATAAGTAAGAGAGGGATGTTGAGAGATTATTTGGTCTGATGATGGATGATTAAAGAGGGATTTATATGTGTGAGTAAGAGTTAGAGGTGGTGATATTTTATAAGAGGGAGGAGGGGTACTTTATAAAAGTTTGAAATATTATTTTATTATAAACTGAATTTATATTTTCAAAAGATCCAAAACTCATTTAATTATAATATAAGATTATTATTTTCTAAATCATCTCAAATAATAGTTTTTAGACAAGTTTTGGTTTCAAATTTAACCTTATCATTTAGCTTTAACCATATGTTAACTTATTTGACTCTTACCATGTCTTCTTGTATATTCATACCATATGGTTAATATAGTTAATATAAAATTCCAATAGAATCTAAAGTGGTTCATTAATTACATTTTAAACATTATCTAAGTAATTTGGCAGAATATTATATTTTTATGACTATTATATCATTAATAAAATAGTATTTTTTTTAAAAACTCATTTATGTCAATTTGTATACTATTTATATCATGAATTTTAAAAAATACATAACAACATGATTATTTAAAAAAAACTTAATTAATTCAATTATAAAAAGTTATAAGTATCCTTAAAATTCATGGATTTCATAAAAAGTTTCAAAATAAATTTATTTTAATTTTTATAATCACATTTATTTAAAATATTCATTAATAAGGTAATCACTACATCATCATTGTGTCATAAATAAATTTATTTATTTGATGTCTAAAAATTATGAATAAAATAACATGATGTAGGAAATACTTTTATATTTATAATGACTATTTATAGTCTAAGTGATAACTTATATAACCACATATAAAAATTGATTTAGTAAAAGATATATGTTTAGGTTATATTTTCCTTAACTTTTAAATAAAAGTAATTAAATGTCATTTTCACACACCAGTGAATCCATGGGGTCCTAAAATCAACCCACAGATGACCATGGTTGGACATATCTCATCCAATAGGATTAGAACACATGTTAGGGTAATTTAATATTATTATAATACTATTTTTTACCCTTATTTACCAGATTTACCCTTTAACTATGGTAAATAAAATATGTAATGAAGTTACTATTCATAATATCTAAAAATAAAAGTTACCTATTTACACAATTCGGACCTCCTGATTCTAAATATGGAATCCATTTTTCCAAATTCAAAACACGGAAGTTTCAAAAATTAATTTAAAATTAATTCCCGTTGTCAAAACCAAAAAGCGTGTTTTTAAGAAGTAAAAACTACCAAAAGATTGACATGTGTTTTTGTCCAATTTAAAAGTGAAATTACTTACAATGAACAACATTGGATTAAATGATAAAAATATAATCCAATTAAACTTTAAACCAATTAAAATTACAATCTAACTATATAAATAAATAATATTAAAATGCAATTTTGAATTAAAATGTAGTATTTTTCACTGTTCACTAAAAATGAACTTTATCAAAAAAATACCAAAATTTCATCCAAAGTAATTTTTTTGTCCCTATTCTACAAAATAATTTTATTTTGTCAAATAGAACATATAAAAGTGACAAAAGTAGATGACCCTCAGCCCAGTTGGTGAGGTATCCTTAAGTGCATCCACAAGACCCAGGTTCAAAACCAAGTAGAGGAATATTTTTGGGGTACTGTAGTAGTACAGTAGTAGCACTGTACACTGTGTGGGTACTATAGCAGAATTGTACACTGTACAGGTACTGTAACAGAACTGTACATTGTGCGGGTACTGTAGCAGTTACTGTTCGGTACTGTAGCAGCTGGAACTATTCACCTTGGGCCACCAGTTTGGGCTTGGAGTCCTTAAGGCTTTCGGGCCACCCAGGCCTTCAGGTCAGTAGGGATTTTGGGCTACCTTTAAGGCCTTATATCCACCTCAAGGCCTTTGGGCCACATGTAGTTTTCCCATACACACTACAAAAAAAAGAGCAACCCCAAAAGAGGATTCAAAGCAGGTTCATTCACCAGAGTAGAGCCAAATGGAATTTTCAGAATGAGAGGGTATGGCTATGCCATCGAGACCAGACTGTGCTTGCACAGGAATCCTATCTAGATGAACATGCGAAGGTAGAGAGTTACTATCATGATGCAGATGCTGGGGAGGGGTAGTTCCCTGTAGATAGTCTAGTTGAATTCCCTAAGACCTTCAGGTCATGTAATCTCCTAAGCCTACGGGCCATGTAATCTCTGAGCCTACGAGCCTTGTAAGGGTTCCCCCTCATCCCTTGAAAGGGGGGCTATAAAAAATCAATAAAAAATGAAGGCCTTTAGGCCATTTAGGAAAAAGTGACAAAAACTAGATTTAAAAAGGGGTTTCCATCAAAAGGTGGTAAAAAAACCTTTTAAATATATTAAAGTATTTCATTCTTAAAACCAGATTCATTATTATTTTAAGCCTCTAAAATTTATTTGATAAATATGAAAACATTTAACAAACATGTGTAATCATAATGTAGTAAGTTATGTTCATTCCCGACAATACAACTTCTATGCATTAACTACCATTTTAAATAATAATAATAATATTTTTTTTTCAGTATAACTCAAAGTTGTGTGAAACATAAGATTTCAAGGAAACATATTGTTGCTTGTTGAGTATGCTATCATAAAAAGTGTCCTATTTAATATAAAATTAATATCTTATTCATAAATATTAATAGAAATGAAAAGGTATTATTATATAAATACTTGGGTAATTATATCCATCCCCCATTTTGGAAAATTCGTCCTCGTAATTTTAAAATTGGGCTTGGAAACTTCATTGAAAGTTCCACATTGGAAAAAGAGTTAGTAAAACTATCACTTTACAAAAAAGAAAGAGAAGTAAAAATGTCACCCGAGATAACCCATACTAGGGTTCCATGTAGAAAATCATAGATATGGATGAGAAACCAAACCATCAAGTTATGATAGAGAGTGATAGAAAACATGATCAGGAGAAAGTTAATTACTAGAAAACCATAAACTTGTGATGGGTTAAATGGTATTTGATTACCCAATAGGAAGAGTAAATGGAAAATGTTTTTGTTTTAATTTCCTTTTCATAATGTTGAGGAATTTATTTATGAGATTGACTAAGAACATAAATAGATATACTTACTTTTCAAGTAGAGTTTCATACTTAAATAAATTTCTACCAAAAACTCATCTTTTCTCCAAACAATGAGTATTCAAGATTACTTGGTCACACCTGAAGTGCTAGAATCAACTTCTATAGAATCATATAATATAAAAAATATGAACTATATATTTCCCTTTTCTTTAGAAATTAACCAAAACCAAAATGGTTAGTACAAGATCAGATGATCCCCAAAAAGGATAATCCTTTATAGAAAGAAATACTACTCTTAATCTCCAAAATTAAACAAACAATACCCAAAGTTCAACAAATACCTTTCAATAAACAATTGTTCTTAAAATTATTCAAAATAATCCAAACTAAGTTTGAAACCCAAAATTCAGAAGGATTTGATCACATAGTCTTCCATGATAAATCTTAACATTTATCTACAAATAACATCTACTACTCTAAAACTATCATACTTAAAATTAATTAACAAAATCACATATTCTATATGATTGTTTAATCATTTCCATAAATAACCCAAATCTCTATAAGTCCACAATAAAAACATATATTCTTCCAAAATAAAATTCCACCATTACTCCTCAAATGAAATCCTATAGTATTCTATTTTCCTTTGGAATATAGTGTTCCAAAAAGAGCAAACATATTCCAAAATAACATTTATCACTTAATCACCAAATCATTTTCCTATACTAAGGATATCCATTTGATAAATCATAAGTTTCCAAAATCAACATATTATTGATCCATAAAATCATTTATCTAAAAATAATTATTCATAATAACTAGGGACTTCACGTAGTCCATTGGTAGGTGATAAATCCCAGTCGCACTTTGGTTGTGGGTTCGATTCCCATAACTTTTTCTGATGTAACAAGTTGTCACACAGTCTGCGTGTTTTCCTTTTTCAAAAAACTATATAATTTTATAACATTCCAAAAAAATGAGATAAATTCCTCAAAAATAAACAGAACATATTTTAACCACAAATGTTATCACATACCTCACATTTTCATCCCAAAAAGTAATAACCTGTAATTACCTCAAATTCGAGAATCATATAAACCCAAATGGTTCTTTATAACTATATCCAAAAAATAAAAGAATAATTCTTCCCAAAATATCATTTTCACATAAAAAACTGAAAGTTTACACATATAATAGAAAATTCTTCCAAAGTAATCCCATCAATAAAGATCATTAATACTTTTAAACATTTCATCACCTAGATATCTAACATAACTATCAAATTTATAAAATGTAGACATATTAATCATCCAACATTCTCCATAATCCCTTAAAAAAAATTTCAACTTATTCCATAATACTTATTTTTTACAAAAAAAATCATGAATCATATCTTAAGATTCAATAATATAAAAATATAAGCTAAGAAATAATCCATATATTTCATAGGTCATTTCTAGTTTCCTTATCCTCAATTGGAATGGAATTGGGCATTAGTAAACATATATTTGTATGGTACTACTGATCCCATTCCCGAAACTTCTTCGTAGGACATCTATTTTTGTAATGACCATGTACACCACATTTAAAACATTCAATTTATCCCTTAGAAAGAACTTCTTTCCTTTTTCCTGGAGTCCACAAGATGCTTCCTTTTTTCATGGAAGGTTATTGATTTATGACCTTCATTACCATATATATAATATATTCCCGTCCCTTTGAATAATTTCTTAGGTGTTTCTTTCCACATACTTGACACAAAGGTGTTTGAATATAATTACCTTTATAATTATTACCTAAACATCCATAGGTATTTGTTTATTGCATATATGCTTCCTTAGAAAAATTCCCAAGGTTCAAGTAGTCAATCATGACTCTAGATAGTTGGTTAAAAGTAACCAAAAGAGTTCTCATTACAGATCCCATTTCATTCAGTTTCTCATTCAAAAAACTGTCACAGTTTTCTTCACATCCATTATTACTTTCATGCCTACTAGATCCAGCCATTTACTAAAACCAAAAAGGTCTTGTGAGTATATCGGTAAAATCATCATATAATATCTTATGAGGAGGGTAAACACTATGATATAATTATTCAGGTTATCTTAAACTTATTCAATATATCTAAAATAACTATGAATCTTTCTAATATTCTATCTATTATGGTTATGTCAATTATGCTTAAATAACACACTAACCTCTAGAGTTATCTAAACTAACCTCTGATACCAACTATAAGGCCCACGCCTTAAACATTACATAATCTTGAGTTAAGTCAAGAATTCACATTAATTATCTTTTCAGTTTTAGAGTTTTAGAGAATTAGGATATAACTATTACATTACATCTCAAAAATTACAAAGTAGACAGTTATACTCTATACAAATTTTTACACAATAATAAAAACTACTTAAATAAAACAAGAGTTATTTTCTTGATATAAATATTCTTGAATACTTCCTTTCTCTTACCCTTCCTTATACCTTATAAAAAACATTTCAAAAACTTGGGATGAGAATAAAAAGTTCAGTAAGGGTTATAAAATAAAGAAATAAAACATTAGTCCATAAATTCATACAAATAAATGAATCCATACTTTTCAATTATAAAACAGAAGCTCTTTAACACACCGTATGAAATCATAAGATTTATGAATAACACATAGAAATCATAAATCATAAAGGTAACTTGTTGAATATATAACATACTTACATTGTAGCTGTCACAGCTATATAGGGAGTTATGTTTGGAATAACCATCATAGTATATTCCCTAAGTCCCTTAGGAGAAACATTAACATTTACCTCCGTCACGTTACCTAATGCATTGGAGAGCTATCTCAAGCTCACCTGCCCTAGGTTTATCATGGAATAACCCATATTTGGTTTATCACGTAACCACATGTAAAATGTAAAAGTTCCATTACATAATAATAACACATAAAATATTGAAATTGTCAACATTTCACTCATTAACCACAGTGAATCTATTTAAGATATTGAAATATTCAATCCATTTCCAAATCCATTTAAAACATTTAATAAAGAGATTTTTGAATCAAAGTGTCCCATACTAATATGAAAATTTTAAAGGAATTAAAATTTTAATACATTAATGTCCATATAAATAAATCCTTATAACCATTTTCAAAACAAGGACATTAATGATAAATATTTATAAGATTAAATCTTTAAAACATTTAAAACAATGTTTTAGTTAAAGAGTCCCTTACCACTTGAGAAAATACTTGAATAAAAATAATTAAGGAATAACATTAAATGAAACCTATAATATAATGATAATAAAGAGATTCATGATATAATATGGAAAAGATTTGTATATATAGCTTATAGGATAATAAAGGTGCACAATATCAAGATATGCCTCAATTAAAGGAGATTGAGATGTATTCCCTTACAAAGATCGTATAAATGACGTAAGAATTTATCAATGGGGTGATTATGTGTAGAAATAGTATATACACACAAAGGGAAGTATAAATTACAACATAAATAAATAAATAGTGATTCCACACATAAATTTGACATAATATAATCAACTAATTATGTTTAAAACCCAATTAGTGGAAATTGAGTTTAGGAATTCCCTTACAAAAATTTAATAACCTAACGACGTCACGTCAAAATTCAGAAAATTATTTGATAAGAGAAAAAAGTGTCTCTCATCATGTGGAAATAAAATTTAAAGAAATAAGGATATATAATAACATATTAAAACATAATAAAATGGAAATTAAAATACATAACATAAAAGAAGCCTTTAACTAAAAGATGAGGGTGAAAAGTTCCCTTACCTTAAGTTTGACTCGTCACGTATGTTCCTTGTTCTTCTGGAATAATAAACTTAAGTTAATTTATAATTTCTTCAAAACCTTTTTTAAGTTTATTATTCCTTTTATATAACTTCTTACCTTTCTATAACAATAATATAATTTTTCAATTTCATATCAGTCAATTTGTCGATGTTCAGTACTTGAGTAAAAAATAAACTTTTTATAATTACAAATTGTCCATGTGATCAAAATTCCATTATATATAGAATTTTATTCATGATTTAAATATCATATATATCCAGTATATATGTATTTATATCTATTAAATATGTATTTATAATATTCTATAACATTTGGATATAAGAAATGAAATGCATCGTTCATGGAGACGGTAAGCCGTATGTATGCATGAACGCTACTTTTATTTATTTTTCATATTTATAGGATTGAAAACTAAATGATACAAAGGTATATTATAATTATAGTATAATATATATGTTATATATGTTACACAAGTTCATTAATTTCATCCTTTATACGTTCCATGTATATCATGGATGAGTCATATCACTTTGAGGTGGCGGTAGTCTGCACTTCCTCAAATGAAATTATCGTATTTACGCATTATAAAAAGCATAAAGGTATGATATAAATGAAAAAAATAAATAATAATAGAGACAATATAAATATAATATATATCATATAAAAATATAGTTTCATCATAATGTCCACCATGAGAGGTGGTAGGAGATAATTGAACAATCATCATTTCGTGGGGTAGTAGTTCATCATCCACAAAAATAGTATGTTCTAAATCCATTAGATGGTGTTGTGTGTGAGTTTAGGTCTAATACCTATCAGAAAAAAATCCTAGTATACTGAATATACTAGTTTTGTTATAATATAATTTAATAAAGTGAGTTTGGGGTTGGATAAGAAAAATAAATGGAAGAATCTTGAGAGAAGACATTACCTCAAATCGGGTAACTCCTTTTGATTTAAGCTAAAAGGCCTTCTTGAATTTCCTTATGCCCAAGTTAGGATTATAATAGGAATATAGGGATTTTGTAAGCTTATTTGGGCAGAGTATAGACAATACAAGGTGGATTTAGAGGTGTGAGTAAGGGTTAGAGGTGGTGGCCTTTTATAAGAGGAAGGAGGGATACTTTAAGAAGGTTTGAATGATTATTTTATAAAAAACTGAATTTTGATTTTCAAAAGCTACAAAACTCATTTAATTCCAAGATAATATGAGGTTTGTTTGAAATAATCTCAACCAATAATTTTTATACAAGTTTTGGTTTCAAATTTAACCTTATCATTTAGTTTTAACCCTTAGTTAACTAATTTGACTCTTACCATGTCTTCTTGTATATTTATACTATATGGTTAATATAGTTACTATAAAATTCCAATAGAACCTAAAGTGGTTAATTAATGAAAATTTAAACCTTATCTAAGTCATTTTGATGAATATTAGTTTTTTAGGACTATTATATCATTTAATAAAATAGTATTTTTTTAAAACACATTTATGTCAATTTATATACCATTCATATCATGACTTTTAAAAAATCCATAAAAACCTGATTCTTTCGAAAAACCTTAATTACTTCAAAGTTAAAAATAATAATTATCCCCAAAATTCTTGGATGGCATAAAAAGTTTTAAAATAAATTTATTATAATTTTTATATTCTCATTTATTTAAAACATTCATTAATAAAGAATCACTACATCATCATTGTGTCATAAATAATTTTTTTATATGATATATAAAAATTATAAATAAAATACCACGATATAGAAAATATTTTTATCTTTATAATGACTATTTATTGTCAAAGATATCACTTATACAACCACATATAATTTTTTTAGTAAAAGATATATGTTTATGTTATATTTTCCTTAACTTAAAGTTAAAAGTAATTAAATTTTATTTTCACACACAAGTGGATCCATGGGGTTGTAAAATCGACCCAAGTATTCCCATGGTCATAAATATCTCATACAATAGGATTATTACATGTGTTAGGCTAATTTAATATTAATATAATATTTTTTTTACCTTTATTTACCAGATGTTTCCTTTAACCAGGGTAAATAAAATATTTACTGAAGTTACTATTAATAATGTCTAAAAATAAAATCCACCTATTTAAAAAATTTGGAACTTCTAATTCCAAATATGGAATCCATTTTTTCAAATTCAAAATACAGAAGTTGTAGAAATTAATTTAAAATTAATTCCCGTTGTCAAAACTAAAAAACGTGTTTTTAAGAATAAAAAACTACCAAAATATTGACATGTGTGTATGTCCAATTTCAAAGTGAAGTTACTTACAATGGAAAAATTTGGATTAAATCATAAAAATATTATCCAATTACACTTTAAAACAAATTAAAAGTATAATATACCTATATAAATAAATTAGATTAAAATGAAATTTTGAATTAAAATGTAGTATTTTTCACTATTCATTAAAAAATGAACTTTATCAGAAAAATACCAAAATTTTACCCAAAGTAAATTTTTATGTCCTGTTTATAAAGAATAATTTTATTTTTTCAAATAGAAAAATATAAAAGCGACAAAAACTATATTTAAAATGGGTTCTCCATCAAAATATGGTAAATCGACCTTTTAAAGAACATTAAAGTATTTCATGCTTAAAATCAGATTTATTCTTATTTTAAGACTCTAAAATTTATTGTATAAATGTTAAAAAATTTATTAAACATGTGTAATAATAATGTAGTTAGTTATGTTCATTCCTGGAAATATAACAACTATGCGTTAACTAGAATTTAAAATAATAATAATATTATTTTATTTTTTGGTATAACTCAAAGTTGTGTGCAACATCATATTTCAAGGAAACCCGTTGTTGCGTGTTGAGTATGATATCAGAAAAAGTGTCCTATTTAACATAAAATTAATATCTTATTCATAAATATTAATAGAAATGAAAAAAGTATTATTATATAAATACCTGGGTCATTACAAAAAATATATTTTAGTTGTGTTCATATTTAAATCATTTTCCACTCTAACCTTCCCTTGTTTTGAAACATATTATTCAGCATAAAAAATATTGGATTGAGGTTTCTACACCTTTTTTGTGTGTGACCAATTTATTTATAACGATGAAGGAAAATCTTTAGGGGTTTCCAAAAAAATTCATCCAATTCATTGGTATATATCAGGGAAATCAATTGTAACATAGATGTTATAATCTAAAAAGTATGTTATGTAAAATCCATGGAGTGTTCATTGAATTTTCAAAAAAACCAAAAAAAAAAATAGTTGGAGTAGGTGTGTTAAAATCTGGGGTCTTGGTGTTAAAACATAGAAGGTCAGTGTTAAAAGCATGTAAATTATTTCAAACAAACATGTTGAAATGGTTTAAATGGAAGAATGTTATGCATATTCTTGACTACATCAATTAATTTATAAACACCAGTTATTATTCATACCTCAACATCATTTTAAGTAACACAAAATAACAAAAAACTAAAATTCATAGAATTTAAATAGTATAAAATCCACAATAAACATATTTTAATTGTTTTTATATTTACATAATTGTATTCTCTAACATTCCATTTTTAGAAACATATTAAGAAACATACACATTCTTGGATTGAGATTTTTACACCATTTTCACATGTGACCAACTTTTTTATAAAAATGAAGAAAAATATTCGATGGTTACGATAAAGTTTAATCCATTTAATTGGTATATTTCAATGAATTCAATTTAAACATAGGTGTTACAATCTAAAAATTATATTGTATAAATTTTAGGGAGTGTTCATTGACTTTTCACAAAAACCGACATAAAAATACATATAGAAGGAGTGTTGAAATATGGAGGCTTTATGTAAAAATCTGGAAGTCTAGTGTTAAGATATATAAATTATGTCTTTTATAAATTTTAGCATCATTTAAATGTTATAATTTCATACATATTCCGGACTACATTAATTAATTTATAAACACCACTAATTATTCAAACCTCAACATTATTGTAAGTAACACAAAAAAACAAAAACCCAAAATTCATAAGATTTAAACAATAGAGCTATAAAAAAAATAAATTTCAATTGTTTTCAGATTTATATCATTATTCTCTCTAAAATTACATTTTTTAGAAAAATATTAGGAATTATACACAATATTGTATTGGGATTTTTGAACCATTTTCATGGGTGACTAACTTATTTATAATGAATAAGGAAAATATTTAGTGGCTATAAAAAAGTTTCATCCATATCATTGGTATATTTCAATTCATTAAATTATAACATAGGTGTTATAATATTAAAATTATGTAATATAAAATTCATGGAGTGTTCATTGACTTTTTATAAAAACCAAAACAAAAATACCAAAAGTAGATGTGTTAAAATATGTAGGTTGATGCTAAAGATTGGAAGGTCATTTTTAAAATCTGAAAAAAATCATCTAAACATGTTGACATGGTTTAAATTTCATAAAACTGTACATATTTCTAACTACATCAATTAATTTATAAACACTAGTGATTATTCATACCTCAAAATCATTGGAAGTAATATAAAACCATAAAAAACCAGAATTCATAGTATTTAAATGGCATAACTAAAAAAACACATTTTAATTATTTTTATATTTATATAATTGTATGATATAATATTCCATTTTTTTGAAACATATTAGTTAGCATACACAATCTTGGATTGAGATTTCTGCA
Organism: Viscum album; assembly: GCA_963277665.1. Lineage (NCBI taxonomy): Eukaryota > Viridiplantae > Streptophyta > Magnoliopsida > Santalales > Viscaceae > Viscum > Viscum album. The sequence continues at coordinate 1,632,645,088 of OY728155.1, read as the reverse complement.
CCTTTTTTCCTGTGACCAACTTATTTATAATGATGAAGACAAATATTTGGTGGATTCAAAAAAGTTTCATCCATTTCATTGATATATTTCATTAAATTAAATTGTAATATAGGTGTTACAATCTAAAAATTATGTTATGTAAAATTCAGGGAGTTTTTGTTGAATTTTTACAAAAACAAAAACAAAAACACCTAGAGCATGAGTGTTAAAATTTGGAGGCTTTGTGTTAAAACTTGGAAGGTCGGTGTTAAAATTTGTAAATTATGTCATCTAAACATGTTGACATGGTTTAAATAACAAAATTTCATAAAATTCTTAATTGAATCAATTAATTTATAAGAATTGGTGATTATTCATACCTCAAAATCATTATAAGTAACACAAAAGCACAAAAAACCATAGATTAGAGAATTTAAACATAATAACTCCACTAAAAACATATTTCAATTATTTTTAGAATTATATCATTTTCCACTCTAACATTATCTTATTTAGAAACATATTAGAAAGAATACACAATATTTGATTGGTATTTATGTACTTTTTTCATGTGTGACCAACTTCCTTACAATGACGAAGAAAAATCTTCAGTGGCTTAAAAAAACTTTCATCAATTTCATTGGTATATGTCAATGAATTCAATTGTAACCTAGGTGTTACAATCTAAAAAGTATATTACTTAAAATCCATGGAGTTTTTTTGTCTTTTCACAAAAACTAAAAAAAATACCAAGAGTAGGAGTGTTAAAATCTAGAGACTCATTATTAAAACCTAGAAGGTTGGTGTTAAAATCTATAAATTATATCATCTAAACATATTAACATGGTTTAAATTTCATTATTTTATATATCTTATAGACTACATAAATTAATTTATAAAAATCAATGATTATTCATACCTCAACATCATTGTAAGTGACATAAAACCAAAAAAACTAGAATTCTTATTATATAAACAAAATAACTATACAAAAACAACTTTTCAATTATTTTCAAATTTAAATAATTATATTCTTTAACATACCCTTATTTAGATACATATTAGGTAGTATAAACAATTTTGGATTGGTATTTCTACACCTTTTTCACATGTGACCAACTTCTTTACAAGGATGATGAGAAATATTCAGTGGCTTCAGAGAAATTACATCTATTTTATTAGTTCACGTAAATGAATTCAATTGTAAAATAGGTGTTACAATCTAAAAATTATGTTATGTAAAATTCATGGAGTGTTCATTGACTTATCAAAAAAGAAAACAAAAATACCTAGAGTAGGAGTATTAAAATCTGGAGGCTCAGTGTTAATACTTGGAAGGTCAATGTTAAAATCTATAAATTATTTCATCTAAACATGTTGAAATGGTTTAAATGTCATAATTCCAAACATCTTCCTAACTGCATCAATTAATTTATAAACATAAAGGATTATTTATACCTCAATATCATTGTAAGTAACACAAAAACAAAAAAACCACAATTCTATGTACTTAAATAGAAAAACTCCACAAAAAACATATTTCAATTGTTTTCAAATTTATATCATTTTATACTCTAACATTCCCTTTTTAGAAACATATGAGGAAATATACACAAGAAAACACCCTCTCAAATTTGTCACATCATCTTATATTGGTTTTTTGTGTTTTTCATGCGTGACCAACTTCTTTACAATGATAACAATGATACAACTTCTTACTTTTAAATTGAGACCTAATACGATTATTAGATGGTCTATCGGGGGGATGATAATTATTTAGTAGTTACAAAAATTTTTGATCCATATAATTGTTATTTTTTAATGCATTCAAATGTGTCATATAATTGGTCTCTACTGAAAGAAAAACTTCAAGATAAATATTTTTTTGGGTGTTAAACAAATACCAATATTCTATATATTAGTACAGGTTACCATGTAATTTTATTATTATTTCACATGAATGAGAACAAGGCATCCCACTCATTTTATATGCTTGATAAGTTAATTCTTAACTGTCCAATTATATAGTGATATCCACATTATGGGTCCAAACTAAGATAACATTATGTCCATATTTTTCTACTATCAAAGTTTCACCCCGTAACACATTCACCTTCAAATTTTCCTCAACATTGGGGCCAAATAAATTTCTTCACCTTTTAATGTATTCTTTGGTGGTAAAATATTTCTTACTCAATTTCTCATGATGTTTTCCAATCAACACACAAAGATCATGTCTAATCTCATTCAAAATCCATGCATTGAATGATTTAGCTAAATTGGTTGTGATATGATCCCATAAATAGTTTGGAAATCATAATTTTTCCCACCTATCAACATCACTATCATTTTAAACTAATCTTGAAAATTATGGACAAAATCTTTTCAAATTATTCATAGAAACATAGAAACCACATTTTAACCGAGAATAAGAAATGACATCCAATAATTTGAATTACCTTTCCTAAGTTCTTCTTCACATTTCCCAATATAATTTTTTAATTTTAGAGATAAAATTTCCTTTCACATGATGGTAAAAATATAAATGTCGATATCTTCCAAAAAAATTTCTAAAAACACATGTAATCGCATTTTTTCGATCAGATACAATTACCAGTTGAATAGAAACTGCAATTTATTTTACATTGTTTAAAAACACATGTCTAATCATCATTTGTTTCATGGCCAAAAATTGAATATCCCAATAGGAAGAGGTTTTCATCTGTATAATATGTTGATTATACCAACAAGGTACCTTTTTAAGGACCATTGAGGTGTCATCCATCCAAAAACAACACATGTCAATAACCTAATAATAAATCATTTATGAAACACTCATATTCAATGAATAATATTTCAAATATACAATTTTCAGAAGATACCCACTTTTCTATTATTTCTGGATCAAATTCCATTATTTAATTTCATATCAAATAGATTAAAATATATAACTTCTATAGAACCCTATATATTTCACCAACTATTTTTCCTTGGCTATTAATTCTTGATGGTATGTAAGGGGAATACCATAGTCTCTTCACAAGTCAACTTTAATTTCACCATTAAATTTTTCCACATTTGACTTCACCTCAACACAAATGATAGATGACATTAATAATTCCCTTTATTTGTGAAAAATTTTTAGACTATCTTGACTTGAGTTCATATTATCATTTTGAAAAAAATTCACACAAATAAATGGAGTGTAATTCCCCATGCCATATGTTGTTAACTTCCACATGAAACTCTCAACATTGGATTTGGTAGTAATATTTTTAATACTATTACTTAAATATTCATAGTAAAACCTATGTTAAATTATATACATTAATATCATCTCCCTCAATGCTTTGGATGAAGGAAAAATCTGGTTGAAATCCACCAATAATTCATTCAACTTTGAAGCACTTAACTCTAGCATCGAACATGGAATGCTACTAATTGCACAAGGTAGCATTTGAAGATCACCATTAGATAATAAAACTTGTTTTGAATTCCCACCAACTAATTAAACCCTTAAATATAAATATCAAATATAAATATATAACATGTGATCAAAATATTAATTTAAACTATTTTGACATGTCAGTACCTTTGATCTACATCCACCATCGACTACAAGCATTCATCTAACCTAAAAATAATGTACACATGAGCAAAACCTTCATTAAATGTGAACAATTTCTCAACTCCCCCATCATCTATAAGTTTTAAAAAATATCATTGTCAACCTATAACATATATTTTAAATATAATAATGACACATCACACTGTAGAATGACAATCTTGATATTTCATCAAATGAAATTCCATATATTATCACTCTACCTATTGATCTTCTAACTTCATAATGAATTTTTCCTTGTGAATCAACGATAAGTACTCCATCAAAATGAAAGTAACAAAAAATTTCTTTTTGAAAATAATTTTACATCATCTGGTATCAATCATCCTACAAAATTAATGAATTTAAGACATTAAAACTCTTTTTAAGTTCATATTTACATCAATTAACAAATTAAATCAAAAACAATATAGGCATTATATAATTTACATAAAATTTAATTTCAGATATACTAGGCTTCGTGAGAAGGGAAAGAGATATATGTTATTGATGAGAGAGGATCCAATGGCGGGATTAGGGTAATCCTAGAAGCAAGCCTACTATGACACCAGAAGGATGAACACACGAGACAATAGTGGGATGAGCATAGCACTGGAGGAGCACACTATAGGATGATTGGAGTAACATAATAAGAAGGAAGCAATGTGATGACTATAGGAGAGGAGGTAGTAATGAGATTATTGAGAGAGATGAGGTGACGAATGGAGGATCATGGAAGAGGATGTGGAAGCTGAATGAGTGTGGGAGAGGATGCAGTGAAAAGATGAGTGCGAGAGAGGGATACAGGCACCGAAGGGTAATAAGTTTGATAAGGGGGAATGTTTTTTAGGTTATAAATGTCATTTTAATACCCAAACTAATAAAACAAGGCCCCCAATTGGAATATTCTCAATTATTGGTCCTTATCCCGAATTATTCCTCTCTTTTAGTCTGTAAGTATAATTCTCCAAAGTATTTGCACAACCAATGGTGGAAACACTATCTCTTGTCATTATGAGGGGTACTGTCATCTTTGGTGATCATGAATTTTATGTGATAAGAGTGTTAGAGGATTGATTGATAAAAAAAAGTTGAACAACAAAGAATTAAGTAAATTTACCATATAATAAATATTGGAAAAAATATGAAATCTATTTCTTGATCTAAATCCAGTTTGATATAGAATGAAATGTGATGTGTTGAACAACACCTTCTTTGTATTTTCTTGAAGAAGGTGATTTTTTTCATTGTTTATATATACATAAACAAAAAAATAAATAAATAAATCGTATAGAATTTAAATATTTTTATATTTTTTATTATTATTTTTTAAAATATTCTTAAAATATTATATAAAATATAAATTTAGATCCCCTTTTATAAGGGTTCAGTTTTTTAAATTTTTTCAAATTTTCAATGTGGGATTTAGACACCTCATTTCCAAAATTAAATGAGTAATTTCTTATTTATAATAATACATTAATGATAATAAATTATTAATTATAAAACCTTTTTAATAATTAAATATCATTTAATAATGTGATAAATAGTAATTAATAAAGTCAAAAAAATATTTATTAATAATATCGTTGATGTTTTTAATTATATAATTAATAATTGAAAAAATGTTTTTAAATGATGAAATTAATAATATAATTAATAATAAAAGTACAATTATTATTATTTCTAATACTATATTTTAATAATGTAATTTAATTTATTATGGTTTTAAAGGTCACAAGAAAAATAAAAAACACACACCACTAGGCCCACATGGACAAGACACACCCCTTCCAAGGGTTGACACACTTCACAGCTAATCCTCTATAATTATAGTCCAAATCCCCAATGAATTGTATATTTTACATGGAATTAAAATCTCTTTATGAGTTCCCAAAGGCCCCTGATTATGACCAACATGATGCCAGTGTATACATAGGTCTACAACCCTACCTATGTCATTATCTATGTCACTGCCCATGTCACCCTCCCTAAGGATTTATCCACTCTATAACTAACCCATTATAATTATAGCATGAATTCCATGTGTCTTCAAACCATTGCATGGCCCTATGACAACCATTTTATTATTTAGCGATGTTTTACTAAAACACCCAAAAAAATTAATAACTGATATCACGGTGGATTTTTATAAAATGACACTAAATTTTTTAATTTTATTAAAAAAACATGTGTTTTCTCTATGCCCCACTTTTCTCCCTCCCTCGAACCTTCTCCTCCGAGATCCCCTTACCCCCCGAACCTGAACCCTAGCACCACCACCTCTTACCGATGCTCCCAAGCCCTTAGTCATTCCCCACCATTCTCCTAGAGATACCCTTCCCCTAAACCTGAACCCTAGCACCACCCCCTCACCGGTGCTTCTGATTACTTTGTTGTGTCGCACCCTTCTCCCCTGATCTCCCCTCCCCCCTGAACCCAAACCCTAGCACCCCCCCTCACCGGTGTTCCCAAGCCCTCCGTTATGCCCTGCCTTTCTCCCCAAAACTCACCTCCCCCTAGCACCAAACCCTAGCAACACCATACTTCCCCCATCACCAGAAATCTAGAATATCCGGAGCACTTTGATCTCGTTCCCCCTAACCCTTTCCAGGTCAAATCCCCTCAACTAGTCTCCCCCGCCCTTTCTATCACCTGAGTCATCATCATTATCCTCTCCCAAGCCCTCTCCCTGCCATTGCCTTCACTTAGGCCCACACCAGAGGTGAGGTCATATAGGTTTTATTTCTCTCTTCATTTTTATTTAGAGTTTTAGTCTTCAAATTTTTATCTCAATTTTTATTACTCTATGTTATCTCCATTGGTCTTAGTAAATTGTGTTAAAAATTTTCATTTTCATCACAAGGAATTTCAAATTAAAAAAATATTGTTTACTTAGGTATCATGGTTTGAAATGTTGCATACATATGTTATTGTATTTTTTTATTTAGGTATCATGGTTTTATTTACAATATAAATCTTATTGGTATTCTAATATATTTTCAATTTAGTGATTAATTGTTATTTGTTTTTTATTTTATTCGATGATATAAATGTCACAATATCTTTACTTGATGTCATTAGTCCACCACTACTACTTGAAAAACTTGCGCATATGAGTAGGCATGATTGGGGTCATATAACAACATTTAATTGGTCATAAAAGATTTTAAAGTCCAAGGAAATTAAAATACATGATATAAATCATATTTATACAACCTATAAAGTTCACCTGCCTTTACAAAGAAATATACCTAGAAATTTTTACCACTAGGAAAATTTTATGGAAATATAAAAAATTAAATAAATGATTATATATAATATATATAATAATACCAAATAAAAAATAAATAAATTTTGATACCCAAATCTATTACCAAGCCTTATCTTTGACTACAAAATTGATATTACACTCTAAGACTAGCTATATGGGAATGATATCATAATATCTATATAGAATTTGTAACGCCTCAACCCCAGTTACCCAGAGTCAGTGCATTATTGCATAACATTGGCATGACAAAAAAAGACCAAGTCTCGAAAGACTGATTAGTTTAGTAGCCTTGGAAACACTAGATACATTCATAAATGTTACATTACGTCATAAAGTGAAAAACTACTATAAAAAAGTCTCCATAGTCCACACTCACATCCGCTTCGGACTATCCCTGCAGGTCATTCATAAAATACTTCTTCACATCCTGAAAAATATTAAAACATTGAAAGGGGTGAGCTCAGATGCTCAGTAAGGATAACAATATTGCGGAAGCTTTCATAAATAAACATTAACATTTAAGGCAATGTATAACTAAAACAAAAGCCTTTTTAAACTTGAACTTCAGCATAATATGGAAAAAATAAAATTAAATAATTCCATTTACTTACTCACATGGATATTCTACTAGTCGAATAATAAGATGCAATATCAATAACCACTTTCATAATGATGGAATGCATAATGCCAGACTATCATAACCACGTAACCAAGGCCTCGTGCCAAGACTACAAATAAGATTTTGTCAAGGCCTCATGCCAAGATACCAGTTTGTCTCATGAGACCTACCGATGTATTGAGGAGCTATAGCGGGCTCCGCCCATCACTTATTAAGTCCAATGCAATCCTCATATGAATAGGTTTAAACATATCATAAACCATAACATAATCGTATCACATAAAACATGCATAAAGGAAACATAACATTTCCACATTTCAATCACAAGATATCAATACAACACATTGATATAATAAAAACACTTTCAATACCATTCTCAATACCAAAATAAAAGAAAATTAAAACTTTGTATTTATTTTTCATTTAAAAAAAGTTATGGCTTGTAGAGGAAGTTAAAACTCAAATAATGGTCACGGCGGCGGAGAAGTTGTTGTCACCGCATACGTACGAAAAAAAAAACATTCCCATTTGTCCTTTAGTAAAATGCTTCTTATAAAAAATATTCCTTTTGAATAAACGTAAAAGTCAAATGGGTTTATACACCGTATAAATGAAAGTTGTGTATAAAACCAAATATGCCTCAATGAAAGTAGATTGAGACGAAGTCCTTACAAAGATCATTTTTAAAATAAAATAGATCTATTATGTGTATTTACTATAAGTACACATAAAGAAAGTACAAATACAATATAGGACATAATAATATCATGACATAATTTGAAAGTAGGAGATTAACCCAAAGAATGGAAATTGGGTTAAGAAATTCCCTTACCTCGTTTCCGACTTGAATCAATCGTTCTTTAATCTCCTGAATAATAAACTAGAGTTAATTTATACTTGATTAAGAACTTTTTTCAAGTTCATTATTCCTTTTATATCACTTATTACCATATTATGAACATTATGTAATTATTTATGTTAATAACAGTCGTTGTGTCGATCTTTGGTACTTGAGTCAACAATAAACTTCTTATAATTACAAGTTATTTATGTGGTAGAACATCCATTATATTAAATATTATATTCATGATGTAGATATAATATATATAATATATATCCAGCAGATACATGCATTTATAATATTATATAACATTTAGAGGTAATAAATGAAATGCACCGTTCATGGAGACGGTAAGCCGTACGTACGCATGAACGCTAATTTCATTTCTATTTCATATTTAATGGAATGAAATCATAATGATATAAAGTTTTATTATAATTCAAGTATAATATCATATATAATATCATTTACTCCATTCTTTATATATCCCATATATGGCATTAACGATTCAAATCACTTTGAGGGGGCGGTAGTCCTCACTTCTTAAAATGAAATTATCGCGTTTACCCATAATGGAAATCATAAAACTATGCCATAAATGAGAAATAAAGAAGCATAATGAAAACATAAACATAATATATATCATATATAGAAATATTTTCATCATAATGGCCACAATTATAGGTGTTAAATGAATATTGAACAATCATCATTTCGTGAGGCAGTATTTTTCCACCCACAGAAACAGTATATTCTTTAACCATTAAACGGAGGTGTGTGTAAGTTAAAATCAAATACTTATCATAAAAACATCCTAGTATATTGTATATACTGGTGTTGTTACAAAAGAAAGTAATAAAAATATTTTAATGGGTTGGAGAAGCAAAATAAAACAAAAGAACATAAGAGAAGACATTACCTTAAAATCGGGTAACTCTTTTTTGAATTGAGCCAAAGGCTTCCTTGGGAAGAATTATGCCCAAAGTGAGGCTTCTATGAGTAAGATAGGGAAGTTGAGAGAGTATTTGGGAAGAGGTTGGTCGAGCCAAAAGGCTTTGAAGGTGTGAGTAAGGTGGTAGTGGCGGGGGCCTTTTAAAAGAGGAGAGGAGGGGCACTCTTGGAAATTCATGAAATGTTACTTTATTATATAATGAGTTTAGGATTTTAAAGGTCCCACACTTATATATTTTTAGTATAAGGTGATAAGGGTTTGAAATATAGTCATCCAATAGGTTTTTGACAAGTGTAAGTCTTAGATTTTACATTATCGTTTTATTTTATTTAAATCGTTAATTAATGAGGTAATCGTTGCATCATCATGGTGTCATAAATAATTTAATTTATTTAATGTATAAAAATTATAAAAAAATTATCATGATGTAGGAAATTGTTTTATATTTCTAATGAATATTTATAGTAAAAAATATGACTTTTATAAACCCATTTAAAAATTGTTTTAGTAAAATAACTCATGGTTGTGACATTTTTATTTTAACATTAAATAAAAAGTTTTTAATGTCATTTTCCTAACAAACTAGCTCCATGGGGTCCCCAAGTTGACCCATGGATTGTCTTGGTCGGCCATGACTCATACAATAGGGGTAGGACAAGTGTAAAGGTATTTTCATATTTTTATAATATCATTTTTACCTTAAATTTCACTAATTACCTTTAATCGTGATTAATTAAACTTAAAAGTTACTATTCACCAAAAAATTATTTTAATCCCATTGAACCACATTTTACTTCCTAATGACAACCATGTATGTCAGATTTTTAAAAATCAAATCACAGAAGTGGTAATGTTTCATTTAAACGAAAAATCAGTTTTTTAACTACCACTTAGTGGTTTCACTATTCATAAAAAATTGAAGTTTTTCAGAACAATGCCAAAATTTCACCCTAAGCTATAATTGATACTCCGAATTCAAAAATGATGTTTATTTTAAAAAATTCCAAAAATATAAGTTGCATTAATTAATTTTATAACTAATTCCCACTGTCACAACAAATAGCGTGTTTTTAAGAAACAATATATATCAAAAGATTGACAATTGTTTATGTCCAATTTCAAAGTGAAATTAATTCTAATGAACACCACTGGATAAAATTGTAAAAATATATTCTAATTATAATTTAAAACCACTCAATAGTATAATTTATCACTATAAATTATTTTGATTAAAAAAGTTGTTTTTAAGTATTTTTCACTATTCATAAAAAATTGGAAGTTCTCCGAAAATTACAAAAAATTCAACTTAGGATAATTTCGATATTCCAAATACAAAACAAAAGTCCATTTGGCAAGATAAAATTTATAAAATTTCAAAAATTAGGTTTTACTATTCATAACGGCTACTTTGATTGGTTGTGGTGTGTGTTAGAACTCGAAGTTGCGTACAACACACGCTACTGTATTATTCAAAGAGAAGTGTACCGTGGAAGCTTGGGGTGTTACATTCTCCCCTCCTTCAAATAATTTCGTCCTCTAAATTTCATATAATATCACTGTATAAAAATACTCGGGTGATTCTTCATCATAAGTTCCTCGGGTTCCCACGTTGCCTCCTCCATCTTATGGTTTCTCCATAGAACTTTTACCTGACGAGTCGTCTGGTTTCTCAGCACTTGTTCTCTTGTATCAAGAATCCTGACGGGCTCTACGCAATAAGACAGATCAGGTTCCAGTTCTAATTCATCATAGGTGAGTACATGCGTTGGGTCAGGCATGTATTTTCTCAACAGTGATACGTGGAATACATCATGAAATTTGGAGAGACTTGGCGGCATTGCCAAACGATAAGCTACAACCCCAATTCGTTCTAGAATTTCAAAGGGTCCGATGTACCTGGGACTCAATTTACCCTTCTTACCGAAACATATAACTCCCTTCCATGAATATACCTTCAAGAAAACATGATCTCCTACCTGAAATTCCAAATCCTTCCTTTGGTTGTCGGCATAGCTCTTCTGCCTACTTTGAGCTGCTTTGATGTGGTTTTGGATTACTTTCACTTTTTCCATCGTTTCCTCCACCAGTTCCGGGCCTACAAGTTTTTTTTCACCAACGTCATCCCAACTGGTTAGTGTGCGACATCTCTTTCCGTGTAATGCTTCATATAGTGCCATATGAATACTTCAATGGAAGCTATTGTTATAAAAAAATTCTACCAGAGGTAAATATTGATCCCACATTCCTTGAAAGTCAAGTGAGCATGATCTCAACATGTCTTCTAAGGTTTGAATAGTTATTTCTGATTGTCCATCTGTTTGAGGGTGGTAAGTAGTGCTCAAACGAAGTTCAGTATCCAAGACCTTCTGAAGACTTTTCTAGAATCTTGATGTAAAACGAGGATCACGATCCGAGACAATCGACAGGGGTACTCCATGAAGTCTCACAACTTCATTAATATATAGTCTTACTAGACGTTAAAGTGGTAGATCTTCCCTTATAGCAAGAAAATGTGCTGACTTCGTGAGACGATAAACAATGACCCATATTGCGTCATTCCTTCTAGGAGTCTTTGGTATTCCCATGACAAAATACATCGTAATATTATCCCATTTCCACTCAGGTATGGGAAGAGGTTGCAATACTCCACCAGGTAGTTGCCTTCTAGCTTTCACTTGTTGACAAAACATACATCTTGACACAAAATCAGCAATCTCCCTCTTCATGTTGTCCCACCAAAAATGTCCCTTTAAATCTCTATACATTTTGGTGCTCCCAGGGTGTATAGAGAAATTAGAACTATGAGAATCATCCAACAATTCCCTCTTTAAATTAGGCATATCAGGAACACAAAGTCTCCTACCAAATTTCAAAATTCCATCTTCATACACAAAGTCACTCAATCGCCCATCATTCACAGCTTTAATCTTCTTTTTCAACTCTTCATCATTGGCCTGATAACAATTTATCCTTTATAGTAAATATGGTTTGGCAACCATTTGAAATTTTTTTGATGTTTCACCCTCCATGGTGATTCCCATATACATCTTTACTAGATCCATAAAAATAGGATCCCTTTCCGCTCTCATCATGTTCAAAACTCCATGATCTTTTCTACTCAAAGCATCTGTAACCTTATTTGCCTTCCATGGGTGGTAGTGTATCGTGCAATCATAATATTTGAGTAGTTCAAGCCATCGCCTTTTCCTCATGTTGAGTTCTTTTTGTGAGAAAATATATTTCAAACTCTTGTGATCGGTATATATCTCACATTTTTCACCATAGAGATAATGTCTCCATATCTTCAAGGCAAAGATTACAACAGCTAACTCGAGATCATGAGTAGGATAGTTCTTCTCATGAATTTTTAGCTGTCGTGATGCATAGGCAATAACCCTATCATTCTGCATAAGGACACAACCAAGTCCTTTCATTGATGCATCACTATAAATAACGAACCCATCATTCCCTGATGGTAGAGTCAATATAGGAGCGTTGGCTAGTCTTCTCTTCATTTCTTCAAAACATTCTTCACAATCTTTTTTCTAGACAAATTTAACCCCTTTACGTGTGAGCTTCGTTAATGGGTTAGCCAATCGGGCAAAATTATGGACAAAACGTCGATAATAACCTGCCAAACCAATAAAGCTGCGTACCTCAGTTATAATCTTCGGTGCTGGCCATTCTTGGATTGCCTTGGTCTTAGAAGGATCAACGGAAATTCCATCCTTAGAGAAAATATGGCCAAGAAAAGAAATCTCCTGAAGCCAGAATTCACACTTTCTAAACTTCCCATATAATTCATGCCTTCTAAGAGTCTTCAAGATAATGCGCAAGTGATTTTCATGATCTTAGTAGATTTTGGAGTATACCAAGATATCATCAATAAATACAACCACAAAATCATCAATATATTCCTTGAAAACTCTATTCATTAGATCCATGAATAAAGAGGGTTCATTAGTCAATCCGAAAGACATTACTGTAAACTCGTAATGCCGGTATCTTGTTCGAAATGCTGTCTTCGGAATGTATTCCTTCTTCACACACAACTGATGGTATCCAGATCGAAGGTCAATCTTTGAAAAGTATTGAGTTCCATGCAATTGGTCAAATAAATCATCAATGCGAGGTAGGGGATACTTGTTCTTTATTGTTATAGCATTGATCTCCCTGTAGTCAATGCACAACCTCATAGATCCATATTTCTTCTTAACAAAAAGGACAGGGGCTCCCCATGGAGAAACACTAGGGTGAATAAATCCCTTATTACTCAATTCCTCTAGTTGTTTCTTTAGTTCAAATAATTCTACGGTGGCCATTCTATAAGGGGTCTTCGATATTGGCCTTGATCCAGGAATTAAATCAATGGAAAACTCAACTTCTCATTCTGGAGGATGTCCAGGTAAATCTTCCGGAAACACATCTATATATTCTTTCAAAATAGGTACATCCTCTATTTTAACATTCTGTTCCTCGCCCTTAGTCATTTCATTCTCTTCCTCCCCAATAATTGAATTTAGTTGAGCTACTGGGGGTGGATCTAAATAAGAATTAAGTGGTGATGATTCTGCTCTAAAAATAAGGTGTTACTTATCATCATCATCATCAAAAATCGTAACCTACTTCTTCTTACAAAAAATATTTGCATCATAGTCTGAAAGCCAATACATACCGAGGATTATATCAAACTCAATCATAAGCATGACAATGATATCCGCTGATAAAGAATATTTATGTGCTCTAATGGGGACTGATTCACAAAACTTTGTTGCAATGATACTTCCCTTAGGAGTTTTGACTGAAAATTATCTTGTTAAATCAAATTGGAAATATCTAATTTTCTTAGAAAACTGGGAATATATGAAATAATGTGATGATCCAGAATCAAATAATGCATTTGCTAAACTTGAGGAAACCATTAAATTACCTGCCACCACGTCTTTTGGAGCTTCAACCTCAGCAGTAGTGATAACATAAGCTTGGCCTTGATCCCTTGGCCTCTTCTGAGGTAAGTTCCCCTGAAACTTAGGTCATTCATTTGCATAATGTCCTATCTCTCTACAATTATAGCATTCCACATTGACAACAACTTTCTTTCCCTTGCAATCATGAGCTTGGTGGCCTTTTTCACCACACTTGTAACATACTCTCATCCCCTTCAAGCAAGTATCGGGGTGTTTCTTCCCACATTTACTGCAAGACTGATATTCAACTTTTCCCTTCTTCCCCTTATTTCCATTTCCAAATTGATCAGAAGATCTCTTCTTTTATTTCTTTGCTTTAAAGTCATAAGACTTAGAGAATTCCTTTTCCGTCTTGATAGGACACGAGACAATATCTTCGTACGATGAGAAGGTTTGTGAGACTAATGATAGACGGAGAAATGGTTTTAACCCATCAAAGAAACATTAAATCTTACTTCTTGGGTTACGTATATAATCTGCAACATGCCTCGCTAACCTTGTAAATTTAGCCTTATACTTTGCGACATTGTCATCCTCCTTCTGCCTTAGACTCAGAAATTGCCTTTCCATATCTGCTCGATGGTCATGTGGAAAGTATTTTTCTAAGAAAATTTCCTTAAACTCCCTTCATTCCATACTTGATACTTATTTATCTTCCTTTTTGTTTTGAATCAGTGACCACCATTGATCGGCATCTCCAGTGAGGCGGTAGACTGCCATGACAACCTTCTCCCTTTCGCTACTCCCCAAGGCGTGGAATATTTCTCTAAGGAGTTTATCCATTTCTCAGCTACTAATGGATTTTTACCCCCATTAAATGTTGGCGGTTGTTGCCTCATGAAGTGGTCTAACATTGATCCTCCACGTTGCAGATCAGGGTGCTCCATACGAGTAAGGTTATTATTCATAACCTGAGTGAGTTGTCCTAGTATGGTAATAAGTTGATCAGCACCAGTTGTATCTCCAGATCTACAATAATTATCTTGAGTAGGAGGGAAATCCCTACAAAGAGTGCGTGCATTAATACGGTTTCCATTCCTTCCACTAGGCACCATTTCTAAACAATGACATAAACTATATTAGTTCATGAATAAAAATACATAATTCCATACTTATAAAATAATTAACATAAATTGAACTATTTATGGATATAATCCATAATAATAAAAATGTTTTCTTTGAGGAAGTATATACTCATAACCCTTCATAGTGGTTTGTAAAGAAAATGAGAATTATCCTAAGCATATCCCTCAGGAGTGTCGTAACCAAGAGTGTAGCAAGGCCCGTTGTCGTGCACCAGTTCCCGTTTGAGTCTAGCTCAAAGCGGTGTTTTCGGGTTTTACCCCTAGGTACATCTGTGCCAGATCCGCCTCTACCTGCTCGTATCCAGATAGGGATGTATTGCTCAGAAGACTCACAAAATCTCTATAATACCAAAATTCTAGGAAGTTCTTCTATACTAATCCTCAAAGTCTATCTTTGGGCTATGTGCTCTAATCAGAGTTTATCTAAAACTAGCTTCCAAGGTTAGTACTAAACTACCTCTGATACCAACTGTAACGCCCCGACCCCAGTTACCCAGAGTCGGTACATTATTGCGTAACATTGGCATGATAAAAAAAGATCAAGTCTTGAAAAACCGATTAGTTTAGTAGCCTTGGAAACACTAGATACATTCATAAATGTTACATTACATCATAAAGTGAAAAACTACAATAACAAAGTCTCCATAGTCCACACTCATATCCAGTTCTGACTATCCCTGCAGGTCATTCATAAAATAATTCTTCACATCCTAGAAAATATTAAAACATTGAAAGGGGTGAGCTCAGATGCTCAGTAAGAATAACAATATTGCGGAAGCTTTCATAAATAAACATTAACATTTAAGGCAATGTATAACTAAAACAAAAGACTTTTTAAACTTGAACTTCAGCATAATATGGAAAAAATAAAATTAAATAATGTCATTTACTTACTCACATGGATATTCTATTAGTCGAAGAATCACATGCAATATCAATAACCACTTTCATAAAGATGGAATGCATAATGCCAGACTATCATAACCACGTAGCCAAGGCCTCGTGCCAAGACTACAAATAATATTTTGTCAAGGCCTCATGCCAGGACACTAGTTTGTCTCATGAGACCTACCGATGCATCGAGGAGCTATAGCGGGCTCCACCCGTCACTTATTAAGTCTAATGAATTCCTCATATGAATAGGTTTAAACATATCATAAACCATAACATAATCGTATCACATAAAACATGCATAAAGGAAACATAAAATTTCCACATTTCAATCATAAGATATCAATACAACACATTGATATAATAAAAACACTTTCAAAACCATTTTCAATACCAAAATAAAAAAAAAAATTAAAACTTTGTATTTATTTTTCATTTAAAAAAAGTTATGGATTGTAGAGGAAGCCTAAACTCAAATAATGGTCACGATGGAGGAGAATTCGTTGTCGCCACATACGTACGAAAAAAAACTTTCCCATTTCTCGTTTAGTAAAACGCTTCATATAAAAAATATTCCTTTTGAATAAACGTAAAATTCAAAGGGGTTTATACACCGTATAAATGAAAGTTGTGTATAAAACCAAATATGCCTCAATGAAAGGAGATTGAGACGAAGTCCTTACAAAGATCATTTTTAAAATAAAATAGATCTATTATATGTATTTACTATAAGTACACATAAATAAAGTACAAATACAAGATAGGACATAATAATATCATGACATAATTTGAAAGTAGGAGATTAACCCAAAGAATGGAAGTTGGGTTAAGAAATTCCCTTACCTCATGTCCGACTTGACTCGATCGTTCTTTAATATCCTGAATAATAAACTAGAGTTAATTTATACTTGCTTAAGAACCTTTTTCAAGTTCATTATTCCTTTTATATCACTTATTACCATGTTATGAACATTATGTAATTATTTATGTTAATAACGGTCGTTTTGTCGATCTTTGGTACTTGAGTCAACAATAAACTTCTTATAATTACAAGTTATTTATGTGATAGAATATCAATTATCTTAAATATTATATTCATGATGTAGATATCATATATATAATATATATCCAGTATATACATGCATTTATAATATTATATAACATTTAGAGGTAAGAAATGAAATGCACCGTTCATGGAGACGGTAAGCCATACGTACGCATGAACGCTAATTTCATTTCTATTTCGTATTTAATGGAATGAAATAATAATGATATAAAGGTGTATTATAATTCCAGTATAATATCATATAAAATTTCATTTACTCCATCCTTTATACATCCCATATATGGCATTAACGATTCAAATCACTTTGAGGGGGCGGTAGTCCGCACTTCCTAAAATGAAATTATCACGTTTACCCATAATGGAAATCATAAAACTATGCCATAAATGAGAAATAAAGAAGAATAAGGAAAATATAAACATAATATATATCATATATAGAAATATTTTCATCATAATGGACACCATTATAGGTGTTAAAAGAATATTGAACAATCATTGTTTCGTGAGGCAGTATTTCGCCACCCACAGAAACAGTATGTTCTTTAACCATTAGACAGAGGTGTGTGTAAGTGAAAATCAAATACTTATCATAACAACATCCTAGTATATTTTAGATACTTTTTTTGTTAAAAAATAATGTAATAAAAAGATTTTAAGGGGTTGGAGAAGCAAAATAAAACAAAATATCATAAGAGAAGACATTACTTTAAAATCGGGTAACTCTTTTTTGATTTGAGACAAAGGCTTCCTTGGGAAGAATTATGCCCAAAGTGAGACTTATAGGAGTAAGAGATGGAATTTGAGAGAGTATTTGGGTAGAGTTTGTCCGAGACAAAAGGCTTTGAAGGTGTGAGTAAGGTGGTAGTGGTGGGGGCCATTTATAAGAGGAGAGGAGGGGCACTCTTGGAAAGTCATGAAATGTTACTTTATTATATAATGAGTTTAGAATTTTAAAGATCCCAAACTTATATATTTAGAGGATAAGGTGATAAGGGTTCTAAATATACTCATCCAATAGGTTTTTGACAGGTGTAAGTCTTAGATTTTACATTATCTTTTTATTTTATTTAAATCATTAATTAATGAGGTATTCACTGCATCATCATGGTGTCATAAGTAATTTACTTTATTTAATGTCTAAAAAATATAAAAAATTTATCATGATGTAGGAAATATTTTTAGCTTTCTAATTAATATTTATAGTCAAAAATATGACTTGTATAACCTCATTTAAAAGTTTTTTTTAATAAAACAACTCATGTTTGTGACATTTTTATTTTAACATTAAATAAAAAGTTTTTATTGTCATTTTCCTACCCAAGTGGCTCCATGGGGTACCCAGGTTGACCCATGGATTGTATTGGTCGGCCATGACTCATCCAATATGGGTAGGACAAGTGTAAAGGTATTTTCATATTTTTATAATATCATGTTTACCTTAAATTTCACTAATTACCTTTAATCGCGATTAATTAAACTTAAAAGTTACTATTCACCAAAAAATTATTTTAATCCCATTGAACCAAATTTTAATTCCTAATGACAACCATGTATGTAGGATTTTTGAAAACCAAATCACAGAAGTGGTAATGTTTCATTTAAACGAAAAATCAGTTTTTTAACTACCACTTAGTGGTTTCACTATTCATCAAAAATTGAAGTTTTTCAGAATAATTCCAAAATATCACCCTAAGCTATAATTGATATTCCGAATTCAAAAATGATGTCTATTTTAAAAAATTCAAAAAATATAAGTTGCATTAATTAATTTTATAACTAATTCCCGTTGTTACAACAAATAGCGTGTTTTTAATAAACAATATATATCAAAAGATTGACAATTGTTTATGTCCAATTTCAAAGTGAAATTAATTCTAATTAACACCATTGGATAAAATGGTAAAAATATATTCTTGTTATACTTTAAAACCACTAAATAGTATAATTTATCACTATAAATTATTTTGATTAAAAAAGTTGTTTTTAAGTATTTTTCACTATTCATAAAAAATTGGAAGTTCTCCGAAAATTAAAAAAAATTCAACTTAGGATAATTTCGATATTCCGAATACAAAAAACGAAGTCCATTTGGAAAGATAAAATTTATAAAATTTCAAAAATTAGGTATTACTATTCATAACGGCTACTTTGATTGGTTGTGGTGTGTGTTAGAACTCGAAGTTGCGTACAACACAAGCTACTGTATTATTCAAAGAGAAGTGTACCGTGGAAGCTTGGGGTGTTACAGTATTTCCATGAGACTTTTGAATATGTTAAAATTTTTACCAATCAAATTATGATGTACATTAGAGTCCACAATGACCTATGTATATTGATTCAAGATAGAACCCATCAATATATGATCATGGTTTTTGGTATGATAAGATTCATTAAAACAATATAAAAATAGGGAAATATTATTAAAAAATATAAATGAATAAAAATAAATAATATTATGGAACTAAATACCATTTACTTGATGTCTAAGAATGATTCAACTCTATATCCATAGGATGATCAGTATCCCTAACATTCACTATGGAAGGGGAGCATTAAAACCATTAGTTTTAGTCATAGGAGGATAAAACACTTGTGATATGGTATATATTGTAGGTCCCAATAACCCTGTGGTATATAAAAGAAGTTATGATGATGTTAAAATAATGGGACATGGATACTGGGATATGTAATTTATGGAAGAATGTTTTCTCTTAGGAAATAAGGAGGATATGACCTTGATGTATTTAATCTTGGTAGATTGGTCATGAAATGTAACAAACCAACTTGGGTCAACCTACCACATCATGAAAAATAATCTATCATAAGCCTAGAAGCATGTTCTTGATTGCCATGGGTTGGTGAAAAAATAGAGTATCAAATAAAAGTCAGTGGGGATGGTTTCACCATCATGTAATAATAAACAAGATGTGGATCATTATCGAGAATCTGACATAGTCCATCCATAAATTAGATTTCCATGTATATAAAATAAATCATTATAGATCATATAATTAATAAAACATTACATAATTAATATATATATATATATAACAAAAATCAATTTGAAAATATACACAACCATAAAGAATATAATAAAAGTAAAAATGAAAAGGAAGCCTAAAATACAATAGGATGGCCGAGTTGGGTGGTATTAACATCTTGATATAAACCATAAATCTAAGCCACCATAACATCACTAGCATGAAGCATGAGGTAATTTCCACATAAAAACATCCATTAGTGGAATAATTAGAACACACCAAATATAGAAATGTGACCTGAGCACCAGTATAAAAAATTCAAGAGCTACATACATACACTGGTGAGTATGTAGGGTGTGATCTAAACATGCCCGATAGGATTTCAACAAATAGTTTTTGAAATTTATTTTTTATAACACATTTCACAAACTCTTGGTTCTATACTATTTAGAAAATAAGTTTTCATATGATAAATTGTAAGGAAAACAAATATCATACTTTCCCCATTGAAAAATTAATCACCACTTTACATACTAATGGGGTAAAAAACCTTTTTTGAAAAATAACAGTAGCACTTTAATCATTGAAAATGTTGATTTTGAACTTATTAGGATAAAAAAAAATATATTCTTTCCTCTAAAACCATTCTCTCAAACCCCTTTTAATAAATTAAAATGTGAGCAACAACTTTGTAAGGTGTTAGTTTATACCATTGTGGTATATACCCATAATAATTTATATGAAATATTCTTGAGGTCATGAAATAATTTTTTTACCTGATTTATTTAAATTGATATATTTTCATTATAGTTCCCATAAATGGGGTTGTATAGTTTACACAATCATAAAATTTTCTACACAAGGCCAATTTAGTAATTTGTGAAAATATAGAAAAATTTGGTAACACACAGTCACTATATAACTTGGGTATATTTTTTTAAAAGTACAAAATTTTTAAATGGTTTATTTTTTAACTCCTATTTAATCATAATTACCTATAAATCATAAGAAAATTTATAAAATAATTAAGGATTCATTTTTTTTCATAAAAGGTATGAAAAAAATCAATTTATATATACTTTATATCAATTTCCTATATATATGTTGGTATAAACATATCACTAATTGAGGGTATCATTTATTAAAATGAATATTTTCAAGACATTATGAGTTTGTGTTTTGGAAGATTTGGATCAAGGTGTGATTTGATCCATAAATTATTTTTCTAAGGTATATTTTACCAAAAACCAAACCCAATATAAAATTATAATTTTGATTATTATTGTTTTTTTGAGTACCAATTTTCATATTTATCAATTTTGGGAAACTAATCACTATCTAACACCCCTTTATATTCCCATTGATTATATATTCATTCAAATAATTTACATTTTAATTAAATATTGAATCTATTTAATTACAACTAATTCCACTTTAACATTTTTTACTATTATCTCTTTTCATACTTAGTAATAGTTATGTGTTTTAATTTTTTTTTAATAAAGTGTAGGAGCATTGTAATATATATGGATAAAATTTGTATCACATTAATGAGGAACACACCTCAATATGCTAAGGGTTTGAAGGATTTTTTAGATTTTAAAATTTCCAATCGATCTGTTGATGGGAGAATAAGATTTCCATGTCCTTAATATAAATTTAGAAGATGAATAAAGAGAGATAAAGTTTATGAACACTTGATATTAAAGAAATTCTTTGCTCAATATTCGTGTTGGATTTGGTATGAATAATTAAACATTACAGAAAATTTGACCACCGATGTAAATCGACAGAATGAGATCCTAACTTCATATTCAATGGAAAATGAAATGAAAAACCTTATAAATGATGCATTCAGCATCAAAAGACACCAACACCAACATCAAAACATATCATAACAACTAGTTGAGGGTGATACAAATAGAAACTTAAAAAGTGATGTTTTTGAGTATAGGAAAACCAGATCAAGATTGTAACATATCATTAGATCCTCCTCTAGATTACATGGAGACTAATATAAGAAAAAAAAATTCACTTAGTAGAAAAATGTGTTTCATCGTTTAGTTGAAGACAGAAATCAAGAGTTCTATAGTGAATGTTTGAAATATTCAAAACTTTATTTTCTGATAAAATTTTACTATATCAAATGAAAATGTGAAATTAAAAATAAGGCGATGTCCATGATATTGGAATTGTTATGTGATACATTACTTGAAGCAAAGATCCTTGAGTATTTTTATGATATGATTTTTTTTGAACAATCTTGGTCTGAATTATACAAAAATTCATGCATGCCCCAATTAATTTATGCTTTATTAGTAAGAGTATTCAAGCAGACATGATTACAAAAAATGTTCTTCTTCTAGATGGAAGTCAATGGGTGATGTTGGAAGTCTGAGTCAACATACTACTATGAAGAAGAAGAAAAGGAACACACCTAAAATGGTTTTTCATTACTTTATTTTAAAGCATCAATTGAAAATATTATTCATATCATTGAAAACATCCAAGCACATGAAGTAGTATTTTATAGATAATAACAATGACAGGTTAATGTAAAATTTAATAGATTCACAATTATATACTACATTTGATTTATTACATCCAGATTTCTCATCTGATCCTAGGAATGTGAGATTTGGATTGACTTCCAATGGATTCAACCTATTTGGGACTTTGAGAACTAGTTATATCATTTGGTCTTTTTATCCCTTAAAATATGCTTTTTTAGATGTGTATTAAACAAAAATCTTTATCATTTTGATGATTTTTTCTGGAAAAAAAATACTTGGAAATGATATTGATGTATACTTGCAACCTTTAATTATAAATTATAGGAGTTATGGAGAAATGGTGTTGATACATATGATGTATCTTCTAGAACAATGTTCAAAATACAGGCTTCTCTAATGTGAACCATTAGTAACTTCCCTAGACTTATGAATTTATCTGGTTGAAACACTTACATGGGTGTATCTTTTCTAATTTGTAACTTTGATTTTGAGCCTGAACGACTACCTTACATTAAAAAATAGTGCTTCTTGTGTCATCGAATATTTGTCGATGCATCTTATATATTTTGATTGAACAAGTCAAAATTCAATGGTTCTATTGATCATAGACCAAATCCAAAGTTGTTGCAAGTTTTGAAATATTGGAACAACTTGGAAGTGTTGAAATAGAATTTGGGAATGCGCACCATTTAAATGATAGTGGGAAATAATTTCTAAGTGCATCATCAAGTGAATTCAAAATGAAACAATGGAAAAAAAAGTACATTCTTCAAACTTTCATACTAGGAATTTAATTTGTTATAGAATAATCTTGATGTTATACACATTGAGAAGAATGTTTGTGACAATTTGATATTCACATTTCTTAATGAGATGTAAAATCGAAATATCATCTCAATTCTTAGAAATTATTACAAATAATGAACATAAAGCATGATCTCTGGCCAGATGAGAATGGAAAGTATGCTTTGGAAAAAATTCCAATAAAAAATAGGGATAAAGATACATTACTTAAAATTTTAAAATATGTAAAGGTATATGATGGGTATTCAAGTAACATCTCAAGGTGTGTTGAATTAAATCATCATAGGTTACATGGATTTAAAAGTCACAATTCACATATTTTGTTACAGAAGTTACTACCATTGGCATTGCATACATTATTACCTAAAAAGGTAACTATTATTGTACTCCAATTCTGTACATTATTTAGAAAACTATGATAAAAATATTCAACCATTTTTTCTTGAAAACATTTAGGAGAGATTTGTATTGACACTTTGTTCAATGAATATGATCTTTACTCCATCATTTTTTACTACCATGATGCATTTAACTATGCATTTAGTCAAGGAAGCTAAATTAGGAGGTCCTGTACATTATTGATGGATATATCCAATTAAGAGGTCATTTTTTTATATGTTTTTAATTTAAGTTCAAAATTATTGTAACTTCATTAAATAAAAAATTATGTTTTTAAATTTTATTTCAAATATATCTTGGGCATTAGAAATCATACACGACTATAAATCTCAACATAAAGGGTCTATTTCTGAAGGATATTTGGAAAAGAAGTGTCTTACATTTTTTTCTAGATACTTGGATGATATTGAGACAATATTCAATCAAGTTATACATATTGAAGAAACATTGAATCAATCTAAACTAAATGCGAAATCAAAAAATAAATCCTATTATTGGCTGATCAGTTGGGAGGATATCAAATGTTACACTGATAGAAATGGAATTATTATAGGAACTTAGATGTGTGCTGCTGAATAGTGAAATTTTAGATCCATTTATTGAAGAGTTTAGTATAAAAACAAAGAGATTAATGAGATGCTGAGCATGAAATTAGAAAGATATAACAAAATCTGTAAATAAAGATATTTTAGAATGGTTTGCACGATGTGTAAATTCATAAATATTGAAATAAATATAGATATTAGGTTGAAACATATATTTTGTAAATATAATAATATATATTACTTTTTGTGGATCATTAATATTGATACTCAAGTTTAGTTGTCAGAAGATTTTTAGTTTCTTACTTGATATCATGTAAAACAGGATAGAAAGTTTGATGCTTATAATGTGAATGACTTTAAATTTCATACAGTCGATCGGGAAGAAGGTTTGAAAACATAAAATAATGGTATCTTTATATTTTCCAAAATAGGATACTATAGAATGTTGATTGATATTATCGAATTAAACTACCATAATAATTTCTCTATTATTTTATTCAAATATAATTGAGTCTATATTAATAGGGGAGTTAAAAGATATTCCTTTCAATTTACTTCTATAAACATCTCTCACTTGATGGATTTCAGTGGGCATGAATTATATGATTCGTATATCTTATCATCATAAGAAAAAATGATATGTTATATGCAAGATGTCATGGATAAAGGGTGGAGTGTAGTTTCTCATGTAAAACAAGGAGACTTGTATGATATGGGTGATGAAGTTGATGATTTGACCTCTAACATTGAATCCCATCAACAATAAGAAGTGAACTTATTTTTTATCATGATATTGAAAATATTAGTCTTGAAAGGGTGTATTGATTAGATGAATTATTTATGGAGCAGTAAAATGACATGATTGCAGGAAAAAATGATTATATGTGCAGTAATCCAATCATATATCAACCACTTATGTTATTTTTGCAGTCATTCATCATCCTAGAAATGTATATTTTTTGTTAGTACTGTGTATCTGTTATCATTTCTATTTTTGTCCTGAATATTTTTTTTGAAATATATATTCTGTAGTTAATTTTATTTGATTAAATGATAGGAATTGCAATGGAAAAGTGTTTTACAGAACCCAGTCGACTCCCAGTCAATGTTCCCATGACCGTACTGATAGATGATGGTCTATTGGTATCCCTCCATATAGCATCTGAGACACCATATGCTTTCCCCACTATATTGTCTCTCACACCCTCCCTTCCATCATATTATGGCACACCCTCTTTCAACATCCCATTAGAAGTTCATCCAACACCTCCCCGTTCAATAGGATTAGTAGCGTGGGAGTAGGTTGTCAGTCCGATTTATTTGTGGGGATATTGGAGGGTGACAATTATAGGTAAAAATTTTAATATGAATAAAGTTATTGAACTTTTTTATACTACTCGCTAGTTTTCCTAAAATATGAAAACAATTACACTACCGAGAGAAATATGAAAAGTTCAGATGTCTAGAATATGAACAGACTAAAGATAGTTGTTTTATTTGATTGCTATGGGGTATCTATGGATGATGCTGCATGATTAGTTGGCCAGATTCTTGGCCAGCTAGTGGCAGAGTCAGTTACCCTTTTTATTATGTATGATAATTAGAGGCATATGCCTAAATCTTGGAAAAATGAAGTTTTTGTTCACATATAAAGGTAATTTTAATAAATTAGAGTGTGATCTAATTTCAATATGTTATTAAATTCTAATATTTTAAAAATTAATATCTTTGTATAGATGGTTTTCCACTTTACCATTGTTGATATTATTTCATGAAAGTGGACATTGAAAATTATTAGTAATAGATATAAGAATTTTAAATGGATATTATGGAATGAATTCAATGATACTTCATTGAGAACCCAACAACTGTATGATAAGGTACCCAATGGGGTACCTAGAGAGAAATGGAAGGTTTTTTTGATAGCCATTATCATGAGAAGAACATGGTATTTAAATATATATTATTATATTAATATCATTTTACATTTATACATGAATATAATAAGGAGATGACACTGCATACATTACTCTTAAATTACATGTTATTTATTTCATGATGTTTCAAGGAATAATGCACTGAGTCGAGATAAGAAAATCATCCCTCACACTGCCAAGACAAATATTTTTTCTAGAAACTGATCAACTCTGGTAATATTTTCATTAGTTTTAATATTTATAAGACAACATTATCTATTTCATATATTAATTTTTTGATTTATATTTGTTTAGTTTAGTCACAGAATTTAGGTCACCAAGTCTCATAAACAGAATTGTGGTTGGATGGTCATAAACAATGAGATGGGAGTTATGTTAATGATCCTGCCAAATAATTTTGGGTATGAATTTATTTTTCATTGTAATAAATTATTTTCAATTTTCACAATGTTAATATGTATTTATTAAAATGTTAATGATATTTGATTTATAGGTAAAAATTAAAGAACCAAGGGATGCCAATCCAGTGCAGTCTTTCTCAGTCTCCCAAGATGACCCTGTTGGTATCTTTCGTGGGAAGGATCACCATGGTCGAGTGTGTGGGATGGGTTTGAAACCATTATCATCTAATATATTTTCCAGGACATCAGGTATTACACCTGAATTTACTCCTATTTGTATTCACTCCCTACCTCGATATGCTCAGAGAGAGTTTTTTTCTATGCAAAGCAAAATTTAGGAATAAGGGGCTTAGATATATACTTTGTAGAAAGAATTTATGGATTTATATCAGAAGACAACCAGATCTTTCCTCGGTGATATTGCATCGATGAATGGTGGTGAGTAGGTAAATCACACAACTTCAAAATCATTTAGTTCAAAAATAAATTATTGGTTTTATGTTTAAATATAAATATATATCACTATTTTTTTATTAATATAATTGTCTTGTAGGTGTTGGTAGTAGGAATTAGAGATTAATATGTAGAGGGTATCAAGAGTTTTTTATTATCGAGTAGTGATTATATGGCATCCTGCCTTTTTATTAAAAAACTTTTCATTACATTTTGAAAACATAGGATCTTTAAAGTCTAGTGTCTTAGAAAAAAGAACATAATACATAAAAACATATAACAATATTTTAATCCTACCTAAAGGCTTATTGAAAATTTCATCTTAATTACAATTACTTAATCTCATAACCTAGAGACATACATCAATGGAAATGGTGAGCAGAAGGCCCAAAAAGGAAAACAAGTTAAACAATTTACATGTGAACTTGAGTGATATCAATAAGAACACGGGGAATATCATAAAGTCAGGATAAAGCGGCATATCATAATAATAATAACTTGAAACATAGCTTGAAAATATGGATACAAAATTTAATTTATACATTCATAAGCATATCACCAAGTTCCATCCCCAAGGTTTCATAAAAATTACCAAGGTTATTCACCAAGGTATCATAAAACTTATCATCTCTAGAGATTAATATCTTTACCCAATGCATTGGAGAACTGTCAGGGTGAACCATTAATATGTATTTATTTTCATGTGATCTACATATATCATAATCAAAAATTTCATATATAATTGAAATAGAATAATAGAAATGGGTTTTATATCAAAATTGTGACGTTTTAAAAAGTGCTTAAAAACATGTTCATTATGTAATTTATAACCCACAAAAAGGGGATGAGGGGTTTATGTATGTAAATTCTAGAATAAAAAATATATAATTTTTATACCTTGATTAATACCCCTATAAATGAAATATATTTAGGTATTTACATAAATAAAATAAGATAATTACTTGAGAAAAAGAGAGAGATTTTGAGACGAAAATTCTGCAGCATAATGACTATGCAACATAGTTTTTAAAAATATTAAAAAGAGAGGAGACATTGGTCACCCATTCATAAGAGATTCATAATATATAATAAGGACAGAAAAATATAGATATAATAACATGGTATGAAAATTTTAAATACATACAACATAAAAGATAATTTGAAATAAAAAAGATAAGTTGCGAATTTCCTTACGAAAATTCGGCAGCCTAACAATGTCATATAAAAATTCAGAAAATTAGTTGATTAGAGAGAGAAGGATATATCATCATTTGGAGATAAAATTTACAGAAATAAGGATACATAATAACATACCCCAACATGAGAAAATTTAAATTTAAAGGCATAACATAACAGAAGTCTCAACTAAAAGAGGAGGGTGAAAGGTTCCCTTACCTTGAAGAGTAACTTGAAAAACTCGAAGGTTGGGTCATTAGGGGATTTATGGAACCTTTGGAGGACTAATTGGGAGGAAAAAAGACCATATATTAGTTGAGGAGAAATTTTTAATTAAATTAATCAAGAAATGAGTTGGTATTTATAGCAAAAGTGAGGGAATATTTTATTAATTTCAAAGGGACACATCATTAGTGGTATTTGAAAAACCATGGGTTTGACCATGGTATTTGACTATGGTATTGGCCACTTGGGACATCTAAAAACATATTTTATTCCTCATGAGTCTACAATAATTATTACATCATTATTACATCATCAATAATGTCATTGAACACATCGAAACTCAAAACTGTATGTTTACTATTCACCGAAAAACAAAACGTTTCATAAAAAATATCATAAATTTACCGTAACCTAATATAGATCATCTGAGTTCATGAATGGTATTTATTTTATCATAATAAATCTCTAAATATGATAAATTTATCTTTTAACTATAAAAACAATCATTTATTAAAAAAATAGAAGGCATAAAATGCATATTGAATGCATAGTAAAATTTCTGAAAAAAATGAAATTATTTTATCATCTATAATTAAAAATGAGTGTTTTTATAATTATATTTAATTATAATAACTATTATTCATAATTTCATAGTTTATTATAACCGTTTATATCTTTTCTAGATTATACAAATTTTGTTTGAAAATAATCAATTTATAAAATTCCACTTCAATAAGAAAAACTATTCTTAAAACAGGAAATATGAAGTAACATTTTTTATTTATATAAAGGAATTATACATTAAGTAAATAAGGCCTTGAAACATAACCACTTTTAACATCCATGTAGGACCTAAGGGTAAGGTGCACGATCGTGACCAAATCAATGGGTGGCTCGGATAACATCACCCGAGTGGTAATTTCCACCAACTTGAACTTATCCTAAAGGCAATTTCTTTCAACATTCACATGTTGAAGCTTGGCGTGGGATTGGTCCAGATACATTACCAAAGATACTACCTCCCACCTAAGTTCTAAAAAATGGGTTTTGTAAGGCACACCTCTATTGGTTGAGGCAATTGACTCTTCTTTCTGCATTAGTTTTTCTTTTTCATTTATATTTATAAAAAATTATTATAATGTTAAAATTATTACCGAGAGTATAGTTTCCAATGGTATTATTGACCAATGGTCATAATTAACCAAAGGTCATATAATGGTTGAAACCTGATGGTCACATATTAAATTATACTCACTTCGTTTAAGGGGATATAGTTTTATTGTGAAAGAATTATATAACACATATTTTTAGGAAACAAATATTATTTAAAATGTTCAGGTCGTTATATTATCCCCCTTAAGAAATTCAGTCCTTGAAATTTTAACTCATAAACTCAGTCTAAAAGGTTCAGGTACTTATGCCTCATTGTTTCCTCAGGTTCCCACATCTCTTATTCATTTTTTGGTTCCTCTACAATGCTTTAACGAGGTGGGTAGTCTTGTTGCGTAGAACCTTGTATCTATGATCCAATATCTCCACCAGATTGTCCTCATAATAGAGGTTGTGTTCCAGTTTTACCACCACTAGATTTAGTATAAGTGACGGGTTAGGTATGTACTTTCTCAAGAGGGATACATGGAAAACATCGTGAACATGAGCTAGATTTGGAGGAAGTGTAAGCCGATTGGCCACTGCTCCTACGTGATCAAGGATTTCATGGGGGGGGGGGAAATATACCTAGGACTAATATTCCATTTCTTTCCAAACATTATGAATCTCTTCCATGGAGAAATTAAAAGGAAGACTTTTTCACCAACATCAAACTCCAATTACCTTCGACGATTGTCGAGATATCTATTTTTCCGACTCTGAGCAGCCTTAATGTGTTGTTGGATGGAATGAAAATTTTCTATCATCTATTACCCAAGATCAGGCCCAAGAAGTATTCTATAACCATATTCATCCCAACAAGTATGATTTCTACATTGCTTCCCATATAGAGCTTCATTGGGGGCCATTTGAATGCTTGAATGAAAGTTGTTGTTGTAAGAGAACTCAACTAGTGGTGGATGATGATCCCTGTAAGAACCCGAGTTTTTAGAACGGGTCAAAATACCGACCCTATTTCAATTTTTGACTGGTTTATTAGGAAACTGGAGAAAATGGGAAGTTTCTGGAAATTTCCAGACTACATGCCATATACTTTTAAGTACTTGCCGTGTATATGTTAAGCGAGTGTTAGTTGTGTGCTCACCAAGTACAGGCCGTGTGATGACCATGTATAAGTTTCTTACTACATGGCGTGTAGTTTTACACACGCCGTGTACTCCCGACCATGTGGTGTCTATACATGGCGTGTATGCCTGCTGGCCAGGTAGAACCAGGTACACATCGTGTCCCTCTTGGACATGCCGCAGAGTTTAGCCGTGTATGAGGGATATACATGGCATGTGGGTAAGTTGGTGAGGAAGAGAAGAGAAACCCGGTACATGCCGTGTACCCATAGGTACACACCGTGTACCCATAGGTAGGCACCGTGTACTCAGGTAGGCAGGTATGGAAAGTAAGTTGGCAGAATTTCAGTCGCCAAATGAATAGTTAAATGATATACACGATGTGTAGTCCTAAAGTACACGCCGTGTAGTTTCTTTTTTTTTGCGTTAAAATGGGTAGTAGCCTCGTATTGAGGCATAACCTCAATATCTTGCTTGGTTTTGCAAACCAAGCTGGCCAGATCTCTTTCTTTCTCCCGATCATTCGTCCAAGACCCGATTCGAACTCTGATTGATGAGTTGGAACCCCCTCGGTAAGGCCTCGATTCCTCTTTGGCCGTTTTGTTTGATTTTCGTTCTAGAACAAGTTATATGTGTTTGAACGATATTAAGTCTTTTTTAGATTTACCGTGTTTTAGACTAAATTGGAGGCTATTACCGGAGGAGTAACATCATACAAGTCTCAGGTAGGTGGTGCATACTTCATTTTGTGTTTTCGTGGTTGTTTGGGTGATGCGGCCTTCAGCGGGTTTTCGGGTATTTTGAGCAGGGCTCGTTTTATCTGCTATTTCATATTGAATTGATCGTGGGACCTATGGGATGCCTTTGGGTATGCCCTGTTACCAGTTTGCGTGAGCGGGCCGGGTGATGGGCTGTGGCTCATCAGGGAATTTTGGCCGGGGAATTCCAAAATGGTTTTAACTGAAATATTAAAGTGTTAAACTATTTAGTTTAATTTATTAAAGCCTGTTATAATTATTAGAGGCATTTAAGACCTCAGTGCTGGTATAGGACAACACCTTGCATAGTAAAATTCAACTGTTTAGTTTGTTTTTCCTATTTATGTTTCCTGTTTGCATATGTTATATATGCAATTGCTTAATTGGATCTGCTGGACCCTTTTGGGTTGTGTTGGGCTTGGCCCGATTACGTTTGAGTGATGCTGATCACAGGTTGGGGCTTATCCCGGGTTACATTGGGTAGTTTTGACCACAGGATTGGGCGTCATGGACGTTGGCTTGAGGTAGTATGACTTTCAGGTTGGGCATGACCTAGGTTACTAGGATGGAGATGCCATCAGACTTGAGCGACATGGTTGTAGGGACACAAGGTGTCAGATGAGTTGGTGGCTTAGGTACTATTTGGTGATTACCGCTCACCCGGGACTTTGAGTAGTGTGCACATAGAGATACTCCGTGATGAGGTGGTTTTGACCACTCATGTGGGTAGAGGCCCCCGTAGTTGTGTTTAGGTAGTTTGGTTGGGGGTGATTTCCGTAGAAAGCCACATGAGAGGCGAGGAGCCTTCAGGGGATGGGCCTACCTTCGGGACATCGGTACTTGAGACACAAGGTGTCAAGAGGCACATGGTGAGGGGTTACTATTTTTGGGCATGCCTTAGAGACGTCGGTACTTGAGACACAAGGTGTCAGGAGGCACATGGTGACAGGTTACTATTTTTGGGTGTGCCTTTGGGATGTCGGTACTTGAGACACAAGGTGTCAGGAGGCATATGGTGCCGGGTTACTATTTTTGGGCGTGCCTTCGGGACGTCGGTACTTGTGACACAAGGTGCCAGGAGGCACATGGCGCCAGGTTACTATTTTTGGGTGTGCCTTCAGGATGTCGGTACTTGATACATGAGATGTCAGGTGGAACATGGTGTCGGGTTACACGACAGAGATTCCAGCGTTGGCCGAAGCAGGTGACACTCCATGGTGGCTATTGAGCACCAGTGGAGTTTGTGTTTAGTTGTGCATTGTAATGTTTACTACTTTCATTAAAAATGCATGACTGTTTAAACACATATATTTGGTACGCACCGTTGGGTGGTATCCTACTGAGATTTGTCTCACACCCTGCACGGGCCCTTCGGGACACGTGCAGACTTTATGGATTTACATGCAGGAAAGAGGCTAGCTTCAAGAGTTGGGCTGCATTAGTTGTTTCATGGAGATGGTATGGACCTTGAGGTCATACCTAGTTGGGGTTTACCTTATTTTGTTTCCTTTTCTGTATCGGCATGCTTACTTGTTGTAGCTACTGTTGGTTAGCCATTGGTGCCCTTTTTATATTCTATTGTGTATGACCTACTTTGGATGCATGTTTTACTGTTCAGTAGTAGTTACATGTTATCAGCATGCTGTTTTGTTTATTTCCGCTACTGTTGTTATATTTATTGCTTCCTCTGTTTATCTATATTGACAATGCTTCCACTCTGCAGGTCTGGTTTGAGTCTACTGAGTCTTTCTTTCCGCTGCATCTTTACTGTTATACTCGGACCAGTACCCTTATTATGATCCTCCGAGAGGGTATATCCTCCCCACTATACCTAACAGAGCCTCGCTACTAGTCAGCAGCCTTTGGCGTTCAGGGGAGGTGCGCCTAAGGTAGTGACACCAGACATGTTCGGCATTGTTTGGGTGGCTGTCTGGGTCCGGGGTGTTACAAAGTGGTATCAAAGGAGTTCTTGACAAGGATTTGGTAGCAGTGTTCTTCTGGCTACTAATGAGATTGAGACTTATCTTTTTATATCTACTAGTTTTACAATTTGGGATATGGTAGATTGGTGATAGGTTGTTACTGGAATTGGGTTTCCAACTTGCGCTTAGGTGCCTACAGCCCCAGGTATGAGGGATGGACCAAGTTAACTTGGTTGTGAATTGCTATTGCTTTTTTCTTAGATTACAGTTTATATGATTTCCACCTCGGTGGCTCACTTGGTGTGTGATGTAATTGATTGTGATATGTGACCCTTGACCCGGTGTGGTAAGGGAGAATTGGACCTTGGCCCGGTATGGCAGGGCTTGTTTTCTTGGCTTTTGATAGGCACATTTTAGGGTATCTCAATTTCATAATTGCACGTATGCTTTATGATGTGATAATACCATGTGAATAAAATCAATTTCCATGATTGTGTGCTCTG
The DNA here is from genome assembly GCA_963277665.1 of Viscum album. Taxonomy (NCBI): domain Eukaryota; kingdom Viridiplantae; phylum Streptophyta; class Magnoliopsida; order Santalales; family Viscaceae; genus Viscum; species Viscum album. The sequence goes on along the minus strand of OY728155.1, from coordinate 1,632,610,959 downwards.
AAATGTGAATAGGTTAAATTTATGATAGAATTTATCATTGTTGAAATGTGATGTGCCATGCTTTATATATTAGTATAATTTCATGTTACAGGATTTTGGGTCTGGCTCTTATGAGAGTAGGCAGGTACTATGGCTGAGGCAGTGTAACTGTTGGGATTGGGAAACACGGTTGTCGGTTTGAGGCAACGAGAGTTGTCAGGACGGGCATGGCCCAAGGTACTTTTGATACTTGGATCTGTTGAGGGCGGGTAAGGAGGCCATGAGGCTGGGATGCCCTGGGGCATGGGTTGCAGTGAGGGGGAGTAAGGGTAGTTGTTATTCATTGCCTTTTACTGCTTTCCTTATCTGTGTAGAATATATTGTTATATATATATATATAGGCTATCTGACCATTTATGGTATTCAGCGGGTTACCCCTTCATGAATCGATGGAGCATCAGGCATGAGATAATACAGTGCTGCAGGATTAGGCTCAGAATTCGGTGCAGGAAGAGAACGAGCCGCATGTACAGGCTCAGGGACAGGATCTGGTTCAGGATCCAGTGAAGGCAGGACAATAGACGGTTTTGGCAACATTCGGACCATGGCTTGATGAGAAGCTTCGAGCTAGCCTAGTACATGTCTTTTAGGGGATTGACATGGGTGTGTAGGGTACATAGCCTTCTATGGAGTACCTGATGTGGGAGTTTCAGTCGTATCACCTGCCACTTTTTCAGGGTGAGGGTGGTCCGTAGGTGGCTGAGAACTTGATAGAGAGTATGCACATGATCTTCGAGTATCTCAAGACGCCTCCAGGGCGGAGGGTCAAGCTGGAAACATACATGCTGAGAGGACTGACGAAGAATTGGTGGGATGTACAGGTACAAGATCGTAGGCATGAGGGTATGGCTTGGAAGGACTTTGAGGACAGGTTCTTTGAGAACTTCTATCCAGAGACACTGAGGCAGAGAGATCTCGGGAGTTCTTGAGTCTTCATTAGGGAGACATGTCCGTCATGGACTATGTAGCTACCTTTACAGAGTTGTCTCGTTTTTCACCTGGTATGGTGAGCGATGAAACAACTAGGGTGAGGCGCTTCTAGGATGGCCTGCGACACGCCATTCGGGTCCAGGTGAACATCTTCAGGCTGGGTTCTTTCTATGAGGTAGTGAATCAGGCACTCATAGCCGAGGGCAATGAGAGAGAGATAAATCTCGCTTGGTCAGGGTGACAACTTCAGGTGATGGTTTAGACAGTAGTAAGCGAGGACGAGATGAGTTCTAGCAGGGCAGTCAGGCCAGGGATTCAGCTAGACCACCTCGTGGTAGTTCTTCGGTGATTTGCTTCTAGTGTGGACAACCAGGACATGTTCGGGCTCAGTGAGATAGGACTCTGAAGGAGTTCCGGGCATGTGGACAGGACAAGCATCTGGAGAGGTTTTGCAGGCAGCCTTCTCAGATAGCTGGCAGGTAGGGAACATGACAGGCTGTGGCGTTGGGTGTTGGTTCAGGTTCGGTACCCAAAGAGGGTAGTCGAGGTTCAGCTGTGCGTGGAGGTCGTGACAGAGACGGTGGGACCTAGCTGAGGGGTCAGTGGCCAGTGACTGGAGCAGTACTGCAGGGAGTTTAGGCATCAGGCAGCCGTGTTTTAGGCCAGGTGCACGTCGTAGAGCTGCCAGAGACTGAGCAGGCCGGTGAGCCGACAACAGTTAGAGGTACACCACGGTGTGTCTGTGATCTCCATGTTTCCTTTTTGACATGACCTATAGAGGCATGTCTGTTTTGAGTGCACATGGGGCACATGATCTATGTGGACTGACTAGATGCTATTCATTGGGATTGGTACCGTATCAGGTGTGTGATATATTATATATATATATTTATTTATGAGATGCATAACATCAGGGCATCGAGGATGCAGGTTACTTGAGGTGCAGTGGGAATCGGGCATCAAGGATGCAGGTTAATTGAGGTGACGTGGGAATCAGGGCATCATGGATGCAGGTTATTTGAGGTGCTAGGCACCAGGACCTCGTGGAGGCGGACACCAATGCGGTGCGGGCTACATTGGGCGTCAGAAGTGACACCAGAGCACTAATGAGGTGCAGGGGTGACGATGCATCATGAGAGGACTATTCATCCGAAAACAGGTTAGTAAAATTTGTTTGATTTACATTTTGTTGGGTTGAGACCAGGTAAGGTGATTTCAAAGGTGGGGAGCCCCTTGAGGAGTTTAGATGAGACCATTCAGACCGGGGAAGTCCAAGTTACTTTGATTAGGGTGGTATGTATAGTTCCATATATGAGTTTTTTCTGATATCTTGGGGATGAGATATGTTAAGGTGGGGAGATTGTAAGAACCCGAGTTTTTAGAATGGGTCAAAATCCTGACCTTGTTTGAATTTTTGACTAGTTTCTAAGGAAACTGGAGAAAATGGGAAGTTTATGGAAATTTCCAGACTACACGCCGTGTACTTTTAAGTACACTCCATGTATATGTTAAGCGAGTGTCGGCCGTGTGCTCGCCAAGTACAGGCTATGTGATGACCGTGTATAAGTTTTTTTATACACGACATGTAGTTTTACACACGCCATGTACCCCCGACCGTGTGGTGTCCATACATGGCGTGTATCCCTATTGGCCGGGTAGAACCAGGTATACACCGTGTCCATCTTGGACACATCGTGTAGTCTAGCCATGTATGAGGGATATAAATGGCGTGTGGGTAAGTCAACGAGGAAGAGAAGAGAAACCCAGTACATGCCGTGTACCCATAGGTACACACCGTGTACTCAGGTCGGCAGGTCTGGAAAGTAAGTCGGCAGAATTTCAGCCACCAAATGAACAATTAAATGATATACACGGCGTTTAGTCCTAAAGTACACATCGTGTAGTTTCTTTTTTTGCATTAAAATGGGCAGTAGCCTCGTATTGAGGCATATCCTCAATATCTCGCCCGATTTCGCAAACCAAGCCGACCGGATCTCTTTCCTTCTTCCGATCGTCCGTCCGAGACCCGATTCGAACTCCAATTGATGCGTTGGAACCCCCTCTGTAAGGCCTTGATTCCTCTTTGGCCATTTTGTTTGATATTCGTTTGAACGATATTGAATCTTTTGTAGATTTACTACATTTTAGACTGAATTGACGGCTGTTACCAGAGGAGTAGCATTGTTCGAGTCTCCGGTAGGTGGTGCATACGTCATTTTGTGTTTTCGTGGTTGTTTGGGTGATGTGGCATTCAGTGTGTTTTCGGGTATTTTGAGCGGGACCCATTTTATCTGCTATTTCATATTTATTTGCTCATGGGACCTATGGGATGCCTTTGTGTATGCCCTCTTACCAGTTTGCATGAGCGGGCCGGGTGAGGGGTCGTGGCTCATCGGGGCATTTTGGTTGGGGAATGACAAAATCGTTTTAACTAAAATATGAAAGTGTTAAACTATTTAGTTTAATTTATTAAAGCCAGTTATAATTGTTAGAGGCATTTAAGACCTCAGTGCTGGTATAGGACAACACGTTGCACAGTGCAATTCAACTGTTTAGTTTGTCTTGCCTATTTATGTTTCCTATTTGCATATGTTATATATGAAATTATTGAATTGAATCTTCTGGACCCATTTAGGTTGTGTTGGGATTGGCCCGGTTATGCTTGAGTGATGCTGATCATAGGTTGGGGCTTTACCCGGGTTACTTTCGGTGGTTTTGACCACGGTATTGGGCATCATGGACGTCGGATTGAGGCAATACGACTGTCAGGTTGGGCATGGCCCGATTTACTAGGATGGTGATGCCATCAGACTTGAGTGACATTGTCATAGGGACACGAGGTTTCAGATGAGTTGGTGTCTTAGGTACTATTTCGTGATTACCACTCACTCAGGACTTTGAGTAGTGTGCACACAGAGATACTCTAAATACTGAATTGAATTTTAGTATGGCCTATCATCCTCAAACTGATGGACAATCTAGAAGGACTATTCAGTATTTTGGGCATGTTGAAGACTTCTTTAGAATTTTGTTGTGAACCTTGGATCATTATCAGATATGATAGAAAGTGGAACACCATCCAACCTTACCACTTCCTTCATGTAAATCCTAGAAAGAAGATACAGAGAGAGATCTTCTTGAATAGATATAAAATGATCAGTCTTGGTGAGATGGTCTACTATAACCCATATCGCATTTTTTACTTTAGAAGTTCTCAAGAGACCAGTGACAAAGTCCATGGTGATATTATCTCACTTCTATGCTGGTATGGGTAGTGGTTGTAATACCCCTTTTGGAAGTTGTCACTCTAACTTCACTTGCTGGCATACCAGGCACCTTGTAGTGTAGTTGGAAATCTACCTTTTCATGTTATCCCACCAATAATGATCACGAAGGTCACTATAACTTTTTGTACTTCCATGATTTATAGATAATGTAGAGATATGAGCTTCATCCATCAGCTCCTTTATTTATCGAATATATGGAACACATAGTCTTGTATGAAATTTCAGTACACCTTCTTGATCAATATTGAAATCAGGAAACATCCCATCCTTCGAAACCTCAAACTTCTTCTATAACAAAGGATATTCTTTTTGAGCCTTCTTAATCTTCTCTAGTAATGATGGTTTAGAAATCATTTGGGATAGGGTTAATTATTTTATTTCCCTTATAATTCCCATGTCTATTTTCACTAGATATTAGATCAAGGGATCTCTTTGAATCCTTATCATGGACATAACAACTCGGTCTTTCTTACTTAATGCATTAGTGACTTTGTTTGCACTTCTGTGATGATAATGAATTGAACAATCATAGTATTTAATAAGTTCTAACCATATCCTCTATCTCATATTCAATTCCTTTTGTGTGAAAATATACTTCAAACTTTGATGGTATATGTATATATCAAATTTCTCCCAATAAAGATAGTGCCTCTATATCTTTAGAGAAAAAACAACCGAAACTAACTCAAGATTATGCATAAGATAGTTCTTTTCCTATGTCTTTAAGCACCGAGATGCATAATCAATGACCTTATCATTTTTCATGAGGAAACACCCAAGCCCTTTCATAGATTCATCGTTAAAAATAACAAATACTTATCTTCTTGAGGGTAGAGTTAACCCGAGTATAGTAACCAATCTCTTTTTCATCTCTTGTAAGCTTTCCTCACACTCCTTTTTCTAGATAAACTTAACACCCTTTTGAGTTAACTTGGTTAGTGGATTAGAAATCCATGAATTTTTTTTAAAAAACCTCCTATAATATCCCACCAATCCATGGAAACTATGAATCTCAGTTATTTTTGTAGGCTAAGGCCACTCCTCTACAACCTTTACCTTTGAAGTGTCAATTGTGATTCCTTCAATGGTTACAATGTGCTCCAATAAAGAAAATTGTTTCAACCAATATTCACATTTACTAAACATTACAAAAATCCTCTCCTTCCATAGAGTTGGTAAAATAACCCTTATATGATCCTCATGCTCCTCACAACTTTTGGAATATATTATAATATTATCAATAAAAACTAACAAAAAGTTATCAAGGTAGTCCTTAAAGACTATATTCATCAAATACATAAAAATAGCAGGTGAATTAGTCAGTCTGAAGGGCATAACAAAAAATTCATAATTCCCATATCTTGATCGGAATGTGGTTTTTGGAATATCTTCCTTATTCACTATTAATTGATGATAACCAGATCGAAGATCGATCTTGGAGAATAATTGATCCCCACAAAGTTGGTCAAATAAGTCACCAATTCTTGGAAGAGGGTATTTTTTCTTCACTGTGATCTCGTTCAGTTCTCTATAATCAATTTATATCCACATTGATCCATCATTATTATTCACAAAGAGAATAGGTTCTAACTAAGGAGAGACACTCAGTTGTATAAATCCCTTCTCCAAAATATCTTGGAGTTGTTTCTTTAATTACCCCAGCTCCACATTTTCCATCCTATACAGGGTCTTTGACATTAGATGAGATCCATGTATGAGTTCAATGGATAACTCTACCTCTATTTTTGGGGTAGGTCTGGGTAACTCCTCAGGAAATACATCAATGTATTTTTAGATGATGAGGACATTTTCTATCATTACACCCTCATTTTTGTCTTCTTCTTCACAGATCGACTCCATAAATAAGGCTATAGGAGGTTATTATAGACAAAGATCAGGTTGAGATTTCTCTCCTTGTAATATAACTGTAGGTTTTCCATTCAAGACTATTAATATTTCCTTGCTTCTATATTTTATCTTAGAATTATATTTTGAGAGACAGTCCATCCCTAGTATAATGTCGAATTCCAGTATGGGAATGACTACTAGATTTACGATAATATTTTTCTCACTAAAATAAATACTAGAGTTTTGAAATAATGATGATGCATAGATAATCCCACCCAGAGTCTTGAATGATAATTATACTTTTATCAATTAATGTTTTAATTCTAAATTCCTTGAAGACTTGGAGGAAATAAAGGAATATGTAGAACCAGAATCAAACAAAGTACTTGCTAGATTTGAGATAAAAACAAGATTACCCACCACCATATCATTTTGAGATTCAATATTAGATATCGTGATAGAAAAATCACGACCTTACTCCCTTGGCCTTTGCTGAGGATGGTGGTGATTACCCTCCACTGCCCTCAGATTTTGACAATGATTGGAAAAGTGCCCAATATTTCCACACTTATAGAATTTGATTTTAGGTAGGGCCTGTACTATATTCTCTTTTTCGGTAGTATTGGGAAGTTGAGGCTTCACCTCACAATGACAATTCCGCATGATATAACCATCTCTTCCACACTTTTAGCACTTCCTGATCCTAAGCAGGAAGTTCCCCAAATGCTTCTTCCAACATTTATTATATTAGGACTTTGCACTTGCTTACCTCCTCTTACTTGATCAAAGCTCCTTTCTAAGATTGGCTCCATATATACCTTCTTATCATTGGATTTATGATACCACTACATCTCACCAAACTATAGTTTTACTTTTATAGAACTCTGCACGATCTTCTCATAGCTATCGTAGTCTTGGTAGGCTAGATTTTTCCGCAGATGAGGTCTTAGTCCACTGAAGAATATATCAACCTTAACATTTGGATACATGAAAAATTATGAGGTGTAACGTGAAATCCTTTTGAATTTAATCTCATATAATCCCATAGATTCATTCTCCTTTTACTTCAGCTCATGAAATTCCTTGTCTATTTTCATTCTCATTGAATGAGGAAAATACTTATTGAAGAATATCCCTCTGAACTCTTACCACTCCATAGCTTCAAACTACACTCTTGGACTCATGTTTTTAATCGGATCCCACTACTGATTAGCTTCTCCCTCTAAGCAATAAACAACCAGGGTGACCTTCTCTTGTTTTGAACATCAGATCATAGAAAAGATCTTTTCGATAGAGCTGATCCATTATTCAGTAATCAATGGGTCGGTAGATCCACTAAAGGTTGGTGGTTGTTGACAAATAAAGGTCTCAATAGAAATTTGTTCCCTTCGCAGTGAAATCAGTATCTCAGCTTGATTCAAGTTATTTCACATAACTTGAGTCAGTTGGTTCATCATTCTCATGAAAGTTTCCATTCTAGCTTCCATTGGAGGTACATCGATGCATGGTCCATTGCGGTCACCATTTGCACGGTCCCTCCTATTTCCCACAATTTTCTAAAATATTAAAACCTTATTTAGAAACTTATTTAATTTAATAATATTTTATCTGTAAGGGATTTTAGGTCTTAAAACATCATATTTAAACATATTATTATTTAACAATAATTACATATCTCTATAAATACTTTATATTGATTCATAAAAAGCTTGTGATTAACCAAACATATCCCCTGAGAGTTTCAAACTAGGAGTACAGAAAGGCTTGTTGTCATGAACTGGTTACCATTCAAGTCCAGATCAAAGTGGTGTTTTTGGGTTTTACACCTATATACATATGTGTCATAGCCACATCCACTTGTTTGTATCCAAATAGAGATTTATTTGTTCAGAAACCACTTACTTAATATTTCACTGAAATACCATGAATTTTTCCTATATTTAAACTTTTATTTTGGGTTATTCCTAAAGTTTTTTATCCTAGTTACCACAAATAACCAAACTATCCTTTGATACCAACTATGGAATCCTGCCTTTTTATTACAAAACATTTCATTACATTTTACAAATAGAGGATCTTTAATGTCCAATGTCTTGGAAAAAGAAAAATAATACATGAAAACATATAAAATTATTTTAATCCTCCTGAAAGGATTTTTTAAAAGTTTATCCTAAGTACAATTACTGCATCTCATAACCTGGAGATATACATCAAAGGAAAGGGTGAGAAGAAGGCCCAGTAAGGAAAACAAGTGAAACAATTTACATGTGAACTTTAGAAATTTTAATAAGAACATGGGGAATATCATAAATGAATGATAAAGAGGCATATCATAATAATAATATATTGAAAAAAAACTTGAAAATTTGGATACAATATTTAATTTATACATTCATAATCATATAACAAAGGTCCATCCCCAAGGTGTCATAAAAATTATCAAGGTTATTCACTAAGTTATCATACAACTTGTCATCTCTAGAGATTAATTTCTTTACCCAATGCATTGGAGCGCTATCAGGGAACTCAATTAATATGTATTTATTTTCATGTTAGCCACATAGATCATAATAAAACATTTCATAAATATCTTAAATAGAATAATATAAATTTATTTCATATCAAAATTGTGACATTTTAAAAAGTGATTAAAAACATGTTTATTATGTCATTTATAACCCACATAAAGGGAATGGGGGTTTTATGTATGTAAATTATAGAATAAAATATATATAATTTTTATGTCTTGATGAATACCCCTAGAAATTAAATAAATTTTGGTATTCACATAAATAAAATTAGAGAATTACTTGAGAAAAAGAGAGAGATTTTGAGACGAAAATTCTGCACCATAACAACTATGCAACATAGTTTTTTAAAACATTAAAAAGAGAGGGGAAAGTGGTCACCCATTAATAAGAGAGTAATAATATAGTATAAGGACAGAATAACATGTAGATAAAAATATGTTATTGAAATTTTCAAGACATACCACATAAAATATAACTTGAAAGAAAAAAAGAGAAGTTGTGAATTTCCTCTTGAAAATTTGGTAGCCTAACGATGTCACTTAAAAATTCAGAAAATTAGTTGATGAGAGAGAAAAGGGACTCTCATAATTTGGAAATAAAATGTATAGAAATAAGGATAAATAATAACATACCCCAACATGATAAAATGGAAATTTAAAGACATAACATAAAAGAAGTATCGACTAAAAGAGGAGGGTGAAAGGTTCCCTTACCTTGAAGAATATCTTCAGAAACGTGAAGATTGGGACCTTGAAGGCTTGAGGGAACCTTGAGAGGAATCATTGTGAGGAAAAAAGAACAGAGATTTGTTTAGGAGGAATTTGGCATAAAATTAATAAAGGAATATGTTGGTATTTATAGTAAAAGTGAGATAATATTTTATTAATTTCCACGAGACACCTCATTAGTGGTATTTGAAAAACCATGGGATTGTCCATGGTGTTTGACCATGGTATTGGAAACTTGGGAAACCTCATATAATATTTTATTCTTCATGAGTCTTCCAGAATTATTACATCATAATTACACCATTAGTGATTTCATTAAACACACAGAAACTCAAAACTATTTTTTACTATTCACCGAAAAACAAAACATTTTATAAAAAATATCATAAATTCACCGTAACCTAATATCAACATTATGAGTTTAAAAATGATATTTATTTTATCATCATAAATATCTAAATATGATAAATTTATCATTTAACTATAAAAATAATCATTTATTAAAAAATATCAGACGTAAAATGCATAGTGAATGCATAGTAAACTTTCTAAAAAAATGAAATTATTTTATCATTTGTAATTAAACATGAGTGTTTTTATAATAATATTTCGTTATAATAAGTATTATTTATAATATAATATTTTATTATAAAAATTTATATCTTTTCTAGATTGTACAAATTCTGTTCGAAAATAATAAATTTATAAAATTCCACTTTATTATGAAAAATATTATTAAAAGAGGAAAGATGAAGTAATAATTTTTATTTACATAAAGGGATTATACATTAAGTAACTAAATCCTTGAAACATTACCCCTTATAACACACATGTAGTACCTAAGGGTGAGGTGTGCAATTGTGACAGAATCAATGGGTGTCTTGGATAATATCACCTGAGTGGTAATTTCCACCAGCTTAAAATTCTCCTGAAGGTGATTTCTTTCAAGATTCACATTTTGAAGCTCGGATTGGGTTTGGTATAGAGTGAATCCCAAAGATGAAACTTGCCACCCAGGTTTTGACAAATGGGATTCTCAAGGAATGACTCTACTAGTTGAGGCCATCAAATCTTCTTTCTGCATTAGTTTTCATTTTTCATTTCTATTTATAAATAGTAATTATAACATTAAAATTATTATAGAGTGTATAGTTTCCAACTGTATTATTAAAAAATGTTCATAATTAACCAACAATCATATAATGGTCGAAACCTGATGGTTACATCTTAAATTATACTCACTTCATTTAAGTGGATGTAGTTTTGTTGTGTAAGAATTATATAACACAAATTTTTAGGAAACAAATATTATTCAAGAAGTTTAGGTCGTTACAGATTAGTGGTCTCTTTAATATCTTGGACTGATATGAAAAACAATAATTTGACCAATTATTTGTAAATTAAATCTTATTTAATTCATCCTCAACAGTAAAAAACACTTTGATCATGTTATGGGTAAAAATTGAATTACAAGACGAATTATTTTTCTTTTTATATGGTTTCATCAAAATAAGATTATACATATGACATATACTACAGATTTTACTTTACATTTCATTTATCTACGCCTTTGTATGGAATGTTTTGGTTCATGTAAAATGAAAAGGTTTAAATATTATCTATGCCTTTGTATAGAATTGTATGTGCATTGTTTGTTTGTTTTTTTCCAGGGTTGTTCTAGGGCTTCAGATTCTACAGTTTAATTTTTTTAATATCATAATTTAGCAACAATATACCATACTATTTTTAGATTCGGTTTAAACCACCTCTATATAATGATGTTTTTTTTCATAGTGGTTAAAAATTATGCTAAATATGCTATACTATTATTTATCAGTTGTTTTGTTCATTTTTGTGATGGTTTTCTGATCAAAAAAATATTTATGATTTAGTGGCGGTTTAAAATTCCGCTAAATCCTCACCATTTTTTTGGCCAGAAAACTGTCGTTAAAATGAAAAACCACCAATAAATATACATTCTACAACACTTACTAGAAATGGACACAAAATGGATGGAACCACCATATGATGGATTCCAAAATGAACTTTAGTGGTGTTATTTTGAAACTATCGCAAAAATATTTGGTGGCGGTTTAAACCACTATAAAAACAAAACCACCGTAATATGGAGATTTTTTTATAGTGAAGGACCCTTCATCATGGTCAAAAGGCCCCTGCTTATACCTTTTGTGACACTGGCATATACTTTGGTTTTCACCCTTGACTACATCATTACTTGTGCCACCGCCTATGTCATCATATATAAATGACCTATAAATCCCCCCAAGGGAGAGTTACAAGGTTTGAAACTTGGACATATGAATAATTATGGGGTGACTTTACCACTCATCCAAGCCTCCAGTTACCATAATATAACTAATAATATAATTAATATGATATATAAAAATAATTAGTAATACTTAATAATATAATTGATAATAATAATCTATATTAGGTATATGAGATTACAAAATATAAATACACACTCTCAAAAACCCCAATGGGTTAAGCCTCATCCCTCCCCATAAGGATTGGTAAGCACCAACTAGGCCCTTTAGGTGCCTACCGATCCCGGTGAAAGGGATGAGGCTTAACACACTAGGGTGTTTGGATGTGTGTGTCTTTACGGTTTATAACCCCTTTTACATAATATAGTTAATATATTTAATAACACCTTATGATAATTTCAATATTAATAATTATTAATAGTGATGTAAATAATATTTTTCTTAAAAATTAATTACCAATAATTATTAATAAAATTATTAATGTAATAATACTTCATAAAAATCTAATTAATAATAATTTGTATTCTGTTGAGGGGGTTACAAACCAAAAAAAACTCATACACTCAAACATCTTATTAGGTCAAACCTTATCCATCCCTATAATGAATGAAAATCACCAACTAGACCAATTTCATTATATTTTTGTAGCCCGAACACCCCTTGATTCGTAGCCTAAAAGTTTTGATGGATCAAAATCTATAGTAATGCGACCTAAAAGCCCTTGGTGACCTTAATGAGCACCATGCCCCATCCACCACCCATGTTCACCTTTTTAAGTCTAACTTACTCATTAAACAACGACCACTATACTCATTCGCTTTAACCATCTACAACCTCAGAAACACATCATCAGTCATCGAATGCATTTGCTTCAACCATATATTACCTCATTCATGTAGATTTGGTCCACTGTGTTTGCTTCCTCCATCAACCAAAGGTCACGATACATGCCTGCTGACATTCTCCCATAAGGCCACTTTTGATGGTTCATAGGCTCTATGGCCTGAAGACCCAATTTCATGGCCCAAAAGCTCAGATATAATGAATAGTTCCATTACTATAGTATCCCAGTACAACAGCTGTTATAGTACCCACACTACTACAATACAACAATGATTCTATATTGACCAAAATTGAACCCATGTTTCATACAGGATTACAAAGTAACTTTACCACTTAGGTAAGCTCCCAACTACATGCAATTAATAATGTAATACTTAATAATAATATAATTAAAAAATAACATAATTAATAACAACATTATAATTAATTTTAATTAATAATATAATTAAGAGTAATATAATGTAATTAATGTAATATAATAACATAATTAAATTTTCCTAAAAATAATTAATAGTCATTTAACAAACACTGTAATTAAAAAAACCATAATAACTAAAAATTAAATAAATAATCTAATTATGTATGTATTTAATATTTATTTATAATAACATAATTAATAATTTAATTAGTGATAAATAATTATTTACACACAAATCATGATACATTGGTTTTTTAAAGTATAGATACTTCGTTTTTTAAACATTATTTTATGTCATTTAAATTATTTATTATTTATTTTTTTATAATTTTTTAATTATAAATAATTTTTTATGTCTCATGTTAATTTTCTAAATTTCATTTAGATTATATTTATACTTTATATTTTAAAATCTTTCAAAGTCACCCACTTTAAAAAAATTAAAGTATAAATGTTAAGTGTTGAAACAACATTTTTTTGTTAATTAAATTTCTTATGTTTATTATTTTTATGAAATTATTATTATTTTAATTATTTTATATGTTCATATTAAATGTTTAAATTTTTATAAATATTCTATTTATAGTTTATATTTTTCAAGTTTTTAAAGTGTTCTTCTTAAAACTTTATTGCGTTTCAAGTATGTGAATTCGAAAGATTATAAATTATAAAGTAAAAATAAATTATAAATAAAATTTTAAAAAATTAATGAATAAAAAAAATAATTGAAAATAAAAATAAAATTTTAAAAAAAATTAAAAAAAATATTAAATGTAACAAAATAATTCCATCTCAAAACATATTATTTTACGCTAAAAATTGAAATAAACAAATTTGAAAACTCATAAAATATAAATTATAGATCCAATATTTATAAAATATGAAACATTGACTATGAAAGTTAAAAATAATTGAAAATGGAAATAACATCATAAAAATAATAGACACAAAAAATTTAAATGACGCAATACAATGTTGTTTCAGAACCTAACATTTATACTCTATTTTTTTCAATAAAATGACTTTGAAATCTTATAAAATATGATATACTGATATAATCTAAATGGAATTAAAAACATTGAATGAAAACCATAAAAATTTAAAATAATATTTTTTATAAAAATATATAAAAATAAATAATTTAGTTAACATAAAAAACATTGTTTAAAAAACATAACAACTATACTTTAAAAAACTTTATGCATGTAACATGATTTATTATTGAATGATCATTTATAATTAATTATATTATTAATTATATTATTATAAAGTAATATTAAATACATTCCTAAATATATTATTGATTTAATTTTAAATTATTATTATTTTTTAATTACACTGTTAATTATTATTAATTAAACATAATTACATTCTTATATTTCATTATTTACATTAAATTAATATTATTTATATTAGTAATGAATATTAATTACTATTTTATTATCAATTGGATCTTTTTTAATCATATTATTATTAAATATATTATTTTAATCTCCTATAACTAATATAAATTATTATTAAATCTATAATTAATTATTAATTGCTAATTATTAATTAAATTATTAATAATTAATAATTATAATGTTATTATTTTTATTATTAATAAGAATGGCTTGCACCATGAACCTGGATAACCATGTTCACAGTCTCTTTATTCAATAAAAGAAAATATTGCAAGGGGTTACAATGTTAAATGGAGTGGATTGAAAGACTACCAAATATAACAGACCAATATCACAAACAACCAAAATGAGAAAACACTTGGAGTGATAGGCAAGATTGAGTATCCTCAAAAAACATTTTACCTTTTACTAATGTTTCATGGTCTACCCCTACACGAATGCTGATCTCTCTTCCAATATTTAGGTTTATTCTAAGGAATAGTCATGTCATCAATGTTCAGGGAGCTCAGATCCTCCTCCTTATAGGTTTAATTCACTACTTTGATGTCTTCCCATTTTTTTAATAACTTTATGGCCCTATTATTTTCATGATAAATAATGAGTGTTAAGTTCCAGAATGAACCAAATACTAGCATCAATGTTACATAAATAAACTTCATGGCTACAAAATAATATATATATCTAACAAGATCAGCAACTATTTTAAAAATAAAGGCACTGCATGTAAATTAAACCAATCATCAAGAGCATCATTGTATCCCAGAGGTAACCTTTCTTGCACAAACTTCTTTGGTGGGAGATATGCCATGGTTCTAGATCTCTCAAATAAGGTAGTTCATGATTTTAAATAGTAATTCTTGATTCTATATGTAGTTTTTGAGGGACGTTCCTGTCAATATTGAGTTATTTCTCACTAGGTAAGTACTGTAACCTTTCACCTTGGATGATGGTTCAAATATGGTTCATTTTTAAAAATATATTGAAGCTTACAATGTTTTTTTAACAAGACTAGGGTTTTATGAGGTTCTTTTATTTATCTCAAGGATAAGGATTCACAGTGGGCCACTAATAAGGGTATTATTTTTTACATATCAAGATAAAATGGTTTTATTTTAGATCCAATCGACCTCGGTAAGCACTCCATTATTTATTGAATTTAATTTTAAAGAATCATGAAACTTTGGAAGGTTAATTATTTGGTTTCTCAATTAGTTTCTATTTGGGGTTTCAATGACTTGAAATATTTTTCCTTCAGTTTTATATTCTTCCATATTCTTTTTCCTGATACCAATTTGAATGTTTGGTCTTGGAGTATTAGTTTAATCAATTTAATGATGTGGACTATTTAAATTTATATTTAGAAATTAATTTTAATTTTCATGATTATAAAGAAATTTGTGCACAAGTTTGGGTCTGAATACACAATTTTAATTGGGTTTTATGTAATTCTAATTTTTTTTTAAGATATAGCCTCCTTTATTAGAATTTCGATTATAATGGATAATACTATTGAATTTGTCAGTTTTGGTCATTTTGTAAGGGTATTAGTTTAAGGTATTTTTATCTCCAATATGATTGATAGTGTTGTCCTCTATACTACCCAGGATAATGTTAGTACTAGGATTAAATATGATTGACATTCCCCATTTTTTTCTACTTGTGGAATTATTGGGAATTTGAAGTTTAACTATAGGAATGATATTGTTTTCTCTAATTTTATTCTTAGTGGGGATGATTATAATGAATGTTGAATAAAGAAGAGTAATTTTAAGAAGGATAGTAATTCTTAGATATATGTTAGTCAACATGAGGATGATGTTTGGGACACTACTGTTGGAATTGGGTGCCCTAGACCCAACTTTTTTTGTACTTTTATTACTGTTACATGTATTTAGTTTGTTGTTATACATGTGTTTATCTTGCCATGATAGTGTAGACACTTATGCATCCACTTTATTAATAGCAATGTCCTTAGATTACCTATCGCATCAAATGGTTATAGCAGCTCCCAGGCTATAATGAGAACCTTGATATGCCATGAGAATAATCTTAAAGTAATGTCCTATGGCCCAGTTACATCATTCTGAAAGGACACAGATGATGTGTGACCATCAGGTGCTGGGGGCTCATAAGAATTTAGACTTCATCTCATGAAGTTCTCACTTGATGATTTCTAGCTATTGAGATCATGAGGACAGACCCGCTTAATAGGAACACCACATTTTTCTTGTGTCATTGGTCGTTCCTATCTATGGACATGTGTAATGGTCTCTTGACTTGAGATCATTATCAATGAATGTCATTTAATTAGGTACATTTTATATAAGGTGAAAACCATGGCAACAAGTCATGGTGAGGTAGTTTATATCGGGTACATCATTAATGGAATGGCATTTGTAAAGACCCGTAAAATTCAAGGGAAATTTTTTCTTAATTTTCTTTAGAATTTTACAAGAGCGCGGTTTCAGACGGCACCTAATTCCGAGGCCCGGAGTGCCCGGAATTAATTTCCGAAGTTTGGCTCGGGTACGTTCAGTGAACGAACGAGCGGGATTTCCTAACTTTTGATCCGGTGCTCGGAATTGAAATCCGAGGGCACCGATGAACTCGCAACGCCGATATTCGCTTAAAGAGACCTTTTCGGGAGTTGCGTTTGTTGCGGGTTGTAAGTTAAGTTTTGGGGTTTTCAGTTGAGTTAAATAAAATTTGTGTAAGACAAATTTTATTTTTAGTTTGTTAAAGTCCTACCAAAGGGAGTTGGGAGTGGGACCCACATCCACTTAACCTCCCTTGGGAGGATTAAGTGAGGTGGGGTCCACACGAACCCCAACTCCTCAAATTCTCTCAAAAACCTCCCCTTTAACTCATTTCTTTTAATGTTGTCAACTTAAGTTACTTAATTAATTAAGGGAGTTAAACCCTTTTTGAATTTCAAACCTTTGAAATTCTTGTGGTTAAGTTATGAAATAATATAAGTTAAAGCTTATATTATTCTAGGAGTTTCTTTTACCACCTTGGGAGGATTTCTTGAGAGCTTTGGAAGCTTTTCTTCTTCTTCTTCAACTTGACGAAGAACACGAAGAACGCCGTTCTTCAACGAAGAACTTCTTCGCCGAAGAACACAGTCTTCCCGCGACGCCATATCCGCGACGTGACGTACTTCTTCCGCATCATCTTTTCCGCGACGAACGCCATCGACAACGACTCTTCCTCCGACGTCAAAGGAATCGACACCGATATTCCACGACTCCGTCAACGTGCGACTATCAAGGTAGGGGTTCTTGAGTTCGTTGTTTCCTTTTTATTTGACTTTCCTCAAGACTTGACGTAGAACGCTCAAGTTTCCGACGAAGAACGCCGCTCCGCTCTTCTTCGTCTTCGGTGTCAACGAGAGAGAACACGCCACCTCTTCTTCGGACAACCTTCGTCGGCAAACGAAGATTCGCCAACGACGTATCTCTTCGGGCATATCTCTTCGTCAACGGATTTGACGAACGACGACCGCGACGCCCGACCTCCGCGACGCCGTCTTCCGCGGAACGTAGACGAATCTTCGAATCTTAAACCCGAGGTAGGGGATGTTGATTTAATATTTAATTATCTCATTCTTGCTCGTGGTTCGTATGACTAACGTGAGGATGTTGTTTATTTAAAGTTGCGTTATTTAATTTAACGTGAGGGGGCCGGACCGTACGAACACGGCCGAACCCCCTCCAACGTTCTTGTTTGTGCTTGCGGGTGGAAGCAAGTGGCGTGGTGCCGTCGCACCACGCGAATGATCGTGCAAATAATTTACGCGGCGCCGTCGCGCCACGCCGAGAAAAAATCTTCAAGAACGCGACGCCGTCGCGCCGCGTTGAAAAGAATCATGGCACGGCGAAAGGGGCGCGGTGCCGTCGCACCGCAACGGATGACGAACGCCGTGGCCGGTTCCGGGCCGCGGCGGGACGAGAAGACCGCGGCCGGTTCCGGGCCGTGGCGGGACGAGAAGACCACGGCCGGTTCTGGGCCGCGGCGGAAGAGGAGACCGGCGGCCGGGCCGCCGGCGTCGGAAGCCGAAGAGGGGACCGGAAATTCCGGTCCCGTTGGAGAAAAACCGGCCGGCCAGCTGGCCGGCCGGATGCCGTTAAATCGGGGAATTAATTCCCCGGCCAGCTGGCTAAACCCCCCTCTTAAAGAGGGGGGTAGGTTTATTTAAAGGGAGGGGGCAGCCGGCCCCCTCGGTTCCGCACCAGCAGGCCCCCCCCACGTGGAGGGGGGCTTCTTTAAAAAAAAAGGGGCGCGACCCTTGTGCCGCGCCGCCCCTCCAAAAAAACCGCGGGGCTTAGCCCCCGCGTGCGCAGCCTCGCCGCGGCCCGCCGCCGCCGCGGCCCGCCGCCGCCGCCGCCGCGCCGCCGCACCGCCGCGCCGCCCAGGGGGGGGTCGGGCCGGGTCGGCCCGGACCCGGACCCCCCCGTTTCGAACCAGAATTAGTTTTTGGCTCATAACTTGAGCCTCGGACCTCCGATCGACGAACCGTCAGCAGCAACGCGATCCTTGGATCGAGACGGTCGTTTCGGTATATCTCACTCAAGGTTCGGATAACTTTGAGTTCGGCCGGGTTGGTTCGTTCACGAAACCAACCGGGCCTTCGGAGCGGAAACGCTCATATCTTGAGCCACGAACGTCCGATTGACACGCCGTCAGTCGCGTTGCGTTCCTCTTAATGAGACGGATCTTTTGGCATACTCCGCCCGAGGTTTGGACGCAGGTGGAGTACGGTCGGGTTGGTTTTGCCTTAAAAACCAACCGGGCCCCGGAGACGAAAAAGCCAATAACTCACAGACCGGGCGTCCGATTGACGCGCCGTCTGTTTCGTTGACTTCCTCTTGATGAGACGGAACTTGTGACATACTCCGCCCTAGTTTTGGATGCAGTCGGAGTATGGCCGGGTTGGATTGTACTCGAAATCCAACCGGGCCCCTGGAACGGGAAAGCTAATATCTTTCAGACAGGACGTCCGCTTGACGAACCGTCAGCGGCGTTGGTGGTTACGTTGAGTAACGGTCCCTTTGAGTTTACCCTATGGGAGTTCGGGGTACAGTTGAGATACGGCCGGGATTGGTTTCGCTCACGAAACCAACCGGGCCCCTGGGAAGAATAGGCTAATAACTCACAGACCGGGCGTCCGATCGACGCGCCGTCTGTTGCGTTGAGACCCCTGTGACGAGACGGACCTTTGAGACACTTCTTCGTGGGACTTGAGATACTTGGAGTATCGAACTGTAGCTCGTGGAGCGGACCCTCCCAGTGACGAGCGTGCGAAGTACGGAGACCGTGTAGCTGGCTGAGACCTGACGACTGCTCGACCGACTCGACTTGGAGTGAGTCGACTAGCCCAGTGGACGGAGCACTACTTTCTGAGGTGCAGACCCATGGCGGATGGAGCACTACCTGTGTGACAGTGCAGACCCGCGGTGCTCGTCCGGAGAGTACCTCAGCAGGCTACTAGGGGGTGTGCACTACGGTGTTTGGGTGACATACCTCGGCGGGAAGCACTACTGTGTTTGGGTGGCTGGCCCGCAGTACTCGACAGGAGGAGTACTTCAGCAGTCTTAGGTTAGTGAGCAGTACCTCGGAGTCGTGACAGGACCACTGTACACTCTAGAGACGGAGCTCTTCAGCAGTTACGGTTTCGATAATGAAAATCCTGGTTTGAGCTGAGACTTTTGACCTTGTGTTTACCTCATGATTGAGATGGGTCACCTGCTAACTTTGGTATATGTATGGGCATATACCCGGGTAGTGGTTATCCGTCGTTTTCACAATCCTTGTGTTTCCTCATGCTTGAGATGGGTTACTTGATAACTTAGGTATATGTATGGGCATATACCTAAGTAGAGTTTATCTGTTGAGATCTTCTTGTGTTTATCCTTGTTGGTTTTAGTGAGACCTTGAGGGTCTCGGGGTCCCTACTGAGTATCGTTATACTCACCCCTTCACGGGCTATGCCCGCACCTCGTTGTGTTGGTTGCAGGCGACAGACAGTGCTGATAAAAGCCGAAGGTTCGAGGACTGGACGGTACCTGGAGGTGGACTATACGACGAGGCGGTACCCGGAGGTGGACCACTGGGCGGGACATACACGGAGCGGATGGCGGGACCCGAGGAGCAGAGGAGCTATCTGTACCCACCCTTCAGGTGGGATTTCTAGTGGACATCTCAGCGTAGCAGCTTTACTTTTCAGTCGCTGTTTTCCCTTTCGAGTTGTACTTTACAGTTGGGCTTGTATTTCCGGCCCCTTTTTACTTTTCAGCTCTTCTTTTTGTACTTAGTGTTTTACTTCCGCTTGTACTCTGTGGTGCTTGTTTTCTTTATAAAGGCAATGCCTTCCCAGTTATCGGGATTTTACGCCTTTCGTGCTAGTCGCCAGCCCCTGGCCTATGGAAGGCGGGCTTGGGGTAGTCACGGCACGGGCCCCGAGGACGGGTCGTGACAGCATTGACTGAATGATCGAGAAAGGATTTGTGACTTCCAAGTTTAGGAAGAGATATCTTGGGCTTGGTTGATTAGGATGGTTGCACCTTCATTAAATCCATGGCCATGGTAGTGGAAGGTAAGACTGTCCGGACAGATAAACAAACAAAATAAAGAAAATAAAGAATGATGAAACTAAGTATGCATTCTTCTTTATTGAGATATCGATGACGAAGAGATTAGATTACACGGACCGTGTTCGCGGGAAGGCAGTCGTTGCTTTGACTTTGCCTTATCTCTATAGGGGCCTCGATGGGTTGCTAGAACCTACTCTAGGTCGGTGATATTATTCACTACTATTGAGATAAGGGCCTAGAGGGTCACACACAATAGCGCTTTGAGAATCTACCCTATTCTGATAAATAGGATTATAGGACTTGGTGGGCCCCACCATGGGGTCCGGGTATTATCCCAGCCCTATGGATCACCAATTAATATATAAATTATTTTATTATTCAAGTTTGTAATAATTAGTTGAATTTATTTAAAACATGTATTTACGAGTGATTAAGTAAATACATAGATAAATATTAATCGGACAGATATTTATATCTTGGGTTCGTTTAATATTATCAGGAGGTGAGAGTCGAGCTAGACTCATGTTTATCATGTAATATATATTTATATATATTACAGTTCAGTGATAAATAATAAATATTATTTATGGCATAATTTAATTTGTCATAAATAATTATTTATAATATATATATAGTGAATGTTTAATACACTGGGGCCAGGAACCCTTACCGCGTATTTTAGATATTCTTTATATATAGTAAGAGAGAGACTCTCCCCTGGAGACTATTCATTCGTTGGAATTGAGAGCCTCTCTCTCCTCTTGAGTTATAGAGAGAGACTCTCTCAAACTAGAAAGTTCTCCAAGTTCCGCCTTCACGGATCGAAGACACTAGTTTTGTGGTGATCATCACTGCATCAGAGTGTGCGTCGAAGATCCGTGCTAGCACCCGGATCTTGACGAACGGTGCACGAGTAGATTTGCGAGGCGTGTGTGGATGATCTAGAGGGATTCGACGTCGGAGTCTTCGAGAAATGATCACCGGCGTCCTGCACGTCAATTCTGAACAAGGTAAATGTTCAAGTTTAATTATTGTGCTCCTTAAGAACCTTGCGAGATCCTCAGAGAAAGCCAGGACAATATCACCAGAGTTGACATGGTTATTTCACTCCGGTGAAGTAGAAAAATTTTAAAATCCCATCCCACCAGCATCCGCTGCGTAGTCCTGGTACCCAACAGTGGTATCAGAGGACACAAGGTTTTTCTGAGTCAAAAACATTAAAACTCATTAAATTTAATTGAGGGGTGTTAAAACAGTTCATTCAGATTTGACCGCGCGTTGTTTTGATTTCGAATGATCAAGATACAATCATTTGAAAATTTTATCGGATCAACATCGCAAGTTTTCGGTTCATTTGATGTTTATCTCAAATTGAGAATTAACATCAAAAATATTTTTAATTATAAAATTTTATAATAAATATTTTATTATGTTTATAATAAATATTTTATTATAATTTTATAATAATGAAATATATATAAGGAAGAAGACCAAGACCCCAAATGGGGGTCTTCCTCCTTTTAATTAAAAAAAGAGAGAAGAAAAGACCCAAAAATGGGGTTCTTCTCCCTTTGTTAAAAAAAAGAAAAAAAGGGGGGCTTGAAAATTTTTGTCTAAAGGACAAAAAATAATAAAAAAAAGGGAAGGGAGACCCCTTTGGGGTCTCCTCACGTGGCGCATGGGAGGGAGGGGAAAACCCTAGGCTTCCCCCTCCGCTGGTCCAGCTCCACGCCACGCTGCCGCCGGTCGGCCACCCACCTCGCGTCGGCCTCCTCCTCTCCGTCCCGTGCGCGCCGGCCGCCCCGACCCCATGCAGAGCCACCTCTGGCCTGGTACCGACCTCCCCTTCACCGGACCGCCCTCGCACCAGCCTCCACTTCGCCGGACCGTCCACGCGCCGACCTCCCCTTCACCGTACTACCATGCCCGCCGGCCTCCTACCCGAGTGTTGGCCACCCCGGACCCTCCTCGACCTCCTCCTCTGGGCCACGCCGGACCGGCTCCATCCGGCCGCCCTGAACCCTCGTCGGCCTCCTCTTCCGGGCATCGCCAGATCAGCACCCTCCGGCAAAACCGAGCCCTCGCTGGGCTCCTCCTCCGCTCCGGACCGATTTCGTCCAGTCGACCCGAGCTCCTGCCAGACCGGACAAAAACTTCACCGGATCGCTCGAGCAGTGGGCTGCTGGGAGATGCAGCTATCGCGGGAAGCGTTGGACGCCGCGGTCACGCCGCAGTTCCAGGACGACATCTCACGGTGGTACACAGTCCCGCCAGACTCCTCTCTAGTAAGAGGTAGCCCTGCACTGAATTAATTTTAATTAATTTAGTTTTTCATTAAATTAAATTAATTGGAATTAATTTAGGGGTTTAAATTATTTTAATCCGAAAATATTAATTTAATTGAGGTTTAGAATTAAATTTATGGTTTAATTTAATTTTTGGAATTAAAATTAAATTAAACATCTGGAACCAATAAAAAATAAATTATTTGAATTTAATAAAATTCATTTAATTTATTATAACACCCTCGCATAATTTAATTTTATTGCAATTTAATTTTATTGTGCTTTTACCCCAACTAGTCTTGAGATTTTGATCGACCTGTGTATGTATGGATTTTATTTATTTAATTATTTATTCAATGCGTGCGATGATTGTAATATTTAATTAGATAAATGACGGTCTGCGAATCGTCTTTTAATTCAAATATGTATAATGGCTTGCGCTTCCATTGCACTGGTTGTATTTTGTACCCTAGAACCCCTCGCCTGCTTGCGAGTATATTTGTAATTATTCGGTGATGATCCAAGAGGCAGACCCTGCCAAGTTGGGGCAGTAGTCCAGACAGGAGTTGAACACTCTGCACTGGAGCCAGTAGCGACACGAGTCATGTATTGACTCAGGTATGGATGCCCCTAGGTGATGCTTGATCAAGTTATTGATCAATCATTATAGAATTCTCAAGACCAGTCGGAATGCATGATTTACTTTATTCACAGTTTATTATTTTATGCACCTGCATGATTATTGGATGAACACATAGGATAGTAAACAAGATAAAATGCATAAAGTTGTGAGGAATAAATTTTCTATTGTATGTTTAGTTGTGAGCGCGACAACCCAGTTTGAACATAATAAATAGAAAAAAGGATTATATTCGTCAATTAATATTTAAAATCCCTCAAAGATATATTAAGTCCAAAATGACTTCCATTTCTCACATCTAAACAAAACCGGCTGTTTAGGTTCTCATCAGGCTCAGTTGAGAGTGCCTCTTACTACCGGGGAGTTTCCATGTAAGAAATGGGTCAACTTAACTAAATTTAGTAGTGAAGGATTAGACTTAGCTAACTTGATATCACTTTAGAGGCAAGAGGTTGAGGGAATCAAGTTCATATTCCAAAAGCTGGGACTTTACTAAAATTCACAAGAAACTACAATAACAAGTGGTTGGCCAGCATAGCGCCTACCTTGAAACCCTCCAAGTAGTGTCGTAGCCCTAGCTTGTAGACTATGGGGGAGGTTTCGAGGATCCTTTCTACTAGAATGCTCAAGTGATAGATTATTCCAAATCTAATAGTGAGGTCTGTTAAGTTTCATTAAAATAGTGGGAGACATTAAATGATATAATATTTTATTAATCATAAAATGTCAAAAGGTAATCAAGACAAAGTACTAACTACTAAATGTTTATCTGATGTAGATTCAAAATGGAAATCACTAACACCACTAGTACTTTATCAATATGATCGATCTTGGATAAAGAAAATATCCTGACTGGCAATAACTTCTAGGAGTGGTACAAGCGCTTGCGCATAGTACTACGCCAAGAAAGGAAGTTATATGTGCTGGAATCCCCAATTCCTGCTAAGCCTCCTCAGGGAGAAAGCAAGAAGGAAAAAGATAAGTGGAAAAAGAATGTAGACGATGCGATTGATGTACAATGCATCATGTTATCATCCATGTCCAGCCAATTGAAAAAAATGCATGAGGAATAGGACGCCTATAAGATGCTTTCACATCTCCAAGAACTATATGAGGAGAGGGCTTGGAAAGAAGGGTATGAGATCTCAAGTGTGCTTTATAAGTGAAGGCTTGCAGAAGGGCACCAAGATGGTCCTCACGTACTCAAAATGATTGGGTATATTGAGAGGCTTGAAGCTCTTGGGTTCAAAATGAACCAAGAACTAGCAGTGGATCTCATTCTTGCCTCTTTACCGTCAAGCTTCTCGACTTTCATTGTCAATTATAATATGAATGATATGACAAAGTTGCTCCCGAATCTTTTGGATTTAGTTCGCCATGATGATAAGGACATGAAAAACACAAATTCATCTGTCCTTATGGTGAACAAGAAAAACAAGGGAAAGGAAAAGGGGTCTAAGGCCAAGTCAAGGCCAAAGACACCAATGCATCATCCTGGAAAGAAGCCAAAGATTCAGAGGCAAAGTAATGAGCAGGAAGCTATCTACTTTGGATGTGGCAAGAAAGGCCACTGGAAGAAGAATTTCAGAGCTGGGAAGAAGAAGCAAGCTGATGCTTCTGATTCAGGTATTTTTGTCATTGAATTCAATCTATCTTTATCTACAAGTTGGGTATTGGATATGGTATGTGGTTCACACATTTGTATTCATATACAGGAACCTGGTAGGTTTAAGAAGATTGAAAAAGGTCAAGTGGATCTCCAAGCTGTAAATGGTGCAAGTCTGGTGGCCTTGGCATTGGGAGATTATCGCTTGACTTCACCAACTGGTTTGGTTCTTGTTTTAAATAATTGCTATTATGTACCATTTGTTACTAGAAACATTATATTTGTGTCATTTTAGACACTATGGGTTTTTATTTCAAGTTTGGAAATAAAAGTTGTCTCTTTTATAGGGATAACATATGTTATGGTATGACACATCTTAACAATGGTTTATATATACTAGATCTAGAAAACTCAGTAATGGCTATCAATGACAAAAACAACCAACATGACTCAAATAACACCTGCCTATGGCACTTCAGGCTTGGTCACGTAAACGAGAAGCGATTACAAAGATTACATCAAGAAGGGTATCTAGACTCGATACAGTTAGAACCCTTAGATGTATGTCAAGCTTGTTTACAAGGAAAGATGACCAAAGAACCTTTCTCTGTAAAGGGAGAAAGAGCCAATGCAGTACTGGAATTAATACATACCGATGTATGTGGTCCATTTCCAGTACAGGAAAGGGGTGGTTTTCTATACTTCATCACTTTTACTGATGATTATACTAGGTATGGATATATCTACTTAATGCGGTATAAGTCATATTCCTTTCGTTTCTTTAAGGAATACCAAAATGAAGTAGAAAACCAACTTTGTAAAAAGATAAAAGCACTTCGCTCAGACCGAGGTGGAGAATATCTTAACCAAGCTTTCATTGATCACTTGAAGGTGTGTTCCCAATTCACTCCTCCTTATACACCACAATGAAATGGTGTTAGTGAAAGGAGGAATAGGACCTTGCTTGACATGGTCTGATCAATGATGAGTCATACAAATCTTCCATTATCCTTTTGGGGATACACCTTACAAATAGCAGCATATACCATTAACCGAGTACCAAATAAAGCTACAGATGGGATTCCATATCAGTTATGGTATCAAAAGAAACCCAATTTGACAAACATGTGTGTGTGGGAGTGCGAGGCATTTGTCTAGACTTTACCAAGTGACAAATTAGCATCCAGAAGCACTAAGTTCATCTTTATAGGTTATCCTAAGGAAACTAGAGGATACTACCTATATAACCCTTTAGATAGAAAAGTCATTGTGGAAGGATATGCCACATTTCTAGAAAGGGATCATATTTCTACTGGAAATAGTGGGATCAAGATTGACTTCGATGAAGTTAATGCTCCAGATGCACAAGAGTTGGTAGAGGAACAATCTCCACAAGAGCAAGTGGAAGAAGAAATTGTTCCTGAGACACAGATACTGCGTAGGTCTACGCGAGATGTTATAGAACCAGATCATTATGGTTTTCTTGTCACCGAGTCAGGTGAAACAATAATCCTTTAGGATGATGAACCTCTAACCTACAAGGAAGCAGTAGAAGGCAAAGAAGTTACTACATGGAAAGAAGCCATGAATTCTGAGATGGAGTCCATGTACCAAAATCAAGTTTGGATTTTGGTAGACCCTCCAGCTAATGTAAAAACCATTGGTTGAAAATGGGTATTCAACAAAAATCTGGACATGGATGGTAAGGTTAATACCTTTAAATCAAGACTAGTTACAAAGGGTTTAAGACAATGTCAAGGAATTGACTATGATGAAACCTTCTCACCAGTGGCAATGCTTAAATCCATCAGAATATTTCTTGCAATAGCAGCCTTTCATGATTATGAAATTTTGCAAATGGATGTCAAAACTTCTTTTCTAAATGGGAAGTTGGTTGAAGATGTCTATATGACTCAACCCGAAGGGTTTGTTAAGTCAAATAATGCCAATAAAGTATTCAAGTTGCAGAGATCCATTTATGGATTGAAGCAGGCATCAAGATCATGGAATTTATGCTTTGATGAGGACATAATAGATTTTGGTTTTGTCAAAAATGAAAGCGAGCCTTCTATCTATAAAAAGGCTGAAGGGAATCCTATCGTTTTCTTGGTTTTATATGTTGATGACATATTAATCATGGGAAACTAGGTGCAAGTCTTACAGTCAGTTAGAACTTGGTTAAATGAATGCTTCTCCATGAAAGACTTAGGTGAAGCAGCCTACATCCTAGGGATCAAGATCTATCGAGATAGATCTCAAAGTATGCTTGGCCTAAGTCAAAGTACATATATTGACAAGGTACTTAAAAGGTATAATATGGAATAATCTAAGAGAGGATTGTTACCTATGTCACATGGTGTGAATCTCTCTAAGAAAATGTGTCCACAAACACAAGAGGAGATTGAAAGAATGAGTAGAGTCCCTTATGCTTTGGTAGTGGGTTCTATCATGTATTCCATGCTATGTACTAGGTTTGATGTTGCCTTTGATTTAAGCATGGTGGGTAGATATCAAGCCAATCCAGGAGAGCTGCACTGGACAACTGTTAAAACTATCCTTAAGTACTTGAGGCATACTAAGGATATGTTCCTGGTGTATGGAGGAGATGATGAACTAGTTGTGAGGGGATACACTGATGCTAGTTTCCAGACATATCATGATGATATGAAATCGCAGTCAAGCTATATCGTTTTCCTGAATGGTGGTGCAGTGAGCTGGAGAAGCTCAAAGAAAGATGTGGTTGCTGATTCTATAGTAGAGTCTGAATATATTGCAGCTTCTGATGTAGCAAAGGAAGAAGTTTGGATACGTAGATTTATCTCAGACATTGGTGTGGTACCTAGCAGTGCAGACCCTGTTCCAGTATATTGTGATAATACTACTACAGTGGTGCTTTCCAATGAGCCCAGGTCTCACCAGAGGACAAAGCATATTATTCGGAAGTTTCATCTCTTGAGGGATTTTACTCAAAGAGGTGAAGTGACAGTTAGCAGAGTATCCATAGAGGACAACGTGGTAGACCCCCTGACTAAAGCCATTTCTCAGTAGAAGCATGATTCACATGTGAGAGCTAGCGGATTGTAACCTGTTAGCAGTTGGTTCTAGTGCAAGTGGGAGTGTTGGAAGTGGGTGCCCTAGACCCAACTTGATTTTTACTTTGATTACTGTTACATGTATTAAGTTTGTTGTTATACATGTGTTTATCTTTCCATGATAGTGTAGACACTTCTGCATCCACTTTATTAATGTAAGTGTCCATAGATTACCTGTCGTATCAAATGGTTATAGCAGCTCCCAGGATATAATGAGAACCCTGAGATGCCATGACAATAATCTTAAAGTAACGTACTATGGTCCAGTTACATCATTCTGAAAGGACACAAATGATGTGTGACCATCTGGTACTGGGGGATCATAAGAATTAAGACTTCATCTCATGAATTTTGTACTTGATGATCTCTAGCTATTGAGATCATGAGGACAGACCCACTTAATAGGAACACCACATGTTTCTGGTGTCATTGGTCATTCCTATATACGGACATGTGTAATGGTCTCCTGACTTGAGATCATTATCAATGATTGTCATTTAATTACATACATTTGATATAAGGTTAAAACCATTGGGACAAGTTGTGGTGAGGTAGTTTATATCGGGTATGTTATTAATGGAATGGCATTGATTGAATGATCGAGAAAGGATTTGTCACTTCCAAGTTTAGGAAGAGATATCTCGGGCCTGGTTGATTAGGATGGTTGCACCTTCATTAAATCCATGTCCATGGTAGTGGAAGGTAAGACCATCCGGACAAATCAACAAACAAAATAAAGAAAATAAAGAATGATGACACTAAGTATGCATTCTACTTTGTTGAGATATCGATGACGAAGAGATTAGATTACAGAGACCGTGTTCGTAGGAAGGAAGTCGTTGCTTTGACTTTGCCTTATCTCTATGGGGCCCTCGATGGGTTTCTAGACCCCGCACTAGGTCAGTGATATTATTCACTGCTATTGAGATAAGGTCCTAGAGGGTCACACACAACAACGCTTTGAGAATCTGCCCTATTCTGGTGAATAGGATTATAGGACTTGGTGGGCCCCACCACAAGGTCCGGGTATTATCCAAGTCCTATGGATAACCAAGTAATAAATAAATTCTTTTATTATTCAAGTTTGGAATAATTAGTTGAATTTATTTATAACATGTATTTACGAGTGATTAAGTAAATACATAGATAAATATTAATAGGACATATATTTATATCTTGGGTTCGTTTAATATTATCAGGAGGTGCGAGTCGAGTTAGACTCATGTTTATCACGTAATATATATTTATATATATTGAAGTTCAGTGATAAATAATAAATATTATTTATGTCATAATTTTATTTGTCATAAATAAGTATTTATAATATATATATAGTGAATGTTTAATACACGGGGGCCAGGAACCATTACCGCATATTTTAGATATTACCTATATATATTAAGAGAGAGACTCTCCCCTGGGGACTATTCATCTGTTGGAATTGAGAGCCTCTCTCTCCTCCTGAGTTCTAGAGAGAGACTCTCTCAAACTAGCAGGTTCTTCAAGTTCCACCTTCACAGATCAAAGATGCTAGTTTTGTGGTGATCATCGCTGCATCGAAGTGTGCGTCGAAGATCCGCACTAGCACCCGGATCTTGACGAACGGCACACGAGCAGATTTGCGAGGCATGTGTGGATGATCTAGAGGGATTCGACGTCGGAGTCTTTGAGCAACGATCGCCGACATCCTGCACGTCAATTCTGAACAAGGTAAATGTTCAAGTTTAATTATTGTGATCTTTAAGAACCTTGTGAGATCCTCAGTCCAAGCCGGGACAAGATCACCAGAGTTGACAGGGTTATGTCACTCCGGTGAAGAAGAAAAATTTTAAAATCCCAGCCCACTGGCTTCCGCTGCGTAGTCCTGGTACCCAACAACTACAATAAAAGTTCCTGATAATAGTATTTCCAACTCATCTTTGGATCAGTCATGCATTAATGATTGAATTGAGAATCAAACTAGTAACCACCTAGATCATGTTTATCAAATCCATAGACAATAGACTTTTATGGTTGTGAATATAAGTCAAAATGGTATGAATATTATTAGTTATTAAGAGATTTAGTCTTCCAAAGTACATGGAATGGAAAATATTGATGTGAATAGGAATCAAGTAGGTCCAAAACCCAGGTAATAAGCCAAGATGGTTTTGAGAAATGACCATGGGACTTTATTTCTATAATCTAATTTTTATTTGGGTAGGAATGAAGGGGAATGGGTTAATATAGAAGATGATAGTAAATTCCCCACCCTTCCTTTATAGATTTCCTTGATCAAGGATTTGAAATGGAGGATAAAGAAGAAATAATTGAAGATGGTTAAACTAATTGTGAGTTGGAAACACAAGTAGCTATTGACTATCAGTGATTGAATGAGAATAAGTTGTTTACTTCAAGTGGACAAAAAGGGAAGATGAAAATGGTTTTTTTACTTCACTTAATAGAAAAACGTAATGGAGGGGATCTCATATATTTGGGGAAGATCAAACTTTTGGGTCTACTATTTTCATTCAGGATAAAGAGAATATAGAGATAACCTGTACTCCCTCTATCTCTCTAGTGAAGCGCAACAATGGGAATTCTAAGGTATAAGACATGGCCTTTACTCCTATCAAGGCTATTAGTGTTGATATAAGGAATAACCTAAGATACAGTACTGAGGGTGTTGTTATTACTACATATCAGTAGACTATGGGGGAACCCTTAGCTAAGCTTGTTGTAAGTGGACAATAGATAGTGGTCAAGGAGGATGGCTGTCCTGATAGTAAGAGGGATTATTCTTTAGAAAAATTGATTGCTAACAATTTTCAATAGGTCCATATTTCTAGTAACTTGACATTAGAATTAGATAAATTTGAGGGTTCCAAATTAGGAACACCAGAATCAGTATCTAAAAAAAATCTATTGAGGTTGGGAAGTTCTTGGAATATGATATTGATCGTTTTAAAGGTAGAAAAAGGATTATCAGCAAGCCCTATATGGATTCTTTATAGGATACTGCTAATGTGGTTAATTATAAAGATGACAATAGAGTAATGAGACACGTTTCTTCATCCACAGTGGTTGTGTACAAGGGGAATATTTCTAGTACTATTGATAGTGGCTTGGATTTTAATGCTTCTAAATTGGACACTTTTAATTTAAGGATGATAGGCTATTCTTGTTCAAAATTAGTAAATACAACAACTTTGGGCAGTAGGGTGGTTACCTATAACTCTTTTTTAATTATTGATTGTGAATCTGATGATTCATATGAAGAACATAGAAAGACCCATTACTCACATGATCCAAAATCTAATTCATCCCCCACAAATCAACAAGGCGAGGATTATATGCATGAAGTTATTTTCCTCATGGAGTTGGAATCTAAATTAAATGAAAATTCTTAAAAAGAGGCCTAATATAGGAGATGTAGAAGAAATCCATGTGGATGAGGTGGCTAGGGTGCTCATCATAATATAGGCACTAGATAAATGTTTGATTTATTGACCTTGTTTGGAATGGATTAAGATACATTGAGCCTGTTATCATATTTAGCTTTGTATGATGAGGTTTTAGGTGTTTCATGCTTGTTTTCAAGTATCAGTATCGTTTTCTTTTTTTCTTGTTTGGTTCTTTTGTTTTGGTGTATTTTCACTATGTTCCAAACTCCCAACTCCCTTGTATCTTTTCTTATTTTAATAAAGGGATCATGGGTTTCACACCCATAGTTCAACCTATTTCCAAAAAATATTAATTATATTATATTTAATATTGTTTAATACATTATTAATTATTATCAATTATATTAATAATTAATTACACTATTATAGTGATTAATTATGTTATTATTATTAAATATTTTTAGTTACATTATTAATAATATTAGTTATATTATTAAATATTTAAATATTTATTATAATAATTAATAATAAAATTAATACTCATATTATTTATATATTTAATAATATTTGATAATGGAATACTTAATAATAATTATGTACATAAAATTTTTAAAGTGTAAATGTTATGTTTTTAAACAATAATGTTTATGTCACGCAAATTATTTTTTGTTTATTATATTTAAAAAACTATTTCTATTTTCAACTATTTTTTATATGTTTATTCTATACTTTAAGTTTTGTTTAGATTATACTTAGAGTTTATATTTTATAAGCTTAAAAGTTACCTACTTGAAACATAATATGTTTTGTTATGTTTCAAGTAGGTGGCTTTGAAATCTTATAAAATATAAAATGTAAATGAAATATAAATGAAATTTCAAAACATATACAAAAAAATATAAAAAATAATAAAAAATAAAAAATAATTTCATAAAAATAGTAAACAAAGAATAATATAGATGAAAAAAATTATTATTTAAAAACATAAAATTTACACATTAAGGAATTTTTTGGTATGAAGGAACTGGAGGTTGGGTATGGGAAACAGAAATGAAAAGTAGTGTTTTGGATGTTTGGTATGATGGAAATGGAGCTACCTATTGCATTAAATGATGGAATCTTGAATACTTCCAAATTGAGTGGAACCACTGTTTTTATTATCCTCATACAATTATGTCCCTTGTCTGACCATCTTCATGCCTTAGATCATGCTGCAGTTCTACCCCCATCTCATTCTCCGGCCACCATCGTTGTCCCTCTCTCCCACCCTACAACTCTAGAAACCACCAATACCCATACCAGACCTCCCTTTATTCCTCACCACCCTAACAACCATCATTGTTGTTGTTCCTTGTGGCACCCAACACCATACTGGCCTTCTTCCTCACAACTACAACACCTAACCACCCTTGCCTCACTCTACTCATACCGTATCTCCCTTATAATGATGTGATGATGGGTGGTGGAGACGAAGCTTCAACCAAGGTTGAGTAGAGGGATGATGCAATGATGATAGTGGTAGTGATAATAAAGGGTTTTTACCATTGTAGGGGTGCATGGAGGAGTGCCTGGTGAGGGGATTGCAGTGAGATACAGGGAGAGGATTAGAAGTTAGAAGACAAGGTTATTTTTATACTTCTAAATTTTCAAATGAAATTACATTAAAAGAATTACTTGCACGAAAAACATGGTATATGACATCTATTTTCCATTCCATTCCCACATCTATTTCCCATTCAATTTCCATAAAAAATGTTTCAGGTGTACCAAACATGACCTAAAAGAAGTAGGTGAATTTATAATATTCTAAAATATAAAATATAAATCTATTATAAATGAAATTTGAGACGTATAAAATAAATAAAAATAAAAATAATTTCACAAAAATATTAAATAAAAAATATTAAGTATTTATAAAAATATATTGATTAATGGTAATTATATGAATAAAGTCATAATTAATAATCAAGTCATAATCAATAATATACATTAATAAATCCATAATTAATAAAAGTATATTAATAATTATTAATAATATATTATATTAATAAATTCTTAATTAAATAATATTATGCAAATAATGTCATAATTAATAATAATATATTAAAATAATAATTAAGAATTTTAATAAATTCATAATAATTAATATATTATTTTTATGAAGTCATATTAATTAATATATTATATTAATAAAGGATTGATTATGACTTAGTAAGGTTATAATTAATATATGAATTAAAAATGTCATAATTAAGACATATTCTAAACACATAAACATATAAAAAATAGTTGAAAAATGAAGTATTATTAAAATAAAAAATACTCTTAATTATTAAATATAATATTAAGTCAAAAATAATTTTCAAACACAATTATTATTTAATAATAATAATATTTATTAACAATGATTATTAATTAATGATTATTAATTACATTGTTATCAAGTATTTTTTGAAATAGTTTGGGGTCGGGCCCCTTTATTATGGAAGAAACCTCTTTTTAAATAGGTTGAGAGAGAACCCATAACATGACTTGAATGTATAGTGGATTGAAATATATTATAAAGGATTTATCACATCACTACATTATGTCTTACAACACCCTGATCTTGTGTGCAAAAGCAATGCCACAATTCCCTAGACTTCACATTAGTAATGTCTTCCTACGTCATGGTCGACCTGCCTGCGTTGTGCTGCCCATATTTCATGCTGCACCCCTCAAGAACCATGAGGTAGTGTCCCTCATGGTATCACTATTCTCAGTACCATGTTGTGGTTCCCTCCTCATCTCCAGTCATCATCCTTTCCCTACATCATGGTCTTTTTTCCTACATCGTGGTTGTCACCCTACATCGTGGCTTCTACCCTTGCATCATGGTGTCATAAAAAAATTCCCCCAAATTTGGTGTTATCTGGTTCTGAACTCATGTTGATGCAGTATTAAAAAGGATCCTTTACCGATTTTACACGACTCCCACTGAATCAAGTATTATTAAATACATTAATAATTAGGTTATTAATTACATTAATGAGTATTATTATTTAATTTTAATTAAAAAAATAAATTATTCGATATATGAATAATATGTTGGGTGGAAACTCGATCCTATACCGGTTTCCATAAGGAATGGTGGCCCACATATAATATTGTATGGGATAGTCCTATAACTAATTTGTTTTATGATGGAAACCTATAAAGGCTTATGTGTTGGACCAGAAAAGGACATGATGAAGGAAAATGATCTTGATAAGTTGTAGCAGATCCATGGTGTAGCCCAAGTGTGATGTGGGTTGAATATCCCCAAACTGGTTTGATAATAATAACATTGGATTGATTGAATTATGTAGATCCATAATGCCTTGTCTCAAAAGTCTTTCTGATAATAGTGTTCAGGTAGTGAGTCCTAGTGATGAGAAAATGGTAGTGTAAGATGTTTGGATATGATAGATTATCCTTGAAGGGAAATGACCAAATATGTGGAATTTGGTTTAAGGGAAGGATTGTAGGGTGAAAATTTAACCCCACATCAGTTTTCATAAGGAATGGAAGTTGACATATAAGATTGGATTGGTTACTAATCCTATCCCCAATTGATTTTAGGATGGAACCCCAGAATGCCTTATGTGTACATCCTTAAAGATCTAGGCTGGAGGAGAATGACCTAGAAGATTCTAGAGCTCGAGGCACTACTATATAAATGATTTTTATCAGCACTATAATTTTCATATATTAGTAAAAAAACAAGTGCTAATTCTATAATCACTCTTAAAGGTCAATTGAGTTCATCAATGCTAAAAAACACTAATAAAATCCACCTTTACTAGTGAAAAATAACATGTTGATAAAGGGGGGATTTAATCAACACGTTTTTTAGTTCTGATAAAGATTTTTTTTAGTGTTGATAAAAATAAAAATATTTTTTAAAACCATCCCCCAGTCATCGCTCCTTTTATCAGTGCTATTTTTTGGCATTTATAAAACTAAAAAAAATTAAAATTCTTAAAGCTGACCATGGGAATATACCTATAATAAACCACACTACCATTAGTTCAAATGGTGTTCCCAATCCCCATAGTCAAGAAAATAGTGCCTGGGAATTATAAGAACACACATGGGAACAATTTCACCCAAGAATTAGTGTAAAAGAGACAACAAAAATCAAATAGAAATATGGAATGGATTATCCATATATCAAACAAACATGATAAATAGAATAGAAAAAATAAATAAAATATTAAATAAAAGTAAATAAATAATCCCTCCACTAAACCCTATACTCCTTCTCCTGCAATGCAAAAACACATAAAAATCCACCTGCAAATGATTTTTCTTTGGCCACCAACATATATCACTTACCTTAGTATGTAGAAAGAAGAAAAAGACTAATTTCACAAATTAAATCATTTAATGGTTCACACACAAGGAATTATAAGAAAATAAAAGTAGATTCTAAATAACTGGATAAAATTAACCATAATACTTTTGCAATAAAATAAATAAATCACCTCAATTTTCCAGATAGGTCAATACTCAACGATTGTTTTGAAGCAGAACCAATAACCTGTAGATGAGATAATATAGGTGTGAGCATAAACTTTCCCAGTAGGACACCAACCACCAAAACTATATAAAAACATTATTAGAATATTTTATAAAATTTTATTTTGAAAAAAATATATAAAATATTTTTTCACAAGATTTATATTGAAAATATAATCAATATGTCACATACATATTTTTAAATAAACATCCTTTTTACAAAATAAAAAAAAGAATGGTTAAAAAATTTAAATCAAACCTTCTAAACTATGGAATGGGGAAATTTAAACCATAAAAAACAAACCAAACCACCTTTTACCCCTATTTCCAAGTATCCCATGAAAAACCCTTTTTTCATAAACAGTTTCAAGGAAAACCATTTCATAAAAATAATTTTTAAGAAAGTCAATCTATTTTCATTTTCAAACCGCACTTTCAAAACATATTAAAAAAACTCATTTGAAATTAAACCATCATACACACAAGGTGATACATAAAACTCACATAGGAACCAAGAAATAAGGAAATATAATCCAAATAGAATAATGAAAAAGTAGTGTTCATGGGAAAATAATATAAGGGAATAAAATCTAATAACAAAAAATACTCTAAAGGTCCTCAAAAGGACCTAGAATTATAAAAATTTCCCCTAGGATCCAGTAATAAATGACCTGAACTAGAGACAAACAACCTAGTTTGACACCAATGAACATTTCCACTCCCACGATGGTGCCACTGAACTATCTATAAATAAACCTACTGGGAAAGATACCACAGCCACAGAACACAAAAGGTCCCACTACCCCTATTGGTCTAGCTGTCTCGATGTATCTGGTAAAATACCCCTATTGAGTAAAACACACTCAAATATAGGGTTTTCACTTATACAGGTCAACTATTATCTTTCCAGGACTCCCATAACAATTCAAATAGATGTGATCACAATAAATCAATAATCTCATGCATCAAATATAAGCCATTTGAATACAACCCATGCCTCACCTTTTACACCCTCACATGTAGAAGAACCAAACATAAATCCATGCATGAATATCTCAAAATTCATTTCAACATAAATCATCCCCCATGGAGTCACATACCAATATAGTATCAGTAAACACATGAGGCTCAATGAGGGACTCATACATTTATAAAACCATTTTACATAAGGTGGAAAAAGGGATTTCAAAAAATGTCTTGGGCAGCCAATACCTTTTCATAACATTTGAAAACCACAATTTAAAAATCCTTTGAAAAAAACCACACTTTGAAATAGAAATTGGAAATAAAAATCTTTCAACTAAAATTTCTTTCTAAAACAATACACTTTTTTTTGAATAAAGTACCTATTTCAAGGCAAACCAAATGGTTCCAATCACCCATTTCAAAATACATGAAATTCATTTTTAATAGATATTTTAAAATAACATGTGACCCATCATCTCTAAAAAAATTCAAAAGAGAGACAAATCCCCACTTTTAGAAGACAATACTTTAAAATAAACACGCTCATTAAAAAAATAAAACCAACATCAAACATATTATTTAAGCATTTAAAACCAATTTTTAAAGCAAAGTGGGAATTTAAAACAACACTTGGAATGTGAATTAATTCCATGAAATGAATTTAAATTACTTATAAACTCATTAAATCCAATTTTAGCATTCTGGTTACATGTAATATCCTAAGAAAACTTTTAGAACACCCAAAGAATTTTAAAATACCCACTTCGGAAATTTTATAAGCACTTTTCATGCATCCTTTGCCCATTTTGAT
This sequence comes from Viscum album, assembly GCA_963277665.1. NCBI lineage: Eukaryota > Viridiplantae > Streptophyta > Magnoliopsida > Santalales > Viscaceae > Viscum > Viscum album. The sequence continues at coordinate 1,632,572,729 of OY728155.1, read as the reverse complement.
TGAAAAAGCCATTAAAATTCAGAAACAAGAAAACTAAATGCATAAAATATAATTTAAGATTCATAAAAAAGGAATTTAAAACCCAAAATAAATTTATAAATTGAAATACATGGGATATCTATAGAACACCTACCTCAAAATATTAGGAGGTTGTCTGAAATGTGCCACCTCTGATGGAAGACACCCAATAAATAATAAATAGACCCATATAAACCCTAAAAATGAGAACTAAAGTTAAAATTAGGCCACCCAAAACATCTAGTGTTTGGAAAATCCAAGATGCTGTAATGGGGAGAAGAAAAATGAGGGAAATTAGGTTAATGAAGGGGAAGAAACCCTTAACTAGGGATATATCACCCAAAATTTAAAGGAATGGTGGCCGAATAAAGTTGAGAGGAAGAGAAAAGTCACGCATGAGGCACTACCTAGGATGGATGGCCATGTATTGATAGAGGGAGTGGGATGAGAATGATTCTATGTGTGAGGTCCCTCCTAGACATGGGTATTGAGTGATGTGATGGATAGAGAAGGAGGGGGCACTTGCATGAGAGTGGTTCTCCTAGGGGGATCACAAGTCTCGACCATGGAGAGGGGGGAGAGGGTGACGTGATAGGGTTTTTATTTGTTTTTAATTTAAGGGATTTTTTAAAAAAAAAATATTTTTTGGCCCTTGGGAAAATTACATGGTTTAGGTACATTGTTTTAGAAACCGTACACTATCAGTGCCAATCTTATTAGACAACCCAATCATATCCTACACAATTTCCCCTAAGGCACCACATGGTTTAACTAACCATGTGGTAACTATGACAAATGAAAATTTCCCATTAATAGACCCCCATGCATGGTTTATTACCTATTACTCCTAACTATGCCCAAACCATGTGCAAAACAAAAAATGCTTAAAATTTAAAAATCTTAATCCCGCAACTTCCAAAAATAAATTAGCCTAAAATTAATTTCAAATAGTATAAAGAAGAAATATTTATAAAAGATAGGTGTCACAATCCTCCCTACCATTCCACTTTGTACCCCTATAATGTACCTATCTAAGGTAAAGGTAACATACAAAGAGAAAGACCATTCAATCCTTCATAAGAAGTGTAAACAATCGGAGGCCAATCATGAGATCATAAGATTACAATGAAACAAAACATGATCCATCCTTTAAAAATCCACTAAAAATCCTCGAATGACGATAACAACCTTAAGTTGGAATAAAACACGAGTATCCAATTGGATATTTTAAACAAAGGGAGACCAAAGATAGGTCTTCCCACCATTTATAATTAATTTAAATGGTGAAGTATCTAATGAACGCCCCTATAATGGGTATCACTAAGATAACCATAATTACTTAAAACCATAAGAGATACCATAGGATTACACTAGCCTATACATCCATAATGATATCATCTATAAAAATAATTATGGTCTATGAAACACCCAAAAGAACCTAAAATAAAAGAATCATCCAAGAACCTAGGATTAGTCCTCCAAAATGAACCACCACCAATACACCTAGAGCAATCAAAGGTTATAAGACCAGGTTAACAAGATCAATGCATCTCAAAGCATTCAAAGTATGAAATTATTAAACACATTCCTCAATCAAGGAAATTAAATGAGACCTAACATTGGATCAAAAACCTAGAGAAAATGTAGAAAACTAGGACCTCACACCTAGGTTACACTCTCACAGTGAATCCAACCAAAACTGATGTGACACTAGCCAGTGCATAACCTCAACTAGTTCCACACCAATTCTATCCACACAAATCTCTCACACATGATAATAACACATCCATGAAACAATATGAAACTTGTGCAAGGCCCTCTCTACAAGTATAGTATCACTAAAAGATGTCACACTGGGCACAAAGATTCTAACACGTGACCTCATCCCTGTAGGATGAAGGACCTTAACACTGATACATCTTGTTTTCTCCAACATTTTATAATATATTTATTTAATTATATGTATATATATATTTGTATATTTATTCATATAATTATATATAATTATATAATTGTTTAAAATACATTTATAAAATATGTTTATATATTTAAACATTTATTTATATATTTAAGTATATATTTACATATTTATGTAGAATTGTATATTTACCTATAAATTTGTTAAACTGTATTTATAAAGTGCATATTTATTTTAAATAAATTTATGTGTGTGTTTATATATATTTGTATATGTGTGTGTGTGACTCTCTATATATATATATATTTGTGTGTGTGTTTCTATATATATATATATATATATATATATATATATATTTATAGGTGTTTATAGGTCTATATGTATTAATGTATACATATTGTAATATATACAATTTTTATAATGTATAAGGATACATACATGTATACAGACACACAAAAATCACACAATTACCACTATCCTATATATTGATATATATATATATATTTGTATATATATTTTTAAATACATTCTTATTTTAATATATATTAATGTTTATTTACATATATTATTAGAATATAAACATAAATAGATATTTGTTTATTAATACACACAAACATATATTTATATATAAAAATTATATATACATTTGTTTAGGTAAATATATATTCAAAAAAATTTATAAGGTAAATAAAATGACTAGATTTTTTTTAAATAAAATGGATAATAATTTTTTTAATATGGTTTATATATTTAAGAATATATTTTACATGTAAATATGCTTAAAATTTTATTTATACACTTAATTTTTTATATGTAAATATCTCCAAATATGTATATATATATGTGTGTGTATATATTCAATTATAAATAACATTATATTATGAAAAGATATAAAATTTTAACACCATAATATCTATATAAAATTAATCCCTATGAATAGATTCAGTCTCCATTGAAAATAAACTAGAAGACCCTCTTAAGAGAAGCTAAAATTCCATCGAATATTCAATAATTAAGGTATCCAAATTAAAATATCAATTTTGGATACCTTTAGGGCCTTATTTAACCAATAAAAAACAAAAATTTGGGTTATAATTGGTTAATAAAATGTAGATATCTTTGCATGTTATGATTTTATATCTCGTTGATTATAAACGGACATTTAGATCAAAAGTTACATTCATTTGAAGTTCAAGTCAAAATTTCAACTTATCATAAGATATTAATTGATTTATAAATTTTTTAAACCACCAAATTGATATGAAATGTAAATTAATCAATTATAATGATATAATTATTAATTAATATTATTTTTTAATTATTTTACAAACCATATTTCATTAAATCTATTATATAATAAGTTTAAATGCATATTTAGTATTATATAAATCATATTTAAGAAAATATAATATGTATACATATTTATAAATGAAAATATAATTTTATATTAAAATATAATTTTTATAATATATAAAGATTTTTTATGAATGAAACTTTTTTTTGATCCTAAAAACAAGTGATTTAGCTTTAGTAAAGGGTGTACCTTTATCAGTGCTAAAAAAGCGTTGACAAAGGCACCCTTTTATAATCACTTTTATTAGAGCTAATAAAGGTCACATTAATCAAGATTTTGAAAGGTAAGATTCATTTTAAGTTGGATCTTTTGGTGTCTAGGGATTCAATTAAGGCCAAGTTTTAAAGAAACTAGCAAACTTATAAGGACTTGACCAATTGGGTGAATCTGAGCCTAGGAAAAAAGGACCCTCTGAAAAAGTGTGATTTTTTGGGTCCTATAGAGAATGTGAAACATATTAAATATTCAAATTTAGTCACTAATACCTCCATACAGATGATTATATAGAAGTACACGTCAATGTCATGATCACTATCTTTGTCTTCTACAACCCCTAGCCTTATTGAAGATAACAGATCTTTTGTTGGAGTTTGGTACAATCCCAATATTATTTCTCATAAAATCATGAGGAAATGTGACACTAAATTTATTAATTAAAGTAATATTATTTTTATAGAGAGTTTGTATGAATTTAATCATTACATTATTATATACTTGTCTCTCTAAAAAAGAGAGAACAAGTTGAGCCTTTCCAATCTTAGGAAATGACTTGTTTATTTCTAGGGCTTTGATGATTAGATAATTACTTTTATTGGTAGGGGTTTCTTCCATAAAAGTTTCCCATGTGGAAATTTAAAGTATAAATCATGGTTATATGGCTTTATGAAATTGAAACCTGGGAATATCAGGACTCAATATTGGGATTCTCTTTTCAATCCCTTGAATATGAGGATTTCTATCACTCAGATTTGGATTATAATTTGAGCATTGAGTTGGTTTTTTCATTTGGAACCATAAAATATTTTGGGAAGTATCATTGATAGTTGGGGTTCCTATTAAAATGGTTAAAGAAATGGATAAGGAAAGGTGTGGTCATTTTTCTCATGCATTAGTAGAGGTAGACCTTTGTTCTCCCCTCATTAGAACTTTTATTTTAAACAAAACCAATCATAGGTTTGATTTGAATGTCAATTATTAAAAGTGTCAAAATTTATGTATATGGTGTAACAATATTGGTCACTTCTATAATAAATTTAATAAAATGTTGGTTTTTAAATCTTATAAGATGAGGAGTCATTCTACTGAAAAAATGTAGGATAAGGAATGACCAAGATGTTTTTGTGGTTGGTATGACACATGATAATCTGATAGAACTGGGGTCATAGGACCATATAGAAGATTCACATAGAACTAGTGAATCCAAAGGAGTAAATAAAAGTTTTTATTTTATTATAAAAAATCATAAAGTATGTGACTTGGAAGATAAAAAACTAAATGGATCTTAAAAGTAAATAGGACAACATGAGTTTGGACCAAATGTTAATGTGAACACTAATTATGGGATTCAATTTATAAGCTTATTTATAAATGGGGATGGTGATTGTTATGTCTCTAATGAGATGTGATATTTAGATAGTGAACGTGAATTGGGTTCATTAGAGATTTAAGAAGATAAATACATGAATTTTTATCCTATTAAGGACAAGTATGCTATAAAAGAAACCCTCATATATAGTTGAATAAATCCAATAATCAAAAGGCATCATGAAAACCAAGTGAACTATAAACTACAAGTTACAGATCCATACAGGATAGACCATAAGATGTTAATGGAGAAGTTTTTGATGTTGTTAAGGGAATCCTTAATATGAATCAAACATTATTGATGACTGGGGAATAGAAGGGTAATACCTTGATAGGATCTGGTGCTTCTTAAGAAAGTCTTAAGGCTACAACCAATACTGAACATAATATTTTAGATCAAGATTGTGAAAAAAGGACACTGATTAATACCCCTGTTGTTAATGATGCCATGTATTTTGAACCAAATATTTATAGATTATCCTTTTCTAGTTCAAAGGAATCTGATCCAATTTTAGAGAAGTAGGGAACTAACATGGGTAGCTTCTAGGGTACTGATCTTATCCCCTCTCATTCTCATTTGAAGTACTATCTGGAAAAATCTAATTCCACTAAGATTATTTTTAGTCATAATATATTATTTAAGGAAGATTCATATGTAAAACCCTAGTATTTTTATAAAATATTTCTCTTTAAATTGTTTTATTTTTTTGATAGATTATGTTACACGCAACAATGAGTTTAGATAAACTGTGTAATAATATTAAAATATTATCTGTATGTTATCTCCTAGAAATTATATTTTCATGTATGAATAATAATAACTAAATTATGAAAAATATATTTTCTACACATTTATAAAATGATTTCATTATTTATCAAATGATTCAAATTAATAAGGAAAAAATTATTTCAAAATAGAAGTGATATTTTTTTTGAAAAATTATTTTTCAGAATGAAATTTATTTTTATATTAATAAATTAAATTAATCACTTTTGGTGAATGATTTTAAAAATTGTTACATTCAATTTATTAATTTTTAAAAAATTCAACAAATATTTTTCTAGGCATATGATATGAATAAATATAGTTTTACACTTAAAAATATTATTTTTCTAAAAATAAGTTTTAATCGCATTTTAAACACTTACTTTAAAATTATTTTCTTCTATTTATATGTATTGAATTAGATAAAATTAATTATATATTTGAAATCATGAGTTTTAAATTTGGTAAATTGTACCCTTTAATTTTTGGTCAATATAAATAGTTTCAGTTTCAAAAATTATCACCTCGATAAAGGGTAAATTAGGTAAATCTAGGTTAAAAAATAATTTATAAGTCTATAAGTTTTCATCCAAATTCTTATCATATAAATTTAATTAATCCATTATCACCTTATAACCTAATTTTATTTGTTTAATGAAGACTTTTCAATGAAAATAACTTATATATTATTTAACTCAATGAAAGTTACAAAGTGTCACTCTCTTCATTTTATATATCTTTTATGTATTCACATAGATATGAAAATAGTTATGAATGAATATTGATAACCATTTTGATATTAATGAAATTATTTTCATGATTATTTTTTTAGTAATTATATAATAACCTTAAATTCTTATGAAACACCAATACACTGTTTCTCTAATGAATAAAAAATATAATAAATGATTTTAAAAGTAATAAAAGTAATAAATTTTGAGTGATTTAATGTGTGACACGAATTTCATTGATTAATATTACAAATTACTGTTATTTTGAATTATTATATTCAAATTAAAACTTTTTTTCTATGTATTTGAAGTCAATGAAATGAATAGTGATAAAAATAACATTAATGTTATTTTATGAAAATAATAGTTTATTAAATTATTTAAAAATCATAAAAATCTTACAATAGGAAAAAAGATATAATATATGGTCTATAATGCCATCCCTTATTAACGTATAGGCCATTTGTAACCATTTTTCTTAAGAATTAATTTATTGTATTTTAATCTTTTAAGAAATTACAAGTGTGTTCTTCCCCTCCCTTATAAAAGGACACCCTTTCATTCTCTTATTTACACCAATTTGATCCTTATAGATTATCCATAAAATACTAAAATACCTTCTAAAATTAATTATCCAAATTATATATGTGATGTTCTTCCCAAAAGACCAATCTTAGAGCCCTTAAGATTAAATCTAAAGGATTTTTTTTCAACGAAGAGGACTTTAAAGAGATTTCAAAGTAATTCAAACTCATGGTAAAGGATTTCTGTCTCACTTTTATTTATATGAGAAAAATTCTACTTTAAAAACATACTTATTATTTTTTGGTGTATATTCTACCCATTAATTCATTTTCATATACATTTTAGGAATTTTATGGGGATTTAAATGTCCATATAAGGTTATTTCTTTCATGGGTCTTAAGATTCAAAAGATACCAAATTTATAAGGGTTTATTTCACAAAAATCATCAACATTAGAGATTTTTTGTGTTTAAGTATCCACTGGGTAATATTTCTCTTCCATATACATGTTTTCAAAAATTGTATTTAATTTATTTTACTATTATCCTATGGGTTTTAAAGTCATTTTACCCATGTTTGACTTTTACAAAATGATTTGAAAAGAATATCCTTGTCATTTTCCAAAAGAGTCACTTTATGAATTTTCTAACAAAATTATGGAAATAATTTTTATTTTAAATTATACAACATGAACTCATTTTCACATAGTCTTGAATAATATTTTCTTTGGAGGTTTCTTTATAAGCTTACAAGGTTATTTTCAAAGAATTGTTTTCCTTTGTATGTGCACAATTTTTTAAATAAGTGATTTCAAAATGGAAAGCATATTTTACACAATATATATTCCTATTGATATTTAAAAATCATTTTATATATAATATGAAATACTTTACTTTTAATTAATCTCTATCGGGGATATGATCTAATGATACTATCCTTATTCTTTCTCTAGATGGTTTATGGTTGTGATAAAAAGATGTTTATGAAACTCATTTCTTATCCATGGGTTATGCTATGATTAAATATTTATAAAACCCTTTTATTTTAATGGATTCTAATATGATTAATGTCGTATAATATTTTGACTCACATATGTATGGTTTTTATTATGTGACGGTGGTTATTTAATATCCAAGGATGGTGGTTACATTATATATAAAGATGGTGGTTACATTATAAGTGAGGATGACTGGGGCCTATATATCCCTCAAATACATTGGATAATAATTGATATCACGTGAGATAAACATGACTATAATGGGGAGTGAACCTACTTTAGTAAGGGAATTTGTCCACTGTGATTGTCTTTTGAGTAAACCTTGACTACCTATGATGGTTTGGGGATTGAACCCATTCCAGTATGATAGTTTTGGAAATGAGCCTTGACTAATATAGAAATAATTTTTATGATTATGTGTATTCTAAAAACTTGTTTTCTATGCTTATGTTATGCTCTCATGGATCTTGTTCTTTGTTTCCTTTATAAATCCGGTCTAATTAACTACCATGATTTATGCCATGATTCAAGATTTTGATATTTGATATACAGGGTATGGTATTCAAATGTCATGTCCATGTTCTCATACCCTTATTCTCATGTTATGTTTAAGTGATCATTAATATCTACCTTATTAACCCTTACTGATCATTTGAGATCACCCTTTATTATGTTTCCTTTATGTAGGTTATGAATAAAGGTATTAAGTATTATGTGTCCAAGAAGGGTTCTAGTTATGAATAACTAAGTGGATGGTGATGTAATTAATTTATGAACCCAATGTTTATGTTTCTCAATTTACAAAGATACTAGACCTATATGATTCTGGAATGGATTGTAATGTTATGTAATGAATATTCATATAATAAGTTTTAATATCTATGTATAAAAAGTATGATTCACTATAGTTGGTTTCAGAGAAAGGTTTATTTAACCTTTGGAAACTAGCATGAGAAAACTTTAGTAAGAACCCTAGGGATAAGGCTAGGTATAGTATAAAATTATAATGCTTTGGTAATTATCATGAATTTCCTATATTAAACCTAATGTTTCATTGAAAAATATGTCATGATTTAGAAATACTATATATGAATTTTTATGATTATATGGTTTCCCACCATGATTATTGTTTCTTATATTTTACTTTTTGGTTTTAGTAAATGGATGGAGCCCAAAGGAATCATTTTAATGGTGACTGTGATGGACAATGAAATGATTAAACTTATGAAAAAATGAATGTTATAGAAGTTGTAATAAAAAAATTATTCCTATGCCCATATAAATTTCCCAATCTATGAATCTTTCTGAGCTTCCAAATGAGAAAATGAGGGAAAAATGTTCTATTGAGTCCTTCATGAGGCAATGTATACATTCTTTTAGTAGGTCCACTGATCCACTAGTCATTGAGAAATGAATTAGTACCATTGAAAAAATATTTTCTATTCTCTAGTGTTCAGAACATGATAAATCTATTCTAGTTGTTTATAATTTTGAAGGTAAAATAGATCAATGGTGGAATCTTATGAAGAATACAAGATAAGAGGAATAATTTTAATCAATTGAGTGAGATGAGTTTAAGGGGATATTTTTTAGTAAGTACTTCCCTTGTATTCTTTACACAAGGATATAGAATTATTTTATTGAACTCAAGAATAAGGATGATGAATATATTAGCACATATGAAGCTAATTTTACATGTCTTGTAAGGTATAATTATGGTTTAATCATTATCTCTAAAAGATAATTTGATCAATTATTTTGCGTATTAAAACCAAGTCTCTAAAAGGAACTAGGTATAAGATACTTTAGTAGATATAAAGAAAACATTCAATGTGAACTAAAGGTAAGAATAAAAAATAGAGATTCCTACCACTCCTATAGATTTAATAAGAAAAGTAAGATCAAGTCTCATGAGAACTAAAATAAATTAGATGGTGGAAAGAAATTCCTGTTGAGTCAATAAAGTTTCATTATGACTTTTCCTTTTTTTCTTTTCTGGGGAGATTATTGAGTCAATAAGGTTTTCTTATTGCTTCCCCATTTTCTATTGTTTTGAAAATCAAAAACACCTTATCTTAAGAAAAATTTCATTTTACTATATGTTTTAATTTCATAAGGAAAATTTCCTTCCCCAAGGAAATTTATCATTACCATGTTTTTTATCATTCATTTTGTCTAAGTATAAAATTTGGTTTTGTATCCAAAACCTTGGAATCATATAATACTTATATATAGAGCATTCTGTTTTTAGGATCCAAATTCAGGTTCTGAGTTCTCTGAATTCAGACTCTAAACTCTTATGAGTTCTGATTCCGAATTCTTATTAATTCAAACTCCTAACTTTGCACGTTATGACTTCGAATTCTGATGAATTCAGACTCTGAACTTTGTAAGTTTAGACTCAGAATTCTTATAAATTCGAACTCTAAATTTCCTTTAAATTCAGACTCCAGAATTCTATAAAATTCAGGTTCTTGTTTCATTGGAAAACATAATCCAAATATTCTTGTATTATAGATACCGAATGTATTTTTGGTTATACTTCGAACTATTTTTCCTTATACTTCGAATAATTGATTTTGTTTATGTAACCATATTTTTGCTTACTCATGTTTTGATTACAAAACGATGTCATACTTTTAGTTACTAACTAACTGTTGTTTGAGTGAAATGTGTACAGGTCCCTCTGAAATTCAAGAAAAAATATGGTCGTTGGAGGAGGGAGTCGACCGTTGAGAATGTGCCTATAAATAGGATCTCATTTGAATGAGCTCAAAACAAGTTGATCAATCTAGAGATTATATGATGTTGAAGTGATTTATAGAGAGAGAGACATTCCATGCTTTGTGCATACTGAACACCTTATTCAGATTTGCTTCGTGTGACTCCAAATGTTTTTGAGTACATTCGAGGGCTTCCAGCGATAGGAAGACAGAGGTGACGACTACCTTGAAGTTAAGGGATTTTGAGGATAGAAAGGCAGAGGTTCCGACTACCTTGAAGTTGAGGGCTTGCGGGGATAGCAAGACAGACTCCGATCTTCATTTCGAGAGCTTACCCTGGTGTGGGTAAGACAAACTTTATTGAAAGTATAAATCAAGGTACCTTCATCCATGGTTGTTGGATACCCTTCTCTTTGGGTTAAAATATTTACTACTTGTTACTTGTTTTGTTTCAAGTTTTCCGCTGCATTTTTTTGTATTTGAGGAAAGTATAAATTTCTTATACTTCCTTATACTTGTACACTCTGATTTAGTGAGATTCTATACTCTTTAAGGTATAATATCCATCTTTGTAAAATTTGGTTAAGTTTCATTTCTAGATTAACTTTTTTGGAATTTCATTCTCGGAATCATATTTCTGGAATCAAGCATGTGTGTATAATTAGAGGTGTTGTGAATTTTTTTTATAAAAAATTTCCTTAAGGATTTTTTAAAGTATACAATTCACCCCCCTCTTGTATATTGAGTATCTACAGTATAATTTCGATCCTTTAGTTGGTATCAAAGGAGATTATCATACTCCATACCAACTCAAAAATTACTCTCACATCAATGCAAGAAATGTGGGAAGAAAGATCATGGGAATTGTTTGATTGAAACTAGGAAGTGTTTTAGATTTTGGAAGGTTGGTCATAGAGCTAGTGAATGTTGAAAGTTGTTTAAAAGGCCATTTGATACAATGGAGGAAAGTATAATGCTAACTAATTCAACAACCACACTCTAATGCTTCAAATGAAAGGATTATGGGAACTACTCTAATTAATGAATGAATCCAAATGTTTTTGATGATCAGCATTAATATCCTTCTAATTCCAAATAAAGGGAGATCTCATGAGATCACAAATTCCAAATTGGGTTAAAATAATGAAATGGTGAAATGTATACTTATTATCCACTCTAGAACTGATAATTTCTTATTTGACATTGGGTATACCCACTCTTTTATATATAAAAAATTCTATAATGGTATCACAATACCAACTCAAATATTATATGTTGAGTTAATAGTAAAAACCCTTAATGGTACGATGATCACATCTCAAGTTTATTCTTCTTCTCCAGTTGAAGGGTGTGGGAATGTGCTTCTTAGAAATCTTTTTATTTTCCCTCTGGTTCAGTTAAATGCTATTTTGGGAATGGATTGGATTTATCTACATAAAAATAATATCAATTTATGAGTAAAGAACATTACCTTTGATATTCCAAACCATCCTATGATTTTCTTTCAGTATGATGGAAAAAATGAACTTATAATGGGAATTAAATCCATTATATTGTTCATAATTAATATTAAAAATTGGAATTTATCTCATATGATTGGGGATAAACTCAACATAAAATATATTTCTATCATGTTGGAGTTTATTGATGTATTTACTAAAGAGTTTCCTAGTATTCCACCAAATCATGAAGTTTAGTTTTTAATATAATTCACACCTAGTGCTACACCTATTTACAAGACTCTATATAGAATAGATCTGATTGGGATACATGAATAAAAGAAGAAAAACCAAGAGAATATTAACAAGGGAATCATTCATCCAAGTGAATCACCTTAGGGTGCACCTATTTTATTTTTTATGAATATTGATGGATCAATATGACTATATATTTATTATTGAGAACTTAACACAATCACTATTAATAACAAGTATCCTCTTCCCCATATTGATGATTTTTTTGATCAACTGTACATAGATCAATACTTTTTAAAGATTAACCTTCATTCTGGATATCGTCAATTGAGATCCAAGAAGGAGGATATACCCAAGAAAACATTCCAAACAATGTATGGATACCATGAGTATATAGTAAGTCCACTTTTTCTTACTAATTCTCCCACTAAATTCATGGATTTAATGAATAGAGTCTTTGGAGATTACCATGATCAACTTGTGTTTTTATTTATAGATGATATTATTATATATTCAAAGAAAAAGGAAGAGTAGGAATATCACTTAATTATTGTACTAAATACCATGAGGAAGGATAATATTTATAAAAAAATTTCCATGTGCGAATTTTGGCTTCATAAAGTTTCATTATTGAGTCATAAAATCTCAGGTGAGGGTATATCTGTAGACCCTTCAAAGAAAGAAGTTATTGAACATTGGATCCAACCTACCACTGGGATTAAGATACAAAGGTTTCTTAGTTTAGATGGATATTATAATTTCTTTATGGATAATTTCTCATGGTTATTGAATCCACTCACTCAGTTAACTTATAAGGGAGAAAAGTTTCTTTTCATAGATGAATGTGAGGAATATTATAATGAATTGAAGATAATAAGAGTTAGTAAACCCTGCACTAACACTACCCTACATTGGATAAGGGTTTATAATCTATAGTGGTGCATCAAACAAGGGACATATATGTTTCCTCATCCAAAATGACATGGTTATAAATTATGCCTCATGAAAATTGAAGGTCCATGAGAAAAATTACCCAACTTATGATTTAGATTTAGATATGGTAATTTTTTTATTAAAGATACAGAGACATAATCTCTACGGATAAAGGTGTGACATATATACTGATAATAAAAGTTTAAAGAATATATTCACAAATAAATAGATAAATATGATACATAAAATATGGTTACAATTGATTAAATATTATGATTTTTCAATACATTACAACCCTGGGAAATTGAACAAGTTGGAAGATGCTAGGAGTCAAAAAGATCATGATGGATTATCTATGATGAGGATTAAAAAATATATGATATTTATGTACCTAAAAAGGATTCATATTGAAATATTTATGGAAGGGGATAAATCTTATCTAGCTCAAATGAGTGTTTATCCATCTATTCAAGTAAGATTAAAGAGACAAACAAGGATTCTGTAGAGATTCAAAAAAAGGTGAGAAATGTCCCTAAGTTAAACATTGAATTTGATAGAATAATAAGGTTCAGGAACCGTGTATGTGTCCCTTAAATACTAGATTTTAATAAGGAGATGATGGATGAATCTAATAGTTCTTCATTATATATTCATCCTAAAAGTATGAAGATGTATATAAATTTGAAATAGTATTTAGGGTGTTATGACATAAAGAGAGATATTATAGAGTATGTTTCTCATTGATAAATATGTCGGAAAGTTAAGGAAAATATATAGAAGTATATTATAATGTTATAACCATTAATCATACTAGAATAGAAATCATAAAACATCACTATGTATTTTGTCATCAGACTGACAAAAAAATCTTAAGGGCATTATACTATTTGGGTTATAGTTGATCAAATAATGAATTTAGCACACTTCATTTTCATTAGATATGATTTATCTATTGATCAATGTACTCAGTTTTATATTAAGTAAGTAGTAATATTTCATAGATTAACACTATCAATTGCATCTGATCGAGGTCTGAGGTTTAACTCAATGTTTTGGAGAAGTCTTGAGAAGGATCTAGACACAAAGTTAAGTTTTATAACTGGTTATCATCCTCAAATATATATCCACTCTTAGAGGACTATTAAAACTCTATAATACATGTTAAGATCTTTCTCTATGGATATCAAAGTGATTGGGATCAACACATTACTTTAATGGAATTTTCTTATAACAATAGATTTAACTCTAGAATTTAGATGTATACTTATAAAGCCCTATATGGCTGGATGTGATGAAATAAAACTAGTGAAATAAACCTATTAGGACCTGACCTAACTGAGGAAATTATAGTGAATGTTATATCTATTCAATAACACGTAAGGGAAACTCTAATTCGATAAAAACTTTATGCTAACAATCATTAGAAGGATCTTGAGTTTAAAGTGGGTGACAAGGTATTCTTAGGAATATCTCCTTAGAAGAGGGTGATGAGATATGAAAAGAATGGAAATATAGTCCCTAAGTATATCATTCCTTTTTAAATTATTGATCATATTAAAATGGTAGCTTATCGATTGTCACTTCCACAAAATCTCTCTTAAATTCATGATGTGTTCCATGTATCTCTCATGAGGAAGTGAATACCTGATCTTTCACATGTACTGAACTCAAAGTTCATACCACTGGGGAAAAGATATTTCTTATTAATAATAATTTTTAGAGATTATGGATCATAGAGATAAATTTCTATGAAACAATAACATTCAATTGGTTAAAGTTTTATTGAGAAACCGAAAAATTGAGGAAGTTACATGGGAACCTGAGGATGTGCTAAGGTAGAAGTATAATAATATATTTGTATTAAAGTGACATATTTTAAGGGTAAAATTAATTTTAATGGGGTTATAATCTAAAACCCTAATATTTTTATAAAATATTTCTCTTTAAATAATTTCATTTATTCGATATCTTTCATTACACACAATGATGAGTTTTAAAAAATAACACATTAAAATATTATGTGTCTATTATTTCCTATCCATTAGATTATAGGGTATGAATATTAATAACTAAATTATAAAAATATTTAGTATACACATTTATAAAATGAATTAATTAGTTATCAAATGATTATAATTAAAAATAAAAAAATTATTTCAAAATTAAAGTGACTTTTTTATGAAAAATTATTGTTAAGCGTGTAATGTATTTTTATATAAATAAATTATATTAATCAATATTGTTGAATTATTTTAATGAAATATATTATTTATTTTATCAAATTTTTTGAACATTCAACACATATTTTTCTAGTCATAGGATATGAATAAATCTAGTTTTATGCTTAAAAATGTATTTTTCTAAAAAGTAGTTTTTATCGTATTTTTCACACTTACTTAAATTAATTTATACCATATATTAATATTGAATTACATAAAATGAATTAAATATTTGGAATCAATAGGTTCAAATTTTTTAAATATGACCATTTTATTTTTGGTCAATATGAATAGTAATGGTGATAAAATTTATCGTTTTGGTAAAGGGTAAATCAGGTCAATCTAGGTTAGAAATAAGTGATAAGGTTATAATTTGTCATCTTAATTATTATTGGATGAATTTAATTTGACCCTTATCACCTTAGGGTCTAAAATGAGTTATTTAATGGAAACTTTTCCATGAAAATGTCTTATATATTATTTATATTAATGAAAGTTACAAAGTTCTACTCTCTTAGTTTTATATATCTTTTATGTATTCACATAGGGACAAAAAATAGTTATGAATCAATATTTATAGTCATTTTTATATTAATGAAATTATTTTCATGATATAAATTTATTTTTAATTTTTAGTAATTATATAATGACCTTAAATTCATATGCAACATTGATGTAGTATTTCTCCAATTAATAAAAAACATCATAAATAATTTAAAAATATTAAAAGAAATGTAATTTGAGTTATTTAATGTGTTCCATGCATTTTTTAGATGAATATAACATATGGTTATTATGTTAAATAATTTTTTTTAAAATTTTTTCATTATGTATTTTAATTCAAATTAAATGAATAGTGGTAAAATTTATATTGATGATATTTTATCGAAATAATAATTTCTTAAATTATTTAAAAACTATAAAAATATTAAAAGTGACTTAAGGGGTTAATATATGGTCAAAAATGTTATCCCCTGTGAATTTATAGGCAATTTTAACCATTTTCTTGAGAAGGACTTTATTGTATTTTAATATTTTAAGAAATTCCATGTATATCCTTCACATATCTTATAAAATGATACCCTTTAATTATATTCTTCCCACCACTTTGTGCCTCCTAACTCAACCATACCTCACCAAAATCCCTTATAATATTCCTTAAACACATTCTAGAGGTTCTGGTTTTCCTGAAACAGAAAACCTAGAGCTCTTAATACGAAGTATAAATAAGTTATTTCAAAGAAGAGGAGTTTAGAGAGATTTTGAAGAAAGTTGAACTTGAGGTAAGATATTTTCGTATCACTTTTATTTCCCTGGGACACATGCCATAATCACTACTTGTTTCTTTTTTTGTGGTGTATATACTGAACATGAATGAACTTTAAAATAAAAATTATTAATTTTATGGGGATTTACATATCTATATATGGTTCTTTCTTTAATTAGGCTTATGATTAAAAAGATACCAAAGTGGTAAGGGTTTATTTGACAATATCATCAA
This sequence comes from Viscum album, assembly GCA_963277665.1. Classification (NCBI taxonomy): domain Eukaryota; kingdom Viridiplantae; phylum Streptophyta; class Magnoliopsida; order Santalales; family Viscaceae; genus Viscum; species Viscum album. The sequence continues at coordinate 1,632,555,766 of OY728155.1, read as the reverse complement.
TATTCAAGATTGTTAATGTTTAAGTCTCTACTAGTTAATATTTATCTTCCTTATACTTGTTTTCTAAAAAAATTCAAAAATGATTTCAACATTCTTCTATGGTTTTTAAAATTCATTTTTACCCATGTTTTACTTTTTAAAAAATAGTTTAAAAAGAATCTTCTTGTTGTTTTATGAATGAGATAATTTGTGATTTTTTTTACAAAAATATGGAATGAATGCTTTTAACTTATAATACATGATTTATTTTTCCACTTTAATGAATAATATTTTCTTTGAATCTTACTTTATAAGATTATAAGGTTATTTTCAAATAAAATGTTTTCCTTCATATGTGTGCAGTTTTCTTATATAAGTTATTTCAAAATGAAAAGGGTATTTTCTACAAGAAATATTCCAAATGATCTTTTAAAATCATTTTCCATCTATGATAAAATCATCTGATGTTACTTAATCTCTACTAGTTATATAATCCAATGATACCATCCTTAATCTTTCTTTGGATGGTTTATGTTTGTGATGAAAAGATGTATATGAAACCCATTATTTATCCATGGGTTATTCTATGATGAAATATTTATGAAACCCTTTTCTATTCATGGGTTATGACATGATGAATTTTTTATTATTTTACGGAACACATATGTATTGTTTTTATTATGTGACAGTGGTTATGCTATAACAAAGAAAGGTTTTTATGTTATAAACAAGAACATAGGTTATGTTATAAAAAAAGGGTAGTGTTTACATTATAACCGAGGATCAGTGGGACCTATATATCCCTCCAATGCATTGACTAATGATTGAATATTATGAGATAAACCATACTATAATGGTGAGTGAACCCAATTTACCAAGGAAATTTTTATACTATGATAATCTTGGGAGTTAACCTTGACTTCTATGATTTTTTGGATAGTGAAACCATTCAACTATCCTAGTTTTAGAAATGATCCTTGAGTATTAAGGAAATTATTTTTAGACACATGTGTATGAAAAAAAATCATCCTCTATGCTTATTTTATACTCCTATGGATCATGTTATTTGATTATTTTGTGAATAATGTCTAATGAACTACCAGGAGTTATGAAATGATTCAATATTATGATCTTTGATATGTAGGGTCTAGTTTTTAAATGTTATATCCATGTTCTCAACCCTTATTCCCATGTTATGTTTAATTTATCATTGATATATCCCCTTTTTACCCTTACTAAGCATATTATCTCACATTTTCTTATGCTTTGTTTCCCTTGATTATAAAGAAATGTATTAAGTAAGATGTGTATAAAAAGAGTTCTAGTTAACTAAGTGGGAGATGATGTAGTTCATTTTTGAACTAGTTGTTTATGTGTCTTTGTTTCCAAAAATACTAGACCTATATGATTCTAAAATGGACTTTAATGTTATGAAATGAATATTTATATAATAATATGTCATATCTATGTATAAAAGTTATGGGTCTTTATATCATCACTTCTGGGAATGATGTTGGACAAGGCTATGGGGTCTGGGAAAACTAGATAAGCACTCTTCTCAACTGACATGCCTATAGCTGAGTGATCACTGGTTGTTCTGGATCCTACCTGTAGTAATGGAAAACACATTTATGGGGCCGTTACTCCAAATTATGATTATTTTTAAGGGATTATTTTTTGGTATAAATAGGCTAATATTTCCTCTACCCTCAATTAGGTGGTTTCTATTTCAATGGGTAGATAGGATGAGTACCTTCCTCTTAGTCAGAGTGAGGATGGAAAGAGGGGGTTGAATTTACCTTAAATTTTGTTTATAAATTATAACGTTATTTTATATGAGATTAAAAAAATTGGTAACACTAATAATTAAGCACAAGAATGATAATTATGAGAATAAGTAATTAAATAAGTTAGTGTAGTAGAAATATAAATGAAATATAAATCACAAGAAAGTGGTAAAGTAGTTTAGAAATGACCCATAAGGGATACCTACATATTATTTCCTCTTGTAAACTTGATTGGTTTTGTTTTAAATCGATATTTTTTAATGGTTGTAGAAAGAAACATGAACCATGATTTTTAGTGGTTGTAGCAAGAAAATATTAACAAGATGTAAGACCCAGATTTTAGGGGTTATATGAAGAAAACCCAAAACATAGAGAGCCTTTCAATGATTTTGGTGAGGATAACAATATTTCATTTGTTTAAGGACCAATAAATAACCAATTCTACCCTTTCTTTATGGACCAACTATGAACCCAATATCCCCTTACTTTAAAGATCAATCTAGAATCAAATATCCCATTTTTTAAGGACCAAGCAAGAAATAAAATAAAAATAAAGAAGATACTTACTATTTGCAATCCCAATGAATCATACTCACACTTCTCTAATAAGATAAAATGATAAAAGAATGAGAGAAAGTGGTAAAATTGTAAGAGATCATAAGTAAGAGAGAAATTTTACACAATATATATCTAGAATTGATCTCTAAGTTAATCAATAGCTTTTAGGAACCCTTGGGGGTGTACATATATCCTCACATGGATTCAGTAATTTTCTAGAGGTGTTGGGTTATTAAGAGATGTTAGAGGAAAAATTATGGCAAGTGTGACCCACTCAAATAGATAATTTTTATATCTATGTGGGTTCCATCGGCCATCTGGTGTCACCTAGATAGAATAGTGGTTATGTATAGAACTCACCAACATTGGAAACTAGACAGAACTGGTGTTGTAACCAGGTATCACCAACCATATGGTGGTAATCACTGGGAAAATACTAACACCTATATATGAGGGGATCCAAAATTTCTTCTCATAGACCTCTTAATACCTCTATTTGGTCTAGAACCTTTATGAAAAAAATCTCTAAAGTAAAAACACTATAATCTATTAAAAGAAACCATGAGAAACAAAAATGTACATTTATGATAATTTAATTTAAACTAATAGAGTTAGATGTATAACATCATACCTCTATTTAAGATCACAAACACTTGATAAAAATAAAAAAATATAAGTATGATAGAATTTAAAATTTGTAACTAATTTTTTTTCAGTATCTCATAATTAAATTCATCCAAGGATTCTTAATACTTTAAAGTATAATTTTAGAAATTTAATTTAAGAATTATTTAAAAAATGAATAATGGATTAAAATAATTATTTAGTAAATAGTTATATTTTAAAACTTGTTTCTCCCCCTTTATGATTATCAAAAATATAAAAATCCTGATATTTCTACTCTTTAAAATATAAGAATAACTCAATTTAAAAAACCAAACAATTTTCAAAATAATGAATGAGTGAACATTTATCTCTCCCTTTGAATTTATGAAACTATAACCATACAGATGATTGAAATAAAAAAAGTTAAAAAAGTATTTGAAACCTTTCAAAAAAATTTATTAATAGACTAAAGTATAACCACAACTTATATTTGATAAACTTTTATCCCCAAAATAAGTTGAAAATATGGTATTAGTAAAGATCATACCTTTAACCACATCACATTCTTACTATATTAATTATCTTAAAACTCATAAACACGGGTTAAATAAATAAAGGTAATTAATTTGTGATAAACCATAAAGTTTCAAAAAAGGATTTTAAAACTAAAAAATAATATAATGTCTTGAATACTTTTAACTTTACAAAAAATATTAAAAAATATAAAAACTGCACATTCATGGATTCAAAATTTAAGAAAATATTCTTTAAAAATTGAGAAAAAATATACACAAGATCATGTTTTATTTTTAAAATTTATTACTTTAAATGCCTAAAATTTAAGTTAATAGGGGATCCTCTCAATGAATCAATTTAGATATAAAAAGAGATTTAAATCCCCCTCAATTTGACCAATAATAAACCAAATATCCCATAAGATATGACAAATGAGATAAAAACATTTCAAATTAATGAATTAAATATTTAAAAAAAAGTATATTTTAAAATCAGAAAGAAAGTATTATAATTTTAAAAATAGATTTTAAGAATAAAAACTACACACTCGTGCACTTTTAAATTTAATTTCACAAAACTACTAAGGTAGATTTTATCATGCTTGAGTTCAGTTTAAAAATTAATGTTTCTCTTTAGGAACATTTTATATTTAAAAACAAGAGTGGAATCCCCCATAAAGGATTCAAACCTTTAAGGTATTGAGGAGCCACCGAAACACATAACAATGAACAAACACATACCTAAGACAGTGATAGAAAAATATAAATCACTTTAAGAGTTAAAGGAATCAATGGAAAATAAAATAATTAGATAAAATATTAAAATATTAAAATATAAATAAACATGAATAAATATTAAAGTACATAATTCAATAAATCTCATGTTTAAAAGAAAAGTATATTTCAATAAATCATAAGAGATAAAAAAAATTATAAGGGATAAAACCTCATTCTTTCCAAATATAAAAAGGGAGAAAAATCGTCAAAATATTCTTTTAAATCTACAATCAAATGATATATATTTAAAATTTGAATAAAAAATTGAATTTTAGATTTAAAATGGATCTCATAAATCAATAAGGCCTAAGGTGAAAATGGTTCATACTTTAAAATGAATCAAAAATTAAAATTAAAAATTATTGGGAAAACATCAAAGATTCATTTTTCTAAAATAAACACTAAAACTTGTAAAATATAAGTAAATGAATAAATATATACCTTTTAAATTCAATAAGTTTCAAAAAAGGGATAAATAAAATATTTAATTCAATATTTATAAAGTAATTAAGTAACTAGATCATAAAATTCATGATATATATGGACATATACCTTGATTTCACATCCATAATATCCTTTATTAAAAGAAAAAAATCATATAAAAAAGGTTAGAAAAAAATATAAATAAGGAATATAAAAATAATAATTATTCATAATCATTCCATATAAAATAGTTAGAAATAAAATTTCACACAATGTCATTTAATGTAAAATAAAATCCACAACAAGAGAAAAAAACATCTTATTTTCTTTGAGTAAGATGGGAGCGAAGAGCACATCATGAGGAGTCATACTAGAGGGATAAAACTAAATATTGGGTTTCCTCTATTATCCACTCATGAAGTGTGCCAGATGAAGGCTCTCAATGGCGCTCCTTCTGCTCCGTCTTCTTCATCTCCTCCGGTGTCTGGTGGTGGTGTAACCAGAGATGGGGGTGGCGCACTTCCAAAGGCTTTCGGCAGTGGTGTTGGAAGTTTAGCTGGAGACGGGGGTGGCGAACATGAAAAGGCTTCTTTTAAAGAGGTTTTATGCGGTGTTGCTTCCAAGGTCTGTACAGGGTATTCCTATTCCTCGGCTGTTACACCTCCAGTTATTCCTCCCGTTGCGGCGGAGAGACACCCGACTAAGAAGCTTGCGGGGGTGCCGGTTGTGACCCTTTCGGCTCAGGAACTCAGGGAGGCGACATCTTTCCACGATATGACTCTGGTGGCCCGTTTTGGCCGCAAAAAACCTTCTTGGGATTTTTTTCCGGAGTTTTGTGGACTCTTGGGATCTTTCCCAGCTGGCGGTGGTTTCGAAGTTGTCTCGGTGGCTTTCTTCATTCATCTAGCGTCCAGGGAATATTTCATTAAGGCATGGTCTAGAGAGGTCAGGCATTGTGGTTCTTGGCGGTTCTCGTTAACTAGATGGTCTTGGGACTGTCACTTTGGCCGTGAAGCTTCTAAGGACGCAGTTTGGATCTCACTTCCAGGACTTCCTCTCCCTTTCCATAACCTGGCGATTCTCAGGGAAGTTGGTAACTCATTCGGGTCCTTCCTCTATGCTGATGAGAAAACTAGGACCCATCAGGCAGCTGCGAATCCGAGAATTTGTGTGGAGCTAGATCTAGCTCTGCATCGTCCATCCTCAGTTTTATTAGAAGCTTGCGACAGTTTCTCCTGGAAACAAAGGTTGTTCTATAATCAGGTTCCATGCTTTTTCATATTCTGTGGCTTACATGGTCACCTTGAAGTCTCCTGCCGGCGGTGGGCAGGTGTCTCTCGGCAGGATCCGGAGGTGACTTCGGGTCGTGACCCGCCCGTCTTTACTAGAGTGAGAAAGGATAAAGTTACCGTTTCCCCCCGCCTTGGTTCAAATTCAAATTTTCCAGGGAACCATCATATGACGAATGTGGTGTGTGGAGAGTCCTTGACTGACACGGTTCCCTTACAGACCTCTTTGGTCTGTAAGGATCTCATTTCCTAGTCGTCGTTGTCAGATGTACAGGTTGAGGTACCTTCCTGGGAAGAACGGTGCGAGCGTCAGAAGGGGGCAGAGGTTTGCCTGGCTTTCTCCCTGGGGGGTGCGTTGCGGACTCTGTCTCCTCCTGCGTCCCCTATCTTAGTTTCTTCCCAGCTGACGCCAGATCTCCTTCAGAAATCCTTGGTGAGTAAACTTACTTTACACACAGTAGAGGAAAGGGTTACGAGCGGCATGTCTTCTGGAATGGGAAAGGAACAGGAGAGGTCACGTCTTTCTCCCCAAAGAAAGTTTCTGGTGTCGTTAGTCCATGGATACATGGAGACAGAATCTTTGGGCTATCAATATTCTGGAAGAACTTCTATTCTGGAGGATGAAGATGCCACTTTTAAGAAACTGATTCTGTCACCAAAGAAGAGATCATGTGGAAAGGGTATTTTGGGGCCTCTTACTCGCTCTAAGTCCAAGGGGAAAGGTATCATGTCCCTTCCTTTATCACAAGAAAACTGTTCATCTATTTCAAAGGCCCGTATGGGCCCCCTCTAATGTTTTATATTATCATTTGGAACACACGCGGCTTTGGTGCTCAAGCCAAGCGCACGTTTTTGGCTTCAGAAGTCAGGAAGGCCAACGTATCTGTGGTGGTCTTGTTGGAACCAAAACTTTCTTCAAACAAGTTGTCTGGGGTTTCTAGGAAGTTGGGGTTCCCGAATTCAGTGCATGGAGGTGATATTAACCCCCAGGTTTGGATTGTATAGAAGAATAACATCTTGCTAGAAGTGGTGAGTATCTTTCCTCAGTGTATTGATACTAAGATTGTTATTGGTTATGTTCAATTGTTATATTCGTTTTTGTATGTGAGTACTACAAATACCGGGATAAGGGATTTATGGGACCATTTAAAGTCTGTCCATACGGGCTCCCTCCCATGGTTTGTGGGAGGGGAATTTCACACTGTTGTAGATCCTTCAGAAAAGAAAGGCGGAGTAGGGGCTCTCCATGAAAATTTAGTGGAGTTTCAGGAGTGCATGGCACATGAAAGGATAATGGATTTAAGTTTCATGGGTGCAAAATTTACATGGTGTAATAATCGTAAAGGTTTGGGTTGCATTTGGTGTAGACTCGACCGCTGCCTCACCAACATGAAAGGGCTCGACCTTTTTTCGAAAACCTCGGTCACTCATCTATCCCGTATTTTATCAGACCATGCTCCTATTTTAATAGAGATCAGACATGAAGTGGTGATGTGAAGATCCTTCAGCTACTCCAGGGAGTGGCATCGTGATCTGAGTTATCTTCATTTATTGGAAACATCTTGGATTAAGGACGAAATAGAGTGCTCTTGGGCAGGATTGGTTAACCGCCTCAAACGTCTTAAACAGGATATCACTGACTAGATGTACAACCAACAAGACCTCTCTAACGGGGTTATTAGTATGTAGGCTGACATTGAGAGGTTGGAAAATGTCCTACAGGTGGCCTGGGATGAGAACACCTTTATCGCTCTTTGTGATAATAAGGTCGCTCTCGCTGAAAAATTTCTTGAGTTGGAAAGAATCTACAAGGAACGGTCTCAGGTTAGATGGCTCAGAGAAGGAGATTGTAACACTGCCTTCTTCCAAGCTTGTATTAGGGAAAGAAGAAGCACGAAGATTAACATTAAGATGGAGGACGGTTCTTTCACGTCGAATGTGAACGTTGCTGGAACTATGGCGTTGAAACACTTCGAGAGTCTGTTGGCTAGGGATCCTTTGTCTGGCTTTGTGAGAGATGATACAGATGACACTGGGTTCTTAAGTGGGATTCTGATCCTGTTGAATGATAATGATAATGAGGGCCTCTCTTCCTTGCCCCAGGAAGAGGAGATCAGGGAGGCCCTAATGAGCATGCCAAAAGGAAGTGCACCCGGCCCAGACGGATTTTCAGCATCCTTCTATATTTTTGCCTAGAATGTTATCGGTGAAACTGTTGTGCATGATATCCAAGATTTCTTCAGGGGGGGTTTCTTGAACAAGGGTGTTACAGCGTCAAGGGTGGTGCTTGTTCCTAAGGTGAAAGACCCCTCCCTCATCAAGCACTTCCACCCCATAAGCCTCTATAATGTGTCTTATAAGATCTTGGCCACGGTGATTGGGAGGAGGCTTTCAAATATCTTTCCCAAAGTGGTCTCGGCGGAACAACATGGGTTTATTCAGGGTCGTAATATACAGGGGGCAGTTGGTATCGCGATCGAACTGGTTCTAGACATAAACAGGCGCACGGTTGGATCAAATATCATACTCCATGTCGACATGAACAAGGCTTATGATCAAATGGAATGGAGTTTCATCATTATAGTAATGAGGAGATTCGGGTTCCAGGAACATTTTTGTGATTTGTGTTTCAGGTGATACTCCTCGCCGTGGCTTTCGGTGGCTATGATGGGAAAGAATTTTGGTTTTTTCAAAACTGTTCGCGGTGTGAGGCAAGGTGACCCATTATCTCAATCCTTGTTTGTTATTACTCAGGATGCCCTTTCGAGGAACCTTAAGATGATTCTGTTAGAGGGAAAGCTGAAACCGTATGCGGGAAAAAGGAACTTGGGGAGCATCACCCATCTAATGTTCGCTGATGACGTCCTGTTTTTCATGAATGGCAGGAGCAGATCCTTGAATCATCTTAGAGTCATCATGTACAGTTACAACAAACTCAGTGGACAGTCGATCAACTTCTCGAAGAGCAATTTATTTATCTTTGAGAAATGCTCATGAAGGTGGTGTAGAGACATACAAAGGATCACAAGGTGCAAACAGAAACAAATGCCTATTCTGTATCTTGGGGTTCCATTATCTTCAGGTCGGGTCAAGAAGCAGCTTTTTAATGGAATCATGGTGCGCTTACTTGGGAGGATTATGAACTGGAAGAATAAACTTCTTTAATTTAGAGGTTGGGTCACTCTAATTAATAGTGTTCTTCTTTCCATCCCCATGCATGTGTTTTTAGTCATTAAACCTATGAAGGGCACGATACAGAAAATGGAAAGTATACTTACAACCTTTCTATGGGATGCCAAGACAGAAGGGAGGTGTCATTGGGCCTCGTGGAAGAGGATGGAGCGACCAGTTGATGAAGTAGGTGTCGGTCTAAATGACATCCAAGATACTATCCTTGGTCTACAGGCACAGCTTGCATGGGATATTATCACGGGGGAGACTCTCTGGGCTAAATTCTTCAGGGGATGTTACGGTGGGGTGAGGTTTTAAACATTCATGGTGCGACGAGGCTGGCCAAATGTATTTTTGGCCACATGGAGATGTTACTTGGTTGTTCTAGGTGGATTATAGGCAATGGGGATATTAGTTTCTGGCATGACAACTGGGCGGGTGAGAAGCTGGCCTTTGAAGGCTGCCCGTCTCCGGACGTGTCTTTTAGGGATGCTTGCAACTGGTATGACGTTATTCATGCGGCGTTGACCCCCATTTAGCTGAACCTTTTCGCAGACATCATCATGAGTAAGGAACCAGATGTTTTCTGCTTCATGGAGGCTGTGTCTGGAAGGTTCAGTGTCCGCGACTACAGGAGGTTACTCCACAGGGAGAGGCCCTCGGTGGAAGTGGAACAGGTCTTTTGGTGCAAGGAGATTCCGATGAGGATGAATTTCCTAGTGTGGAGAGTTATCAATAGAGCACTACCGATAGAGGAGAACATCTAGAGGAAGGGGATATGTTTGGTGTCTCGTTGTTTCTGCTGTGAAGTACCTAGTACTGAGTCTATGATTCACCTCTTCTTCCAAGGGCAATGGGCCTCTCTCCTTTGGTCTTCCTTCTCCAACTCGCCGCTTAATGATGGAGTGCATGGGACCTGTTCGGAGTTTGTGGCTGCTTGGTTCTTGGGGACACATAACAGGGCCATGGAACGATCGATCAAGGCCATTGTCTTGGTCGCCGTTTACTGGGTCCTGTGGGAGGCACGTAACCAGGTTAGACTGGGTTCGAAAAGGTCACCTTTATTTCTCCTGATCAGGCTTAAAACTCTCATTGCGGAGCTTGCATCATTGGTTAAAGGGGGGAGGGATTCAGTGGAGATGTGTAACTTCCTTAGGAGACCTTGCAGAACTCAAAGAATGGAGGGATTTTGGATAAAGTGGCAGCCACCTAATCAAGGGTTGAAACATAATATTGATGGTTCCTGCATGGAGGGAGTAATGAGGGGTGGAGGCTTACTTTGAGACTGTTGGGGATCAGTGTACGTAGCCTTTAGTGCCTATTATGGTCCTGGTAACTCCCTGAGGGAAGAGGTTTGGGCTCTTATTTCAGGCCTTTTGATTTGAAAGAGGAGAGGATTGGCAGTGGAGGAGATTGAATCTGATTCAGAGGTCCTGGTTAAGGCGGTGCAGGGAAGTTATGCGGTTCCTTGGGATCTAACTTACATTATTCAAAGGTGCAAGACAGAAACTAGTCATGGAAGGTTTATTCGTCATAGCTGGAGATAATATAACTTTGCAGCTGACTCACTGGCTCGTTCGGGCATCCAGGAGGACCCTCTTGTTGTTTTTGATAGTCAGCACTCCCTTCCCCTGGAGTGTTTATGTGTGGTTCGAGGGGATTCCCTAGGACTGCACCATTTTCGGCCCCCTTAAAGATATTTTCTTATTTTTCCTTGTCTTTCTTTTAAAATATTAATAAAAAATATCTTTTCAGATCACTCATGAAGTGAGGAGGTGGTGCACTCCATATAAATAACTCTCCAAACCACCATCGTCTCAGGAAAAGTGATATAGTGATCAATACCCTTATGAAAATGGTCTCGTCTCCTCTTTGAAATCTATCTAACCCAAAGGTATCTATCCTCCAATATCCTCCTCATCTTGAGAAGGATCTTCCTCATAAATGAGATATTTGTCTTCTCCTTTTGACACATTTTTTTTCTTTATCATCCTCCTCTTCTCCCCTTATGTTAATCAATATGATAATCCTTAGTGATGTTGGGATGCATAATAATATTTGGAATTTTTGGATCGTTTGGATATGAATAATTCTTAAGGATCCTAGGATAGTCATGAATGTACTCTTGGTTCCAAGGATTTCAATGAATATATATGTTTTGAACCATTTAATGGTTCACAATAGAATCCTCTGATGAATTCTTAAAAGATATTTCATTAATTCTAATGCTGAAATTTGAGATGATATGATTAATGAGATGACCAAAAGATAAATTTTTGGATCATTATGTGGGATAAGCGATATAGAACATGGATCAAAAAATAAATTTAATGATATTAAAATAAACATCCCTGATAATGAAATATATAACATAAATTTAAATATCATGTCATTATTATGGACTTCATGATAGGGTGAAATCGAGGTTTGGATTACTATCTAAATGGTTCAATGTTGAAAAGAGAGTGATATGATAGATTAGAAATTTAGGATGAATTATTCCTGGATTGGAATTTTAGGTAATATGGGAGATTTAATTCCATATCTCATTGAAATTAACCTTAGGTAAAGGATAAAGGATCCAAGTGTTGAATTCCCGTAAAATCATCAATTTCAAGAGAGCTGATTCTAAGGTGTTTTCTGTTTACCATGAAAGTTATGGTATCAAACTCATCTTCATGTTGTAAAACAAGATTAGTGTATTATTACTTGACCAAATAAGGATACAAAAAAATATTTAGAGGGTTATTTAAAGAAAGAGTTCCACCCCTGGATGTCAGTAACTCTTTTAAGATTAAGGAGGGAATTTTTTATCCAACAAGAATAAACAATACTACCCAAAATAATGATTTTTTCTTGCTAAATAGTATCCAGATTCTTGAATTAAGGATGTGCCAATGATTTTATGCCTTTCCATTTTCCTTTGTAAAAAGAATCTATGGTTTTTTGAGTGTCCATATAAAGGTTCAAAAAATTCGAGCAGGGTTGAAGAATAAGGTGAAGATCAAGGAAAATAAGAAGATATGAGTAAAAAATAATTGGAAGAGTCAAGGAAAATATGAAGGATTAAAGATTCATAAGAGAAGAGATTATATGTAATGAGAGGTATGTAGAGGATAAATTTTTTACTGAAACTTGAGTGGAATGAGGGGTTTTTTTTAAATACCCTCCCTTGACCAAGATTAATGGGTCTATCCCGACACCACTAACTAACTGGTGATAGCCATTGGCTAGTTGATGGGTGAATTCTAAAACCCATGTTCTTTGGAGAACCCTTGGTTATCAAGTGAGGTTACATTGGCTAGTCAGTGTGCTCTTAGGAAACCCAAACAAAAAAAATAAAATGTTAAAAAAATATCACTCAAAAGGAGCATCCCTAGAGGAGGAGCAGTTTCCCCAGACATACTCTACCAAAAAGGATCAACCCTAGAGGAGGTTTCAGAGCAGAAACACTCACCAGAGTAGAACCAATGGATTTGTAAGAATGAGATGGTATGGAAATTCTATCAGGAACAACCTATGCTTGCATGGGAATCTTATCCAGATGGCCTTGCAAAAGTAGAGAGCTACCATCACGATATAGATGTTGGGGAGGTACAATTCATTGTAGTTATAGTCTAGTTGAATTCCCTAAGACCTTCAGGTCATGTAATGTCTCATAAGCCTATGGTGTATGAATCTCTAAGCCTATGGGCCTTGTAAGGGCTCCCCCTCATCCCTTGGAAGGAGGGTTATAAAAATCAATAAAAAGAAGGCCTTCAGGACATTCATACAATGTTTTATAAAATAATTTTAAACTAGAAATACCAATCAAAATGTTCTACCACATAGGTGTATCAATCATTTTCCATATATATCATTGTAATTTTACTTGAGACATACTTCCTACAAACCATTAAAAAAACTAGAGGTTTTGGTTCCCAAAATTTGGGTCCATAAATATTACCCAATATATATTTTAGAACCCATATTTTTTTTGGAATGTGTGTTTCTATTGGAAATATGAGATTTTTTAGAGAAATTATTTGATGATAGGTAGAATGATTTTTTTCTACATACCCATAATTATTATAATTACACTCATAAATCATGTTTATGGGCTTATGATAATAATTACACAATTTATTTTGAGATAAAACCTTTATAAAAGTTATATTCATAGACTTGCTAGATTGATTTTAATAACCAAGCCTTTAGACATCCATCGCATTCTACTGGGAAATTAAGATCTTGTATATTTTTTTCACCTTGAGTGAACTTGGAAATATATTTATTTAGAACTTTTCTAGTGGATTCAAATTTCTTAACATGATATTGGATTGAACACATATTCTGACATGATTCAATTTTCAATTTCTTGTTTTCTTTTTTAAACTCTTTATATTGATTCTGAGCCTTAGACATATCTTCCAAAACCAAATTAAACATTTTCTCTTTATCTTCATTATTTTTAGAAATAAATTAATTATTACACTAATTTTTATTTTTAAGCATTTCATTTTATTTTGAAAGAATATCTTTTTCATTCATAACAAGATTGTATTTATTTCTAAAATCCTTTATTTTTTAGTAAGTTCACAAAATCCTTATTATAATTGATCTCTAGAATATTTGAGATATATATAGTTTAAATTAAAGTATATATACGTTAAAACCATATTTACATATGATAAATTTATGGCCTATATTTTGACTTGCATGTAAATTTTTATTTTCAAGAATTGGGTCTATTATTTTGTGTATGTTGAACACCCAAAACATTTCACCCACATAATATATCATTAAATTAAATTTTTTAATATTTATACGAAACATATAAGGGATAAATTCATATGACTCATGAACCAACCATGGAATTTATACATGTTTTAATACATGAATTAATGCATAAAACACCAGTGGAGTGTCTATAGGTGTTATATAAATCATTACCATGTGATGGAAGTGGGAGTGTGTGGATTTCTGGCCAATGAATCCTAGGAACTCAAAGAAATATTTCACCTTTTTTTCCTTTTCACTGTGAGATGCTAGCATATTATGGAGGTTGGTGAGTCCCACTTGAACATCGAGTGACTCATATCATCCCATAGATATCTGCAGAGATGGGATGATTTTGTTTTTCACTTTTTTGATCTCTATCAAACCCATATGATGGAGTTTGAAGATGATGAAATTGATTCTTCGGTGTAAGGTATTCCTATATTGAAGTTTCAAATGGATCATGTAGTCACATTGAGAGGGGAGTCAATTAGATTTGAAATGTTATACTGAATTATTTTCTATTTCTTTGACCCTGTTCTGATTCAAACCTATATCACTTGTTAAGATGAGTGGATCCTATATTCAATTTATAAATTAAATGAAACAAAATGCACAATATTTTTATAAGGTTCAGTACGAATACCTACTCCTTACTATAACCGGTTAAACCCCCAATTAACGATTCTCCACTATAATCTTGATATAAATTACAATGGTTCTGGAAACAACTAGTTATACACCCTAGTAGTCTATCCCCCAGTTGAACCTGGTTATAACCCCCTGTGATCCAACTCCCCTGCCTCGATTGGTTAGACCCCCAACCGTTTGACCGGTTATGCCCCCTAGTCTCTTGAGCCTCTTCAATAGCTAGTTAGACCCCCTAGTCACAATCTCCTACTTTTTATTCTTTAGTATATTTGATCTACTATTTAGTGATCTCTCATTCTTCCTTCATGATCTTTCTAGATCACATTGTATAATGTACAAATTCAAGTACCTTTCTATAGATGATAGTCTTGCTCAAACAATTTTTTATCATAGTATATAATCATCTTCCTTAGTGCAACACTGCTCGAGAAAATATTCTTTCTTCTACTAAAGAACTAGACTCACTTATCATTGAATAAATTGGATATTAATGTCTTTTTAAATAATTCCCTGGCTTCTGTTTAAACACACTACATAGTGATCGTGTAATTTATGTTTCATGTGAACATATCAAACTTTAGGAATTTATATAATAAAATTCATGGTCTTATCACTTTATTTGTGCATGCATACATCGAATGATACATGCACTTGCTACCTTTTATACTCATGTATGCATGAGCATGCATGCATGAATTATACTTCACATATATTTGGTGTTCATTATACACTTAATAGTGTAAGTACGCTACTAAAACAAAACCTTCACACAAAAAATATTTATGTCCAATTTACATGGTGTCTCACCCTTCTTCGCACAAGGGGATACTATCAATGCCAAAGTATTTTAAAAAATATGAGCATTAACAGGTTCCTGATATAATTTTTGCAATCAAAGGAGATTACAGACATCAAAATTTCCTAATAGTATTTGTGAAAAAAAAATTATTCTTGAAGAACTAAAAGTGTGAAAGATAAAAGTCAAAGGCTCAGATGCTTCTCTTCTTATTTACACAAACTAAGGCTGCACATAACTCCTATTCATGAACCATACATTCACGATGGCACTATTTTCATTTGAAAATGAGAGAACTTATCAAATGGATTCACATTCTCATATATTAGTGGATCTCCTTTTATAGAAAATTTTCACCACCTTATCTCTTGCGCACTACCTTACATAAAATGCGCACTGCCTCAGCTTATGCTTCATAATAATGATAATCATTGTCACTATAAAAATATATCCTTGGTTTGATCTTATTTTGAACATGAAAATAAAGTTTCATGTGGATTAAATCATTTTTGATTATTTTTGGATGATCAAATGATGATTAAATTCATGAATGGATAACTTAAATTTCCAACCATGAAAAACTCTCAGCGCATGTAGGAAATTCTCAACAGAAGGAGGAAGACAACATTGATAAAGATCAGATGGCTTAGAGATAACAGATCACACAACCATTATTATTTCTGTATTTTTAACGGTGGATGAATAATATCTAATTTATTTAGTCTTGCATCAATTATTCCAGTGGTTATGCACTGCCTTATATTATGACACTTTCTCTCTTCCATCTAGAAGCGATTGCATAGGTATTCTCTTCACCCTCACTAGAACCGCCCCATGTTAGCTCCCTCTTATGCCTCTATGTTGTCTCGTATGGTGGCTTCAATATTCTCTCATGATCCTCTCCATTGGAATGTTATGCACTTGCACACCCACTTACTCCCATGATGGTTGGATAGGGGTTGACTACCTACCCAACAATGGCTATTTCCCCCCTTTGGCTGGCCAACGTGGTTTCCATATTTTTTGGTACTCTTACAAAGATTAAGAAAATTTATCATGCCAAATTCTAAACTAAGATGGTGTAAACAATTTTTCATCTTAATAGAATCAACACATATATTCTAACTTAATATTAGGTAAAAAATCATCACATTTCAATCCTCATTGACTTTAATCTTCACAATCTATTGAAAAAAATTTCAACTTCAATATAAAGAAACCACTCTGGTTATTTAATATCCTCATTTGGATATGTTTTCAATACTCATTTTATATCAAAAGTCAGTGATATATTCTCCCCATTATTGGTAATAAATAAAAAGATATTTTTATAGGAATAAATTCTCATCTCCATCATTTATACTTAAGAACATCATATCCTCACCTGACACCTATTTCCTGATTTACTTAAGAGAAGGATAGAGTCACCAATAGATTAGAAAAGATAAAAAATTAATAAACTATAAGTATATATGAGAAATTATTGATGTTGAAAACAAGATTGATCAAATTTAACCCCGATATTTTCAATGAATTTGCAGGTTGTGATACCAACATTGAAACCTTCTATTATAAGTTTTTGAAAATATTCTCAACCATTCTTCTAGATTCATCTCAATAAAAAGATTAAAACATTCAAGTTAAGGAATGAATTTAACCATTTTACCATCAATAATATATGTCTACATTTTAAAATTGATTTTTCATCAAGAAAATTAGATAATGTATCCAACATACCTTAGTGATGAAAAGTTTCAATTTCTTGACTTTTAGTATCTATAATTACAGGATGAATGATTCACCAGAACATTAAATATTCATAAGATGTTAACTATGATAGAGATTTCTGGTGATTATTATTCTATGATACTCCTCAAGAGATATACTTTCTACTTCTTTATAATGATTGGATTTCTTCAATAATAAAATCCACAAATCTTCTAAGATTATTTGAAATGTGGAAGAAAGGAAACATGATGAAAATAGTCTTCCTTGATGGATACCTTTTTAGATAAAAGATATTCACATATTTTTTAAAATTTGGGTCTCCCCTAGATACATTATTCACCTTTAATTTCATACATTAAAAAAACAAAATGTGTATATGGGAATAAGATGGTTGTTCAATTCTTCTTAGTTAGAAAAATATGGTTGAGAGTTTCTTTTCTACCCAACTATCTTCTTATATAAAAAAGGATTCTTCACATTTTCAAACAAATTAGTTTCAATATTATATACTTTATCAATATTTATTTCCTCTTTAACTATTCTAGACATATGTTCATTTATTTTTTAGAAACATGCCCAGTATTCACTTTGTGTGTAGACTCCTTTTTCCAAATAATATTTTTTTCACAAGAAGTCACAAAGTATTTTTCATATTTTCTTCAAGAATTTTTCTTATCTATGAAACCATGTAATTGTTTTTATTAGAATGTACATCCATATTAAAACTTTCAAACACAACTTTATCATTCATTAAATTACCTTTTTAGGAAACTTTTCAGATTCTTGATCAGCTATGTCTTTCACCAAATTAATCTTGTTATTTATCTTATGGATTGTTTCTTTATTTGATTCCATATTTATTCCTTTAGTAATTATGTTCATAGATAATTCACAATGGTCCATGATGTGACCATTACTATGAAAATAGAATCATATTTTATTTGTTGTGACATTATTCACATCATTCTTCACAAACTTATTAGGAGTTGTTTTTTTAACATACTTATTCTTTTGTTTACATCCTAGGGTTGGCCTGTCATCTTATTTTCTTACCTGATTCACTTATTATTATAATATTTTATTCATATCAATAGATGATTTTTTCATGATTGGTATATACTTTAACTTATCATAATAATGATTAATTCAATTTCAATAATCACATAAATTTTCAAATTAATCACATCTATTCATGATAGAATGTTTTCATTTCAATGAGTTATACTTATATTTTTTAGTTTTCCTCTTTTATTAATCTTTTATCCCCTTAAATGAATTAATTTTATAATTTTATTAAAACAAAAAGTTTTACTAAAAATTTATTTCCTGTTGTCTAAAATTCCAATAACACCAATAGTAGCCAATAAATCATGATTTTTTTTGTGACACATTATACCCATCTTTAACATTTTGTTGATTTTGGGTAGCACATTTATTCTTAAATGATTTATTTGGGGAAAAATATTTTATAAACTTATTTACATCCATATTTGAAGATGTAATGGATTTCTCAGAATCTTTCTCCACCCATGTTTGTAAAGATTTTAATATTGAATCAATACTAGTCACCAAAACAATATTAGTACACACATATATATCAGGAAAAAGGGTTTCCTTATTCAATGATATTATAGTAGCTTTATCCTTTGATAATACTAACCTCTTCTTTCCACTCAATTTATTATTTTTATAAATATGACTCTTATCAACTAAATCCTTGGTATTAATTATTTTCTAAACAACTTAGAAATTATCATCTTGTTTCTCTTCCATATTTTTCAATTTCACTTATAGTTCAAGAAATTTTATGTCAAGATAAATCTTATAATCTTCAACAGATTTCATGGTTTTTCCCAAGGAGTATTTATCTTCTGATTTATGTATTCGTGTATATGAATTTACTTCTGAAAACAACTAACAAGCACCCTGATTCTTTCTAATTTAACATCCACCTGAGCATGTTTAACATTAATAGATGTATTATATAGATTTTCCAATGCATGGAATTTTTTTTAAAGACCATTTCAAAACATATTTCTCACAAATATTATTTTTCACCGCTTAAATATCTTTAAAATATATTTTATTGAAAAAATATATTTTTTATTCCTTTTCTTTCAAAAGTTTTATGGGAGTATTGGATATGGAAACCTTTTTAACAAATTATTCTTCAATAGAATTTGCTTATTATTATAGCTATAATTTTTCATCCTAAAGTCCCTTGAAAACTATGATCATACATGTGACTAATTCTTTAGGAACTTTCTTCATATGCTCTCTCATTTTGGAATTGAACTTTTTTTATCTTCATTTACCATATAGTTCTTATTGGGTTTCTTTTCCACTCTTTTCTTCTTATTTTTCTAAGACTTGATATACACTTCAACATTTCTAACATCAAGAGTAGGGGCAGGATTTTCTATTTGAAGCTCTCGTGAATTTTATTCAAACTAAAATATACAATTCATATACTTATGATATAAATAATTAGACAAGTAAAGTAGATCCAACCAGAGATTTAATTCCGTTTGATACCAAATTATGTGACCAATGGATCATGCAGTCATAATGAGAGGGGTGGTTGAATCAGATGTGACTTATTTTACCGAATTATTTTATTTTTCTTTTACAATATTTTGATTTAAACATCTACCAACTATTTTGATGAGTGGATCCTATATTCAATGTAGAAAGAAAATAAAATAAAACACACAATATTTTTACAAGGTTTTGAACTGAGACCTACTCCTTATTGCAATTGGTTAAATCCCCTGCTTAAGGATTCTCCACTATAATATTATTATCAATTAAATTGATTTAGGAAGAAACTTCTTATAAAACCCAATAGTAGATCCTCTAGTTGATCTAGGTTATATCCGCCAATGATCTAAATATTTTTCCTTGGTTAGTTATACCCCCAACCATTTGACTAGTTACACCCCCAATCTCTCAAGCCTCTTCAACAACTGGTTAGAACCCCCAGTCATAATCTCCTTATTATTCTTCAGAAGAGATGATAAACTATAGGATTATCTATTGATATTACTCCATTAAATTTATGGATCACACTATTTCATGTACAACATCATATACATTTTCTAATATGCTAGTTTTTCTCAAACATTTTCTGATTGTAGTATATAATCAGCTACCTCAGTACAACATTGCTCAGGAAAATATTATTTCTTCTATTAAAGACCCAGACTCAATTATCAATTAATAACTTAGATATGAATGTATTATAAAATAATTATTTAAATTCAGTATAAACACGCTAAACACTGATCATGAATTTTATGTTTCATGTGCACTTATAAAACATCAAGAATGTATAAAATACAATGTATGATCTTCTCACTCTAAGTGTGAATTCATACATTGAATAATACATGTACTTAATACCTTTTATACTCACATATTCTTTATAATTCATACATATATTATCCTTCATGAAAACTAGGTGTTCATTATATACTTAATAGTGTATATGTGTTACTCAAACAAACCATTCACACAAATAATATGTTTGTCCAATGTACGTGGTGTCTCACCCTTCTTCATGAAAGGGAATACTATCACTATAAAATCCTTCATTCAAGTATGATAATGCATGGGTATTTTATGTTCTTAATGAAATCAATGGATACTACAGACATCATGCTATCTCAAGAGGATTTTTGGAAACATGTTTCTTTGAGAAGTACTCTAAGTGTGAAAGACACAAGTCAAAGGATCATGGGATTTTCTTTTTATCTGTGAAAATAGAGGCTGCGTGGAAGACCTCTATATAAAACAAACATTCACAATGGTTATGTTTTCTTTAGAAAACAAGATCACTTATCAAATGGAATATCTTTATCATGTCTTGGTGGCTCTCCTTTTATAAACAATTTTTATTTCTTAATCTCATGTGAACCAACTTACTTCAAATGTGCACTACATTAGATCATACTTTGTGATTACGAGAATCAATGTCACTATAAAATATATCCTTAGTTTTATCTTCTTTTGAACATTTAAACAAAGTTTCATGTGTATTCAATCAGTTTTGTATTTGTAGTATGATTATCTTTAAATCCCAACCCCCACTGGAATCAACCTCTGTCAACTCCCTCTTTCACCATTATGCCGCCCCACATGATGGCTCTGCTATAATCCCGTTCGCCTCTCCATTGGTGTTCTATGAACTTGAATACCCACTATTTCCCATATTGTTTGGATAGGGGTAGAATTCCCACCAAAGTAGTGTAAATGGTCCCTCTTCGGCTGGGCAGTGTGTTTTTCATATTTTCTATAAATTTTACCAAGATTAATACAATTTATCATTCTAACTTCTAAACTAAAATGGTGTAAAAAATGTGTCATATTAACCAAATAAAAACATTTCTTCAAACATAATACCAATTCAAAAATAATCACATTTCAATCCTTGTTGTCTTTATTCTTCACAAACTATTAAAAACAAATTCAACTTCAACACAATAAAACAACTTGGGTTCTTCATGAAAAATATTTTATTATTTATGAATTTTATATAGTTTTATATTATCTTTCTTAGATATCCACATACAAGGGTTTTTAATCACTTATTTTTGACTTGATAAATGTTAATAGAAACTAACACAACCCTTTAGTGGTATATGAGGCATCCATGTTTAATTTTATGAAATAATTCTAGAAATTAAGTGGAATCTAAAAACATACATGTTTTATGTTTTTAGAAATTAAATTTCATAAAAGGGTTTACCCTTATATAGTTGGGATATGTAAAGGTTACTAACACCTTACCCTTAGACAGTTAAGATGTGTAAGGGTAACCAAGGAATTACCCTTATATAGAGTGGGTTGTGTAAGGGTGATCACAACTTTCCATTATGTGAAATTAGGGTTGTCTAAATGGAGTCATGTTTTTAAAAGTGTTATGTAAAGGTAACCAGGTCATTTAACCTTACTTGGTGAAGTTTACATAAAGGTCACACTCTCATACAAAAGGAATTTGTAAGGTTAACCACTTTTTTACCTTTAAGAAAATGGTTTTCATTAAGGCAGTGCCCTTACATAGTTATACAGGGAGGCTGTGTAAAGGTAAATCAAGACCTACCCTTACATGAATCATTCACAAAAAGGTAATATATTTAGTAGCCTTATGCATAATGAGTTGTCTAAAAGTAATTTTCTATGTACATTTACAAAAAAATTTATATTTAAGTTGTGTAAAGGTAATTTGTGAATTACCTTTATATAAGGGATTCTAGACGCCCTGTGTAAGGGTAGAAGGATTTACCATTAAGAATGAATACCCTTATGTGAAAGGGTAATCAAAATAATTTTAAAATTATTGATTTTTTTACATTTAAGATGATTTATATGTCTTATAAAATGTTTATAAATCATTATAAAAGGTATTTTTGGATATTTTTGTCTATAAATTTTTTATAGATTAATTAATTATAAATTGTTTATAATTAAATTAATGTTTATGAAACATTTTTACTTAAATATTAAATGTTAATATTTTTCATACCTTTTAACCAAATCATATGGAATAACATATGATTTATAAATAAAAATGCATATTTAGAAAACATAAGTGATAATGAAATACAGCTGAA
Organism: Viscum album; assembly: GCA_963277665.1. Taxonomy (NCBI): domain Eukaryota; kingdom Viridiplantae; phylum Streptophyta; class Magnoliopsida; order Santalales; family Viscaceae; genus Viscum; species Viscum album. Next base: position 1,632,533,116 of record OY728155.1, on the reverse strand, counting down.
ATATAAAATGTTTATAGTTAATTAATTTAAATTGTTCAAATTAAAGGGTTATTATTTGGATATTATTTAAGCCACACCAAATTTTTTTTGATGATTTATATGATCAAGGTTTAAATAATTATAAAGTATATGATATTTAGATAATGTAAAATTTTTACATAATATAGTTTGGATTATAAATGGTTTATAATTTATATAATATCATATATTTAAAATAGAAATTAGATATAATGATTAATATTAAAGAGTTCATATTGGAATGAATATAAAATGTTTTTATTAAAATTATAAAATATGCATAATTTTAAAGATGAAAAATATAAAATATCCATAATTTTAAAAATGAAAATTATAAAACTGTTTAGAATTATATTTGATTTATGAACTGTACCTAATTTTTTTTATCATGTTTGAATATCTAAATTGTTTATTTATTTAAAAGGTTATTACCTATTATATTCACATTTATTAATATTTTTATAAAATTTGAATATTTTTTATGCTTTAGTTTAATTGTTAGATCTCTTCTAGATAGAGACTTGCATTACTTTCTAGGAATGTATCCAATGAATTTAGTTTTTCATCTACCTTGACCTTAGTTTGTAATTGATTTTTTGAACTTTAATTTAGTTACTTAATATATATATTTTCATATTAGGTATTAGAGTTTTGATTAATTGGATTATATTTTGAGTAAATTATCTCTGGGTAGAGGAACTTGGGGTCGGACTACCTACTTACCTAGAGGCTTGTGATTTGTGCAGGCTGGTGAATGGGATTGGTTATCTATGAATCCAAACTTACTCATGTCGAGATATTAAATCCAATATAACTCTATGACTTTAAATGAAGTTTTTATGTACCTTATTCATATGATGCATCAGGATATGTATAAATATTTTTTACTTTTATTTTTTGGAAGGTAACACAAACTTGTGGGTTGTATATAGAGTTACACATCAATATGGTTTTAACATATTGGTTTGGCTTAAGGAATATTATTCCAAACTAAAATACTAGAAATATGCATATATAAAAACGAAATAATATAAGATAAGATATTGAGGTTAAAATCCCCTTTAAATACCATGTTTGAGATTCCATAAAAAACATCAATTTTCAAGACCTTGATCATCCAATCAATTAGGTCATAGTAAATTTGGGTGCCCTTGGATTATATTATTTAAGATAAGAAAATAATAAGTGACTTTGGATTTTTTAGTTGGATAGGTCATGATAAATATGGGTTCCCATGGATTGTCCCTTGTTAGCTTGTTTTTTGGAATTTTATTTGTGTTACACTAGCTGAGAGACCCTAATAAGATTAGATTACCATAGGAATATATTTGAGTTTATCCATATGATGGATTGAGAAAAGATTTTTCATATCAATTATCTATGAGTCATATATGAGATAATTGGGATTATTACCAACCTAAATACCTAAATAAAATGCCAAATGCTATAGAGACCTGGAGATTTGTGAAAAAAGGATCTTGGCCCACTAATGGATATGTTGGAAATTTAAAAGACTTAATAAATTTAGTGGAATACCATTTATTAAAATACATTATTAAATGGTTAATAATACATGACACTCATCTAATATAATATTATTTTTTAGGTAATATCATCAACATAACCATCAAAATAAATTTAACATATGCTACTCTTTAGATTAGTAATTTTAGAAAATTTCATATTGTGATTTAAGAAAAGTTCTTAAGGAAAATTCTATGTGTCTGAATAATAATAATTAAATATGATTGGATTATCCAAGATATAAAAAAATAAGTTTTTAAAACTACATGAAATGTCCTTTCTAGGTATAGATGTTATAGAAATTAATTCATTTCAAGGATTTGAATATAAGGTATTTTATCAAGATCAAATGGATTTAAATAAAATATGTGTATATTCACCTCATTTATTTTATGTGATAAAAGTTTTTTTTATTACAAAGAGTTATTATGAACAAACATGATATGATTAATTAAATACACATGGTTTAAGATTCATCAATTTCTATAAAAGGTTTAGAAAAGAAGATATAGATAAATATTTTTATCCAAATAATTGTTAAAATATATGGGAATTTATTACCACCACCCATTGAAGATATATTTTAATAAAATATTTTTTTCAAAAAGGAAGTGTTCCAAACATATAGAATACCAAATATGATATGAAAAAAATAGTTTATTTGTTTAATATTTCTACTAAAAGGAAAGAAATTTTACCTCCTAACAATTTTTTTTGTATCTTATCAATATATTATGAAAATAATATAGTGTTTAAGAGGCTAGTGGGACTATTTTTGGACTTAAAGAATTTTAAAGTTAACAAATAAAGAATTACAACAATCTAAGTTTAAAAGTGTATTGCACCTGATATCCTAAAAGATTTTAAGTATGGTGGTAAAAATAAATTTAAATAGTTATATTATATACCATAATTTTTTTTATCAATTTATTATAAAAGAGTTTAGGATGTAGCGGTAAGGATAAATGTAAGGGTTACATTTAGTTACTATATTAAAGTGATTGCCACTTTATCATAAAAGAGATTAGGAAGATTGATAAACAATAATGTAATTAGTTACATGACTTTAAGGAAAAATATTGATGTAATATGGCTCCAAATATGATGATGATGAAATTAAAAAGAGTTTTAAGTAGAAAACAAAAGTTTACATCATAACATTTGATTTTGTGACGTTAATAAGTTTGAATATGTTCAGAAAGTTGAACAGTTAGGAATATGATTCTTAAATCTCACCATTTCAAACTGGATTTATTTATATATATTTTTTACTAAAGATTTTGTTGGAGTTTCTTATCATCTTTTCACATAGATAAGTTGCATGGATTTTATATGATGTAATGTGTTAGCAAAATATAGAAAGTGTGTTAAATATAAGGCTGGTCTGACAGTTTATCATATATGTTATATTAAACTAGTTCTTTTCTTTGGTTTATTAAATATTCTTGAATAGTTTAATAATATTAAAATGTATAATATTAAAGGCAACTTACAATTTATAATTATTTCACATTGGATATATAAATGCATATATAGATATATATTTCATGAAGTGAAATGATAATTTACCCCTCAATGTATGACTTTGAGTTTATCCCGAATCGATGTTCACTAAAGAGTATTATTGGTTTTGATGAAACTTTAAGGTTTTTTTAGTAGGATTATTGTATATAGATACAAAATCTTATCATAAGGAACAAGATAATGAATACGATTCTTTGTTTTCACTAGATGATTCATTAAGTATACAACATGGAGTGGCATAAAGATGTATTCAGTATACCAGGGGTTCATGAAACATATTTGAGTCCCTAATACCTAAGGTTAGTGAGATACCTAGCATGAGAACCTTCATACTTAGATACCCTACTTATATAGGTATTTATATTGGATTATCTAATAAAGGGGTGCTTGGGTATGTTTCTAACCATGTTGTTGGTTGGAGCTTAACCAAGATAGGATTTTTCCTCTCATATGATGAGAATGGCATCAGGACACTCGATTGAGATATATTGTGGGAGTGTGTAACCACACCAAGATATTATATATCTATTTTGATAAGGGACATGTTATGTGATTATCTATGGGGATAAATGACATGTTATGTAGTCATTGATTAGACAAATCAGTATTATGATAATTAAGAACATATGATTTGGCTATATGGGATTGGCATGATTCGTGTCCCATAATCACTCAATGTATTGAAAAAAGGGAAAATATGAGAATTAAATTTTCTATATGATGAAAAATAATGGACACGAGTATAGATATTTGTGTTTTTATGGATATCACATTAGATCCATTTATATCTTGAGTAGAATTGACTATTTTCCTGAGGAAAATCTTTGATTACATATATGTATTTAGATATTTGTATTTGCTGTCAAGGATATACAGGATAGTGGGTCCCCACTTTGTGTTTTAATGAATGCTGATTGAGGCTGACTCAGAGAGATACTCTAAAAGTGTTTTATATTTAACCCAAAATTGTTTTCGATGAGTATTCATAATGCATTTCATATGATGTGATACAAGGTGAAGTTAATGATAACTTTCCCAAAGTGTTTTAGAAGACTCCCAAAAGGATTTTTAGATATAGTTTCAAAAGTTATTGTATACAATAAAATATAAGGTGAAATGGAATAAAGTATATTAGGATTTAGTGTAAGTGGTTTATTGAAGGAGATATGAATGGAATCCATATTTATATATGATATATTTATGGATTTTATTTTGGACTGCATGAAAATTATGATTTTCATGCGTTGGGTATATTATTTTATTTGTGTTGGACACCTAAACTATTTAACCCACATAATTTACCATTAAATGAAATAATTTAATATTTTTATAAAATATAGAGAGAGTACATGCATATGATTCATGAAATGTCTACGAAATTTACACATTAATTTTAACACATGAGTCAATGTGGATAACACCTTTCGAGTTTACTCAGGTGTTATATAAATCACTTCCATGTGATTGTAATGGGTGTGTGTGGATATTTGTCTAATTAATCCTAGAAACCCAAAGATATATTTCCTCTTCCTCATTTTCACTGTGAGATACTAGTGAGTTGTGGAAGTTCGTGGGTCCCACTCAAATGTTGAGTGATTCAAATTGTCCCATGGATACAACTATAGAGGTGGCATGCTTTTGTTTTCCACTTTGGTGATCTCTATCAAAACCATGAGATGAAGTTTGAATATGATGTAGTGGATTCTTAGATGTTAGGTATTCCTATACAATATTTCTTCATTTCATTATTTTATGAAGTTTCATATTATCTTGCATAGAGATCCCCAGACAAGGGTTTTTAATTGCTTATGATTAATTTGATAAATGTTATTAGACTCTAAAAAACCCCTTTATAAATAAATTTAAGAACAATAATAAATAGAATAAAAAATATCATTACTATATTTGTTTAAGGCCAAAAATCATTTAGTTATGGAATCAAATGTGGTGAGGGAGTTTTTTATTGTACTCCATTTTGATTATTTTATTTCATTCTTTCTTTTAAAATTCTTTTTGGGGCTCTAAGGATTGATGTGTGCCTCAAGTGTGTCTTCAAGAAACTCCCAAATATGATGAGAGTTTTCACAATTAGAAATATGATTAAATTCATTTTTAATGAAAAATAAAGAGAATTAATGGATTTTATATCTATCTAAAAAGAAGAAATACCAGCAAGAGTCCATTTTACTTCAATTGGTTAGAAAATTTATATCAATTTATTATAATGTTCCAAATGGGATATACTATGATTTTATGAAATGAAGAAATTCGTATTTTCTAATAATCATAATTAGTTCCAATAAATAAAGGGGATTTACCCATTGACTATCCCTTAGGGGAACCTTGGGTAGAAGAGTTTGATGTTATCCTTTAATTGATAATTCCTTAAATCTGATTAAGGTTTTAAAATCATGGTTGGCTCTAATACCACTTCTAATCAGTAGCAAGATTCTCTTTAGTCTCCTTGAAAATTAGAATAGATCCAATAAGAGAGAATCATTTTTAGAGGATTGTGCCAAGGCTCATGGGACTATTCTGGTTGAGACCTCCAGTACTAAGATGGTCAAGGATCTCACTTTAGATAAGAAGAATTTTAATTAAAAGGATTATTCTCAAATTAATGATGATAAAACATGGTAGAAGCCCAAATTTTGATGGATGGGACATCACCTGAGAGGTTTGGGTAGTGGTAGATGAAGCTTCTTATAGTGATGATCAACTATATTTTGGAGGATTGTTTGCCAATGTTTTCTTTCTTGGGTAGTTTTTATTTCCTCCCATGGTAGTTTTCTTTTCTATAATCTTCACATGTAATATTTACTTGTAATATTTTTATGTTTGTGAAATAAAGGATTCATGGGTCTGGGCCTTCGAAATCATGGTCTTAGAACATTTCTAATTATTTATTATTAATTTCATTATTATTATTAAAATTTTCAATTACTTTATCAATTATTATTAATAATATTAATTTTATTATTAATTGTAAATGGGGGTTTTCCTGAGTGGTAAAGTCACCCCATAATTCTATACATGACCATGGTTCAAATCATGGAAGCCTCCCTTGAGTTGGATTTTTAGGCTATTTATGGCCATTAATTATTGGGTCACTATAATGTTAAGGAAATAGTACACCACAACATATGTAGTATGGTAGGCGACAACAAGCATGTGCGAGAGGGTCTTTGTTCCATGATATGGGGTTTTTAGGCCCTAAAATCTTGGGTCTTTGAGCTATTAATAATGGGTTAGTTATGGGTTGAGTCAACTATTAGAGGGGGTGTAGCCTATCCTTACAAGCCCATGGGTGTGTGGTATTTTTTTATTTATAACTTCCATGAACTTAATAGAATTAATTATATTATTAATTATTGGTAATTATTTTTAAATATAAAATTAATTATATTATTAATTAAATTATTAATATTCAGTATTAGAAATTATTAATAATTATATTTTTATTATTAATTAGATTGATAATTGTATCATTTAAAAACATTTTCTTTATTATTAATTAATAAAATTAATTTAATTATTGATAATAACTATTATACCTTTATTAATTAATGTTTATTACATTATTAAACAATAGTTAATTATTAAAAATGTGTTATGATTAATCATTTATTATCATTAATGTGTTATTATAAATAATATATTATTCAGTTAATGCTGGGAAAGTTGTGTATGGGTCCCACATCAAAAAACTAGAAAAAATTTCAATGACCACATCCTTATAAAATGGGCGATTGAGTGAGATTTCATGTAATATTTTCTTAATACTTTAATGAAAGTAATATAGAATTTATAAACAGTTAAATTTTTTTTTGTTTATATATATTTACAAAACCAAAAAAATAAAAAAATAAAAAAATAAATAAATAAAAAAATAGAAAAATAAAAAAAATAGAAGAGAGAATCATCTTAGACATCACCCTACCTTATGCACTAAAATAGACCAAGATTGAGAAATAGTTTCCTGATTTGAGTATTTTTAGATTTTTTAATTTAATTATTTAAGGAAATTTCTCAGAGAATTAGCATACTATTGTCTAAGGAATGGATAATGGATTTCAATATAATAGAAGGGCGTCCCCTGGTGGAATTTGAGGTTGGATGAGGTTTGATGGAGGCTAAATCTGGTAAGTGTGGAAATATCTTCCAAGTTGGAGTGATGTAGTTTGGTTAGGGAGAGAGATATAATGACTGGTAGTGAATAAAGATTGAGTCGGGTCAATAGAGGACTTGGAATGGGTTTAGGACTAGCCTAAACAATGTTGTTTCCCAAGAAAAAATGTAAAATTATTTATCTTTAATATAATAACTTGTATAGTTTGATAAAAAACTAAAATTGAAATAAATTTTTTAACAATACTAAATAGAGGAAACATATCACAAATTTTATATTTCTATGTACAAGAATAGAAATTGAAAAAATTAAAAAAAACTATAAAATAAAAAACACAAAATAAGTCTAAAACTGCAAAGAAACATGTAATTACATATGGAATCATGTTTTGGTGCATCAAAATAATTATTATTTTAATTAATAATCCAATTAATAAGAAAAAACTTATTTTTTCATTTTTTGAAAAAAATTATTCAATCAAATAATCATAATAAAAACTATCCAACAAATAATTTTTAATTTAAAAATCATTTCCAGTGAACATAATCTCTCCTATGACATGACAGTTTGAAGATAATTATTGATCACATTCAACTTATAAAATCTTATCACCACTAACATAGTCATAAAAGGTATGATATTTCATAACTAGATCTAATTCAGTAACAAATTTAATAATTTTACAAAATATATCATCATTCTTCTCATAAATCTTCTCATTTATTCTTCAAAATGATAAGGTATTTTGTGTAAGTACCTTCAAAACCACAATGGTTAAAAATTTCAATTCCACCCATATTAAAACATTTAGAAGGTGGTTATGCTATAAATTAGTTCCTCCTTCATTGAAAGTATTTTTAATCAATTTGGACTTTAATATTTTACACAAAAAGTAAAAGAAATTATTTATCCCATTAGAGTACACAAGCCACTTGATTATAAGTAAATCATCTCTCATGTATAATTTTAATTTTAAATGTATTATATTGTTTTAATATCTTAATTTGGCCACGTAAAACCCAAAAAATCTCTTTACATCATTAATACTTTCCCACATCCTCAAATCACAATTCACATCCCTGATTTTTTTAAGTTAATCGTGCTTTGATCTCTAAGACCATGAAACATATAAATAAAATTTTCATTGTCATCCTCCTTAGAGTTAACATCCACACCTTCTTTAATTATTATATCATATTTTTTTGTCATTAGATCATCTATAGATTTATTATTCACTCTAGAAATAATGTCACCCAAAATTTTCACATTAAATTGACTTTATGAACTATAATTTTCATTTATTATAGTAAATAGACTAAAAATTTATCTTGTTAGTGATTTTTACATTTCATTATTTCATTGCTTCATTTTTATATTTTGAGATCAAAAATTTTAATTTTGATTTATTATAGTACCTCTGATTTATAAACTATCGCTAAGATAAATATAATTCATTCCAATTCATAACATATTTAAAATAATTGTCTCTAAAAAATTAAAAGCCAAAAAATCCAGCCAATTGATATTTTTCTTTTAATATTAATCAATTATTGTGAATATTTCACTAAAAAATAAATCAAAAAATATAAATAAAAACATTTATCAACTGAAATTAAAAAGATATAAAATCTATTTTTTATCAACTAAAGAGAAAAGTGTAGGTGTAATTATTAAAAAGTAAAAAATTTAATACTTAAACACTAATTTTCAAAGTTAAGTTAGATTCTAAGAAATAATTTTGTTTTTAATTTTTTTTATTTATGAAAATGTAATGAAATCGATAAACATATTTTTTAACATGTTTTGAAGAAATTTAAAGAAAGAGATATTTTCTAAACACAAATACATTATATTTTTCTTTTATTTTTTTTAAAAAATATCATATATATTTTCATTTCCTAAAAAAAAATTCTATATTTATATAATCTAAAACATTTTGTGACATAATTTTAAAATTTATAACAACATATATTTTTTAAAACCAAATTCAATCTATTTTTATTTTAATAACAATCTACATTGTTAAAAATGAATTTTTAATTTTCAATTTAATAAATTTAAAAACTAAAAACTAAAAATCCACTTAAAAAGAAAAGTATTAGTTCAAAAATTGATATATAAACAAACCTATATTATCAAAAAAAATTAATTAATTAAAAAATAAATGAAATTAATTACCTTTGGACTAATCACAAATCATAAATTGAAAATTCAAATAATTTTTGAGAATTCAACAAAAATGTTATTAGAAATATAAAAATGGTTACCGATGATAATTTAAAAAAAAATATCAAAAAATAAAAATACCCACCCATAAGGATAGGGATGGAATGATATTTCAGATCTCGACTAGTAAGAGGTTCTATTAGCCAAAAGGGGAGGTAAGTCAGGGGAACTAGCTAGCTAGGTGGTTGAGGAGGTGAGACAGGGTGAATCATCCAATCATCAGTGAGGTGATTTCAAGCTGATTTTTGGTTGAAGATATAATGAAATTTAAGGAGGATAAATTATGGGGGATTAAGATATGAGAGGAGGGAAATAGAAAGGGTGGTGAGGTTGGTGTAAGAGGAGATAGAGGGGGTATGTGACCTTGCTACCAAAGGTGAATCGTTTAAGCAGGGTTTCTCGCTACGTCACTGGGGGGGCATCAGTAAGAGTGAGTGGTGTTGGTTTTTGGGTGGTTGATAATTTTTAGGGTGATACCTATATGAAATAGACACATGATGTGGAAAATATGTTTTCGTTCCTATCAGGTTTTCCAATCCCAAGGGCTTACAGGGAATTACCTTGAGCCGACTCTGTATGGGTTTGATCGATGCCCTAGGGTTTATAATTGGTGATGGAAAGTGAGTGTGGAGGCTAAATTGAGATGAGTTCTAGTTTTCTGGTTTCAAAAGACTAGGGTTAGACATGAAGAATATTCCTCTTGAGGGAGATGAAATCCTTTTTTTGGATGGATGAGGCATGATATGGTCTATTCGCATGTATGTGGATGGTTAGATTAGAAATATGGGTCATCCATATAGTTGACAAAAATAAGAACATATAATTATCAATTACACTATTAATTTAAAAATGATATATATATATATATATATGAACATAAATCCTAATCAACCCATTACAATTCATGTTATTCCCAACATAACCCACTATTCAATAAAGTGGGTACCAAACTCTGGATCTTGAATGCAAACCATGAGCTAACTCGATAAAAAAATTGGTCATGTGTGTATATGTATATGTATGTGTGTGTGTGTGTGTGTTTGTTTGTGTATATAAACACAAATATAAATATTATGTTTATATGTTTCCAGAAATTGATAAGTGTGGCATTAATAATTTGTTAATATTATTATTGGGACTAATAATAATTTTAATAAAAAGATTATTATTATTATTGTTGTTGTTATTATGTGTGAATATATGTTAGTGTGTATGAGTGTCTATATGTATTTTTTTAAAAATCATGTTTTTGTGTCCAAATTTTATAATTAAATAATCAATCTCACTCATTTATCCACATAGATTTCAATGGTGATATTTTAGATCTCGAAAGAGATCTTTTAAAGAGAAGTTTTAACATTTGAATATATTAGACACTACAATTATCAACAACCTGACCCAAAAAGAATTTAAATGAAAATTTCTTATTAAAATTTAGGAGTAAATTCCAATATGCATCCCATCAAATAAATTTGATATTCTAGGATGATAAAATCGCCAAAATAAGTTTTTTATGTGTATGTGTGGTTAATTCGATGAATTCGGTAATGATTTTAGTATATAAGGAGACTCTTATGGAACCGATGATCATGTGTATAATTAAAATAAATTGTATCAATCAATGATTCATTATGATATGAGGTGTTGGTGATATTATTCACAAAAATAATCATTAAAGAACCATTAATGAAATTTATGACATGGAAATTTTTTTGTTGTTAATATTATGATGGATGAGGTAATTGAAAATTTTAATTGATGATATGTTAATTATACCCTTTTTATACTAATAACAAAGATGAAATGTGATAAAAAATTAGGATTTACATTTTTAAAATGGAGAATTATCATATGATACATTTCATGGTGGACATTAGGTTTGGTTGTTGTACTATGATGTGATAGTAGACATCACAATCTCCTTTTCTCTTTTATTATGCATTATAGGATTATAGTGACTGTAGATTGTGGTGATATAATAATTAAAGGATTATCCAATAGTAAACTGTGTAACTATTACTTGATGATCAACTTGTTATCAAAACTAGTTCAACATATTATTGACTGAGTTTTGTGACTATAGGGGGTTAACCTAGAGAGACCTCCTCTCAAGATTATTTACACTACGGGAAAAATCGATTATTGCGATGGGTTATTTGCGACGGGCATAAATCCCGTCGCAATAAATCCGACAAAAAGCATATTTGCGATGAGAATATATGCCATTTGCAAATGTTCAGTTATTTGCGATGGGAATACAGGACCCGTCACAATAGATATGGCGCGGTTTGCACGCCAAAACGCGGGAAGCCTATTTGCGACGGTGGTCTTCGTCCCGTCACAAGTACCCGAAGGTGGTAAATACTATTTGCGATGGGTAATTGTCCCATCACAAAACCCTATTCAGCAGGTGTTATTTGCAACAGGTCCCGTCACCAATACCGGCGGTGGTAAATAGGCTTTTACGACGGGGATATCTGCCCGTCGCTAATGGTATGTCGGCCTACAGGTATTTGCGACGGGCCCATCGAAAAAACCATTTTAACCGCCGCTCGTATTAAATGTGGGCGAAGGTATTTGCGACGCGGCCTGTCGCCAATACCGGTGGCAGTAAATAGCAATTTGCGACGGGGATATCCGCCCGTCGCGAATGGTATGTCGGCAGGCAGCTATTTGCGACGGGCCCGTCGCAAAAACCCTTTTAACCACCGCCCTTAATTAATGTAGGCGAAAGTATTTGCGATGAGATCCCATCGCAAATAAGACCGTCACAAATATTCTAACCTATATATACCCCCATCCATTTTTTTCAAATCATTAAGATCTCTCTTCCTCTTTTTTCCTTTCTCTCTTTAACTTTCTGTTCTAAGTAGATTTTTTTTTATTTTAATTTTTTCTTACGAGAAGAGCAGAGAAGGAGTTAGAAGGTGCAAACTGCTTCAAAATATCAAAAGTATTTATAGTTTTTTAATTGTTAAATTATTTTTAATTGTTAATTTTATTTTTAATTGTTAATTTTAATTTTTTTAATAGAATGTTTAGTAGGTATATAGTATAATTAGATTAAGTGGTTGTACCAAATAATCCTTGTCTGGATACGAACAAGTAGAGGCGGCACTAGTACAGATGTACCTAGGAGTGAAAATTCTGACAAGGTGTTTTGAGCTTGACTCGGGGTAACTTAGTACATGACAACAGGCCTTTCTGCACTCTTGGTTCGACACTTCCGGAGGATGTTTTGGTAATAATTAGAAATAAATATATTTAATTAGAAATAATTAGAAATAGTTATATTTAATTAAGAATAATTATATAATTATTAAATAATTAAGAAATAATTAGATTTAATTAAAATAATCATCAAATAATTAGGAAATAATTAGATTTAATTGATTAGAAATAATTAGGAAACAATTAGAAATAATTAGGAAATAATTAGAAATAATTAGAAAATAATTAAAAATAACTAGAAAACAATTAAAACTAATTAGGAAACAATTAAAAATAATTAGGAAACAATTAAAAATAATTATGAAACAATTAAAAATAATTAGCAAAAAATTAAAAATAATAAGGAAATAATTAAAAATAATTAGGAAATAATTAAAAATAATTAGGAAATAATTAAAAATAATTAGGAAACAATTAAAAATAATTAGGAAACAATTAAAAATAAAATAATTCGGAAACAGTTAAAAATAAAATAATTAAGAAACAATTAAAATAATTAGGAAACAATGAAAATAATTAGAAAACAATTAAAATAATTAGGAAACAATTAAAATAATTAGGAAACAATTAAAATAATTAGGAAAAATTAAAATAATTAGGAAACAATTAAAATAATTAGGAAATAATTAAAATAATTAGGAAATAATTAAAATAATTAGAAAACAATTAAAATAATTAGGAAACAAATAAAACAATTAGGAAACAAATAAAATAATTTGGAAAAAAATAAAATAATTAGGAAACAAATAAAATAATTAGGAAACAAATAAAATAATTAGGAAATAATTAAAATAATTAGGAAAAAATTAAAATAATTCGGAAAAAATTAAAATAATTAGGAAACAATTAAAATAATTGGGAAACAATTAAAATAATTAGGAAAAATTTAAAATAATTAGGAAACAATTAAAATAATTAGGAAACAATTAAAATAATTAGGAAACAATTAAAATAATTAGGAAAAAATTAAAATAATTACGAAACAATTAAAAATAAAATAATTAAGAAAATTAGTAAGTGTGATTGACCGCTCATCTACCTCAATTTTCTTTTCATTTGTGTGTTGAGGCTTGACAGGAAACTTCTACCTCCACATGTAATATTTTCTTTTACTGTTAAAATTATCAACCTCCTTGCCAGCATAGAGGTGATGAGGTTTATAATTTTGACCGTAAAAGCAAATATTACAAGTGGAGGTAAAAGTTTCTTGTCAACCTCAACACACAAATGAAAAGAAAATTGAGGTAGATGAGCGGTCAATCATTTTTGTTTTTCTATTCAATGATAATTAACCACCCGACCTATATACATATCTTCGCATTACTAATTAGTAACATAATTAGTAATATAATTAGTAACATAAATAGTAACATAATATAAAATATTATATTACTCTAATATTAATAAATAAATAATACTAATAACATAATTATTTTATTATTATATGTTTAATATTTATAAAAAAATATTAATATTATTAAAATTATAAAAAATTTATAAAATATTACAATTATCAATATTTTCAACAAGTTTTTCTCTATTCTTAACATGTTCAAATCTTAAAGGGTCGCCAATTTTCAGGTCATGCCCAATAAAAAGTTTGCGTCAACCGTGTCTATTGTAAACTCAATAATTGTTCTTTCTTGGTTGATCACCTCACAAGTAGCATTGTAATAGGATAACCCAAGTCATTTATTTCTCATCTATAAGAATCATATCACATGACTTTTTACACAGATCATTCTTTCTTGAAAAATTAAGGGAAAGATACTGAAGTTCTCTTAATTTTTCAAGGAAGAATGATCTATGTAAAGGGTCATGCAAAATGATTCTTAAAGACGAGAACGACATTACTTGTGTCATCCTATTACAACACTACTTGCGACGTGATCAACCATGTAAGGGAAATTATAGAGTTTACATTAGACATGGCTGACGCAAACATTTTATTGGGCAAGACCTGAAAATTGACGACCCTTTATGATTTGAACATGTTAAGAATATAGAAAAATCTGTTGTAAATATTGATATTTGTAATAATTAGTAACAATTAATCAAAAATCAAACAAATTTGAGTACATGGTTATAAATTGACACAATTTCCAGCGGATTGACAGCTACCTTTTGTTCAACGTCTCATATCTTTGCTACTTTCTCCCACTAAAACCAGTATGAAAAATGTGCTCTAACGTATGTCAGAGAAAGTTTTTCATACTGATTTCAGTCAGGAGACAGTTAAAAAGAGTTGAGTCATTGGAAAAAAGAGGCTCTTTTCCCTGACGACTCATCTTCTTGCAAGGAGATGAGTCGTCAGGCAAAAGAGCTGCAGCTAATCTGCTGGAAATTACTAAGAAATAACTGTAATTATGTATCTTCTATTTTTTGGATATTGTTTTTCTTATATCAAATTATTTAACAACAATAATGGTTTTAAATTTTGTAAAAACATATATATGAATATGGAACAAGGAAATCGACATCAATCATTATTAGATGATCGTGCTTGGACAAATCAATGTAGAAATCCAAATGGTTCTAGTTTAAATCCTATATATGTTGATGGTGTTGAAGCTTTCTTATCATTTGCATCATCAAACCCGGAATTTGTTTCAGAAGGGACAATTAAGTGTCCTTATAAAAAATGTGCTCTGAGAATGTTTGAAACATTTGACATCGTTGGGAAACATATCTTGCGTTATGGTTTTCAATCAGATTATATTTTTTGGTATCAACACAGTGAACGGAGTTCTAGAGAAGATACTAATAATTTGATTCTGGATCCATCATGGTTTCAGAATTTAGTACATGATATTGCAGGGTCATCCGTTCAAAAAACTGAAATTGAGGATGATGTTGATTTACCTCCCGAGTTGGCACCATCTAAATTTGCTGAGTTGTTCAGGTATATTGAGGATGCATTATATCTTGGTTATAAGATAAGAAAATTAGAAGCAGTTGCAAAATTTATGGCTATTAAATCAGATAATGGAATGTCAAATAACTATTTTGATCAGATATTTTCTTTGGTTAAAGCACTGTTACCTGAAGGAAATGTGTTGCCTGCTAATTATTATGAGAGCAAGAGACTGGTTCGTAATCTGGGCCTTAGTTATCAGAAGATCCATGCATGTTGAAATGATTGCATCTTATATTCTGGTGAAAATGAGTCGTTGGATAGTTGTCCCACATGTGGACAATCGAGGTATAAAGAAGCTCAATCAGGGAACTCTGGATTGATTCCTACAAAATAGTTGAGATATTTCCTGCTTACACCCAGGTTGCCGCATTTATTTTTGTCTCAGAACACAGCGACAATGATGTCATGGCACAAAACCAATATTTTAAATGGTAAAATATTGATTCATCCATCTGATGGTGATTCATGGAAACATTTTGATCAAGTACATCCATCTTTTACTTTAGAATCCTGGAATGTGCGATTGGGGCTTTCTACTGACGGTTTTTGTCCATTTGGATCTTTTGGTAGTCAGTATTCCTGTTGGCCTGTCTTTATAACTCTATACAATTTGCCTCTATGGATGTTGATGAAAGAGCCTTATATCTTTTTGACATTATTAATCCCAGGACATCCGAAAAAGAATATTGATGTTTATTTGAAACCATTGATTGATGAGTTAAATTTATTATGAAGTCATGGTGTTGGTACACATGATAGTGCTGTGAAACAGAATTTTGTAATGAAAGCTGCTTTGATGTGGAAAATTAGTGACTTCTCAGCATATGGAATGTTATCTGGTTGGAGTACACATGGTCCAAAATCATGTCCTTACTGTATGGGAGACAACAAATCATTTATGCTTGTGAATGGAAAAAAACCTTTCTATTTTGACTGTCATCTCAGATTTCTTCCAATCGATCATCGTTTTCAGAGGAATAAATCTCATTTCAGAAAAGGTAGAATTGAAAGATATGAACCTCCAAAAATGATCTCAGTTACAGAGTTACAATCAGTTGTATTTTCATTACATTCTATCACTTTTGTACCAACAATAAACCAACAGAAAATTCATGGATTTGGGAAAGAACACAATTGGACAAAACATAGCGTTTTTTGGAATCTGCCATATTGGTCTGATTTTTTGGTCTGACACATGTTGGATGTCATGCATATTGAGAAGAACTGTTTTGATAATTTATTTTATACAGTTTTGGATACACCGGGTAAAACCAAAGATAATGTAAAGGCATGATTAGATCTTGCCCAAATTTGCAGGCGACCAGAACTTGAATTGTTTGAAAATGTCAGATCATAGAGATTAATGAAGCCAAAAGAATCTTATACACTGAACAAAGAGAGTCTCTTATTATTTTGTCAGTAGATTGCATATTTGATACTTTCAGATGGCTATGCTTCCAACTTGGGCAGATGTGTTAAAAATGGTCATATTACCGGATTAAAAAGTCATGACTATCATGTTATAATGGAAAGACTTATGCCTATTGGATTAAGAGGTTTGTTGAATTCTAATATTTGGGATTCGATAACAGATATATCATATTTTTTCCGAGACATGTGTGCGGTGACAACAGACTACGATACACTAAGCAAACTGGAAGAAGTTGTTGTTGTAATTATATGAAAACTGGAAAAAATCTTTCCCCCGGCTTTCTTTGACTCAATGGAACATTTGATATTACATTTTCCACATAAATCAAAATGTGGAGGTCCGGTTCAGTTTCGATGGATGTACCCATTTGAGAAATGCATGCAGAAATTGAAGAAAAAATTACATAACAAAGCATCAGTTGAAGGCTCAATTGCTGAAGCTTATTTGCAAGAGGAAATTTCTTTATTCTGCTCTCATTATTTTGAATCTGAATATCCCTCAAAATTTAACCGCATGGGCTGGAACGAGGGGAATTTTTATGATGATATGAAAACTCAATTATCAGTTGTCAATCAGCCCAAACTTAGATTTGGTGGAGTTCATGATAGATGGCTTTCAGATGATGAACATCATAGAGCTCATACATATGTTCTACTCAACTGTGAAGAAATGTCACCAATTGTACAGTGAGTGCTCCTATACCTTATTCTATAGATTCTGTTACAGTAAATTAATCATATTGTATTTGTAGGTTTTATGATCATATCAAGAAACAATTTCCACAAATTACAGCAGCTGGCTTAGAAGAATGTCGGCAAAAAAATTTTGCCTACTGGTTTCAAAAACTGGTAACATACATTCTTTTTTGGTTTTACATATAAAATCAATTTATTACTTGTAATAGTGATAAATGTTTTACAAATTTTTAGGTATCTGTACATGCTGATAAGATTGATAGTCGATTGCATATATTGAGTAGCCCACAATCCAAAATGGATAAATCTTATAATGCATATGTGGTGAATGGTTATCGCTTTCATACACGTGCATATGAGGAATCAAAGAAAACAATGAATAGTGGTGTTTGTTTGAAGGGATCACATAATAGAGATATTGAATTTTGACTTTTATGGCATGCTTGAAGAAATTATTGAACTGTGTTATTTGGGATAGAATTATGTAACAATGTTTAAATGTTAATGGCTGAATACTGAGAGAGGCTTGCATATTCATCCGACTCATGGAATTGTTGATATTAAACATAAAAGTCTTCTTGCAGTAAATGAACCATTTTTATTGGCTCATCATGCACATCAAATTTATTATGCAAAATATTGTGCTACTACAAAAGAGTTGGATGATTGGTGGAGTATAATAAAAGTTAAATCTTGAGAAAATCAGTTTACTCAAACTGAATGTGGTTCCACTGAAGTGAAAGGAAATGAAATTTTTCAAGACACTCCTCAAAACACATCTTTTTCACAAAGAGACATGAATATCAAGGATGACACCCCACAGTTAAGGGTCGATGGTGACGATGTTGTCAATGATGTTACAACTGAATTTGAAATGACAAGAGATGATAAAAGTGAAGCTAATATTGAAATTGATGATGTTGATGAGGAAGATGAAGACATTGACATTGACAACAATGAAGATGATGATGAAGATGAACATTGACACAGTAAAATGCTGGTTAGAATCATAACAAATATATATCTATACATAATAGTTATTTTCAACTATTTGCCAATAACAATCATTTCATGTTTCAGATGGAATCGGAAACATTTCATCAGTTTTTGGAGGCTGATCTACCTATGGATGATGAGGTTCTTGAGTCATCTGACCCTCAGGCTATTGGCACTACAGGGAGCACTCCGAGGTGGTGTGGTCTTGCCAGACTGATGATTCTAGATCCTATCTCGGAGCGACGTCCACCTCTTGGATTCGATGCGCACATGCGGTGGTATGGTAACCTGTGTATTTTAGTTATCTTTCATTATAATTTATTTATATTATAATTGTTTGGTTATTTGTTCTTTTTCCACGGTTTTACGCATATAGATATTGGACAGGGGAGTTCTATCTTGCGCAATTATTTTTCTCAGCCCTGGCTCACATGGGATCAGATTCCCGCTGATGTGCAGACCACCATGTTCGATCATTGGCTGGTACGTAATTAAATATTATTTATTTTGAAATTTAATTAATTAATAACTTTATATTAGGGTTTATGGTATCCCATCGACAAGAGCATGTGTGCCACTATCCACGCAGCATGGGTGGTGTCTATGTGTGACCGTTTCCATCATTTTTTGCATAATTTGAGAAATACGACTGAGAGGAAAGCCGGAGTGACAGAATTTGATGATTCCTGTAGAGCCCACCGACCAGAGTACATTTCATCTCACGTTTTGGATGGATTATGTACACACTAGTTGGGTGGTGGGTTTCAGAGGAGATCTACATTGGGTCGACAGAATCGGGGGAGACAAGAGGTGACACATCGAGCCGGTAGTCGTACATTCAGTGCGCATGGAGAGCGTCTGGTAAGTACTTTTTTTTTAATATTTTATACAAATGTAAATATAAAAAGTTTACTTTATATTCATATAGGAAGCCGAGAAGCATGGTATTACGACGTACGACGTTTATCGGAGGATGTACACTACTCCGTCTACTAGAGAGATTAGAGGTGACCGCCAGCGTCAGATTGTGGTCAGTATTATTTTCTTTTCAGTTTGCAAATTAAATGCATATAATCTTTTCATTATTTTAATTTCTAATTGAAACTTAAGGATTCATATGAGGCCGCGACCTCTCAGACATAGGTTGAGAGTCAAGACGAGACGGGTGATCAGATTAGTGCCCACCATTTTGATGAGACGACATAGATGGAGGTAACCCAGTATGGCTTCGAAAAGGGCTGAGTAGTTGGTATCAACTCTCATTTGACTCCTGCAACTTATTATGGTACTGCTGCGATGTCGGTGTCTAGCTCGAGAGGAGCTCATGGAGAGACATCATCTTCTGCCTCACAGTATCAGGAGCAGTTGCGTGCTCAGAGTCAGCTTATAGAGGATTTGCATTAGGGGCAGGAGCAGATGCATTAACAGCATGATGAGGAGATGCATCGATGACAGGAGCAGATGCGTCAGTAGTAGGATGAGGAGAGATGTCGATATGAGGAGCAACATCAGGATCAAATGGAGTATATGCGTCATCTGACTCATAGTTTTGGGATAGAGTTTCCTCCACCACCTCCTCCAGGTCCTCCAGATTATGCACCCCTAGTGATTTTTTTACATGTAATAAACATTTGAGTTCGTAGTTTATTGTCATATTAACTATTTACAATTCCTCTTTCATATTGGTACGAATATTGCATGATTTAATTTGTTTTTATTTTTTTAATATTTTATTACTTATTAGTATTATTTTTAATGTCTACTTATTTTAGTAATATTACTTTTAATATTTTATATTTATTATTAATATTGAGAAGTTTATAATTTTATAATTTTATTAATATTAATATTATTAATATTATTTTTTCATAAATATGTATGTTTATTTTAATAATAATAATATTATATTAATTTTTTATATTATTAATATTAGTACTATTATTATTATTTTTTGATATTAATATTTCATAATATATAATATTATATTATTTATATTCATATTATTATTATTTTTTTATATTAATATTTCATAATTACAATATATATTTTTATTATTAATATTATAATAATATAATTTCTTTATATTATTAATAATAATATTATTATTAAATACATAATTTAATAATAATAATATTATATTAATTTTTTATATTATTAATATTAGTATTATTATATTATATTATTTATATTCATATTATTATTATTTTATATTAATATTTCATAATTATATTTTATATATTTTTTAATTTATATTATAATAATAGAATTTTATTATACTATTAATATTATTATTATTTTTATATAATATTATACGATTTGTATTAATTATTTTATTTTATTTTTATTTTTTTTAGTATTTGCGCCGGGAATATTTATGATGGGGTTTCCCGCCATAAATTTTTTTTACTGTAACATTTGCGATGGGAAGAATACCCATCGTAAAAACATTTCTGTGATAGTCCGTCGCAAATACCTTCATCGCAAATATTTTTTAAATTTTCCATTTGCGACGGGTCAGAAACCCGTCGCAACTAATATATCTGCGATGACCCGTCACAAATACCTTTTTTGTATATAAACGAAAAAACATTTGCGACGGGGGAAAAATATCGTCGCAAATACTATTTTTGCGACGGGACTACCGCAAAAACACCTATTTGCAATGCCATTTTCGGCAACGGGCGATTTGCGACGGCACCCCGTCGCAAAAGACCTTTTGCGACGGGAACCCTTCGCAAATTGCCCGTCGCAAATATTTCGTTTTTCTATAGTGTTATAACAATTCTATAAATACTTTTCTCCCTAGATTTTTATTTTCTATGTTGTTGTAGTATTGTAATAAAATGTTTGGGTACTCATTTATACTTGTTTACTTGGTATATTTTTTTTATACCTTGTCGGCATGAGTGTCATGACCTTGTGAGAGTAGTGAGATAGTAACTGATTAGGATCTTATTTTAATGATGTTGATTTTAATTATGTTATTGTGATGAATTATGATAGTCACACATATATACACATGAAGTTAAGTCAGTTACTACTTATTTTATTTTGATGCTACTTCAAGGATAGGAGGGATATTTTTATGCAACCAACATTTTGTGCTGGGCTTACTCATGTGTGACTCAATATCCAATTATTATAAAACTATTGGATATTAAAATTAGCGGTTTCCCCACATCACATGAAATAATTGGATTTTCAGAGGTTATAGATGGTGTTAAATAATTCATCATTAAGGAGCATGGCACTAGCTATTGGAAGTTGGTTTTAAGGGGTCTCTTTATAATTTTCCAACATCCAGTTAACACATGAAAATGAGATAACTTACTTTGAGGTTTACCCTCTTTCACACCTACCACTTCAATTTTCATAAGTTAAGGTTGGTGTTAGGGTGTTACTAGTTATAGAGCATCATACTAGTTTGGGGAGTCATTCTAGTAGGTTTGTTCCCTATTTTGATAAATTATGCTATACCATTTATATATACTTGTTATTTAGGGAGTGATACTTATGGTGAGATTAGAAATAGAATACCCTAATGAGTTAAACATACAAACTGTAATGTTTTAACTTTTGGAATGCGTTAATAACATATGTAATATTTTTCTAAGGCATTTAGGAAGTGATATTTTTTTATTTATGGTTTCACCAAGTTTTCCCTATGGTAGTTTTGGTTAGTGTGGTCACAACTATGTATTATGATTTTACCACCTTAATTATTATGCATTCCGGAAATAGATTGGTTGTTCATTATTAGGGGATATACTGTGTTTTTATTGGATATAATCACACCTAATTTTATATATAGGGTTACTATTTTGTGTAGTCAGAGGTGTCAGATGATTTTAGCTCAATGATCAAGATTGATAGAAAGAGCTTGGTGTTGGGGGTTCATGTCATATACCAGTTAGGTATAATGGTTGGTTGGGTTTATATTCATGTGGGGAGCTAGTGATTATTTTTAAAAAGTTTTAGTTGTATTTTTTTATGTTTTATGACATTAATTCATTCTTCACATTAGTCATTATAGATTGAGGTTTTTCCATTGCTCTTGGTTGTGTTTTATATTTCTTTTACAATATTCCATTGTTTTATCTAGCAGGAAATTCCTCATATTTGAAATATTTATACCCTAAATTATGATCACTAATATATATCCTATTGGAGTAATGCTTCAAGTTTAATATCATTTTTATCACCAATGCAAGGAGAGGTCTTGATGGGGATTGTAACGACCCAAGATTTTAGATCATTTAAAATAAATTCAATGTTCTATAACATGTGTCACATGATAAATACAACATAAAAAAATCACAAAATATTTATAATAAATTATTAATAAAGCTATAATAAACACTAATATGATAAACCATTAATATTGTTTACCTTTAGAAGGTAAATAATTAATATGAATTTATATTGAAAAGTTTATTTTCAATAAAAATCAATTTCTTTATATTATATATTTTATTTAAAAAATATAATCTTATAAATTTTAGAATTGAAATTTGATAAATTAAAATTAAATTTTCAATTCCTCAAAAAAAAATTATCTTAGGATATATTTTCTGAGATTTTTTAAAATAATCATTTTTAGGCGAACAATGAAGAATACAGTTTTTTCCGAAATAGTGACTTTTATCACATTATCGGTATATGTGAAAGTTCTAAAATTTTATAAAATATTTTAATTGATCAAATTTATATTTTAAGGGTATAATTTTAAATCTAAAATATTATTTTAAAATTATAAATTGAATTTTTAATATTTTAGAAATTGTACAACATTTTATTTGATTTTTAAAATGGTTTTAATTTGTTTTTTTATTAAACCCTTTCATGGTGAAATTTGGTTTTTAATTCCTTATAATGTTACAAATTTTATTGTTTTATAATATATCAATTAATATCATGAAAATAAATAACAATAAAAAATTTATCCTACATACAAGTTTAATGTTTAAAAACAATTTTTTATTTAAAAACGATTTTTATGTGTTTTTTGTGTTTAATTTAAAATAAAATTTTCAAATATTTGTGAAATTAGTTAGGTTAAATGGATCCAAAATTAAAAATAATTGTGTAAAAATTTGGTAAAAATAGTATACTTATTATTAATAAAATAATTGACACGATTAATACTTAATTAAGAGTAACAACCGTTTAAATGACTAAACTAAGGTTGCTTAAATTTACCTAAATTATCATAAAATGTATAAATTATATAAATATATTTTTTGGTTATAAATACTTATCTACATGTCTTATCAATATTACTTCACCTAACTCACCTAACATTCATTCCATTCCAATCTTACGCCTCACTTAACATTCTTTTCATGGAAAAGTCCCTTCTCTTCACTTATAAAAGGGGCCACTTATACCCCTTATTTACACACCCATAAATTCGAATTAATTTGAAAAAATATTCCCATTTTTTCATCCAATAAACGTCTCCCATGAACCAAATCCTTTGTCCATATTAAATTATCCCAATCCCTTCATTTCCAAGGACAATTCTAAGGAAAATCAAAGTTACCAATGTGAGTATTACTATCCTCTTTGTCTTTATTTTTAATTTTCCTCGTTCTACTATTCTATAAAATTGTTAATATAATGAATTAATTATCATATATAAACTTAAATTTTATTATATTTAAGTACCATAAATTATTCATTCATTCTGTAAACCCGCTAAGAAAAACAAACACATCGATCGTGCGGATGTGCAAACTAGCACCTTAGTGAAAATATGTTGATTGTTTTTAATCACCACATCTTAAGAATGGTATCAAGGCTGATTTTTATAAATAAATATTTTCTTAATGTAAATTATAAAATTACTAAATTATAAAATTTTACATTTAGCTTCATTTTGTACAATCGTTAAGGAATGAAATCGTTAATCATGTGTGTGTGTGGATTACCACCTCCATAAATAACTTGCATTATTTATATTAAATAACTAACATGGATGGAAATAAAAGTTTTATTAGTAAACTAATATGATTTTTTATAACATTATATAATTCTTAATTGATAATGTTTTATATACCTTCACTTCATCAATTCATTTAGAAATGGGTTCGTAAATTGTGTGTATGTGCGGACTACTACCTCCATGAACAAAAAATTTCATTTGTCAACAACACCCATAATAAATGGTTATAAGAATGGATTTTATGGATATATATGGTTTATATTACATTTATTATCTTCTGAAAATTTTATATTAACATTATGTAATTTCACTTTCTTACTCATTCAGTCATTATGACAGACTTTTTTTCTGACCAGTTTATCACCTACTTGAGAAATGTTGTAATTTTTATATAGTTAATGATTAAGGAATGTTATGTAATTTTAATAAAATTTAATAATATGGGATTAAATATGTTATAAATTTTTTTAGTTATAATATTAACATCTAAACATGTTAATAATATATCATCTCTGTTCATTAAAAACTTCCAAAACAAGTATGTCTTCGAATTCATCTTCACGAGTATTATTTAAAAATATCATGGGATAAAAGTGAAAAATTATAAATAATCATGGGATTTATATTATATAACCATAGATAATCTATGAATAACAAACTTGGTATCAGATACTAAGGATGAACATTAACATTACAAAGCATGTGCAAGATAATTAAAAGTGATAACACACGATAGTAAAAATAAGCTATAATAAACCACTATATTCATAGTAAATAATTATAAATTATGTATATAAAAGGTTATAGAGATGAATAAGGTTTTAAAATATAATTTTAATATAATTATGGTTGTTTTAAAAGAAGTTAGAGCATGTTCAACTAAGTGGGGAAATAAGTTAAGGGATTTCTGTCTCAAACTCCCTTAATTGAGAAATGTTTTAATTTATGAACCAATTTACATTTATATAGTGTATATGATTCCCAATTGTTATTTTAAATTGAAATATATTTTATTTGTGGTATTTTAGGTTCATTTTTAGTCTATTTGTTCTTCAAGGGTTTTTATTAAAATGTTACTCAAGTTGTAATTGTTTTCTTGACTCAAGACCTTTTTCCATGAGTCATGAAATCTATTATTGATTTTGATCTTCCAATCCTATTTTTCCTAAAATTATCTTTTTAAAATGGTATATTTAAATTTTCTCTGGGGTAATTACTTCTCTTTACTAATACCCCCCATTTTATGAGATGCTTCCTTAAATAAAATCATGATGTTGATAATAATAACTAATAAACTATACAAGGTTTGTTTTTCTTCCATATCCATGTTTTACCTATCAAAATTATTTTCTATAATATTTTTAGTGACCTCAATAATTCTCATAAACTCCTACAAATGAAATGTTTTATCATAATTTTTACGATGTAGGTTTCAATAAATGTTTTTAAAATCTTTAAACGTTTTTAATATGATTAGTTTCATAATATTTTTTTCTTATAAAGTATTGTTTTAAAATGTTACAAAATTATTTCTTTCCAAAAAATATTAGAAGGGTCATTTTTAACTAAATTTAATTTTTTTTAAAAAAAATAAAAGGAAATGTTTTAATTTTTTTCTGTGAAAATTTTGACTAAAAAGAATCCATTTTACACATTTCTATGTGAATGTATATTTTCTACACCTTTGTTATTTTTTAATAGGCTTCCTCTCCATTATTTCAAGTTTTCAAAAAAGGAAATCATTATTCTCATGGTTTAATAAAATCATCATTTTTAAATTTTTTAAAGGAAAAGGTCAATTCTTACTTCAAAATAAATGTTTCTAATGATTATAAGAGTATTCTTCATCTATGTTGTATGCTTGATCAATGGAATTATTTAAATGATACCATCCACCTTATTTATCTAGATAGGTTATGAAATTCTGTTTTACATATATGGTATGATCTATAACCATTTTTTTCTTACCTAATAATCCACTTGTATAGGTATGATTTACTTCTAATGATTTTCCTCTTTGAATGCCCTATGTTCTATAACTTTTATTGAATATTTTTCAACTAGATTCCAAATAAATTGATAGATTGGATAAATTATTATCTAAATTATATATCATTTTCCTATATGGTGTAAATAACATATTATTAATCATCTTTTCTGAGTGGTATTTACCTATAATGATGAATAATGTAAATGAATACCCATTTATTTTCAATGGGTTATCATGTTATGATAATTGATTGAATTATGAATGATTTATTTATGGGATTCCCTTTGAAATATATGTGACTCATTTTATTTTCTTGGGTTATTTTATAATATGATGATTTATTTTCATGTGTCACTCATATGTATGTACATTTTATGTGATAGGTGGGCTCAAAATTTTATTTTCATCTTATGAATTGGGTAATGTTTCCATCTCACGGGATATCATGGTTTGTGTGAAATTATCCTATCTAACTATGGGAGTGGGTAGTTATCCTAGCCATCTATGTCATGTTAAGGAGAGAGGGATCCTAGAATTATGCTTATGGTCTAATGTTTATGTTTTTACCACTTTACTCTGATTACATGCACTTATGTTATGACCATTATTTAATCCATGTATATATGATGTCATCTATTTATTACATGCCTCTATTCTTATGATCATCCCCATTATGATATCATTTTATGACTTATGCATCTCATGTTATGATTTATTGTTATGTTTAACCTTACTGAGCATTTAGGATCTCCCCTTCTTATGTTTCCATTTCCCCAGGTCATGAAAGAAAGTATTAAGTAAGGTAATCCTAGAATAGTATCTTCTATAGAGAATTTATGGGTTAAATTAAAGGATTATTATGGATTTATTAGATTCTTATGTAGTGGAAAAAGTTTCTATTTGATGAGAAGACTTCAAATTTATTAGTTAGTGATTTTTCTTAATTCTATAAAACCCAAAATTAAAAGTTATGTGGATTTTAAATGTGTGAAAGATATTGTAATCACTGATGTGTATAAAATCCATTGTTTTAATTTATATGTTTTTGGAAGAAAATTCGGGAGCACGAGTTTTGGGTCGCTATAATTTTCATGATAGTAGTTTTTAGATAAATTTAGAGGTTAAGATGTTATTTTTTGAGGATGATTTTATATTTAGGAATAAAATCAAGGACATATGAGTAAAGGGTGATCAAAGTTTCAATGGTATAGATAAACCTTTAGGTTGGAAGTGTTGAATATATTTTATTGTTTGAGGATTGTGATAAGATATATTTAGTGAAATCCATAAGCCTAACTTTAAGTATAAGAACCCTATTGATATTTTAGTAATTTAGAGATTTTATGGTTTTTCTAGTAATTAAATCCTTATCTAGATATTGGAAAGTGTATATTGTTTTGGAATAAATACATATAGGGGTAACATCCCTAAAAGAGTTGGTCAGGTATATCTCAGTAATCATTCTAATGCACAGAGAATGGGACATAACTATACACATAGAAAAACACTCCCAAGGTACATTCTTGTGTTAATCAATATTCTATTTAGAAACCATTATGAAGGATTTGGACATATTCTTTTGTGTAAGTTTATTAAATTAGAGAGACTAATAGTAAAATGATCGTGGATAACCTAGATTGAAGATAAAAACTCTTTAGTTAGGGTATGCACATCATTTATGAATTATTTACTCTATGTTTATAGTTTTACCTTTAAACATTTACTAATTTAGGTATTCTAATCCCTAAAAGTTCTTTTAAAGTAATGTAAGGAGGAAGAAGGAACCAAGATATAAGGACTCAACCTTAAACATTACATAATCTAGTAAATTTCTTTAGAATCCACTTCTTTACATTCCCAAGGATCTTTTCAGTTTATAGTTTTATAAAGTTAGGAAATAATTTATAATTATCAACCCACATGCATAAAAAGTGGGTATTACTAATAAAATATCCATTTAATCCATGATACAAAAGTTTTTAATAAAAACATGAAATATTTTAGTTAAAAGTCTTCATGACATTCATCTTGGATTCTACTTTTATATTACCCATCATTAAACCCCATGAAAAACATTTTAAATCATGAGATGAGAATAAAAATCTCATTTAAGGATATAAAATAATGAGATAAATCATTATTCCATGAATACTTATAGACATATGAATTCATTTTCACAAAGACATACTTCTCACCCATACAGTATCATATACTTTGTGAAAAATGATATTTTCATAAAACAATGAAAACATAAATAAAACCATAAAGGTATATTGTGTAATTACTTACTTAATATTGTAACCCTCACAACTATCTTATGATTTGTAACCCTCATGGATACCTTACAATTTAACCCTCGTGGATACCTTATGGTGTAACCATCACAGGTACACATGGAGTAACCACATGGAAGACCTATAATTTAAACATACCCAATGCATTTGAGAGAGATATAGGTCCCAAAATTCATCATAAAAAATTCCCAAGAACCATAATATAATCATAAAACATGAATAATTTCATAAAAATATTGCTTTTTATTTTCTGTAAAATATAATTTTAAAGGAGTATTTTTAAAGAAAAGTCCCTTAAAAATATCATATATTTGAACTAAGATTTAATATAAAGAAATTATTATAAATATAAACTATAAATAAACATAATAAAACATAATATATACAAAATTAATTACACATATAATCTTATTACCACATAATTAATGAAGTATAAAGTAAACCCAGAGAATGGAAATTAGGTTAATAATTCCCTTACCTTGGGTCTGTCTTACTTAAAATGTGTTTAAAACTCATGTATAATGATTAAAATCGTGTTATTAATATTTTAAATAAACTTATTAATGTTTATAACACCAAATATGATCATTTTATAACATCATTCCACCCATTTATTAATAATATTTTGTTATTTCCATTGTTTCGAGTGCGTGCTTTACATGATTTCCACGGTCGCTTTGTAAAGGATTTTCTTGTCGGATGGAAGAGAAAATCTAGAAGTGGAACGAAATGGTATTAATATATTTATATAATATTAAATGATACCATAAATCTTTTTTTCATATATAATGATGAATTGGTAAATAAAACATTAATTATATTTGTTTAAATCATCTTGGCAGTTCTTCAATAATCACGAACATGTTTCATTATATAATTTAATATTATGTATATAAGTTAATTACATAACCTAAAAGAGGTTATATAATCAAATTTAACATCTATTTTATTAATTAAAATGGTTTTATAACCTACTTTTAAGGAATTAATGGAAATTTAAAACACATCGACCATGATGTTAGTAATTAGGCACATCACAGATAATGTATTTATTTTTTAGAATAAGAGGGAGAAGAGAAGAAGTATGATGGTGAATTTTTCCATAAACATGATAAAATTAAATTATATATAAGATAATTTAATTTCCATGCCACTTGGGTAAGGGGAGGTTACGAGACTATAAGAAAATAAAAATAATTGAAATGAAAATAAAATAAAATTAAAGCAGATTTTTACCACTAGATCTCTTCTCCTTGAGATCCTCCTTAAAGCCTTTGGATTTGGACGTTTGGTGATACCATTTGGTCTTGTATGTGAGGAATAGTATTTGGAAGAGTTCTGAGTAGAATTTAGACAATTTTCAATGCTTGATAGGTGTGAGGAGAAGAGGGGATGAGTGGTGGTATTTATAGTGAATGAGAGGAGGGTTTTCCCATTGTTTTAATCATTATTTTATTATTTTTCTTAAGAAGAGAAATAGTATTGGTTACTATGAAAAAATATTAATTAGTTAATATGAGTTCTAACCAAGGGTTATTACCTTATCATAACATCGTCCATGACTCAATAATTCATATATTTAGCTTATTTCGTAAACTATCATATTTCACTATTCACCAAAAATTCAAGTATTTCTGAAAAATTACAAAACGTAACCCCAACCATTTTTCAATGTGTAGAATTCAAAATGTACTCCATTTTATCAAAATAATTATATATATATGATAAATTTAATTTTTAAATAAAATCATAATTTATTCCAAAAATAACCATTTTAAAATTATAACTGATTTTATAACACCTTAAAAAGTAATCAAGGTCTCATAAAATTATTTTATAACCAAAATAAAATAAAATAATAATTTATTGTTACATTATATAAAAATTGATTTTCATTTAAATTATTAAATTAATCATAAATTTTTAATTAAATATTTATGACTTATAAAAATAGAAATGATTTATTTACTTATAATATGATCATATTGTCACTTATTAGATGCCCAAATTTGATTTATACTCTTATTCAGAGGGGGGATTAGTATTCATTTGGTCATATTAATATTCATAAGGGTAATATTACTATTCCAAAGGGTAAAGTTACTATTCACCAAAAATTATGTTGATCCTATCAGACTCTAAATATCTTACTGATCGCAACCATGTATGTCTATTTTTTGAAATTCAATTCATAGAGGTATAAAAATTGTGTTTAATGGATAGGTTATAACTATCTCCTTTAAAAACAAAGTGTGGTTTCATAGACTTAGTGTTGTATGCATTTCATTCTATATTAAATTTATTTTTAAATACTCGGCGTGGCACATTCTTCCCACCATCTTGAAATTGTGTCCTCACATTTTTTTTATTTACTTACTAAAAAAGTGAGGGTACGTTTCCCTGATAGAATTTTTAGACTCCCATGATAATTCTTCAACAATGTGGTTTCTCCACAGAACCTTAACCTGGTGGATTACCATATTCCACAATACCTGCTCTCTATGATCAAGAATCTGAACAGAATTTTCTTCATAAAAAATGTTATCTTCCATCTGAACTACTTCTGGGATCAAGACATGAGATGAATCCAAAAAATACTTTATCAGCATCAAAACATGAAAAACATTGTATAGTGGATATAAAATCAGAGTTAAATCTACTCGGTAGGTGACTACTCCAACTTTCTTAGGATTTTATAAGTTCCAATGAACCATGGACATAACTTTCTTATCATGAACCAACCCATGTTGGGGCTCAATCTACAACTACACCAAGGCTTCTTCCATAGGCCAGGGGTGGCGACAAGTGTTGAAGGCACAACAAACTCAAGGTGGAATTTTGTTAAAAACCTGTACAAACACACAAAGCCAACTCATTGAAAAAGTGAAGAGGGAAAGGAAAACAAGATTAAAAATGCTATATATAAACCAAAAACATGCATCGGCCTCTAATCAGTACAAGTACAGAAATTTAAACTGAATGGGAAAGGGAAAAATACACTCCCAACCAAAAAAGTTCCACAACATGGTAGTGACTAAAAATTAAAACAACTAAGAGAGCCCTGCTTCTGGATCCCAAGCTATGACCACCATACATGGTCTAAGCACCTGTATCCCTAATATCCTCTAATGTTACGACAAACATGTTCTTCGTCTGCATGTGGCACGATATGTGCAGGAAAATCCCATGTAGGGGTGAGTATAAAAATACTCATTAGGACTCCCCATAAAAGGTGAATGGGGAACCTTAAGAGATACACTGAAGAAGAAAAAATCATATAGAACAATGTATGGTAAAAGAGTACAGCTCGATCCAACAAGAGAGTGAAGAAAACTCTTGCAAACACAAGGTGATCAACACTGTGAGAAGATGAACTTCTCATTGAGTCTTCACTACCTATAGTAAGAGAGTATAATCATCCAACCATGAGATGCTAGACATGGAATGCACACGGCATACCCCACACATCTTCACCTATCCCGGAAGGAGAGTAACTGAAACCCATGGAGTGAGTACTGATACATGATATATATATATATATACTTAGTTAAAGAATCCCAAATGAGGGAGTAATGGGATCTCCATCTCATAGCCCAGTCAGGGAAAAGAGTTTCCAACAGTTCTAAAAGTATCCGCCAATGATGCCCATCATCCCACCCATCTTCCTTGAACACACAAGTCAAAGGGGCTCAATCACCACTCCTTGATACTATCCACTTTAGGAATCAATGACTCTCCCTTGCAGCTTTTGGTCACATCAAAAGGACGTGTCTTGGTGGGGAAATAGTCCCTCTTTCTCATGAGTCTAAAGGTACATCAAACCATGTCTCACTACTGATCCCTATAGTCAAATGTTAAAAAATCGATGTAGAGGACCCATGCCCTAGTACATTAGGGGGATTCCTTTCTATTAATTGAGGATCCATACCCTAGTGCATTAGGGGGATCAACACCTAATATTCAACGGGGACCCACTACCCAGCCTGGCTAAAGGGTAATATGTTGGAGGGTACTTCCCAGAAAGTAGCTATAGAGGACCCACACCCTTGTATGTCAAGGGGATTCCACTATGATCATTGAGGACATGCAACCTACCTAGTAGAAGGATTCCACTCGTAAGTAACTATAGAGGACCCACACCTATGCTGATGGGGGGTTCCACTCTGATATCATTGAGGCTTGTTCCCTATCCAGTATAAGGATTCCATTCAAAAGGCTTCAAGAAACTACACTTTCCATCCTTGTGGTATGGTACCTCACGGAAAGAATTGAGGAATGCTACTACCCTGCCCAGCTGGAGGGTAAGCTCAAAAATCTCTGATAAAATTTCCTATTCAAAACCATCATCATAAATTTCCTAAAAAGGAATCATACTCAGAATATCTCACATCATATTTTGAAATCCACTATGGAGGTCATCATCACATTTTACATGAAAAAACACTCAAGATAGGAAACTCACTGCTAAAATCTGAGTACAAAAGAAGGAGATATGAGAGAGAAGATTTATCAAGTGGTACACAACATGTATGGGGCCCACATGATGTGTAACCCCGCATCATCACATGGCTATGTACCAAGCCATTTTTGGGTACTAAACTATGAACAAGTACCCCTAGGTATGCCAGTGTACTCCTAGAGTACATGGCATATCTAGACAAAAGACTGATGAGCGCACGATGCTCATAATTTTTCTAAAGGAAAAAATGTAATTCTATATAGATGCCTCCTTGAACAACCATATATATCCAAATGGATCTCACTATTGTGATCCTTGTGGAAAGTGCACTGGATCAACTCCTCATTTGACCAAATCATTCACCTGGTGAAAAAAATTGCATTCCACTACATTTTACACAAATATCACCTCATGGGGCCCACATTTTGATCTCAAAACACATCATCAGATCACACCATTGAAATCCTCATGAAAAATCACATGGGATCAACTATTCATTCATCCAAAACAAACACCCGGTGAAAAAGTCACATTTCACCGCAAATGCCCAAAACATTACTCATGGGGCCCACACCTCGATTTTGGTTTAAGTTCTCATAATTGGTATTGAAATTTCTACCAAAATTTCAAGGTTGTGACGTCGCTAACGTCACATCGATCAGACGTCATATGAAGAAGTTATGGCGGGTCCAAGTTGTAATAATAATAATACATTATTATTACCTGAGTGTTTTAGGGGCTCGAGCCACAAGCCTGAAATATAAAATTCTCAAACCAAACTCACAAGGTTAATATCAATGATAGGAATGTGTGGACATATATGGAACATTAAATGGACACCCGGATTAAGAGAAATGGTCGTTTGAAGTCTCCTCGGGCCGACCCGCATTGGTCCGGCCTGCTCCGACTAGTCTGCTTCACCTGGGTTAGGCCGCTCTGGATAGCCCAAATTATTAGATCATGGACCAGACACATGGACCAACCCAACGCACTCTGGACCAGTTTGTGAACTCAGTCCGATGGCCTGCTCTTGGCCTGGCCTTCCGTCTCATCACAATGGCCTTCCGCACACCCGCTAGTCTTACCGACTCCGTTGTCCTGCGTTCAGCGCCGCTGCCAGCACCCACACACACTCTACCATCCGTAGTTCTTGTATGCTACACATCTCCCTCACTTTTCTGAAATCCCACCACTCTATCCCACATTAGCTGCCTACACTCGACTGCTCCCGACCTCCATCTGATGTGACCCACACTGGTCACAACACCCTCTCACCGCCATACCTCTAGTACCATCTGTGGACCACTCCGGTGGTCAGAAAATTGAAACAAGGACATATTAAGGATCCTAGGGTCCCGATATATATAGAAATATCCTCCACTTTCTGATTCTTCTATGTTTTGATGAACTAAAAATTAGTCACTGTATCCGCTTGCCACCGCACCTCCTCCTGATCTAGAAACCAAAACCCATTGTAGATCCGAAATCCCTAGATTACAACCTTTATAGAACTGTGCTTCATTCAAAGATCAGATGTCATTTGATGAGGAAAAAAGGTAATTCTGAAGAATAGAAAATAATGAAAAATAACAAGTGATCCAAATATGAATCCGTCGATGGCTGTGTTAGTTTGTCAATCAAAAAACATAGACAAAGAAGTGAAAATGATAAATGAGAAAATCTAACAACAGAAACATCCATCAAGGAATGAAAAATCTGAAAGAAGAATCCTATCTTGATTTTGGATTTGTCGTCGTGTTCACCACACACATCAATACTAGCATATGAAGTTTCATCATGATCCGTCAAGGATTCAGTATCAATTTTCTAAATAGAAGGATATTATGGAAGCTCTCACTATCGTGGGAGAAATGAGCCAACCCTAGATCATTTCTCTGAACTCATCTGTATAGGATTTGTCCCACGGTCACAGAATCTGAACCTCCCATACCCGCTCACTTGAGGTCGTTCCTAGGGTAAACACCACGCTATGAACTCAATGATGGTTTTTTATTTCTAATATGAGTCCCCATTAAGAATTCATTCGATCTGATGTGAACATAAAATAATTTTATTTCATTATTTTATTTATAGTTACACCCCCTATGGTTTTTTCTATAGAATACCCACACCGACAAAAGTTATTTCCTACCTAGGATAAACACCATGCTCTGGACTCAACCAGGACCTCATAGTTTTGATTTGTGCTATCGTTTAAGATATATACTATTTCCTTTTCATTCATCATATAAAAAACTTAATATTTTTATAAATTTTATTCAGGGAACTCTTGTCCTCATAATCACACACTGTCACAGTGCCTAACTCTGGAAATATATGTAGAAATATTCTAAATCTTAAAAGGAAAAAAATTAGGTCTCTAAATCATTCCCTCCTTCAATATTTTCATCCCTAAAATGCTAACTAGGAAAAAAAATTAGGATACTGAGATCACACTTGGCTCTCCCACTCATAGGAATTTTCCTTCATGTTTCTATGCTACCACAACACACATACCAAGGGGATGGTTCATCTTCATAAGGTTCTCTCCTATTGATGAAGTGTGTAAGATCATGCATGCATCTTCTCAGTTGTGACTTGTGGAAAACATCGTGCACCCACTCTAGCAGTGGGGTTAGGGAAAGGGAGTAGGAAACCTCACCAACCATCTGCATGATCTTGAAAGGCCTGATGAACTTTATGGATATCTTTACTTCTTGTATGAAAACCAACATGCAAGCTATCAACATATCCTCCAACACCTGGATTATACACTCGGTCTGCCGATCAGTGTGGGGGTGAAAGGTTTTACTCATCCACAGATGGGTCCTAAATGACTCATATAGGACTCTTCACAATTGTAACGTAAACCTTGTGTCACTATCAAAGACAAACGTCAAGGTTACCCCATGGAGACATACGATCTCCCGCACATACAACTACCTAAAACACTCTATCGAACTCTTATCCTTGATAAAAAGCAAGTGCAACAACTTCATGATTCGGTCTAATATTACCTAGATGGAATCATAGACCATCAATATGTGTATAAGACCTATGGAGATGTCCATGGATATGCCGTCCTATTTTCACTCCATGATTTCCAGAGGCTGCAACAACCAACCAGAACCTAGTTCTCAACCTTCACCTGTTGATAAGTGGGGCATCATGAGACAAACTCACCTATGCTTAATCTCACACCTAAACACCAAAAATGACACTAAATATCCCTCTACATATTCCACACACTAGGATATACAACTAATTTGGAAGTGTGGAACTCTCACATCACCTCCTCCTGTATCGCTACCCGAACCACTATTTGTCCCTTGAAAAAGGTCTTATGATTCCCTCCTTTATAATATCCATCAAGTGCATCACCTATAGATATTTGAGTCATGAAATATATCTCAGTCGATGTATCATATATGGGATTCTCTCACACAATCGAGAAGAAAAGGAGTTAACACCATCGACTGAAGAAAAATCGTACCCTCCTACTCCACTAGGGCCATCTGTAGGGAAGCTAACTGCTCTGAAACATCATGTACTAGGTGAGCCTTGGGATTCCTTCCAAGGGAATCTGCTACACCAATTTCCTTTCCCAGAGTATAGGCCATCTCAAAGTCGTAGTCATACAAGAATTTCAACCAGCATCAATGTATTAGGTTCAGGTCACTCTAAATGAATATGTACATGAAACTATGGTGTTCTATGGAAACCACAAATTTTTCTTCTAGAAGGTAGTGTCTGCACATCCTCATGGAGAATACTATTGATTCCAGCAAAAATTAGTGAGTCACATAGTTCTATTCATGGGGTCTCCATCACCTCGACCTATACTTGATGACTGCCGTATCAAGGTTGATGTTGAGCACACAAAGGTACCAATGAATAGGGCAGGTGAGTAAACTCATCCAACTATAATAATCAAGATACGGAAAGAATGTGGCATACCATGCAAGTCTTTTACTCATTTAGAAGGAGAGTAACCTCAAACTAGACACTCCTCCAAACCGACTAGTGGAATTCCAAGTAAAAGAAGGTGAAACATAAATCTCCAATGGAAATTCCAGGACCTATTTCAACACTTCGCTACACCCCACCATGAATGAACAAGTTAGAGGGACTCATCCACCACACTTTGATATAATCCTCTTTGGAAGCATTGAATCTCACTCATAGTTTTTATCACATCATAAAAATGATTCTCGGTGGGGGAAGGACCCCTCTTCCCTGTGCATTTAAAGCTACATCGAACAACCCCAAAATAGGGTTACACTGATGCCCCGTTTCACCCTGATAAAACTTCAAGAAAGAAGAAGGGAGAAAAGATCAACTCAAACAATGTCTAACAAGTTCTACCACAAATGTTAGAAGAGAAACAAATCATACCTCTTATCATATCACGCTCTATAGGTTCATAGACATCTATATCATGTAGTGGCCCATGACCCAAGTCGCTAGATCCCTGAGCCTAACATGGGCCGCCTAGTGGTGGTGGTGGAAGGATCTCATAGTGTCATCCACCAATCATAGTTATTACTACTCCTATTATAGCACTGACTCCATAGGAACCACCTTGTTCATTCCTGGGAGATCCTTGATCATGACACTGCCTTTTCCATGGCAGTCCAACTACCATCTTCCTAGAAATATCAGCACGTCTGGTCAGGCAGTATCATGCCATGTGACCTTATCTGACACAAGAATGACATTGGCCCTCCTTGGGCTACCCTAGTGCTCTACGCTGTCCCAGACCATGAGCTCGAGTCTACTCATGGGGAGGCCACTTGTGTCAAGGCCCTGCCAACTAACGTCCACTAGTTGCGACATGCATCTCATCTCTGTCATGCCCACTTCCAAAACTAGATAACTAGAATTTCCCTGATATAAATCTCTATGTCACTAAGTATTTCTCTAGAACCCCAGCATAGGTGGGGATTCACAATGGTACTAAGCTATCACAAATATATCTATTGAGTCCCTTCTCAAACTTCTTAGCTCAGAACTAGCCATCACAAATTATGTTCATAGAGTAGAATGTGAGGTATATAAACCTAGAAGCATACTCATCCACCATCATCCCTTCCCACTGAATATCCAAAATCTCTTGAATCCAAATAGAGAGTAAGTAGGAAGGGTAGAACTCCTCATGGAAAAGATTATGGAAGTCATCCAATGAGAGTACCAACTCAGCATGCATTTAAGTAACCAGACCACACCAACGCCAAACTGCTCCATATAAAATACTGGTTTCCAAAGTCACCATCTAATTCGTTGGTTTCCAAACAACTCTGAAGAGGTGGACTGTCGACTCTAGACAATCCTCTACTACCCGAGGATATGGCTCACCATGGAACCACAAAAATCTCTAATGCTACAACTCGTAGAGTGTACTTAGCCTACGCACATACACAACCTACTCTTCTATGACTATCTACTACTCAATAGGTGGTGGTACTGTTATCTTCCCACCAGGAGAAAGGGGATCACATGATGGACCCTAAACTGAGGCCTCATAGCTCATGGAATCATCGTCATGAACTTAAGATGATATCCTAGCTGGGTGTCATTGCGGAAAAATCCTAAAGATTATCAAGGAGTACCGTTGTCAGAGAGAATATATATATATATATATATATATATATATATATATATATATATATATCAAACACCATGGGGAGATGACTGAAGAAGGAAATTCAAAGACTCAATCCTATATGATGTATATACCAAAGTTCCATTCAATAAATGTCTTAGCATGCTGAGTTGACAAGTGACTAATTAGGGTCCTGGTAAATGGATACATCGGCCACTACACTATCACTAGACTCCTTGTCCTGAGAGCTGCTCTCAAGACACATTGACACTATTTACCTAAATCCCAAAAAATTCCTTTTTAGGGAACTTCTGAACAAAATCCCGAGGAATAAACCACATATGATACAAATTTTTCAATACCAGATCCATTCTGGGGCTCAAACCTCTACTACCCCTAGTTTGCCTCCATAGTATAGGGGGTGGAGACAAGCACCAAAGGCACAAAAAACTCAAGGAGTCCTTTTCCCAATAACCTGTACACACACACATCCATATCAATTCATAAGTGCCAAGGTAAAGGAAAATAAGATAAAAAACTGCTATATATAAAACAAAAACATGCATTGACCTCTAATC
This sequence comes from Viscum album, assembly GCA_963277665.1. Lineage (NCBI taxonomy): Eukaryota > Viridiplantae > Streptophyta > Magnoliopsida > Santalales > Viscaceae > Viscum > Viscum album. The sequence goes on along the minus strand of OY728155.1, from coordinate 1,632,493,557 downwards.
AGTAAAAGTACATAAATGTAAACTAAAATGGAAAGGCAAAAAATACACTCCCAACCAAAAAAGTGTAAAAACATAGCAGTAACAGAAAAGTAAAATAGCCGAGAGAGCCCCACTTTTGAATCCCAAGATAAGACCACCGTACATGGTCTAATCACATGTATCCCTAATCTCCTTATAAAGTCACGATCAACCTATATGTCTTCTTCATATTTCATGATACTTACGGGTAAAACCCATGCAGGGGTGAGTATAAAAATACTTAGTAGCATGCCCCCAAAAAGGAGAATGGGGAGCAGTAAGAGATACACTATAGAATAGAATAAAATATATAACAAAGTACGATAAAAGAGTACAACTCAACCCAACAATAGAGTGAAGAAAACTCTTATAAACACAAGGAGATCGACATGGTGAGAAGATGAAATTCTCATAGATTCTTCACTACCTATAGTAGGAGAGTAGACTCATCTAACCATGAGAAGCTAGACAAAGAAAGCATGTGGCATACCCCATGTTTCTTCACCTCTATTGGAAGGAGAGTAACCAAAACCCAAGGAGTGAATACTAAAACAATATATATATTATAAGTCAAAGAATACCAAATGAGAGAGTAAGGGGATCTCCATCTCACATCATGGCCAAATAAAAGATTCAGCAACAATTATAGAAGTAACCACCAATGATGGACAACATCCCACATGTCTACCCTGAACATGTAAGTCAAAGGGGATGAATCACCACACCTTGATACTATTATCTTTGGGTGGAACTAACTCACCCTCATGGTTTTAGGTCGTGTCATGAGGACACATCTTGGTGGGGAAAGAGTCTCTCTTTCTCATTAGTCCAAAGGTACATCAAGCCAAATATATCCATTGATACTCATAGTCATATGGTAAATTATTTAAGTAGAGGACATGTTCCCTAGTATGTTAGGGGGATTACACTGTATTCATTAGGGATTTGTGCCCTAGTGTGTTAGTGGGATCAACACCCGGGAGTTGGTAGGGACCCACTACCTAGCCCCAATGAAGTGTAATATGCTAGAGGGTACTACCCAACAAGTAGATGCAGAGGACCCATGTCCTAGTGCATCTTGGGGATTCCACTCTAATCATTGAGGACCCACACCCTACTTGGTAGGGGGATTCCACTCGAAAGTAACTATAGAGGACCCATTCCCATTCCAATGGGGGGGGGGGGTTCCACTATGATATTATTGAGGACCCACACCCTAGATGGTAGGGGTAGTTCACTCTAAATTCATTGAGGAAATACATTTTATATCCCTACTAGATGGTACCACTTGAAAATAATCGAGGAATGCCGCTTCCCAGCCTAGATGGAGGGTAAGATTAGAAATCTCTAATAAACCTTCCTACTCACAGCTATCATTAAACATTTCTTAAAAATACATCATGCCTAGAATATCTCGCACCGTTTCATAAAATCCACTATAGAGAGAACCATCACATTCTACATGAAAAAACACTCAGTATGGGATACTAACATGAAAAAAATATGATTTCAGAATAAGGATAAACGAGAGAGAAGATTTATCAAGTGGTACACGATGTGTATGGGACACACATGTTGTGTCACCCCACCTCGTCACCTAGCTATGTACCTAGACATTCTTGAGTACTAAACTACAAACAAGTACCCCTAGGTGTGCCGGTGTACTCCCAGAGTACATGGCATATCTATCCAAAAATCTGATCAGCGCATGATGCTCATCATTTTTCGAAGGGAAAACACATAATTCTACCAACATGCCTCCTCAAATGGCCCCAGATAACAAAAAAAATCACATCATTGCAATCCTTTTGAAAGGGTGAACATGATTGACTATTCATTCACCCGAATCCGACACCCGGTGAAAAAACCCACATTCCATTGCACTGTGTACAAATAGTTCCTCATGGGACACATGTTTCAATCCCGAAATATATCATATTAATCACACCACTTCAATACTCATAGAAAAACTCATTGGATTGGCTATTCATTCATCCAAAATAGACACCCAGTGAAAAAGTCACATTTCACTGCAAATGCCCAAACTGAGGCTCATGGGACCCATGACTCGATTTTAGTTTAATCACTTAGAATCGGTCTTGAAAGTTCCACCTCAATTTCAATCCCATGATGCCACTAACGGAACATCGATCAAGCATCTTATGCAAAAGCTATGGCAGGTCAATGTTGTAATAATAATAATATATTATTATTACTTCATTGTTTTGGGGGCCCGAGCCATGAACCCAAAATATAAAATTCCCAAACTAACCTAAAAATAATTGTCTCAATGATAGGAATGTGTGACCAAATAAAGTGCATCAAACTGACACCTAGATTAGGAGAAATGGCTATTTGAAGGCGCCTAGGCCCGACCCGCATTGGTCTGGCCCATTACAGCTAGTCTTCTCCACCTGGGCTGATGGTCTCACCCAAATTTACCCAGGATTTTCGGTTTAAGTGGTCACTTGTAGTTTATCTTGGGTTTTTGAATCCTTAGAGACCTCAGAAGAAACCTATATACACGTACATTATATGGACTATTTTTGACTATTAAGTGGCCACATTTGGATTGATTTTAGATAGGCTTAAGTGAGAACTAAAATACTTAAGTGAATAGAATTTAAAAGGATGAGTTGATCCTAGGTTATCACTTGGGGTGGATTGGATGCATTCCTTTTTCAATTATTTCAATTTTTTATATTTGAGATGGGTTCATTTAAGGAGTTCAAAAAACATCATCACTTACTGGTTTATTGCCTACACACCCTAATACTAATCACCTATACACTTGAATGATCAAATTCATGATCACTCCATGGTAAAGGTTTGTATTATCACTTGAAGTATGTGGCCTTAAAATTAAACAAGGACGAAGATGTTTTAAAATCATCAAAATAAAAATATCAATTAAAAGAAATGATTAGACATTAATGGGGTGATAAATATAATCCAATCCATCTCCTTTATACTCCCTTGAATCAACCCATAATAGGGTTATCCCTCCATTGATACTATGGTTTCAATGGAAGTGGAAAGTAGACTCATTAGGGAGGAATTGGAGAAGTAAAAAAATAATAAAAAGAAAACGATCACACCACCGTTGTGTGAATAATTTCACAAGGTTTGGTGTGAATAAATTCACAACATGAGGAAATATTATCAACTTGATATAGAGAAGAACAAAATAATAGGATAAGAGGAACTTTTATAAAGAAACTGAGATTAATTGAACAACTTAGATGAGAAAGAAAAATTCAAGGAAACAAAATCATAGCATAACATTACAATTAAACAATGAACCAAAGATGATTAAATCATCAAAAAATACTCTCTTAAATAGGAATTTTGAGAGCCTTGGATCGAGCCGCCAATATTGAAAGTTATCCCACTTGAGTATGGTAGGCTCAGACTGGTGGAAATCTTTTGGAACATAGAATTTTCCACTCTTGACCCGGGGTGGCAGCCAACTTGCATCTACCTAACAGAAGTGCCTAAATGAGATTATATATGGCCGAATAAGATAGGTACATAGAAGAATAAAATGAATCTCCAGATTCCCCCTAACCTTCTATAATTTTTCATCCCAAAAGAGGTTATGGTTTACGAGATATGTGTAAAACTCTGATATGTTTTTCTAGACCGCAGAATCTAGCTCAGACTTTTTTCTCAAACATGGCCTGCATGGAACTCCATTTAAAACTCATAATTAGCTCTTGTAACTATTGAATGAAATATTCTCCATGATTTACTGTATCTTCAGTTCAATTTTCAGAATTATTGGGCTTGGATATTGGAAACTACAGTAGATTTATTAGGCTTCTTTCCAGTTCACTTCACCCAAAATGTTGTTCATTTAAGGAATACTTTGGTGGTCTTAAAATATGGATCTTCAAGTACTCAAAAAGTATTAATTGTTAACAATGTAATGAGAAACCTTAAAATTAAATGTGAAAATAAAATAAATATCATTGGGTACTTTAAATGATGTTAAAAAATATACCATGTAATAATGCATTTTAAGAAATAATTACAATCATAATGTGAAATGAAGTTCAAAGTGTAAAATGCACTTAAATGGTGTTTATTAATTATAAAGAAGATTAATATTATATATATTAACAATGAATATTAGCCTCATTAAATGACTAATCACACCCCCAACTTTAGTTTTACTAGTCCCAAGCAAAATATATCTCAACAATATGAAATTTGAATTCCCTTTTCCAAAAACTTTTTAATACACATTGATCACCAAGAACCCTTATACCAAAAAATGATGAAACCTGTCAAAATATTTTAATTCAAGATAGTTTCATAAGAATATCCCAATCCCAATATCATTCCTTTGTTCAAATTCATCGCCATATTTCATCCAATATCAATAAAGCATGAAGATGTGTTGTGTGTCACAATAGACATGGGGGTTCATTTTTATTCAAGGGGAAAATGATGGAAGCGCTAGGTGGAATCACATTTCAATATTAATATGAGTATTCATTTTTATTATATATATATATATATATATTAATTTTTCTATGGTAATTGAAATTGAACTCAATCGAGTCAACCCATGTAGTAAAACTTTCCTGTTGTCTCCCAGGCTCGAAGACCTTAGGGAACTAATTAAAGCCCACATACTTGGGCATCATATCAAGTTAACTTAGTCAAAAACAAAGTCAAATTACCACAAATAGAGATTTAATTACTAACTCTGGGCTAGAAAACTATAGAGTCACGATCCCCAAGTGCTGAAAGACACACATTAGGTCATTTCATTGCTATAGGTGCACATTTATTGTTTTGTTTTGATTTTTTTTTTGTTTTTGTTTTTTAAATACTCATATTAAAACTAAAATGATCAAAAAACCAATGATATTTATTTGTGAGACCCCATGAACTCAAAATAATACTCCACTATCCAAAGGATTTGTGTTGTTATTATTTTTTTATTTGAATGAAATTATAAACAATGGAATATCACATTAGAGAGCCACACTTTCCAAAATCTATGCTCATGAAATATACATGGATTAAAATAAAAATAAGTTCGTGATAAATTATTTGATATTCAATTTAAAAGTGTGAAATATGTATTATCAAGTTCAAGGTTAAAGGAAATTTTCCTTCCATTAAGTCACACTTTTTTTAAATCATTTTTTTTCACAAAAAATATTTTTTTATTTCATCTCTCCCCCAAATTAAAATAAAACTATCCATAATGTTTGAAGAAAAGACAATTTAGAAGGGGGTAGAGGTAGAAGAGAGGAGTTCTAAAAGGAATTTAAATAAATAAACATGTAACAAAGTCACCTGGTTTTTTGAAGTTGATGTTCATGATGCTTCTGATTAATCCTTTGATCTCCATTCTACTCACTCATAAACTAAATTAGAAACCATGAAAACCCTGAGAGGTTCCCTTAATTAAAAATAGACAGACACAAAAACATACCTATTTATTTTATCATACTAAAGACTGATAAAATTATCATGTAGAAAAAAATAAAATAATATATATACATATAAGTCAAATATAAGTATATATAAAAAAATTATAGAATAAAGAAGCACTATAAGCTGAAGGTCAGTGGAAAGAACACACCCCTATCTCCCTTTGGTCATGGGTTTGAGTCCCCGCGGCTTCGCTGGTTGTGACGGGGTTTGCCCCATGACATATGACATTTAATTTTAATTTTTTATTATATATATATATATATAAACCTAAAAATGAATAAAAAATAAAATAAACTGATGATACATTGTCTTACTTTTAAATTTCTGAGTAAGGTATTACTTAGGGATTACATCATGTGACACAGATGAACATGGTGCTCCCCTTTCATACCCATCTATACTCAAAATATAAGAACATGTCAAAAATTTAAGGTACTATCATATTTAGAGTTGATTGATTTTTTTAAATGAAAATGATTTATTAATCTTACTTGAAAAATAAATATGATGTACAAAGATTAGAAACATAAAAACCACGGGTTGCCTCCCATGCATCACTTTTTTTAATGTCATTATCCCAACATGGACCCTAAATCTATCCATTTTTTTGGTTCATAGGTTGGATATTCTACCTCAACCTATGTTTTCTATTTATTGAATGATTCAATGAATTGTTTTAACCTATGACCGATGAATAAGAAAATATTACCACTTGTGGGATCCTAAATATCTACTGCTCTATGGGGGTATACATGATGTACTAAAAAGGGACCTGACCATCTAGACCTTAACTTTCCTAGGTGTAAATGAAGTTTTGAACTATACAAGAGCACGAATCTTCCTGGTTTAAAGTGTTTAACTTTGAGATTCAGATATTGGTAGGCTTGAACTCAAGCTTTATTTATTCTTGAATTTTCATAACCCTCTATCCTAAGTTCCTCAAGTTTATTAAGATCTAATTTTCTCTTTTCTTCGTCTAAATAAATGTCAAATTTCATTTATTTGATTTCCCAAAATGACTTATGCTCAATTTCAACAGGTAAATGACATGATTTTCCATAAACAATCCTATATGGTGACATTCCTAGGATGGTTTTGAATTCTGTACAATATGCCCAAAGGGAATCTACAAGTTTCTTTAACCAATCATTCCTAGAGGGATTGAGAGTTTTTACAAGAATTTTATTAATCTCCCTATTTGATAACTTAGATTGACTATTGTTTTGAGTATGGTATAAAGTGGAAACTTTATGAGAAATCCCATACTTATACATGAGTGAAGAGAATTGGTAGTTGCAGAAATGGGTTCCTTGATCATTGATTATAGCCCTGAGAATTCCAAATCAAGAAAATATGTCCTCTTTTAGAAATTAGATCACAAAATGATGGTCATTGGACTTGGTGGGAATGGAATCAACCCAATTCTAGAAATAATAAATTGCTAATAGGATTTAGGGGTATCCCCTAGAGTTTGGGAAGGGTCCCCTGAAATTAATTCCCCAACAATCAATGATTTCAACAATTAGAATGGGAGTGAGGGGAATTTTATTCCTTTTGGTAATGGATCCTAATTTATGACACTAAGGTAAACTTTTTCATAATTATAATGAATACTTAGTGAGGTTAGATCAGTATAAACCACCTTTTAGGACCTTTTATGTTGTTTTATTTGTATAAAAGTGTCCTCCACATGCATCTCCATGACGAAATTTTAGAATGGACTCTTTCTCAGACTCAAGAACACATCTTCTAATGATTTGATTATGACAAAACTTTAAGAGGTAAGGATCATAAAACACATAGTGTTTGACATCATAATGAAATTTTCTCTTATATTATGTCCCTAAGAATTTTTTAATGTCACCTGTCCCCAAATGATTTGCTATGTCAGCATACCATGGGAAATCACTCACTGAATAGAGGTACTCATCGGGAAATGAATCAAAGACAAAAAGGTGATGTGAGTTATCTTTGAATTCCATCCTAGAGAGGTGATCAACTAAAAAAATTTCAACACCCTTATTATCCTTAATCGTTAAATCGAACTCTTGAAGAAGAAGGACCCAAATAATCAATCTAGCTATGGAATCTTGTTTTTGGAAAAGGTATTTTAGGGCTGAATGGTCGGTGAAGACAATGATGGGTGATACTAAAATATAGGACCTGAATTTCTCTAAGGAAAAGACAATAGAAAGCAACTCTTTCTTAGTGGTGGTGTAGTTTATTTGTGCATCATTTAAATATTTTCTTGCATAATCAATGACACAAGGAGTTTTCTCACATCGTTGTCCTATGACTACTCCTACAGCAAAGTCGCCAGCATCACACATGAGTTCAAAAGGAAGTTTCCAATTTGGGGATTTCATGATAGGTGGAGAGACAAGATATGACTTGAGTGTAGATAATGATTTCGCACAGCTTTCTGTCCATAAAAATGGATCATCTTTCACCAATAGAGAACAAAGTGGTCGAGAAAGAGAGCTGAAATTCCTAATGAACCTTCTATAGAAACTATCATGTCCTAAGAAGGACCTCACTTATTTAACAGTTTTAGGAGAGGGAATGTGATGAATGATTTAAAACTTGGCTTTATCAACTTCAATCTATCTACCTGAGACTAGATGGCCAAGGACTAGTCCCTCTTTAACCATGAAATGACATTTTTCCTAGTGTAGAACGAGATTATTTTCTTCACATATTGACAAGAATCTCTCCATATTTCTTAAAAATTTCTCAAATGTATCCCCAAACATATATCAGTCATCCAATAAGACCTCTATAAAATCCTCAAAATTGTTTGAGAAGATTCCCATCATGCACCGTTGGAAGGTTCTAGGGGAACTGCATAACCCGAAGGGAATGCGTTTGAAAGAAAAAGTGCCAAATGTATATGTGAATGTAGTCTTACCTTGATCCTCTAGTGAGACCTCAATTTGATTGTACCCTAAGTACCCATATAAGAAATAGTAGAAGGCATGACCTATGAATCTATTAAGGACTAGTTCAATGAATGGTAAGGGTAAATGGTCCTTCTTGGTAAATGAGTTTAGTTTCATGTGGTCAATGCAGACTCTCCATCCACTACTCACCCTAGTTGGATGAATCTCTCCATCCTTATTGGTTATCACTGTTATTCCGGCCTTCTTTGGGACAACTTTAATTGGGATTACCCATTCATTCTCAACAATGGGATACATGATACAAGAGTTTAACAATTTCAGAAGTTATTTTCTTACTAATTCCATGAGATTAGGATTGAATTGCCGATGAGGTTGACAACCAGGATTTGAATCACATTTGAGAACATTCCTATGAGTCCTGATAAGTGGGATAATCCCATGAATATCAGACAGGGTCCATCCAATGGATTTCTTGTGTTTCCTAAGGATATATAGAAGCATCCTCTCATGATCGACTTGAAGAGAAGAAGAAATGGAAATAGGATGTGTTCTATTTTCTCTTAGGAAGGAATACTTAAGTGAAAAACGAATTTATTTCAATTCAAGACTAGGTTGGTTCAAAATTTCAGCAAAATATTGGGAAATTGTCTCAAAATCAATTTCTTTTTTTAGAATTTCATATAGGATTGATTCCCCACATATATAAGTTTTAGATACTAGATTGGTTTGATCTGTTTTAGGGAAGGGAGTTGGAGTGGTCTCCATGAATGTGGTTTCCTAAATGATTTCACTAATTTTTTGTCTTAATATTTCATTAGAGGAGAAAATTGAAAGTTATTCTAGCCAAGGAGATAAACTTTCTTCATGTAAATAAAGGAAAGTAATATTTTCCTAACTTAAACATTCCTGAAATATTTCTTGAAGTTATATGGATTCATTATCAATTCTTCCTATCATGTTTACATCATGAATATCCTCATCATCCCCTATTTGTGGGATTTAATTATAGATGTTCAAGTATTGACTCATGTTTCCAAAGGTGATTTTCATGTTTCCATTTCAGAATCAGATAACAGAGTTGATTATTGAAAGGAAAGGATGACCAAGGATGATTAAGGTTTGTTCCTTGTTTCCTAAGTTTGGATTATTTTCAAGGTCATTGATGTCAGCAGGGTAGATAAAGTTTTCTACTTTTACCAGAACATACTTTAAAATTCCCTTTGAAACTCTAATTCTACGATCAACAAGTTGAAGTGTGAAAGATGTGGGTTGGAGCTCTTACTGGCCTAACTGGCAGTACACAGCATAGGGAGTGATATTGACATTGGAACCTATATCACACAAGGATTTGAAAACTTTGTTCTCTCCTAGTTCAACATTGATGTAAGGGCATCCTGGGTCTTTTATCTTTTCTGGAAGGGTTACTTGAATTGTTGTGATAACATTTTCATCTAGAAGGACTTGGTTCTTATTTGATAATTTTCTTTTAAATGTGAATAGGTACTTTAGGTATTTTGAGTATGCAGTAATGGTTTGAATATAATCAAGGAGTGTAATGTTCATCTTGACTTGTGAGAATATTTCCCTCAATGTTTCATTCAATTTGGGCTTTGTTTTTTACCTCATGCATTGAAGAAATGGTGCATGTTGTGGGTTTGTTTGTTAAAGGGATGTTTCTTTAACATTGTTATTAGTTTCCTCAGTTTGATCACATGGTTCATTTGATTTTTCATTAGAGTTTGAAAATTCATATAGTTTCTGACTTATTTGTTCATATTTCTCAATTTATTTCCCAATTATTAAAACTGCCACAACCTTTAGTTGTTCATGAGTTGTTTGAGTGAAACTTAACTCTCCCCTTAAAGTCGAGGATGGTACTACATGAGTAGGAATGGGTTCCTTTCCAGTTTTTATGGTTTGAAGTTCTTATTTAAGGGAAGATAATTCTAAGTTAATTTTGTTGATTTGTTTACACAACTGATTAAGGATTGGAAGAGGGACGCATTGGGTAGGGGCTTGTGCAGGTTGATTTATCCTAGGAGGATACTTTGGTTATTGGATGAGTTGTTGGTATTGGATAGGATTATGTTGGTATTTTAATGGTTGTGGTTAAAATTGGTTATGGTTTTGGAGATTTTGTGTCGGGTAGGGGTTTGGTCCTTATGGCTGACTAGGTTGTTGGTTGTCTTTCCAGCAGAAGCCAGGGTGGTTATTATACCTTGGGTTGAATGTGTTTTGGTATTGTGGATTTTGCAAGTTTAGGGCATTGACTTCAACAGGTTATCCTCCTAGAATAACATACTTGATGGAAGGGATGGTTGGGCTGTTGTCAGTCTTGTGGTCATGTTTGTCACAAATTGTGCAAATAGGGCCTATAATTTAGATTTCTTAGATTTTCCTAAGGTCTATATCTTCTACATTCCTAGTGAGTGCAGTAAGTTTTAGCCTAAGGGTTTCCTCTTCCTAAGTGTGTGAATTCCACCAGATTTGGGTGGCTTCTCATAGTAAGGTGATTTTCCCCATGTTTGGTTTTTTTGGCCAGTCCTTCTAGATACCCGTAAGCATAATTTGGGGCTTTGTTTTTGAAGGTCCCATTACACATCATGTTGATGAATTGTTTTTTTTCCTGAACCCAACCATTCATAGAAAATTAGAAATTATTCTTGGATTGAAAATCTATGGTGAGGTACCATGTTGATTGTGTCTTTGAACCTTTCCCATGTTTCATAAAATTACCCCCTTATTTTTCAATTTTTTTTTGTATTCTCTTTTTAAGTGCAATTGTTTTGTGGTGGGGGAAGTATTTTTTGTAGAATAATCTTTTTAATTGGTCCCAATAGTTGATGGAAGATAGCCTAAAATTATTTATCCATTTTTAGCTCGATCCTTTAATGAAAAAAGAAATATCCTCATCTTAGGTAATTCTAGTTGATGTGGGGGACACATGGTTTCTATAATGTCATTAAACTCCTTAATATGAAGGTAAGGAATCTTATACTCTATTCCATGGAATATGGGAAAGTGATTTAGGAAATTAGGTTTAAAGATGTAGTTGAAATCTCCTAATGAATTTTGTATAATGAATGAGGAGGCATTTTTCCATGCAGGTGCGAGGTAGTCATTCATGGTTTGATCGACTACATTCCCCAAGTTTGGGGCTGCATCATTTGGATTTCCATTTTGGTTCCCACCTGGGTTTATGAGGTGGTTTCTTTGAAGACCTTCCATTGAAATGGGATAAATTTTTGACTCTAGAGTATTAGGAAGATTAGGATCTAATGGAAAGAGTTCCCTTGGTGTACTTGACTCCCCAACCCCAGGACTGTCCACCTTAATTAGACGGTTTGATTAGTCACGAGTGTAGGTGGACATGCGCTAAAAGAAAAAAAATGAGAAAGGGAAAAGATAAGAAAATTTGGATTAGAATAGAAGAATTGGGGGAGAATAGAATGGACGTTGAGATGACTTACTTGTGTCCTTGAAAATGGTATAAAAATTTGGTCTTGCCCAAATTTACCCAAGAATTTAGGTTTAAGCGGTCGCCTGTAGTTTATCTTGGGTTGTTGAATCCTCAGAGACCTAAGAAGAAACCTATAGAAACGTATATTCTATGGACTGTTTTTTGCTATTAAGTGTCCAAATTTGGATTTATTTTAGATAGTTTCAAGTTATCACTAAAATAATTAAGTAATTAAATTTGAAAGGATGATTTGATCCAAGGTTATCACTCAGCATGGATTGGATGCATTCCTTTTCCAATTATTTCATTATCTTATATTTGAGATGGGTTCATTTAAGGAGATCAAACAACATCAAAACTTACTGGTTTAACACCCACACACCCTAATACTAATCACCTATACACTAGGAGGATAAAATTCATGATCACTCCAAGGTAAAGGTTTGTATTAGCACTTGAAGTATGTGGCCTTAAAATTCAACAAGGATGAAGAAGTTTTGAAAGCATCAAATAAAAATATCAATTAAAATAAGTGATTAGAAATTAATGGGGTGATAAATAACATCTAATAAAAACACTTTCTACTCCCTTGGGTCAACCCATAAGATGATTATCCCTCCAATGATACTATGGTTTCAGTGGAAGCGGAAAGTAGACTCATGAGGGAAGAATTGAAGAAGTAAAAAAACAATAAAAAGAGAACAATCACTCCACCATTGTGTGAATAATTTCACAAGGTTTTGTGTAAATAATATCACACCATGATGCAACAGTATCAACATGATATGGAGAATAAAAGAATATTAGGATAAGAATAATGTTTATTAAGAAAATAAAATGAATTGAATAACTTACATGAGAAAGACAAACTCAAGGAAATAAAATCACAACATGACATTACAATTAAACAATGAACAAAAGATGATTAAATCATATAAAAAAATTTCCTTAAATAAGAATTTTGAGAGCCATAGGTAGATCCTCCAACAATTAAAGTCATCCCACTTTAGTATGTTAGGATTAGGGTGGTGGGAAACTTGTAGAACTTAGACTTTTCCACTCCTAACCCGAGGTGGCAGCCAACTTGCATCCATCAAACAAAAGCACCTAAATAAGCTTCTAGATGGAAGAATTAGAGTGGGAAATAGCAGAATAAAATGAAGCTTTGGATTAACTCTAATCTTATGTAATGTTTCATCCCAAAGAAGGTTATGTTTTATGAGATATGTGTAAAATAGTGGGCTGTTTTTTTGGGCCACAAAATCTGGCCCTGAATTTTCTATCCAACATGGGATGCATGGAACTCCATTTAACACTCAGAATTAGTTGTTTTCTTTGTTGGAAGAAATGTTCCCCATGATGTCATATATATTAAATTCAATTTTTAGAATTATGGGGCTTATATATTGGATGCTACAGTAGTTTTATTTGGCTTCTGTCTAGTTCACTTCACCCAGAATGTTGTTTGTTCAAGTCCAACTTTGGTGGTCTTCAAATATGGATCTTTAAGTACTACAAAAGTATGAATTTTTACCAATGTAATGAGGAACCTGAAAATTAATATGAAAATAAAATCAAGATCATTGGGTACTTTAAATTATGTTAAAAAATGTACCATGTAATAGTGCATTTTACGAAATAATTACAATCATAATGTGAAATGAAGTTAAAAGTGTAAAATGCACTAAAATGGTGTTTATGAATAATAAATCACATGAATATTATATTTATTAAAAATGAATATTAGACTCATTTAGTGGTTAATCAGCCAGTCTACTCCAACCGACCTAACTAGTCTCACCAGCTCAAGGGACAGCCACACGTCCTAACCTACTACACTTCGGACCAACCTGCAGCCTCGACCTAACAACCTACTCCCAACCTAATGCCCCCTCCCCCGCACTCCTGCTGGCCCTGACAGCTCCACAGTCCAACACTTCACACTACCTCCTTCTCCCATGCGTTCTCCTCCATCCCCAGTTCCCGCACACCGCTCTGCCCCATTACTTCGCTGGCGTCCCGCCTCTGTGGCCCACACTGGCCGCCTACACCCAGCCGCTCCCAGCCATTGTCTTCCATGACCCATACCAGCCACATTGCCCTCTCATTTTCGAACCACTACCGAACCTCCAGTATATTTCAAGGAACACTAAGACCACTCTGGTGATCAGAAAATTGAAACGGGGATAGATCTGGGATCTTCATATCCTGATCTACACAAACATAGCCTTCTCTTGATGATTCGTCAATGTTTAGACAAACTAAAAAGTAGTCACCATGTTTACTCACCACCACATCTCCTCCGACACCCAAAAATAAAAATCTTCATAGATATATAATCCCTAGACCCCAAACTTCACAGAAACATTCTTTTCTCAAAGATCAGATGTTTCTTTTATGAGGAAAAAATTTAACACCAAATAATGATAGAGAATGAGTGATCCAAATATGGATCAGTCGACGTACATGTTAGTTTGTCAATAAAAAAGCAGAAACAAATCAATTAAAACAATAAAGTATCAAATCCGACAACAAAAAATTCCATTGGGGAATACAAAATTTGAAAGAAAAATCCTACCTAGATTTTGGATCCATCGTCACATTAGTCGTGCCATGATCTACTTGGATATGAAGTTTCATCTTGATCCGTCAAGGATTGAACATCGATTCACTGATTGGATAGAGATTATGGGAGATCTTTCCACCGTGGGAGAAATAAGACAACCCTAGATCATTTCTATGAACTCCTATTTATAGGATTTATCCCATAATATCTGAATCTGAACCTCCCATTCATACTCACCTGAGTTCACGCCTTGGGTACACACCGCTCTGCAAAATCAACGGTGGTTTTGGATTTACAATCTGAGTCCCCATTCAAATGTTATTCAATCTAACGTCAAAATAAAATAATTTTATTTAATTAATTTATTTACGATTAAACCCTTCATGTATTTTTCTACAGAAGACCCAAGTCAATAAAAGTTATGTTCCACATAGGGTAAACACCATGATCCAGACTCAACCATGACTACTTATTCTTGATCAAAGATACCGTTTGAGATATATCCATTTTTTTCTCCATGAATAGTATAAAAATTAATATTTTTATAAAATTTATTCTGGGAACTTTGGGACTCGGAATCACACTCCGTCTCAGTTCCTTGCTCTAGAAATATATGTAGAAATATTCTAAAGTATTAAAAGGAAAAAACTGGGTCTCTATATTTCATTTCTTACCAAAATGCATAATATTTTCCCATAGTGATATTCTACGAAAAACATGATAACCTACCATGAAAGAAAAATATTTCCTCCTATTATATTCACAACTTTTCTTCCTACTCTAAGCTATCCTCATGTGTTTATAGATCATATTCACTTTCTCAGCCACTTCCTCTACTAATTTTGTTCCCATCAACTTCTTTTCCCGGACTTTATCCCAAAATTATATAATTAGACACCACTTTCCATATAATGCCTCAAAAGGTGCCATATATATATTAGAATGAAAATTTTTATTATAAGAAAATTAAACTTAAGAAATAATATGATCCCTACTTCCACTACTTCCATGGTAGTCCATTAAACAAGCTCAAAGCATATCCTCCAATGTATGAATTATTCTCCCATTTTTTCCATCATATTGTGGATGAAAAGCAGTTCTGAAATTTAATTCTATGTCCAAAGAATTCTAAAGGACTTTCCAAAAGTTATAAGTGAACCTGGGATCACAATCATATACAATGGAAAGAGTAACTCCATGTAACATGATAATCTCTTTGAGGTATAGTCAAGAAAGTTGATCCAAATACATAATATCTCAAATAGGAAGAAAATGTGAATATTTACTCAGTTTTCAATAATACCCCAAATCACATTGTTACCTCAATAAGTCTTCAATATTCCCACCATTAAGTCCATGGATAAATTTTCCCATTTCTACTATGGTACTGGAAAAGGCTGAAGCATCCCCTTTGGTAGTTTTTTCTCTAATTTAACGTATTGACATGTCAAACATTTCACGGTAAAATATTCAATATCTTTTCATTCCATACCACTAGTAATAATTTCAAAGGTCTATGTACACCTTAGTACTTCTAGGATGAAGTGAAAACAGTGAAGTATAAGCTTCACACTATAATTATGTCTTCAACTAGGGATCAAAAAGTGCACATAATCTCTTTCCAAATCTCAAAACACAATCTTTATCAACATTAAATTCCGGAAAATTACTATATTTAACCAAATCTACCCTTTTCTGCAACTTTAAGTCTTCCTTATGTGCTTGCTTAATTCTACCTTAAAGAGATGACTACACCGACACCTGAAACAAAACAAAGGAATTTCCTACACTAACAATTTCCAATCCAAAATTGATAAAATAATTAATCAAGGGGTCATGTTCCAAATGTTACATGGGTAATGATTCATGATGTTTTTGAATCAAGGAATCATTTAATTTTTTTACTTTTACAGGATAGAAATTGATCGTGAAATCAAAATCCTTTATTAAGTCAAGACATATTTTCTGCCTCATGTTTAATTCCTTCTTAGTGAATATATACTTCATACTTTTATGGTAAGTATATATTTCAGATTTGGATCTTTATAAATGATGCCTCCAAATTTTTAAAGAAAAAACCATAGATGCTAATTCAAAATCATGTGTGGGGTAAAATAACTCATGAGGTTTCAGTTTTCTTAAAGCATAAGTAATTACCTAATCATTATTCATCATAACACAACCATTTTTCTTTAATGAAGCATCACTATAGATAAAAAACCCACCATTTCTAGAAGGCAGGACCAAAACTGGAGCATTCACCAATCTATTCTTCGATTCCTAAAAACAAACATCACATTATTCTATCCAAATATATTTAACCCCTTTCCACATTAACTCAGTTAGCGATCTAGATAACCGTGAAATGTTTTTAACAAATTGCCGGTAATAACTAGATAATCCAAAAAAATACAAATCTATGTAACATTTTTAGGTATTGTCCATTCATCAATAACTTTTATTTTGGAAGGATCAACTATTATGTCATTCTTATTCACAATGTGGCCAAGAAAATAAATCTTTCGTAATAAAAAATCATATTTGCTAAATTTTTGGTATAACTTATTTTCTTTGAGAGTTTTCAAGATAGTCCTTAAATTTTTTTCATGATCCCCACAACTTTTTGAAGAAAATATCATCAATAAAAACAATAAAAAACTTATCCAAATATTCATAAAATATTTTATTAATAATATATATGAATACATAAGGGGAATTGGTAAAACAAAAGGGCATAAAAAACTCATAATACCAATCTCTATCATAAAAATCCATTTTCGGAATCTCATCCTCCTTCACATTCAGATGATGGTACCCTGTCCTCAAGTCATTCTTGGAAAAATACTGAGCTCCCTGTAGCTAATCAAACAAGTCAATGATATGAGGAAAATGATACTTATTATTAATAGTAATGTTATTAAAATTTCTATAATTAGTTCATTGTCTAATCGATCCATCTTTCTTTTTAACAAACAAAATAGAAGTACCCCATAGTGATGTGATAGAATGAATGAAGACTTTATCAAGAAACTCCTGCAACAAATTTTTCAATTTAAGAAGTTCCAATTGATCCATTCGATAAGGGGGTTTTGAAATTGTATTAGCATCAGGAACTAATTCAATGGTAAATTAAACTTTTCGGTAATCTATAACACCATGAAACTCATAAAAAAACATCCAGGTATTCATTTTATAACGTCACATCATTAATATGAACAGTTCCCTTTTTTTCAAAAATTTGAGAAAGATAACTTTCATTTCCATATTTTTTCAGTTTCACCACTTCCTGATATGTTATCAATTGTAAGGGTTCATTCTTATATACAAAAGTAAATTCTTTCTGAAAAAAAAACTCTCTATATCTACAATCAATCTTATCATGATAAACAGAAATCCAATCTATTCTTAGAATAACATAAAACTCTAATAAGGAAAAAATAATAAGGTTTTTAGGAAATTTATTTCTAGAAATACCAATACGTAGATTCTTATAATTCCTATTTTTTTCTATAATATTTCCCATAGTGTTTTAACTATAAGTTTCTGTCTCATTTCTTGAGGTGAAATTCCCAATTTACAGGTGAATTTCTTAGAAATAAAGGAATGTGTAGACCCCGTATCAGACAAGACATTAGAAAAATATTTGGAAACAAACAAAGTGCATGATATCACTACATTAGATGCCCCCACATATACTGATGTAGCCACATGGGATCTCACTGCACTTTCTACTTATTATCTGGATGATTTCCATCATTTAGATCTTTCTTTGGGAAAGTATTTTCATAATGACGCATCTCACCACATTTAAAACAACTTATAGTTATCTTATCCGGATTAATATTAAGATCATTATCATTACAATATCAGGATTTATTTCCAAACTTACCACATTGAAAACACTTCCCAGTTTTAGTAAGGCATTCCCTAGGTTTTTACCACACTTTTCACAAATAGGAAACTGAACTTTCTTACCTTCATATTTCTTTGATTGATTCTTACCCATTGTTTTCCATCTATACTTCTTATTATTCTTGTTGTAAAAGTACACATGATCATCCAAAAACTCTATTTCTACCCTCTTAGCACATTAGATAAGTTTATCATAACTTTTGAATTCACATGAGGCCAATGCCCTTTGATATCTTGGATTTAATCCAAAGTAAAAACAATTTATTTTTATATTAAGATCCCAAATGAGATTTGAAGTGTAAATTTCCAATCAGGGGAAGTTTGATTCATACATGGACACTAAATCCTTCTCCCTTTTCTTCAATTCAAGGAATTTATTTTTTATCCTAAGGAAAACCACCTGTGTAAAATAATTTTCAAGAAACAAATTTTTAAATTCATTCCATTCCAAGGCATAAATATCCTCGTTATACTTGATATTCTTGACAATAGAACACCAATAGACAACTTAAACTTAAAAACAATACATGGAAAGACTAACATTTTGATTATATGAACACCCTACAATATTAAATATCTTTTCAAGGGATTTAATTCATCTTTTATCCACCCCTTGTTCATATGATCCACTGAAATCAGGAGGGTGTTTCCTCATAAAATATTCCATTATCATCATGTTCCTTTGTGGTAGTTCAGATTCTATCTTGTATGGATACCACTTCCATGTTTTCCAACATCAATTAATCCATTACAATCACAAACTTTTCGGTTCTAATTCCAACAATTTCAAGTTGTGGATTCGGAAAGATATCAGCCTCTTGGTGCCTTCCTACTTCAGCTTTCCTGTTTCTTTTGTGTAAAACCATTCTGAACAGACATATCTTAGACAAAAAAAAACACATTAATCTTCAAATTCTATATCATTTAATCATAAATATAAGGTAAAAATAATTTATGGTATTCCATTAAAATCATCATAAACTATAAATTTATCTAAATTTTCCTCTAATACCAACTATAAGGACCCAACCTTCAACATTAAATAATCTAGTAAATTCCTTTAGAATTCACTTCTTTAAATTCATAATGTTATTTTCAATTTAGATTTTTAGAAATTAATTAAATTCTTCCTACATATCAACCCACATGCATACAAAGTGGGTATTACTAATACAATATCCATTTCTTTAATAATACAAAAGTTTTTATTCAAAACATGAAATCTTTTAATTAAAAGTCTTCATGACATTCATCTTTCTTTTTCCTTTTCTCTTACACATCCTTAAACCCTATGAGAAACGTTTTAAAACATGGGATTAGCATAAAAAAATCAGTAATGGTTATAAATTAAGGATATAAATCATTATTCCATGAATACTTATAAACATATAAATTCATTTTCATAAAGACATACTTCTCACCCATAAATTATCATATACTTACTTTTTAAAACATGATATTTCCAAAAAAAATAAAAAAAATAAAACCATAAATGTATCTTGGGGAATTACTTACTTAATATTTTAACCCTCATGTATACATTATGATTTGTAACCCTTACGGCTACCTTATAATGAAACCCTCACAACTACCTTATGGTGTAACCATCACAGTTACACTTAGAGAAACCATACAACTGACCTCCAACTTAAACATACCCAATACATTGAAGGGAGATATAGGTACCACCATTAATCATAAAAAATATCCAATAACTAAATATAATCAAAAAACATTAATATTTTCTTAAAAACATTGATTTTGATTTTTTGAAAAATAGAATTATAAAATAGGATTTTAAAAGAAAAGTCCCTTACAAATATCATAGAATTGAAGTGAGATTTAATAGGAAGAAATAAATATGTGTATACACTATAAATCCACATAATAAAACATAATATATACAAAATTAATCAGATAAATAATCTTAGTACCATATAATTAATGAAGTAGAAGGTAAACCCAAAGAATGGAAATTGGGTTAAAAATTCCCTTACCTTAGGTTTTCCTTAGTTAAAATGTATTTAAAAATCCAGTATAATGATTAAAAGAGTGTTATTAATATTTGTCATAAAAATATTCATGTTTATAACACCTTATATGATCATTTTGTGACATCATTCCACCCATTTATTGTTAATATTTTGTTATTTACATTGTTTTGGGTGCGTTTACATTGTTTCCATGGTCGGTTCATAAAGGATTTTCTTGTCAAATTGAACCAAAACTTTATAAGTGCAATGAAATAGTATTAATATTCATATAGAATATTAAATGATACCATAAATTATTTTTTTCATATATAATGATGAATCATTAGATAAAACATTAATGATATTTTTTAGATCATCTTGTCGGTTCTTTGATAATCACAAACTAGTTTCATTATATAATTTCATATTATGTAAATATGTTAATTACAAAACATTATAGGTTATATAATAAAATTTAAAATCTATTTTATTCATTAAAATGGTTTTATAACCCGATTTGAAGGAATTAAAGGAAATTGAAAACACTTCATCCACGATATCGGTAACTTGACACATCACAAAAGATGTTTTTATTTTTTAGAATAAGAGGGAGAGGGGAAGAAGTATGATGATTATTTTTTACATAAATATGATACAATTACAGTAAATATAATATACTCCATTATTCCTTCCTCTTGGATAGGAGGAGGTGATATATTATAAGAAAAGAAAAATAATTGAAATGCAAATAAAAGAAAATGAGTGATGATTTTTACCTCTTGATCTCTTCTCTTTGACATACTTCTTAAGGACTTTGGTTTTGAAATTTTGGTGATACCAGTAGGCCTCGTACATGGGGAAGAATCATGGGAAGAGGGTTGGGAACAATTTAGGTAATGCTTAAATATTGAGAGGTTTGAGCAGAAGAGGGGGTTAGGGTGGTATTTATAGTGGAGGAGAGGAGGGGTTTTCCATTATTTTAATCATAATTTTATTAGTTTTCTCAAGACAAGAAATAATATTGGTTCTTGTGACAAAAAATAGTAATTAGTGCATTTTATTTTGAACCAAGGGTTATTACCTTAGCAGAACATCATCCATGACTCCATAATTCACGTATTTAGCATATTTCGTAAATTATCATATTTCACTATTCACCAAAAATTCAAGTATTTTATAAAAACAGCCCAAAAATTCTTCCCAAATATTTTTTTGACATGTAGAATTAAAAAATTTACTCCATTTTATCAAGATAATTTTCTAAAAATGAGAAATTTTATTTTTAAATAAAATCATAATTTATTTCAAAAATAAAAAATTTTAAACTATAAATGATTTTATAACACCTTGAAAAGCTAATAAAAGTTTCATAAAATTATCTTATAACCAAAGAGAATAAAATAATAATTTATGATTACATTTTATGAAAATTAATTTTCATTTAAATTATAAAATTAATTATAAAATTGTAATTAAATATTTATGACTTACAAAAATACCAAATATTTATTTACTTATACTATGATCATATTGTCACTTATATGATGCCCAAATTTTATTTATACTTTCATTGGTGGGGTTACTATTTATTTGGTCATATTACTATTCATAAGGGTAATATTACTATTCCAAAATGTCATGTTACTATTCACCAAAAATTAAGTTGATCCTATCAGACTCTAAATATTTTACTGATTGCAACCATGTATGTCCTTTTTTTGAAATTCAATTCATAAAAGAGGAAAAATTATGTTTAAATGATATGTTATAACTATATAATTTAAATAAAAAAGTGTTTTTTCACAGAGACTCAGTGTTTCATGCATTTCATTCTATATTAAATTTATTTGTAAATAATTGGTGTGTTACACATGATAATAATGGATGCAATGGAAAATGTGGTGATTGTCCTGAACTTTAATCTATTAGGGTAAGATTTGGGGTAAAAACACATTTTATTATTCCATGTAAAATATCATGAAATATGATTAACAATGTGAACATAGTCTAAGTCCAAAACACCCCAAATAACAGAAGGATGAAGTCTCATGAAAGATCAAGTGATAAAAATGATGAAGGAAAAAATATTCAATTGCCTTCTTGTCAAAAATATGGGATGAAACACCCAGGGAATGTCTTAAAGGATCAAGAAAATGTTTTATGTTTGGAAACTCTGGGAAGGATCCATATAATGACACCTCACTCTATAGGTGTCCTCCTTTGGGCTCCCGGCTTCCCCTATCCCTCTTAGGGTTTCTCTCCCTCCCTGGCGGTGCCTGTCCTTTCCCCTCCTTCCCTCTGGCCTTGTTTCTCCTAGCTCTCCCCCTTCGGTTCTACATAGGGTTTCCTCCGAGAACCCCTTTTCCTCTAGACCGGAAGCTCGATTGAGCATCATGTTTCTTCTCTTTCTCCATTATTCCACTTTTTTCACATCCTTATTCCTTATTCCTGCTCCATCTAGGTGCCCCCACAAAGGTTCTGGAATTATTCTATTTTGGTCATGCTTATTGTGTATGCTAAGGCAATGGCGCTCTAGTTCCCTTTGTATCGACATTGACTTCTTTAAAGAGGCATATAAGGCCCGATGAAGGTTGTTTGTTGGTGAACCCCTCAGCCGCTCAATCTGCTCTGACCTCAAGTTCTTATTCACCTCTCCAAGTTGGATCTGGCGCAGTGGTAACAAAGAGGTTTTGGGATCTGTGGTTCAGTGGATGATGGATTTCAAGGGGCTGTCGGGGTTGGGTTACTTTCATTTTATTGGACCCTTTTTTTAGCTTCATCGATGTTGTCTTTGTGAGGCGGTGTTGGCTGACATATTAACTTCTCTGGATTCTCATTACTCTACTCCTCTCCAAAGAAGATCTGGGGTAGGGGTAACATTGATGTTTTGGGATATTTGTTTAGGTGGCTGTTTTTTCAGGCATAAGGACTTCGACATCAGTGTCATTCTGTTTTGACATCATCATTGTTAATGGATGTTATTGGTTCGCTGGACTTGTTTGATGCTTCTCCATTTTTTACTTCATGAATGTTCTATGGTTTCTTCTGTGTGTGTTTGTCTGATTTGTTTTTGGTTCTGTGAGATGTCGTTTTGCTCTTTGGTTTGGGTGATGTTTGTTGCAGACTGTGGTGGAGGCCATCAGTGGTCTACAATGGCAACAGACTGATTTTGGTGGCATTTTATCAGTTTGGATCCTCTGTAATGGTTGTTTGGTTTACAGTTGATGAAGCCGGTGAATGATTTTTTCAGTAATGATGTTTGAAGATACAGTGGTGAGGGTGCATATTTTCGTGTCGGTGATGTCTGATGAATGTGGTGTTGGTGTCAACGAGGTGGTTCGTTGTCGGGGGCACGACTCGAGGAGGGTCGCTGATCAAGGATTTGTGTCCAGGCATCCTAGAAAGCATTGATTATGAATTTTGAATTTTGAATCTTTGTGGTTTTCATCTGTAGTTTTTTGAATTTGATGTTTGGATAATTTTGTGTATGTCCTTGTTCCCGCTCATCCATAAAGAGGTGTTGGAAAATCAAATAAAAATATAATTTTCAGGTCGAAAAGGAGGATATAAAGTATCTATCTTTTGAGGGAAAATAAACTATTCAGTTAAGTCGATAGAGGAAGTAGATTTATATTCTAGTTTTACTTAAGACGTTAATATAGATTTTTTTTGAAAATTTATCTAAGTAATATATATCTTTTTTTATACATCCTTAATTAATGTATTTATAATAATTGTGATGATGTAATTTATTTAAGGGGGTAGAATATAACAACCTGGGATTTTAGATCCTTTAAAATACATACTATGTTTTATAACTTATTTCACATGCTACAACCAAGATAAAAAAACCACAACATATTAATAAGACATTATTTATAAATCTATAATAAAAACTAATATGGTAAACCATCAATAGTTATTACCTTTATAAGGTAAATAATTATTATGACTTAGTAATAAAAAAAATTCAATAAAAGAAATTTTATTTTTTTAATATAGATTTTATTTTAAAAAGGTATGTTTAATAATCTTAGAATTTAAAATTGATGAATTAAAAATAATTTTTGAATTCCTCACAAAAAAATATCTCAGTGTGAATTTTTGATATTTTTTTAAATAATCAATTTTTAGATGAATAATAAAAAATAATTTTTTTTCCAAAACATTGAATTTTATCACTTTATCAGTATGTGTTCAAGGCCTAAAATTTGATAAAATGTTTTAATTGATCAAATATATAATTTAAGGGTATAATTATGAAATATAAAATATTATTTTTAACTTAAAAAATCTATTTTTAATATTTTAGTACTTAATTAAAATTTTATTAGAATTTAAAAACTCTTGTCATTTGTTTCTTTTAATTAAAAATTTTCCTGGTGAAATTTAGTTTTTTAATTATTTTAAAACCACCTAACTTTTATTTTTTTATAATAAATATATTCCTATCAAGAAAATTATCAACCATCAAAAAATTATCTTATACATAAATTTAAAGTTTAAAATCTCTCTTTTATTTAAAAACTATTTTTATGTGTTATGTGTGTTTAATTTAAAGTAATATTTCCTTATATTTATGAAATTAATTAGGTTTAATGTATTATATATTAAGAATCATCATGTCAAAAGTTTTTATTAAGGTTCAACATATATTTTTATTAACAAAATAATTGACATGATAAAAATTTAATTAGGAGTAATAAGTGTTTAAATGACTAATCAAAGGTGGCCCAAATTTTATTAAATTAAATTGACATTTAGACTTTATATAAGTAATTTTTAGGTTTTAATGTCTTACATACATGTATTACCAACATTAATTAACCTAAATCAACTAACTGTCATTTTATTCCATTCTTACCCCGAACTTAACATTCTTTTCAATGGAAAAGTCTCTTCCCTTCACTTATAAAAGGGACCACTGAAACCCCTTCTTTACAAACCCATCTATTAGAATTACTTAGAAAAACTCTATCCAGTTTTTCATAGTATAACTCTACCACATTAACCATATCATTTTCCACCTTTAATTTTTATAATCCCTCCATTTACAATGATAATTCTAAGGAAAATCAAACTTCTCGATGTGAGTATTAATATCCTCTTACTCTTTATTTTTAATTTTACTATTTAAAATATTCTATAAAATTGTTAATATAATTATTTAAGCATAATATATATATATATATAAATATTAAATTATATTAATGTAAAATCAATTATTCATTCATTTTGTAGCATACACTAAGAAAAACAAACACATCGATCCTGCGTATGTGCGGACAACCACGTTCATGATACGATGAAGTTAATTTTTCATAAACACATATTAGGCATGTTATAAATGATGGGTTTTATAAATAATTATGTTTTTTATTTCAATTATAAAATTATAAAATTATTGTATTATACATTTACCTTCATTCCATCCAATCATTAAGGATTGATATCATTAATCATGTGTATGTGCGGACTAATGCCTCCATGAATGATGTGTCTTATTTATCATAAAAACATAATAAGGATGGAACTAAAAGTTTAATTAGTAAAGTAATATGAATATTATATAACTATTTTAATTATTGTGTGATAAATATTTATATACCATCACTCAGTTCATTCATTGGGAAATGGGTTTCTTTATCGTGTGTATATTCAAACTACCACCTCCAAAAATGATAAATTTAATTTATCAACCCCACCCATAATTAATGGTTAAAAGAATTTATTTTATGGAGATATGTGATATGTATTACATTTATAAACTTATTTAAAATTTTTATTAACATTATGTAATATCACTTTCTTAATCATTCAGTCATTACGACATGCTTTTATATTGGTCGGTTTATCGCCTACTGGAGAGATATTGCAATGTTTATATATTGAATGATTAAGGAATGTTATACATTATTAATAAAATTTAACAATAAGGTATTAAATTTGTTATAATTTTTTCTATATTTATAATATTAATATCTATACATGTTAAAAATATATCATCTTTATTCATTAAAAATTATTTAAACAAATATGTATCCAACTTCATATTCATGAGTCTTAATTAAAAATTTCTTAGGATGAAAATGTAACATTATAAATAATAATCATATATATATATATTATAAATATAAGTAATATAGGAATAATTAACTTTGTATCAAATATTAAGGATCATCATTAACATTACAAATCATGTTCAAGACAATTAAAATTGTTAACTCTCAGTGTTAAAAATAAGTTATAATGAACCACTATATTCATAGTAAATAATTATATATGAAGTATATAAAAGGGTTATAGATATTAATATGGTTATTAAATATATTATTAATATCATTATTTTTTTCTATAGTCATTTATAGTGTGATCCACTAATAGGGGAAATAAGGTAATGGATTTATGCCTCAAACTCCATTCATCGAGACACATTTTACATCATGTACCAATTTAATTTTACATGGTGTATATGATACCCAATTATTATGTTATCCTGAAATATATTTTATTCATGGTATTTTAGGTGGATTTTCAATCTATTTATCCAGGTTTTGATTAAAATTTTATTCAGGTCATAATTATTTTCTCAACAAAAGTCGTTTTTCCCGTGAGTCATGAAATTTATTCTCGATTTGATATTCCAAGTCTCTTTTTCCTACCATTATCTTTTAAAATGGTAGATTTAATTTTTCGCCAGGGATATTACTTCTCATCATTAATATCCTCCCCTTTGATGAAACACTTCTTCAAATAAAAGAACAATGTTGATTAGAATAACTCATATATTATTCAAAGGATATTTTTCTTCCATATCCATGTTTTACCTATCAAAAATATTTTCTCTAATACTTCAAGTTTACTTCAAAATTATATTCACCTATTATAAGTTAATTTTTTTATCATAATTTTTATTATGTGGAATTCTCTAAATGGTTTTAATGCAGTTTAAACATTTTCTTCATGATTAATTTTCAAAAACAATTCTAAGTTATTATTATAAATGTTTAAAAAATTATTTATTTATAAATCATTTTAAAATATGGACAATCAAATGCATTGAATTTTTTATTTTTTTATAAAAATAAAGCATTTTAATTTTTTTGTATGGTCTATTTTTTTCCAAAATTAATCTCTTTTACATGTTTTTGTATGAACTTTTTTTCACAACTATTGATATTTTCAAAGAGGTTTCCTTTTTATGATTTGATGTTTTTGGAAAAAAAGAAATTATTATTCGTGTGGTTTAACAAAATAATTATTTTAAAATGTTTTTAGGATAGTGGAAATTATTAATTTCAAATAAATTTTCCTAATGTTCTAAGAGTGTTATTCATCTATATCATGTACTTAATATAGGGTAATATTTAAATGATACCATCCAACTTATTTATCAAGATGTATTGTGAGATTATCTTTTACATATTTGGTATTGTCTATAATTTCTTTTATCTTACCTAATCATACAATTTTATAAACATGATTTACTTATAATTATTTTTGTCTGTGAATTCCCTATGTTCCAATAATTTTATTGAATGGTGTTCACCTAGATGAAAAATACATTTATTTATTGGGTAAATTGTTGTCTAAACTGTATATCCATTTCCAAAATAGTGCAAATACAACATGATTAATCATATTTATTGAGTGTTATTTACATATAATGATGCCTAAATTTAATGTATACCAATTTATTTTCCATGGGTTATCATGTTATGATTATTTATCAAATTATGAATTCATTATTTATATGATTCCTTTTGTAATATATGCAACTCATTTTATTTCCTTGGGATATTTATGATATAATGATTGATTTTCATGTGGAAAAAATATGTTTGTACATGTTATGTGATGGGTGGGACTAGAATTATATATTACTCTAATACATTGGGTAATGTTTCCATGTCATGAAATATCATGGAGTGTGGGAAGTGAGCCTAGCCAACTATGGGAGTGGGTAGTTATCATAGATAAATACATTATTTTAAAATTAAATTGATCCTTGACTTATTCTTATAATGTCATGTTTATATTGTTTCATCATTCATATGATTCCATTATATTATGTTATGATCATCGTTTAATCCCTATATATATGATATCATCTCTTTAATCTATGCCTCCATGCTTATGATCATCCTCATTATGTTATCATGTTATGACTCATGTATTTCATGTTATGCTTAATTGTTAAGTTTACACTTATTGATCATTTGATATCACCACTTATTATGTTTTAATTTCCCTAGTTTATGAATGAAAGTGTTATGTATGTTAATCCCAAAAGTTTACCTTGTATTGAGAATTTATGGATGACATTTAAGACACGTTATGGATTTATTAGCTACTAATAGAGTTGAAAAAGTGTCCATTTAATGAGAAGATGTGAGATTTAATAGTTAGTGATTTTTCATAATTCTATGAAAATGTAAACTAAAAAGTACTTATATTTTAAATGTGTAAAATATATTATAAAAATATATGTGTATCAAATCCAGTGTTGTAAGTTATGTTTTTTGGCACCATATCTATGAGTGTGGGTTTTGGTGTGCTATAGGGATGGTTTGTAACTTCACCAACCCCGATCTATTAGTGTTAGGCTTAGAGAGGCACACCTAATATATCTACCATCTTAGAAAAAGTACAATATAGGTTTAGTATTATTAAAACAATTTTTCATAAACAAAAAAAACCATTTATTTTTTCAAATTTTTCATTATACTTATCACTTGGGATTAATAATTTTTGTATTGGTATTTTCATATTGATTATTTAAAATTATTTTTATATTAGTTATTTAAGTGGATTATTTTTTGAAATTTAATTGTAGATAGTTTTTCAAAAATGGAATAAACACCAATTTATTTTTTAGTTTTCTTATTATATATATACCTTATGAAAAATAATTTTGTATAAACATTTTTATATTATTTATTGAAATGTTATTTCTATACTACTTATTTATGTAGTTATGTTCTTAAATTTAAGTGAGGGGTTTTTTAGAAATAGTAAAAACACCATTTATTACACTTATAACTTATGAAGTATTTATATATAAGTTTTTTTAGATTGATTATTTAAATATTAGTTTTATATAAATTATTTAAGTGTTTTTTATTTTAATTATAATTATTTTTTCAGTTTTATAATGACCACCATTTTTTACAAATTGATAATTTAACTTATCATTTATGATAAGTTTTTATGTATAATTTCTTTTAAACTTCTTATTTAAAAAGATTTTTTTTGTTATTTAACAATTTTTCTTTTAAATTTTATGTGTAATTAGTTTCTAAGAAACAAAACAGCCATCACCAATTTTTTCATTAATTTTTTTATTATAATTATCTATGATAAATATTTTGGTATAAATTATTTTATATTTATTTATAAAATGATTTTTTTCTACTTATTTAAGTGTATTTTTTGGTTTTTATGATAGAACTATAATTAAAACTAAAAAATGACCTTGTGGTATAAACCATTTCATGGATAGTGATGGTGTGAAACATGACATAGTTAGGAAAAATACATTGTAGTTAAATTCCTATTAGTGCATGAGTTTTTCTATCACACATATCTATTTTGAATCTTCTTATTTCCATCATTATAAAATAACATGATCATTTTAAATTTCATATGATGATATTTATAGGAGTTTTAACATCCAAATAAGTTTTTTAATAATTAAATAATTGAGAATAATGTTGATCCAATAGTTATAATGTTTTGTAACTTATGAAACATTTAGGAAACACTTCAATAAATGGTGAAACATTTGGAAATGATATAGTACCTAAGGGGTGTCTTTAGATGTCTATATATAGAAGTTTACGATTTTTGAATTATGGGAAAATGATACTATAATTTGATCACTAAAAATATATTAATACAATGATCTCTCTCACACTCTCTCTCTAAATCTAATATTCTTATCGACGATAAATATGGGAGGGTTATTCCCACACCTTAGGAGATTCATTTATCCCTTGAAAAAACTAGGAGGAAGGAGTTTGTTAGGTACCCTTATAGGATCTGTATCATGTTTGGGGAGAAGAGCTTGGATATATTAGCTCATTATAGAAAATTTATCTTCTTAATTCATTTATATTTATTCAATAAAAAATTAATGGATGTATCTTTGGTAAAATGGGTTTTGGTTAATTATCTATACTATATTTGAACGAGGGTTTACCCTTCCAAACCACTTCAATGGGATTAGTCCCATTGATATATCATTTAGATTGAAATTTTAGATAACCTCAGAAACTAGGAAAATATGATATTTATAATCATGGCATGTTTTATGAAAAATGGTTATGATTTTTAAATTTTTTAAAAACCATGATAAAATAGTAATGACACAGGTGTAATTTATTTTTTTTTATAAAAATTATATCAAGGTTTAATTAAATTAGTTGTAGGAATGGTTAAAAAAATAAAAAACCATAAAATTATAATTTTAGAATTTGTTTTTATATAAATTTATTTGAATAATTATAACTATTAGTACAACCATTAATTAGTGAGAGAAAAACCATATCAAAATTTCAAAATTAGGATTTTTAATGATTTTTTGTAAAATTAATTCTATAAAGAAAAAAACATGGTTCCATTGGAAGGTGTTGTAATTAGGGAAGAACCACATCACGATTTATAAGAAAATTGATTATGGTTATGTTTTTAAAGAAAATATATTTTCTTAAATTTTTTAAAATGCTTCACCAACAAAAGTCCTGGATTCACTTGTTAAATTAACGTATAATTTTTTTTTGTAAATCAAAAATCATGGTAAATATAAAATATTTTATATTGTAATATCAAATTTTCATATTAAATACCATAATTGGAAACTTATTTAAACCATATTAGAAGGTATTTTGGTGGATTTAACCAAAATGTTTAAATAAAATGAAATATGTGTTATTTAGTTAATGTAAGGTTTTTATATAAAATATATAATTTTTGTATAATCATAAATATATTCATCTATATTATATATATTTAATATGATGGAGTTTATATTAAATAAAATATAAAATGATAATGTAAAATATATTACATTGAAATGGATGTGAAATATTCATGTTTATTTTGTAAGGAATTTCTATTATTTTTTTATATTATCAATTGTCTAAAATTGTTTATTTATGAATTGTTAAAAAAAATATCTCATATATAAATATTTTAAATGTTTATTTAGTAATTTTATTACCTAATTTATTATTCATAAAAATAATTTTTTTATTATGAATAGATTTATGATTTAGTATAAATTTTAAAATAACTTATTATAAATTTTATAAAAATAATACAAGGAGTTACATTCTTGGTATGGCATAAGATTTATTTATGTTAAACCATTATTATAGATTATTTTATGGGTTATTAAATTTGAATTTACCTTTGGAATTATTTAAGGGTTTTATTTGTTATTAGTCATGTTTGATAATCATTGGAGGTTGGTGAGATGTGTTTAAATATGTTTTAAATGTTTTAGAGAATGTTTGAGAGGACCTAAGGTGATTTCATGAAGTTTTATGAATGTTTTATGAAGTTTATAATTATATAATTTTATTCAAGTATTGAACTCTACTCACTTTTTCGAGCTGAACCAAAATGCATAGTGTTCATACATCTTTTTAAAGTTAATTTTTTTGGAAAAGTATATTATTGGAAAATACATGATCTCTACACTAAACTTCATAAAGGACTACATAGATTACCTCATAGACTTTGTCAAGTTTATTTATCTTCACTAGGTACATTAGAATAATATAGATTTTATGGTGATATAATTTTTGAGATTTTAAAAAACTCATTAAACCTATTCATTTTTATAAGGTTCTCAAATAAACTTTTTAGAGTTGAGTTACTTCATAGAGTTCAACCCTGTAGATTTTATGGTCTTCATAAGATTCATGAACATTACTCAGAAATTCATAAGGTTCAAAAATACATCATTCTATTGATCATAGTGCATCCTAGGGTACATATTTATAGAGTTAATTTGATTATAACTTTCCTCTAACCAATGTAGATTTAAAAACTTATCCAAATTTGAGAAAATTTTTAGAATTATTTGTTTGATTAATTAATATAAAACAATGATAGAATTGATATTCAGTGATTAATACATCACAAATCAATTGAGGTTCAATCCAAATTAAAGGGTTTCATCTTCACATCATGAATAATATGCTTACAAATGAGAAAACATAAATGAGCAATAAAACAAATAAAATTTATTATATTTTAAAGAAACTGTATAAAATATTTTTGGAATGAAAATGTGATGATTCTATGTTGCTATTATGTTCATAAATCACATAAAAATATTTTTAAAATGATTCAATATAATTTATCAAGTGAGCTAAAATTTTAAGAGTCTTAGTTTTTAATAGATTTTAGGTATATTGAAAATGACATTAAATTTAATAGATCCATATATATGTAAAATATTATCCAAGAGAGAGAATATATTGACAAAAAATTAGAAGAGATCTCATCAAGGAGTTTTACCAAATTTTTTCTTTGCTTAAAACCAAACATGTTTCCATAAAACAAATTTGGAGGGTGATTAAGACCATTCCTTGAACCTTAGGGGCCACTAAACAACCCTATGTCAAACCATCTCCTTCTTAGTGTTAGACATGTTTTTTTGAACTTGCCCCCATGATTTGATACTAGATACAAGTTCTACCAACCCCTCAGTCATGATATTACCTACTTTGGAATTCTATCACATTGATTTAAAATTCCTCATGACAAGTAGGAGTTCTCCTCTGATTTATAAGTCACACATGAAACTCCCCTTGGTTGAAATGGTGGTTACCAATCCATTACATGAATCCAGGCCTACTGAAAGTGGCCCATATTGTACACCAATCAAAAAATATCATGAATCGGCCTCTATAGTGAGTTTTATGGGGTTTATAGGGGTAGTACAACCCTCCTCAGAGGTCTAGGGGTTGAATTCCCCCAACCCAAATTTTTTAGGCACTGTAAAATTTCTAGGAATTGTAATAGAGCTACTTGGGGACACCAAAAATGATATTATAATAGTCAAAACGTTTTAAAAATGGTATTGTAGAAGCTTGGAATTCAGTGGCAATGGTACTATAGATCCATATACTTCCTGCCACCATCACTATAGGATAGAAAACCAACTATGTATATTAACAATGTAGTAATGTAGGTTACTATAGAACCATGTTAATTTATGAGCATATTTTTAAGCTAGGATTTCTACAAAACTATGATTTTACCCTATATCTCGATCCCAAATTTAGTGAAATGTAATACCTCTCTGTGGACATAGGGATTTTCCTCGAACCAAATAAATCTATTTGTTTTGTGATATTCTTCTTATTATTTTTTTATTGTCCCTTTTACTATTTTTCTAGAATAATTTTTCATTGGATCTCTGGATGTTTTAATAACACCCCTCACTCTATGTGGGACTTGAGGTGTAGTTATATGTTGTGGCCTTATTTAGGACTACATGTAATGTCTAAAAAAGTTACAGGGATATTAACCTCATTCCATCAACCTTAGGGATCTCTGAAAAAACCTTAGTTCCAAATAAATAACGGTTTTTTGTGGTTTACATATATTAATTATTAATATTATATTAGAATTCAGGTCTACCTTAAGTATTGATTTATAGATTGTGGGACATTCAGTCGGAATACTTCTAAACATGGGGCTTAGGATATGTCTATAAAAGTAGGGGTTGATTACTATTTTCCCCATACTTTCCCATATTATGATTTTAATTTATATGATTTTAAGTAATTAAATAGTTTTTTATATACCTTATGCATAGTATGCATTTGAATATTAAAAAATACAATAGACTTTTGTTGGCTAAGTAACACAAATCATGAGTAATATAATATGTTATTCATTAATATGTATTAAAAACATTAATTTGGTTGATGGTATAGAAGAAAAAATAAATCATTATAAGCTTGCATATATTAAGTTACTAAATGATATAATATGATAATATTTTAAAACCCATTAAAAATACTAAATTTCATATTCCTTAAAAATTAAACAATTTTTAAGACCTTAATAATCCAAACAGGTAGGTTCTTCTAAAGTAGGGTTTCCATAGATTATCATGTGCAAGGAAAGAAGGTTATTGGTGACCCTAATATGATTAGGTTCGTATATATGGCTTGAGATTTAGGTTACACTTTTCTCGAAAACCCTAAATGTTAAGATACCAAAGTAATATAGTTTGGATAATCCATATGATGGATTTAAGAAAGTATTTTTCCAAGAACCAAAAGTGGTATAATTAAAATGATTTTCCTAAATAAATAGAGAATAGATGTGATAACTATCAAAGAAGACTCAAATATTCAATGAAATATGGATCTTTTCCCACTCATTGATATAATGTATAATAAAAGGGGTTATCATTTTAGTGGGATCACATTTAATAAAATTACTTATTAAATGAATGTAAACATGTTATTCGTCCAATAAAAACTTTGATTTATGATAAAATAACATCATCATCATTAAAATTGAATTTCATACCAATTCTTAAAAAATAAAAGGTTAATAGAAGTAATATCCTAAACTAGTATTTGATTTTATGAATTGTTCTTAAAAAAGGGAATTTTTATACACTAGTAAAAAATTAATGTAAAATATCTAACTAATAAATCTAGTTAAAAAGATAAATATAATATATTATGCATAATGAATATTTTCTTGATGTATCTAAAATGATTCTTATTTATATAGATCCTAAGATTCAAAGAAACACGAGAATATGGATAATTTTGGGATTATAGATAAATGCAAAAGTATCCATCAAGAACATGTTATACATGATAGACATAAAGTTTAAAAAAGGTTCTAAAAATTATTATGTGTTAAAATATGAATGATTTTAATAAAAGTTTCACTGATCTCTTAAATATGTAGGCTATTAGTTAGCAGGACATGATAATTACATGACTAAGTTCCATGATGAATATATATAAAAAGGTAAAAGTTTTGGAGATAAGGATAAGAACTGATTTTATGGAGAGTCCATATCAACTTATTATAAACTAAAGAAAATATATTCCCAGGAAATAAAATGTTTACTCTATGGAAAATTTCATATTAGATATGAAATTATTCCAAATACCTTGATGGGGAAAGAAAATTAATATATATTACATATAACGTATTAAATTTATAGAGATTAATAATTTTTGTTTGAAGATTATATAATACCAAATGTATATTTTATAATTTTTGTAAATATATAGGATTTAAAAACTAAATAAGAGTTCATGGACAGTGATTTAAGTAAGTATTCAAATATTGAATCAAGGGGTTGTTACATCAAGTAGATAGATGTAATGTATTACTTAAACGATCAAATAATAATGGATGTGTATTTTATTCCATTTAATTTCTCTTATATGAAAAGAGAATGATTATAAAAATAGTTACTTTAAATAAAATGAGATGATTTTTTTGATACACAAGGTTTATCATTCATCCATTCTAATAAAATATTTTAAAAGAATATAAGGATAAAATTGTTTTATCTAGTATATGAGTTTATCAAAGTTATTTGTTAAAATATTTGGGAAATACTTCCCACCACCCAACAAAGAAATATTTTAAAAAATAAAATCCTCTCTTTAGAATATTTCACTAAACATATAGAATACCAAAAAATATATTTTTGTTAATTGTTCATTTATTAAATATTCTCACAAATGAAATCAGTATTAATTCCTAACACAAAATATTTTATAACTTAGAAATATATTTTTAGATAAAATATAATTTTTAAGTGTCTGGTGAGAGTAAATTTAAACTTAGATATGTTCAAATAATTATAGATAAATGATTACACAAATATAATTTAAGGTGAAAGTCACTTTATTTTAAAAAAATATTTAAATGTATATTGAAAGAACTCCCTTCATTCCAAATGGCTTCCTTCAAGTTTTCACCCGTGAATTACCCGACTACGGCTCAAGATGGATCCTTGTCTTACTAAAGGATGCCTTCATCGACTCAACATATTCAATGTTGGGTCTCTAATTCATTGGTTCATGAGTACCATCAACACGATACTATCCCATCCTTGGAGGCTTCCCAACAAGCCCTCCAAATCAAGAAAAACCCCTAGTTTTCTAGTCAATGCTGACCGGTGATCCAGAATCAGGTGTTGTCAACCACCATCTTCAAAAAATTTGGGAGTTTGTCCCCAGAACTTAATCACTAATCCCTCCCCTATTTTAAGGAGTTCGACCAAGAGGCCACCTACAGCCTCGTCCCAAAGACACAATGGTCCTTCCTAAGGATTCATTCCAATCATCACCACCACCAACACTACGCAGTAGAAAACCCACAGTATTATGAGGGTGTTATATTTGGATATCCATCTAAGGTCCCTCAAACTCAGGTATTCAATAAGAAACACTAGGGACAACAACTAGTTAACAGGGATCATATTCCCACCTTTTCCCCCTCTAGAGAAGTCCACTAACCTATTTTTGTGGAAAATAGTGAGCAGGCACATACACCTATCTTCCTTAATTCCACCAGCCATCAGACTCATCTAGAGGCACCCAACCAATCCCACCATTCAAATCTAGTGGAGTACCATGAGAATGAATATTCAACTACTTACAATCTATCAACCAGTCAGTAGACTCATCTGGTTTCATTTAAGGAATCCCACCAACCAAATGCGATGACAACTTATAAACATGAACATATTCATACCTTCACTCACCAAGACTTCAATTAGTCTCATCTAGAAGTTCTTAAATAAGTCTTCTGACCATTCTTGGTGGAAAATATCTATTAGGCACATACAGTTTCCAGCATCCATCAATCCTACTAACAATCTCATTTTTTAGCACCCAGAGAAGTCAGTTGGAAAGCTTCAATAACAAAACTGGGGTATACTCAACTATCTTCCCCCACACAAAAGTATTATCAGTATCCATTGATAGGAAAGGGAGGAAGAGAGCTAGTAAAAACACCTACTCTAAATATGGGATGAACATATATTCTTATTCTGGATACTAAAGTCACCAAACACATTTTGGCTAAGGTGAAAGGGTATACACAAATTTCTAGCCACATACTAGAAGCTTTCCAAAATATCATAATGACAACTTTAGTAGTACTAAAGGGAAGAACAAATAATTATTTCCCCATACCTAGGATGACTCATCAGCATACCATCCTAGAGTAGATACACACCTATGTTCTATTCTAGGAGGGTTATGAGGTAAAATCCACCATATCATACAGACTATTGGATCAGTAACATACACTCATTCCAATTAAAGATAATTAGCCTATCTTGACGGCCACTCGAAGTCAGGAACATACACCTACCCATGATAACCACTTATCCTAGAAAGTGGCCCCAACTATGTGTAAGAGGGTGTCTAAGAAGAAGTATCACCAAGCACATTTGGATAATCAAGAGTCAATTGGAAATATGGTTCTTCTTAATACATGATTTCTTGATTACATTAGACATTTATCTATTATAGCTCAATATCCTAACCTCCCATTACCAAATTACTGGAGTAGTAGTAGTACTTATAAATTTCCTCATCAGATACTTTAACTTGAAGGCTTGATTCATGAAAATTTGTTCAATCTAGAGAACCTATCTCTAGATGAGAGCCACGTAAACCCTCTATGTGGAAAGAATACCAAAAAGAAATAGAATTTATCTATTGTTGTAATCCACCATGGTGATCCTCCCCAGGATGGAATTTGATGTGAAAGACCTCTCTGTAGTAGTGTTTCACATTGTCAAGAGAATTCCCCAAATGAAAATGTAGTAATAATAAATCCTTGTTATCTTGAGGCACTTTCAAACATAAGGCCAGTCATGTTTGATTCCTTGTAACTAGTAGGTGAAATACTTTATTATACAGAACACAACCCAAGGAAAAAGTCATTATACAAGCCTCCCTTGGATCATCTACCTTATAATATAGCAAAGGAAACACCAAATGATCCCATTGCATGTGGTAAAGAAATCAGAAAGCGTCCACTCTAGTCTGACCAGGTTGAGAAACCTCTGGAAAAATATGAAGAGTATATGTTGAACATGAGTAAAGAACTAGATAAGGGTGAAATACTAGTCATGTTCTTGCTTTTTTCCACCTCTCAATACAACATTACATAGATGTTGGCAGAAGATTGTATTCATGATATCCGGATCAACATTTGGAAGACTCTTCATCATCTAAAACCTAAATTATTACCATATTATGAATATCATAGTCATGTCAAGGTAATATAAGAGTTCCAGTTCCAAATTGACTTGGAATCTCTCTAGGTTTCCTGATATCCAAAGATCGAGAAGCAATAGGAGGCCCTTCAATGTTCATGCATCGATGAATTAAAGTGGTTGAAACAATTTCTCATAGAAACCCCATCTAGTGTTCATATCAGAGGATGGAGTGCAAAAGGATCATTTCATTTCACTGCTCTCTAAAACTAGCAAAGCTTGCTGGAAGTAGTTGAAAGTAATGTTATTTCCCTAGGCTGGATATAAGAAACAAATTATGTTCATGACCGAAGATACGTTCAACAAGAACATGCCTCAACTAGATTTCACAAAAGTAAATACCAAAGAGAGAAAGATATTGAGATAATTATTCATCAAGTATTTGAAAACATAGAGTACACTTCCCTCTTAGAGGATGTAATCCATTATATTGCACAAATTTCTGAAATTTCACATTGGTATTATGAAATATGTGATTTAAGTGGGCATTGGATAATGAACCCAACTAATGTTCGGACCAGAATTCATAAAATTAGAAGACCAGATGCGCTAATATTAGGCATAGTAGTTCAGGAAACACCTAATACTATAGGGATGGGGTATTTTTAACCGAATCTTTGGATTCAACAAATAAATACCCAATGTTTTAAGAAGAATAATAATAGGAAAAAATACAACCCGTATGGCTGGGGGATTTTTCACATTCATAATCCCCTCCTTAGAGGAAGTTGGTTTTCTCCTGATTAGGGAAGAAACGGAAAAATGAACACAAAACTGAACTATTAAAGGATTACCTTCAGTTTACTTTCTGTAAAATAGTTCGTAAGTAACTAAAAAACAGGATAACAAATTCTCATGGAGGATTAAGAAGGAGACTACATCACAAAGATACTGACAGAATGTCATCAATGCATTATGCATAAGTGAATGTCATCAATGCCATCATGGATGATCCTCTATGAAATGAGTCTAGTTTGGGAGATTCATAGGATGAAGTTATTATTCATAATGCATTCCACACCAAAGTAAATAAATTAGGTGTATATACCACAAATTAGTGGCTTGCTCAGAATCAAGGAATCCCCTCAAATAATCCACTTCCACCTTTTTTCAAGGAACCTAATAGGGAAAAGTTAAGGGTTAAACTATGTCTAACCTTACCCCTAGATAAATTCAACCCATTTCACTTGAAGAAATATTTTCCCAACCTGAGGAATAGATTAAGGAGTTGAGGAGACTCAATGTAGAGTTACTCTGAATCATCACTCTTTCCAGACATTCTCCACAAGCAGGTCCTTAACTTGCACTTCCAGTAGGAGCACATCAGAAAATATGGTTTGTTGTAACTACTAATATAGATAATGAATTTACTCCATTGGTTACACATCCATAATAGGTTCAAGTTCATATTTATAGGCCTTTCCCCATGGTTTATCCAAGAAAAATACCAGCAGCACCACCACCAATGCTCTTTCCAGTCGTCACACCTATTCAGGCTTCAACTACCAGACCTATTCAGGTCCAATCTCAACTTGATGTTTCCCAAATTCTTATGAATACCATTGATTAATTAACAACTCAATTATAATCGGAAAATAAGTATTACCTGGAATGAGTAGATCCGATTCCTCCCCCATCAAACTTTGTAAATACCGCATTTTTAATATTTAACAACTTGGGAGATCCATAGAATCACTTGATGAATTTTGTTTCTCAATGTGATCCCATGATGGGGACCCCTCAACAACAATATTAAGTATTGTTTATATTTTTTGTCCAATAACTGTAGAAGATGACCTTTGTCTGGTATATAAGTTTTCAGTCTCGATCAATTATAGAATGGGAAGACCTCCATCATAAATTACTTTTCCAATTTATCTCAATACTATAGAATATAAAAGTCTTTGATCTTACGAACTACAAATAGATGGATAATGAAAGAGTTTCAGATTTAATTGCTTGATGGAATGGACTAACATATTCTTTAAACCTACAACTCCCTTAAGAAGAGTTTTTACCAATCTGTGTGTAAAATCTCCATGATGAGTTTCACACACCACTAATCCCTGGGAAATACATAGGAGGGTTTTGAGACCTTACATTGATTTCCCAAAAAGTGAATCATTACATCATGGAAACCAAAGCTATGTCTCGTGTAATCCCATCAGCTTCGGGAAGGAGAATAGGAAAAGAATAGGCTGCTATAGTTACACACAAACAAGCACCTGTACTTGCTCTTACCTCAAATACCTCATCATAATGTAGGGATACACCTCCTGATAATCAGTAGAAATGAACACCTCTTCAAGATGTTGAAAAAAAATAAAAGGAGAAGATAATTTGAGGAGTTAAAAAACAAGGTCGATTATTTTCGAAATGAGAAAGTCCTCGACTACTTCATCTCAGCTTTGGAAAACAATTTAGTCCAGTTACCAAGGCCTAAGAAGCCAAATAAAGAAAGATACTAAGAGCTACCAAATTATTTCCCCTTTCATAAAATGTTTGGGAACCCCATCCAGGAGTGTTTTGTTTTTAAAGACCTCCTACAAAAGATGGTGGACTCCGAGTAGGTGAAGCTAATAAATTCACCAGACCAAGTAACATGTATTACTATTACTGATTCAGAGGAAGAAGGCGAGTGACATGAAGTCAAAAGAAATAATGTACATAATTTTGATTATTGGATGGTTAGGAAAATGATAAATCAAACTCATGTCATTCTATGAACACATTTGAAAAAACATACTGTTCCTCCCACCACTTCTGTTGTAACTGAGCCATATTTATCAAAAGATCAGTCCTCCAAAGACCAATCTTCAAAGAAGAGACATGGTCAGAATGAAAAAGAGTAGTTAGAAGAAGATGATCTTGTGTTAAGGAAAAACTTTTCCTTGATTTTTTAAGATTTCATACCAACTATCTCAAAATAATGGTCACCTCCCCACCAAACTTCATAAAAAGAGTTTTTCTATCAAGAAGAATCTTCATCAGATGAGGAGTTGATCTTTAGTTCTGTTAACATTATTCACTTAATGGATCCCTATGAAAATGATGATTTTGATTATGAAACTGAGTTCCATTTACTTTATTGGGGAACTAGGGAAGATTTTGTCAAGGTGTAGGATTCATGGGAATATGTGGGTATGTTAGAAGCCACTATTTCAATTACATCCTTACTTGAACCATTTATGCAACATAGACTAGTGGGAGAGACCTTCAGCAGGCTTAGACAAAATAAGGAAACTCTCTCAAACATGATAGAGTTTTCCTTGAAATGACCATATTAGATGACCGGTTAGAGGCTATACCACCACTTTCTCAGTAGGTGGGAAGACCTAGCTTGCTTAACCTACCAAGATAATAAGTATTTCCATATTCTTCCCCAATAAATGGTTCATCTACATCGAGACCATAAAATTACAAAGCATCTGCAAAACCGTATCTCCATACTGGAAAATACAGACCTTTGGATCAAAAGCATGATGCATTGAAGACAATAGACCAAGTAATGGTCAACCTATCAATCCAGGATGCTCTAAATTTATCAAAAGATCTTTAGAAATCACTTATTGAGGTTTTTTCATGTCCTCAAGAGTTTGAGACTGAGGTTTCTTCTACTGAGGTCTACTGTATAGAGAATGATCCCATAGAATGTCATACAGTCATATCATTCATAGACCAAGATGAGTATGATGTTTTACATGGATACATCAAGCCCATGTATTTATCTATCAAGGTTAACGATATTGAAATATGAAGAGCCTTTATTGATAACAAATCAGAAGTCAGCCCCATTCCCATCCGTTCACTAATTCAGTTGGGTCTCACCAAATCTGGCTTGTATCCCTCCACTATGATGTTTAAAGGTTATAACAAGAATTAACAAGAACCTTTAGGTGATATTACACTTAAAACTCAGTTTGGGGATTTTTTTATCTAATTTAGATTTCATGGTTGCCCAACATGACACAACTACTAACATTTTGCTGGGAAGGCCTTGGTTACATCAACATACTCCCAATTCCTTCATCAAACCATCAATATCTCAAGTATTTATTCAATGTTAAAATTGGGACATTGCACGATGATAAGGCCCCATTCAAAACATGTGAATCTTACTACATTAATGTAGACTTATATCACACAAATAGAATTACAGTCCATAATGAAGGATGTAACAAGAATCAATGCTCTAAATGGTTTGGAAAAGATCATATATAACCCATTAAATCATATTAGTGTATATTATGTGCTATCAATTAATCAAATTGAAAGATTGGGCCCAAATCCAAGAACTCGTTCAGTGAATTCCATAATGTTAGTTGTGGTAATTGATCCTGATAGCATCAGAGAAATCATTTATTTACCAAACAATGATGAAATCCTATATAGAGATGTCTTCATTCCATATACAAAACTTCAAAAAGTCTATAATTCATCATCCAGACT
Organism: Viscum album; assembly: GCA_963277665.1. Classification (NCBI taxonomy): domain Eukaryota; kingdom Viridiplantae; phylum Streptophyta; class Magnoliopsida; order Santalales; family Viscaceae; genus Viscum; species Viscum album. Next base: position 1,632,450,527 of record OY728155.1, on the reverse strand, counting down.
AGAAGAAGTTGTTTCACTCTTGGAAAAAGATAGGGATTTCGATTCCCATATCATCATCTTCCCTTAAGAACATAAAAAATACCCTTCATCATCAGTTGAGTCGGAGATGGTTGCCTCCTCCTCAGGATGTCCAAATACCAAATCATCCCCTTGATTTGAAAGTCTTGCTTCATCACCTAACATTTAAGCATAGAAATAAAAAGTAACACATGAATAAGAAGAAGAAGAAGAAGAAGAAGTGGAAGATCATAGGGTTTCCCTTCTAGTAAAGGAGGAAGGTGTCTCCACCACTGTGGATGAGCTTAGAGAAACAAATCTAGGTATATTGGAATATCCACACCCAAATTTGATTAGTGCGGCCATAACTTATGAATAGAAAGTGTTTTATACTTAATTTATAAAGAAACACCAGGATGTGTTTTCTTGGAATTAAATAGAGACGCCAATTCTTGACCTTGAGGTGGCCACCCATCATTTGGGCTTACCAAAATATCCTTGGGGATACAAACAAGTAGTAAGAATAACACACCCCACTTATGGCTTCAATATTGTGGCTGAAGTTGACCAACTTATGAAAGATGATTTCATTTGAGAAGTCAAATATCCAAAGTAGTTATCCAATATTTTCTTAGTTAAAAATAAGAATGGAAAAATTATAGTCTATATGATTTTAGAGATCTCAACCGGCATTGTACCAAATATGACTTCTCAGTTCCAATCATAGAACATTTTATTGATGCAACAAATAGATATGAAGCTATCTCCTTCATGGATGACTACTATGGGTATAACCAAATTTATATAGACCTATAAGATGAGGAATCTATAGACTTAAGATCCCTTCATGGCATATTTTTCTATCAGGTAATTCCCTTCGTCTTGAATCGGTGTGACATATCAACATGCAATGCACCACATTTTCAAACCATTCATGGGGAAATTAATTGAATGTTGTGTGGATGATCTAGTGGTTAATTCCAGATAACATTTTGATCTCTTGGATGATCTGGAGACCATATTTAGCAAGATTCGACAACATAATCAAAATATGAACCCCTTAAAAATGTGATTTCAGGGTATCCTTAGGAAATTTTCTTAGTTTTTTTATATGCCATCATGACATGAAAGTTGATCCTGAGAATATTAAAAATATCCTTGGCATGTCACCTCCTTAAAACATGAAATAGTTGAGAGGACTTCAAGGAAATTTGGATTACATCTGATGCTTCATATCCAATCTAGAAGGTAAGTGTTTTCCTTTCACCAAATTGATGAAAAAGGGGGTTATATATCAATGTACTAGTGAATTCCAAGAAGCATTTGATACCCTCAATAAATACCTCTTGATCTGACCTGTATTGATTCCACCTATTTAACAAAAGAAACTCTTTATTTATGTGAAAGTCTTTGAGCAATCATTGGGTTCCTTCCTTGCACAAAAGAATAGTGTTGGGAATGAAAACATCCTTTACTATCTAATTCAAACCATGATTGATGTAGAGACTTGATATTTAGATATTGAGAAACGATAACTATAATTAATCTTTATAGTTTAGAAATGGAGGCACTGTCTGAAGCATCACAAGGTCCACTTGGTATCTCACAATAACCCACTAAAATTTACCCTTAGTTTTTTTATACTTATGGGAAGTCTGACACGATTGAAAGTTATTCTATAGTACTTTTATATATAGTTTTTCCTTAGAAAGTAGTAAAAGGCCATGTCATAGCAGACTTCCTTACTGAACACCCATATTTGGAAAAGACATCATTGAATACTGAACTTCTTAATAAATAAATCTTCTTTATTCAAGACATTTCCCAAATATGGGAAATGTACATTGATGGGGCTTCCAGAAGTACAACAGGAAAGAGAATGGAGGACCCTAATCTTAATAATGTTGGCTTAGAGATTGTGCTTATCTCCCCATATAAGGCAGTGTTACCATATTCCTTCCTATTATCAGAAGGTGGTACCAACAATGAGGCAGAGTATTAGTCTATCATTACATGCTTAGAATTAGAACTCCAAGTACCTGTAGATCACTTGGAGGTGAAGGGTGATTCAGAATTTTTAATCAAATAAATCAATGGGGATTACACCATTACAAAAGAAGAACTAATTCCCCTATGTGATTATTTATGGGGGTTAATGGCAGAATTTATCACATAACCAACATTGTATTATGTCCCATGGTCACAAAACTACCACGATGATGTATTGTAAAACACATCCACAACCTTGGAAGATCCAAAATAGGATGAAACAATCATTATTATTTCACATCGTTATGTGGTTTCAACATTTTTTCAAATAAATCATAAGAAATCAATTAAATTAGTCCCATTTCCAAGACATATGGTCATTCCATGGGATGGATGGAACCCATCATAGAATATATCCCAAATGAGTTACTTACATTAGATAGAGTTGGAAGAGAGTAGATTCAATGATGAGTAGTTAATTTCTCTCTTTATGATGGCCTAGATCACCAGAAGATCCTTTAAAAACGAGTCTTTGATGGAATTTTCCTCAGATGTATTAATGGATAAGAGACAAAAACTATCATGAAAGAAGTACATGCAGGATCCTATGGTGCCCACCAGTCTGGGCATAGGATTTCAGATCAAATTCTAAGGCTTGGATACTTTTGGCCTTCGATGATTCAGGATTGTACATATTTTATGAAGAAGTGGCATCCATACTAGGTGCATGGAAACTTCATTCATCAACCCCTGGAGTTGCTACATACAGCTAAATACTCATGGATATTTGCTACATGGGGAATAGATGTAGTGGGACCTTATCCTACATCTACTGATAAATATTTCAAGTACATTCTTAATGCTACTGATTTCTTCTCAAAATTGGATGAGGCAATACCTCTTAAAGAAGTCTGGGAAAAAAGAATTTTAGCTTTGACAAAGCTAATATCAACACCAGATTTGGTGTCTCTCATACAATATTGATGTAAAACGACACCAATTTCTGTTTGCAGAGGTAGGGAAGTTATATCAGGAACAAAATATCAAATTCAACCCTTCATCCTGCTATCACGTAGCAGCCAATGGACAGATATAGGATTTCAACAAGACCCAATCAAATATACTTCAAATGATGGTGGATAAAGATAAGAAATCTCAGAATGATAAACTTTTGCATGCTTTGTGGGATTATAGGACTACTACCCATACTACCACATGAGTAACTCCATACGCATTGGTATACAGAATAGAAATAGTCCTTCTCATTGAAATTCAATTTCCTTCAATCCAAGTTTCTGTTTGTGACTAGTAATCTACAGATGAGCAGTTCCAGAAGCAACTAGATGAGATGGAGTGATTAGACGAAAAGAGATTGCATACCTTGCACCACTTAGAAGTATATTATAATAGAATAACATTGGTTTTTAACAAGAAAGTTTGCCTCCATTTATTTCTTCAAGGATAATTGGTATTAGTCCTCAGGACTCTGATCATACCAGTAAAGAATCCTCTAAAAATTGATCCAAAGTGGGGAGGACCTTACTTCATACATAATGTCCACTCTAATAGAGCTTATTCCCTAATCTCAATGGAAAAAGAACTCATTGCAACTCTAACAAATTCTAGATTATTTAATAATCACTTTGTGTAATCACATCGAGAATGTCCTAGTTATATGATATTAAATTTCATAGAAACCACCGTATTAGCAACATGAGGTTAAAATGTATAGCACCATACATGTCCAGGCTTCATGATATTAAAATGTGTAGCACCTTCATACTTTTCGCATGATCTTAAACAACATGACACCATTTTTCTTCGCTAAAAGTCATTAAACTATAAGTTTATATCTCCTTAATTTGACATTAATAAATCCCTAAAGATACCAGAAATTGGAATTCCCTATAGTCCTTTAACATACGAGGAGATTCCATGCGCAATCATTACTCACATAATTTCCACTCTTTAGTGGTACTTGAACCCTATTTCCCCCTATGATTGAATTAGATCTGCATAGGGACCCCTTTTTAAGAACTACGTGTGGATTGATTCTTGACCCTAAAAAGATACATAGTGACACCTCGGTCTTATTCCCTGATCTAGAAACAAATTTTCTTTCATTTAAGGTGACTTATGGCCACACCGTAAGACTTTAAATAACACGTTTCTTTAAGAACTATGTGTGGATTGATTATTATTCCAATGAGATACGTTGTGATGGAAATATCTCCAATTTTGGGCCCAACTACAAAAATAAAAACATTTATTTTCCCTTTTCTTGTATATGAACCAAATTTATATAGATCACTCTTCCAGAATACATGGTTTGATTCTCATGCCATCTTATTTATTGAGCTTAATTATTATCCTAGAATGTATCAAAATCCCATATCTCTCATATAAAATCTAGTCGGCGCACATATTGATCCTTTATAGAACTACGTATGGCTTAATTCTTATTATAATAAGATACCTAAAAATGCCCGGATCTCCAATATTGGGCCCATCCATGAAGAAAAATCCCTTCATCCCTGTCTGTATGAATTAAACATGCACATAGAGAAGTTCCAAGAACTATGTGTGGCTTGATTCTTGCCCCTAGAAAGATACATAGTGATTCATTGGCCCTATATCCTGGATCATCCACCATTCAATCACTAGAGCCTTATCATTCAATTTCTTTACCATTGTGTTGCAAAATAATCTTTTACCACTCCTTATTTCTCAAACTGAGCACAACTCACGTGGGATAAGAAATTGGGTCAAGAACTTCTCTGCAAAAAATAAGGTATCTCAATTCATATTTGGGGTTATCAATGTTCCTTTCTATAAGACCTTAAAATACACAAAATATTTCCTCATCACATGAAGTTAAACTACATGGATGTATAATGAACTATGTGTTTTTTGATTCTAATTCTATTGAGATACATAGTGACACCCAAATATCCTATCTTGGTTCTATCCACAATTTTAAAAAAAATCCCCCATTCCATGTGTATGGATCAATCCTATATGGGAATATCTTTCAAGAACTACTTATGGATAGATTTACATCTATATGGGATACATAGTGACGTCTAAAATTTCAATCTTGGACCCAACTGAAACATCACACAATTGATGCCTCTTTTATCCCACGCATGAGTCATATCTGCATGAGGGGATCAATATAAGTTATCATTGTATGTATGAACCCGTATTCAAGAAACTCCCATTATTCCCCACTTGTGAACTCAATTAGGGTAAGTTAAACTTTACTGAAGAACTACATGTGGCTTGATTATTTTCCCAATAAGATATGTAGTGACACCTAGGTTCTATAACCTAGTCTAGCTGAAATATTCCTTTTCACATCAAAATCACTTTATGTACTTACCACATGATGTTAAACTACATTGACCGACAGAGAACTTCATGTGGCTTGATTCTCACTCCATTGAGATACATAGTGAATACGAGGCCTTAGATCCTAGTACCATCCTTGAGATAAATGAAAATCCCCCCTCTCCTTCATATGATCAAAATCTATACAAGATATTTTATTTTGGGCCATATCCTCAAAGAACCCATAATGGAAACAAGATATGTCATTTTTTTATACATATGTGTCTGATCAATGTAAGGATTTCTAAATTCATAGACAAAATCATTCCAAATACTTACTTTATGCACTGGACAATGCCCCATTTACACGGCATACCCCTAATCTTGAAATGATTTTAGATCTTCATAATATTTCTTCAGTTTTTGGTGACATAGGTCTGATACCTGAGAGCTCTTTTTCCTGACTATGCAGTACATTCCCCAGTTATCCTTGCATAAAATTCATCTACATAACAGGCCTGTCATCCTGAAGATGCCATTGTTTGTCTATATGGAACATGTCCTGGTTGGCCCTGTAGAATAAAACCCCCCATATTGAGTTTCACAAATAGTTGTAACTTCATTCTTGAGAGAAGCCTCTTCTTTTCCTTTAAGCTTTAATGAAGGTATGTAGGAGACTCATAATTTAAAGATGTCATCCTTTGTGTATTTATCTCATATCCTTTCTCCCGGCCTGAAAGTCTCTAATAATATGGTTTACATTTTTAATATCCATATGTTCAAAGCATATTGGAATGACCTTGGGCCATTCGACCATGAAATCCTTAATTTTTTCCATAATATTATGGTCTTAGTCATATGACCTAAATCTATAGGCACCATACTTCCTACGTTTGTGTCAAACCTTCTTAGAGAGAATATTTCTTTGATTCTTAGGAAACCATGACTGGAAATACCCCTTCTACATCAAAGTACTTTTCTCCATAGAACCAAACTATATTCTTGGGAATATCTGAATATCCATAAACTTTCATCATCTTTTAGTAATAAAATGTCAGAATTATTGAGATCTCCTTTACCTGACTATGTAGTATGTGCCCTAGTTGTCCTTGCATCAGTCTCCTACATAATAGGCCTATTATCATAGGGATTCCACGGTTTTTCTATACATCACATTCCCTATTTGTACCTACATAATACACACCCATAACAAGTTTTTCAAATAGTGGTAACTTCATTCTAGGAAGATATCCCCTCTAAACACCATTATCCCTTTTCCCATGTCATTCTTTAGATTCTAAAATTCCAAAATCAAAGCTTAAAATTCATCCTTTCCTTACCAAAATATGGTATCACATTTCTAAACAAATTATCAAGAATTTGAGAACCATAAAATCTTCAGTCAAAGCTAAAGAATTTAAATCAATTCCCCATGAGGTTCTTGCTACATGACTTTAAACTGAAAATCCCCCAAATTTCCTTGTTGCATGACTTTAAACCACACAACATAACGTTCTTACTGCATGAATTTAAATTGCAGAGCATAATGTTTTTGTTTCATGACTTGAAACTGCACATAATTATGTCCTTGATGCATGACATTAAACTACATAAAAAAATATCATGAATCTCCTTTCTGAAAAATATACCCTCCTTCATACACTAAATTCATATAGGAGTTGTTATTCATTCATAGACTATATTGGTGCATATGGACCCCTTTATTTTCAGACATATTTCCTTGAAAAATCCACCACCCACTTTGGTCTTGAGACATCCAAATTTTAAACCCATTTTTTTATCAGTAATATAATTTCAGAATTCTTGAGAGATCCTTCTCTTGACTATACAATATGTGCCCTTTTGGCCTTGCATAAAATTCTCCCACATAATGGGTATGTTATCTTAAGGATGAAACTATTTGACTATGTAGCACATTCCCTAGTTGGCCCTGCATAATAAATCCCTTATAACAATTTTGTCAAATAGTGGTAACTTCATTCTCATGAGAGACCTCCTCTATTCCTATACTTCATGTTTTAGATTATTTGAACATAAAAATCATGAATCTATATTCCCCTTGGAAGTATATGAAGAATATTGGGACCTTCCTAGCCATCCGACCTTGTTTGGGTTTCTAATATCAAAATTCATGGTCAAGTATATTCTGCATAAAACATTAACATTATTAGTATGGCATGCATAAATTTAAACCACCCATTAAAATAGACATGAAAATAACTAGGCTGAAACCCCACAAAGGGAACTCTTTAAAAAAGTCAAGTCTCGGCTTTTTAAACTAACACTTTGCATGGTTTAAGCAATATCAAGCAATAAAAAATTAAAAGATGAAAAGTTTGTAGTGTTTTCCATATGATCCTAGAAATTGTAAAAATTTTCTTACTAAGCTCCTTAGATTATGTAAAAATTAGAGCACCCCCATCCTTATTATTGTAATTATGATATATCTAATGTAAATATGAAATGTTATGAAAAAATAGGTATGAAGACATATATGATTGGAAAAAATCCTTTTAATTTATATAGTAAAATCAGATTAAAATCCATATAATGGAGTTTATCTATCATATATTACAAGAAGATTTCAAAATGACTATTAATTTGATGAGAATCCTCCTAATCTCTATCTACTGCCTGCTGAAGATCAGTAAGTTGAGCAGCTTTCATCTCCTCATCCTAACGAAGTGAAACTTTGGTAGTTTAAATGGAAGTTATCCCTTATAATTGGTCTTCTCCCAATAATTGGTTCAATTTATCAATCCTATTTTTAACAACATCAATTTTTTTCTGAAGATGAATCATTTCCTTCATTGTCTCCTTACTTTTTTGAATGAATTCCATCAAATTTTTTTTATGGTGGCTTCTGCCTCAAATATTGTAGCTTGAAAACCCTTAACATTGGGGAGTAGTTTGGCCTTTACAATATTTTCCTAAATTTTGTGTTCTTTCTCCCACTGAAGAATAGTCTCTCTCATCGTATTATAAATTGGGTGATAATCAAACCCAAAAAATACCAGTTTTCTAAACAATGTTGGAAGTCGGCTAAAATGTGAGGGAAGCTCATCCAAAGGCTTCTTAGAGATTATCTTCAAAATGGTTCTCTATGTCTTATTATACCTGATACCTAAAGAAACTTGTTTCTCTATGTCTGAATCAGAATCAATTCCATGAGGTAGAATATATTTTGAAATCAGATCACTCAAAGAGGTGCCTAGCTCTTCTCCTTCCGAAGCAGAAGATGATTCATCTTCCGTTTCTATTTGAGACAACATAAGGGATTCAACTTCAGACCTAATTGTGGTATCTAATATCCCTAAATGGTTAATTAGAATGATTATTAGCTTCATGAAGTGAATAAATAACAAATGATTATCAATATAGTTAATTACATTTACCAAGTAATAAGTCAGCTTCTTGAGTAGATTCATCCCCAATATTCTCAGATTTAGTAGTTTTAGCAAGTACTTCTTGGGGAGGTCCATTCTTCTGAGTTTTACTAGTCATCATAACACGAGGATCTATAGAATCTACCAACATTGGATTCTCATTTGGCACTTCTCCAACATCAATGGAAGCAGGATGGAGTGTAATTACTCATTCTTCAAAGGAATTTTCAATTTTCTCTACAAATAAGTCTACATAAGTTGATATTTGATGTGAAATATCAAATAAAAGAAAATTTATGAATGATAAATGCATGAATTAGAACTTACGTCCATTCAGATCCTCATTAAAGTCACTGAAATCCTTGATGGAGCCTGGAATATCAATGTCCGGATTAAGAGTTTCCATCATTTCAGTGTATATGAATTTGTATATCATATCATCCTTTCCATTTAATATATCCAAAAAATGTTGATAGATGCCCAAATTGGCTTTTATAACATACTATTACATCATCTCTTCAACTGGTTCAATGTCATCGGGCCTTGCTGAACTATGATCCGTACCTGAAAATGTCTCAGGCTGCCCAGGATTCTCACTCCTTCTTTCTGTAGAAACAATTGCATTAGCATCGATTGTTGCATAATCCTTCGGCATAGGCAACAGATATGAAATATTATATAGGAAAGAATGTTAGAAACAAAATGTCATACCTAGAAGAAATGCATAAGACATTACCATGACCCTTCTATCTATCTATAAAAATAGGATCATATGCAGCCATATCCCTTAGTACATCATCTTTTAATGTAACATATTCATCATAAAAAATATATACTTCTTTTGGGGTTTCCTTCTTAGTCCTTGAGGGACCAGTATCAGATACCTTAAGAGAATAAAGTGACAGAGGTCTTATAAATGATGAACATGGTCATAAAAGGGTGTCAAGTAAGTTTTAATACTGGATGATAGCACAAGTACTCACTTTGATGTACTCTTCGGACTAACATCAATGCTCTCTTGTGCTTCTTTTCATAAGATAATGGAGAAATTGTTCTACTATTCTTGGAAATAGATACTTGAGGTAACAACTAAGGATTTTATGTAGCCATTACTTCCATCATGGTTATCCCTCCTGGATAATGTTTTGAAGACCCAAGGGTTTCATCCAATGTATCGATAGGGGTGCCCATAGGCCCATACTTTGGTGACTCAGACACCTTTCTTGGTGAAAATCCTTATCTAATTTCAATCTATAAAAATTCCCATAAATATTAGTGATAGTGGATGATTAAGTATAACTAAAACAAAATAAAAGGAGAATACATTCTTATTATTAACGTAAATGTCTCATTCTTCCTTAGGGTGAACAATTACCCCTTTGTGTATCCCTCAATTTAACATGTCGGATACACATTTTGAGTTTGGGACCTAGTCATCAGTTGAATATATAAAAATCTCCAGATCCTTCATGTACTCTTGTACCTCATCCAAATTGTTATCTAGATGAAAATTGTACGGTACTCTAACATCACCCAAATCTAGTATTCAAAGGCCAGATTGAAGAAATTCCCATGAATCCCTGATATCACAGGTCATGATTTCCCAATACTCAATTTATAAAGGATGTACATAATTTGTCTTTGATTTGGTTAGATACAAGGAAAACCCAAAGCCATTAGGTTGGAAGGCCTCTTCAAGCCTCCCTTCCTCTTCAGAAGAATCAGCATATGAAATTGTTACCTCTTTTTTATGGTTGCGACTAGATCACCTTAGGGTTGGAGGTTTTTTCTCCCTAGCCTCATATTTCATGGGGAAATTTCTACAAGGAAATTTTAAAGGTTATAAAGCCTATGAATACTCTACATCATCTTTGGTTTTATATTTTTTCCATGATTTCTATGAATGATAGTTTTTATGGCCTCTAACCAATTCATTCCTTTTGTTAAGGCCCCTTTAAGGTATGAAGAAACACAATATTTAGCATATCTAGCCTCTAATACAATTTATTTATTTGATGGAGGTAGAATAATTGACCTTTTGAATTTCTATAAATCCATTAGAATCTATAATTATTGAGCTACCATTGGGTGCTTCTCATGCCTAACATATGTGGGAGGAAAGGTGTTCAATTTTTGGAGATATTTGAACTAGAAAGAAAACCTACAAGGAACATAAGACTCATAGATTATTTATCCTTCAATACTGGTTGATAATACACTATCCCTAAATGTCATCATGTACAAACTTAACTCATAATTCTATTTCTTACCATCATCAATAAATGTTTCAAGTTTTGGTTCACCGAAAGGAAAGAAGATGAATTCTCCTGATACATTTAGTGTCCTCAACACCTCATCAAGATTTAGGTTTAGAGGCCAAATCCTAGATACCTTCTACAAAAATGGGGTAAAATGACCATTAGGTACTCTAACTAAATTCAGCATCGAATATGAATAGAAATGTTCAACAATCGATCTCCATAACACCTAGAATAGTCCTGTGAATCTAAATGGACCCTTACCACTGTATAAATGAAATAAACAGTTATACATTATTGCTAATACAGGGTTGTACAACCTGATATATTTCCCTTCTACAAATTTGGATACAATAACAAAAGTCCATGGCCTTACACCACTACCAGACTCACAGATTGGGAGAAAATAAATGATTATCGGCATGGAAATAAAGCCATCTAAGCATACCTTTTCATAAATCTTGACATTAACATTGTAACCCCAATTCTTGTAATCACCCCTATCCAATATGGGCCAGAATTTTCCTAAAGCACCCTGATTATCCACGGTTGGGAAAATAGTAGGACATCTGCAAGTAGGACCCTTCCCTTTTGTTGCTTCTAAAAAATATTCAATCCACACTCTTTCATGAACATCATCCCTAGGACGAGGACCTTTCTTTTATTTCTACATTTTTTTTGATATTTTGAATAATTAATCAGCCAATGGTGGTGTCCTCTCAGTATCATCCCATGTTGTTGTTGGGGGAAAGAATTCATCGTACATCTCCCCGAGAATGGGAACCCTAGATATTTCATAGACATCCCACAAACTGATGCCAAACTCACTATGCATTAAATGGAAATAATTTGTTTGCAGACTCTGTTAGCTTAGTAATTCAAAAATGATGTTGTTTTCTTAAATATAAGTTTGTCCTACCAAGAAAGCTTCATAAATGTGAACATCATGCATCTCTTTCCTAAACTCACCATGAGTCTACATACCAAAAATTCCCACATCTATTCAGGTTAACTCCTCCTCCAGATCAAATATCCCAATCTTCTTTCCATCCATTAGATTGATATGTTTTTGATGTACGAAAGGTTAAATCATAGCAATGAGGCCTTGGATATAAAATATGATCCTTTATATTAGGAGTACAACCACTGTGATGTAGGATTCATCCAATAGGGAATGTTCCCTCATGAACAGGGACACCCCTCATAGTAATGTTCATTGTAATGCCACGGACCTGGCCATCCACCCGAACAGTGCCAAACGGGTCGGGTGTCACTACCTTAGGCGCACCTCCCCTAAACACCAAAGGTTTTTTACTAGTAGCGAGGGTATGTTAGGTATAATGGGGAGGCTATACCCTCTCAGAGGATAATAGTAAGGGTACTAGTCCAAGTATAACTGTAAAGATGCAGCGGAAAGAAAGACTCACCATACTAAAACCAGACCCACAAAGCGGAAGCATTGTCAATATGGATAAATAGCGGAAGCAAAAAATATAACAACAAAATGGAAATAAACACAACAACATGTTGATAACATGTAACTACTACTGAACAGTAAAACTTGCATCTAAAGCAGGTCATACACAACTGAATATAAAAAGGGATCCAATGGCTAACCAACAGTAGCTACAACAATTAAGCATGCATATATAGAAAAGGAAACAAAACAAGTTAAACCCTAGCTAGGCATGACCTCAAGGTCTATACCATCTCCATGCAACAACTAATGAATCCTAGCTCTTGAAGTTGGCCTCTTTCCTTCACGTAAATCCATAACATCTGCATGCATCCCGTAGGGCCCGTGCAGGGTGTGAGAAAAATCATAGTAGGATACCAACCAACGGTGCGTTCCAAATATATGTGTTTAAGCAGTTATTCATTTACAAGGAAAACAGTAAATAGTACAATGTATAAATAAACACAAACTCCACTTGTGCTCAACAGCCACCATGGAGTGTCACCTGCTTCGGCCGACACCGGAATCTCTATCATGTAACTCAGCACCATGTGCCACCTGACACTATGTGTCTCAAGTACCAACATCCCAAAGGCACGCACAAAAATAGTAACCCGATGCCATGTGCCTCCTGACACCTTGTGTCTCAAGTATTGATGTCCCGAAGGCATGCCCAAAAATAGTAACCTGGCACCATGTGCCTCCTGACACCTTGTGTCTCAAGTAACGACATCTCGAAGGCATGCCTAAAAATAGTAACCCAGCACCATGTGCCTCCTGACACCTTGTGTCTCAAGTACCGACGTCCCGAAGGCACGCCCAACCCCTGAAGGCTCCTCACCTCCCATGTGGCTTTCTACGGCAAGCACCCCCAACCAATGGGTCGGGTGTCACTACCTTAGGCGCACCTCCCCTGAACGTGAAAGGCTTCCGACTAGCAGCGAAGGTCTATTAGGTATTGTGGGGAGGCTTACCCTCTCGAAGGGTCATAGTAAGGGTACCGGTATGAGTATAACAGTAAAGATGCAGCAGAAAGAAAGACTCATAAGACTCAAACCAGACCCATAGAGAGGAAGAATTGTCAATATAGATAAACAGCGGAAGCAATAAATATAACAACAACAGTGGAAATAAACACAACATCATGCTGATAACATGTAACTACTACTGAACAGTAAAACATACTTCCAAAGTAGGTCATACACACCTAAATATAAAAAGGGCACCAATGGCTAACCAATAGTAGCTACAACAAGTAATCATGCTGATACAGAAAAGGAAACAAAACAAGTTAAACCCCAGCTAGTCATGACCTCAAGGTCCATACCATCTCCATGAAACAACTAACACAACCCATCTCATGAAGTTGGCCTCCTTCCTTCACATAAATCCATAAAGTCTGCACACTTCTTGAAGGGCCCTTACTGGGTGGGAGACAAATCTCAGTAGGATACAGCCCAACAGTATGTACCAAATATATGTGTTTAAGCAGTCATGCATTTACAAGGAAACCAGTAAATATTACAATGCACAAATAAACACAAACTCCACTAGTGCTCAATAGCCACTATGGAGTGTCACCTGCTTCGGACAACATCGGAATCCCTGTCGTGTAACCTAGCACCATGTGCCACCTGACACCTTATGTCTCAAGTACCGACGTCCCGAAGGCATGCCCAAAAATATTAACCTGGTTCCATGTGCCTCCTGACACCTAGTGTCTCAAGTACAGACGTCCCGAAGGCACACCCAAAATAGTAACTCAGCACCATGAGCATTCGGACACCTTGTGTCTCATGTACCGACGTCCCGAAGGCACACCCAAAAATAGTAACCTGACACCATGTTCCTCTTAACACCTTGTTTCTCAAGTACCGACGCCCCAAAGGAACACCCATCCCCTGAAGGCTCCTCACCTCCCACGTGGCTTTCTACGATAAGCACCCCCAACCCAAATACCTAACCGCAACTACGGGGGCCTCTACCCACATGAGTGGTCAAAACCACCTCATCATTGTGTATCTCTATGTGCACACTACTCAAAGTTCCGGGTGAGTGGTAATCACCAAAATAGTACCTAATCCACCAAATCATCTGACACCTCATGTCCCTGCGATCATACCCCTCAAGTCTGATGGCATTGCCATCCTAGTAACCTGGGCCATGCCCAACCTAACAGTCGTACTACCTCAAGCCGACGTCCATGACGCCCAATCCCGTGGTCAAAACCACCCAAAGTAACCCGGGAAAGCCCCAACCTATGATCAGTATCATTCAAGCGTAACCGGGCCAAGCCCAACACAACCCAAAATGGTCTAGCAGATGCAATTCAGTAATTGTATATATAACATATGCAACCAGGAAACATAAACAGGAAAAACAAACTAAACAGTTGAATTGCACTATGCAAGGTGTTGTCTTATACTAGCACTGAGGTCTTAAATGCCTCTAACAATTATAACAGGCTTTAATAAATTAAACTAAAGAGTTTAACACATTAATATTTCAGTTAAAACCATTTTGGCATTCCCCGACCAAAATGCCCCGATGAGCCACAACCCCTCACCCAGTCCGCTCACACAAACAGGTAACATGGCATACCCAAAGACATCCCATACGTCCCATGAGCAATTCAATATGAAATAGCAGATAAAACAAGTCCCGCTCAAAATACCCGAAAATGTGCCAAAGGCCGATCACCCAAACAACCATGAAACCACAAAATGAAGTATGCACCACCTACCTGAGACTCGTACAATGCTACTCCTCTGGTAATAGCCACCAATTCAGTCTAAAACATGGTAAATATACAAAAGATTCAATACCTTTCAAACACCTATAACTCGTTCTAGAATGAAAATAAAACAAAACGGCCAAAGTGGAATCAAGGCCTTACCTAGGGGGTTCTAACGCATCAATCAGAGTTCGAATCAGGTCTCGGACGGATGATTGGGAGAAGGAAAGAGGTCCGGTCAGCTTGGTTCGCGAAATCGGGCGATATATTGAGGTTCTGCCTCAATACGAGGCTACTACCCATTTTAACACACAAAATCTACACGTCATGTACTTCATGACTACACATCGTTTATATATCATTTAACTATTCATAAGACGGATGAATTCCACCGCCTTACTTTTCAGACCTGCCGACATGCGTACACTGCGTGTACCGATGGGTATACGACGTGTACTTGGTTTCTCTTCTCTTCCTCACCGACCTAACAACACTCCATGTATATCCCTCATACACGGCTAGACTACACGACATGTTCAAGGGGAACATGGCATGTACTTGGTTCTACCTGACCAACAGGCCTACACGCCATGTATAGCCTCTACATGGTCGGGGGTACACAGAATGTTTAAAACTACACACCGTGTAGTATAGAAAATCTACACGGTCATCACATGACATGTACTTGGTGAGCACATGACTGACACTCGCTTAACATATACTCAGCGTGTACTTAAAAGTATACGACGTGTAGTCTGGAGATTTCCAGAAACTTCCTGTTTTCTCCAATTTCCTCAGATACTAGTCAAAAATTCAAACAGGGTCGGGATTTTGACCCATTCTAAAAATCTAGGTTCTTACATTCATACAATGATAGTTGATATATTTTACAAACCCATACTTTGGAAAACAATGTCTTATGTGATGGAATGTGGGTGTCTTACTGGAGCCCATGCCTGTATAGAGGCAGATAGTTGCTTCATGGATATTCATGTTGGTATGGAATCAAGACCTTCTCTAACTTAGGAAGGGTACTCTCAACAACATCATAATAGTCCGATCCAATGACTTTCATTATTTAGGTTTGGTGAATTTTAACTTCCTTAGTTGAAGTCATTAAGAATTCCATTTTCTATAAGAGAATCATCAATTTTTTCTCATTAAGTTGGAATGTTGACTTAAGAAAGTTCAAATTTTAACTTTAATAATTTCATAAATTGGAAAACAAATCCCCACATAGGTCCTTTAATGAGGTCACCCACATTGGTCCTTCGATAAGGTACCTAGTGCAGGTTCGTCGACGAAGTCCACTCGCACAACTCCTCTGATAAAATAACTCTACATAGTTCCTTTTCTCTGGTGGCAATACCTTAAGAAATTTTCAAAATGTCCATTATGAGATTACAACACAATAGATATAGAATAAAAACCTACACAATGATAGCCGAAAAAAATCAGAAATACAGGTTAAGTAAATGGAAAAGGAACGGAGGTGTTTTAGGCATCACTAGCCTACATTGCCGACCTATGCCAAATGAACTACACCTATTCCCTACATGACATAGCTATGCAAAGGACCTACGCAATTCAATATTAATTATCCATAATCATTTCAACATAATAATACCTCAGGACTAGACCCTCTTTTTAGTCAGATCCAATCTTTTGGGGGGGGGGGGGTTGTCGACACTATTTTTTAATGAAGGAAGGGAAAATGATTATTAAAGTGAACTTTGGATATGTTAAAGTGTCAAAGAAATTTAAAGGAAGTAAAGAAATCTAGTTTAAGCGACCTATGCAGCATACCTACGCACAAGAAGGCCATCATAGCTCCGGCCAGTACAACCTAAAGGTGTAACCCATATGTTGAGGACCTGCGCAACATACCTACGCTGGGGGACCTACGTGGTGGTATTTGTTTTACACCCCTGAACGGGGGATATATGTGGAAGGTATACACCCATGGCCAATTAAAACAACTTCTATTTTACCACCCCCTCCTTTCCTATTAATACAAAACTTGGGCTCCCCATTTCAGTAACTGAAAAAGTCAGAAGAACTATCAAAGCTCTCCTTACATAGCTCCTTCACCCTGGTCCCCTGAATTTTCTTAGGTAGCTCTCTAAAACACAAGAGAAGAGAGAATTAATAGGGATAAACAAGATAAAAGTTCCTTCAGGGTCTAAAATACAAGACACTTGTTTGAGGACACTCCTTCTATAAGAGGATGTAACCTACACAAGGTGCTTTACTTAACCAAAGACCTACGTGAGATTCTTATGAGGACATCAAGGCACACCTAGGGTGCTTAAGTTAAAACCTCAACCAAGTTTTGTTGTCCCGGTAGTATATTTCCCAAGGAATATAAATCTTTCACAGGATTATCCATTTTTTGTGAAGCTTAATTCAGTTCCTCTTAGGTCATGTGCATCATAACTACATGGCATACCTATGAGGCATACCTATGCGAAACACATACGCAAGACACCGTTGAATGCCTCTTCTAATCCACCCATGGAAGGGCCTCTCCTTCCTTGGGTTCCTTGTCTGAAAGCGACCAAGTTGAAACCTCAACCATAACCTCATGATTTACAAAACCTTCGATAAAGGCATATCAGTGTGCTTGCCATTTGGGTTTATATTTCTATGGGCAGAGGAATCCCACATTTGTCTTATAAGGGATTCAGGATTCTTAGGATGCCAATAAGTTTGAATATATATTGTCATGTATACCCTTACCCTATGAAATGTGTTGGGTAGTTCCCAATATTGGATTCTAAGGATAAGACTCTATCCTCCCTTCCTCGTCTCTATGACCCAGAGCCTTTGGCCCCGGTAGGAAGAGTGATTATCACACTTTCTTTTACCTTCCATAAGGAGTGATATCCTCTTTCCTTGAAACATGACTCATTTTAGGGCATCCTTTATGGAGTAATACCCTAGCCTTTAAGGCTGAACCTAATAAAATTCACCTTAATTTCACATTGAAAGGTCCATTACTTTGCATCCTCATCCATCATCACCCCGGCTTCTTTCACCGTAGGCCTGACCTCTTCCACCAGTGGAGTAAATAAAGTATGTGTGTTTGTTCAATATATCATATCCTCTTTTTTCTTACATCGGGCATGAATCACATGGTCTTAGATATTTTTTATTATCACATCATCCTCAAATCCACCTCATTTATTGAACTACAAGAAATCTAACTCCCATCATAATTGGGATACATAGGAAGCCTTCACTTACGGACTGAGATCATTGTACATCCTCCTCTAGAATCCAAACCTAATTTCATTAATTTGGGTATCCTTCTTAGGAGTAAGACCTAAATTAAGTCCCCCTGAAATCTCTATGAGTTAAGACATCTCTCGTGGACCCTGTTAAAAGGGAATCCTCTTTAGGAGTAATCCTCAAACTATTTATCTCAAAGGTCCATACTCCCCTATGACACTTACCTAACTATGTGGGATTTGATTCCCATCCAAGTGGTATACGTAGAAATCCTCCCTGAGGTTCAAACCCAACACTCCAAATCCACCATGTTCTCTCTAGGCCACATTCTCAGCAGGGTCTAATCTAACTTGAAAACTCATATCCTTTCCAGGTTCCTTGGGTTGCTTTGGAATAAGTCCCAAACCATGATTTGATTAGGAACCTTCCACCTAGATGTCCTTACCACATGACATTAAACTATACAGTTAGGTCATTATCACACAAACTTAAAAGGTATGATGTGTCACATTTAGCGAAACTGAATTGTGAGGTTTCTGATTCCTTTCATGGGGATACGTAGGTATCCTATCTATGGGTATGATACCGACATCAAAACAACTTTCATCTCCCTAGATGATGATAAATTACAGAGTGACATTCATCTACCTAGATGACCATAAATTCCAGAGTGTCCCACTAAATGGATTAAAAACTAAAATTATGATAACAACGAATAAAAAATCTATAAGTAGTATATAAGAGGATAATATCAATGGAGAAACTAGAATACATTCAAATATATCCATTGATAAAGAACATCTAATACATACAAATGATTCCGAATTCCACACATGCAAAATAATTGTTTGAAAATTGAAAATGAAACTTACATTACTCTTAGTAAATTAATAAGGATTCGTTAATATATCTTAAATCTATGAGATAATCCCAAATAGTCAATAATTCACCCCAAAAGGGTGCGATGAGCCAGACCTCCCATCCTCTCTCCCAATGCGAGTTATTAAGTATCATAGGTCAGTAAACCCAATGAATGTCTACCTTTGGAAAGTAGGTCCCATTGGATATAGAACTGTTGGGTGTTTCCGAATCCATTAATAAATCTAATGGAAACCATCTGGAAGTAGTTATTCCTAATAAGAACACACGTTCTGAGGGAAACAACTATGAGTTAATTTTAAAGGATAAAAATCATGATAACATGATAGTATAATGTGAATAAGTGTTACTAATTTCAATATTTCATGTTACCGTGCTAAAATGGGAAATTCAATTTTCATGAGAAGTGGTTTATCATTATGTTTTAACTTTTTTATTAATTATTCAACTAGATCATTTTGATTTTGAACATGAGTTATAATTTGTTTAGAATTTATTCCAATCAGCATATAATAATTATTTAAAGAATGTGATCAATATTAACCATAATTATTACGAAAATGTGTCTAATCAAATTATATAAGAATTGTGTGCTTAGAATTATTTTTTGGGAAATAAATTTTTTCAACACTAGGTTGTTGGTTGATAATAAATGTACACATGAACATCTAGTATATTCCCTAATCAATATCATAAAATACTTAAATGGTTTGTATGGTAGATGAACTAGACCACATATATCACTATGAATTATTTATAAGAATATAAGCGATTGAATCTATGAAGACACCTATTTTTATTACACAATAATTCATGATTTATTACAAAGTAATACACATAATACAACCCAGAAGATTGAGAAGTCTAGTGTATTTTGGAATTAGGTACATTACATAAATACATAAAATAGGGGATACATCATCATTATTGAAAAATTCCTTAAATGATCATATTATTACATACCTGAATAGCCCAAAGGCCTTATTTTTTATTTAATTTTGATAACAATCATTTCAAGGTATGTGGGGGAACCCTTACAAGGTCTGTAGGCTTAGAGATTACATGGACCTTGGGCTTATGGGACATAACATTACCCGAAGGTCTTCAGGAATTCAACTAGACTATAACTACAAGGAACTGCCCCTCCCCAGCATCTGCTTCATGATGGTAGATCTCCACTTTCGCATGGCCGTCTAGTTAAGCTTCCTATGAAAGAATAGGTTGGTCTCAATGGAATTTACATACTCTCTCATTCTTCTAAATCCATTGGTTCTGTTCTAGTGGGTGTGACTACTCTAAATCCTCTTCTTGGGCTGCTCCTTTTGTTTGTAGAGTTTGTCTGGGGAAACTGCATTGATCATGTGGCCTGAATGCCTTAAGCTGGCCCGAAGGCCTTATGGTGGCCCTAAAGCCTTACTGAAGGCCTTGAAGGGCCCAAAGACCAAAATGGTGGCCTGAAGGCTCAAACGGGTGAATAGTTCTAGCTACTATAGTACCAGATAGTAACTGCAACAATATCTTCTATAGTAGCCCAGAAATTATCCCTCCACTTGGTTTTGATCTTGGGTCACTTGGATGCACTTGTTGAGTCCTCACAAACTGATTTGAGGCTCTTGTACATCATATTATTACATAATTCTTAAAACATCATGGGATAACCTGGGTACATACATAAGAAAGGGGTGAGCAATAAAGCCTAGTAAGGGAATTAGAAAACCGTAAAATGAAGAAGGTATTACATGTTAGACAATAGATATATCAATGGTATATAAAAGGAATAATAATAATAAACATGATCAATGAAGAATGATATAGCATGATACCATAAAGGCAACATGGGAATGTGGAAACAACTTTAAAAATAACATCATAATCATAATTCAAGGTTAAACACCCAGACAACATAACATAATGTGATTAGGATAACCTCACACACACCATACTTGGAATCTAATGAGACTAAAACATTACCCAATGTATTAGAGCTCTATATAGGCACACCCATAATGTAAGATATAACATGATTACCTGGAACTATCTCAACTCACCCATGATAATCATATCATGTACATGCATAAGTGAGTTGCATTGATCATATACATAGGAAAATGTTTCAAAAAATTTAATCCCATGATAATGGAGTGTGGGTTACATACATGTAATTCCATGATTGAAGAAGTATAAATGTATAAAGGTCAACACCCTTGATAGGAAATAGGTACAGGTATTCACTACACAATTGTTTGGCTTGGAAAACCACAGTGAAATTTTGGAAGCATAACGGGGGAACATAAATGTTCTTGGGAGGGTTTAATGAGAGTGAAAGGGGTCTATCATAATTTACATAACATAAGGGTAGTGATGTGATAAGTAATAAAATATACCAACATTATAAATTTGAGATATAAGGCATAAGATAATGAATATGCTTGAATAAATATGTGAAGGATAGGATCCCTTACCTTTAGAGTGTGATTCCAAAAGCTTGGAAGGATCTTCTTGAGTGCTTAGGGGAACCTTTGGAGGACTCTAGAGATGGGATGGAACAGTAAGGATGTGATCCATGGTTTTTGAGTAAAGATTATAGAGATTATGGGTTGGTTTATATAGGAAAAGAAAGGGGAGTTCTTTATTATTTCCCAAACACAGGTTTTGGACTCTATATGATAAAGTAATCAAAACCAAAAACCTTCCCATGGTCTTTCCCAATTATTTCTACCAAAGAGAAGTGTGTTTCAATATTTTAAATGTCCAAGGGAATAAATTATTAAAATATTACCCTTGGGGATATTTAAGCGAGTTAGGTTCCTAGGACACTTGGCCTTGAGCCTTCGGGCTATATAATGGGTCTCCCTCTACACATACAAAAAGCGGTCTATAATTTCATAAATAAAATGGGGGTTCAGCCTGAAATATTAAAAAAATGAAATATAAATGAAAATATTTTAAAGGGGAAACATATATTTGGTATTTGATACACTTAATATCATTTATTACATCACTTTTGGGTCATTATGATGTCATAATACAAACCATATATTTATATAGTATTTAATTTTTACCCGAAAATTCATATATCTCAGAAAATTACGAGAAAATCACCATTATATAATCTCAATATTATGATTCCAAAAATATTATTTGTTTTATCCAAATAATTTTTTAAATATTTGAATTTTTACTTTAAAATAATATTCTATATTTATTGAGAAATGCTGTGTTTTTTTTTGAAAATAAAAATATTCAAACCCTTATAAAAATTACATTTTACTTAATTAAAATTATATTATCATTTATATTTAATAAAAAAATATTTTATTAAAATATCATTTATTTCAAAAATCTATTAATACATCAAAATAAATTTCTTAATTAACCAAAATGAAAATCATTTATAAAGTAATAACAATAATAAGAAAATATATTCATTATTCTATACAATATATATATATATTCATATTATTATGGTCTTAATATATGGCCCTTTATTACACTAGTAAATTCCATAAGGGTAAGGTGTGTGATGGTGAGATTTTCAGAGGTGGTTCGATGTACATGGTTTCAGTCATGATCATGATGAGCTTAAAATTATCCCATAAATGGTTTTTATTGTGCCGTAGTTGTTGGATCTCAGCTTGGGATTTGTAAAAGTTAAAGCTCAGTGATTATATCTCCCTTGGAAGCAATAATAAATTTGATTCATAGGGTATGATCCTATTGGTCAAGGACATTACTTCCTTTTTCTATTTCAATTGGATTTATTAAAACCCTATATTTATACTAATCATATGATCATTGTTCAATATATATATTATCAATGGTAATGATGGTTAATAGTATTTTAAATATGATATGATATAATAAAACCAAATAAGTGAATGTTTTTTCTATAAACATAATACATAATAGGGTATTTAATTCAATCACAAAAGGAATTTTATTTATAAAAGTTTGGGTTCTTACAATTCTTCCCCCTTTTAAAATTTCTCCCTCAAAACTATCATTTCCAACACTAAAATAAATGAGGGTAATTTGATTTTATCACCTCCTATATTTCCCATATCGCTTCTTTAAACTTGTGGTTTCTCCATTTCACTTTGACCTGGTTTATTGTCTTATTTCATAAAATTTTTCTATATGATATAAGATCTTCAAAGACTGCTCCTCATATGAAAGATCGTTCTCTAATGGTACCACCTCTAGATTCAGTACCTGTTAGGGTTTTGTTATATACTTCCTCAAGAGTGATACATGGAACACTACATGTTCTTGAGATAGGTTATGTGGGAGTGATAGCCAGTAGGTCACCGCTCTAATACAATCAACGATCCCAAAGAGATCGATGTATCTTGGAATAATATTTCCCTTCTTCCCAAATATCTTGACTTTATTCCATGGATATATGTGTAAGAACATCTTATCTCCATCCTCACACTCTTGGTGTCATTGAATATTTTGAGCATAACTATTTTGTTGAATCAAAGTAGCCTTGATGTGATGTTGAAAGGTCTTAACCTTTTCCAACATTTACTTGACCATTTGAGCACCCAACAGTTTTTGTTCACCATATTCATCCTAGAATGTAGGTTTTCTACACCTATTACTTTAAAGGGATTCATAGGGATAAATTTAGATTCCTGAGTGTAAAAATTTATTTTTTGAGAACTTGAAAAGTAGAAGATATTGATCCCATCCTCTTTTAAATTGAATTGAGCAAGATCTCAATATGTTCTTGAGTTTATAGATAGTCAACACATATTTTCCATCAATTTGAGGGTGATAAACCATGATTAAATTCAACTCAATATTTAGAGCATTTTGGTGACTCTTTGTGAACTTATAGGTAAATCTTGGATCTCGATAGTGGTGTTCCATGCAGCCTCACCACTTCTCTAATGTATATCCATGCAATTTTATTGAGTGAGAATTCCTATTGGATTGAAATGAAGTGATAAGTATTCATAAGATGATCCACCAAAAACCATATAGTATTATTTTCTCACGATGTCTTTAGAAGACTAGTGAAAAATTCCATGTTTATGTTTTCCCATTTCCATGTAGGTATGGGTAATGGTTTCATCATACCCTTGGATTTATTCCCCTTCATCATTCAATTTATGATATACAAGATACCTTGATGTATATTTTACAATATCCTTCTTGATATTGTCCCACCAACAGTTCTCTCATTGATCACAATATATCTTTGTGATCCCTGGATGGTTGGAGAAGGTCAAGCTATGTGAATCATCCAAAAAAAAATTCTTTAACATGTGATTTTATGTTACATATAATAATGACCCAAATCTTAAAAATCCTTCTTCATTAATTTTTGACTTTTAGGATTTCCCTTTTCTTATAGCTTTCACATTCTTCTGAATTTCCATGTTAATTATTTGAGCATCCTTTTTTCTATAAGAACCTGGTTTTTATATGAGGTATAGATCCTTTAAATTTTGGTCTAATTATTTATGTTGGAACTATTATGGATTCTTAATGAGGTAAAAAAAGTTTTGGGGGTGTTTGGGGATTTTTCGAAGCTCAGAACCCCAACTGGTGGAAGAAAGAAATGGGTTGTATGGTTAGTAGAAACCATGCAGCCCAACCTACACATTTTATCCAAACCATGAATGGATTTCCATAAGGAAGATTAGGGTGCATAGTCTTCCATAACTATGTGACCTGGTCCAAATTCCGATGAAATATATCTATAGTTTTTATCATAGCCAAATGGCATAGTCAGCACTTGGTTTCTCAAACCATGAGGCAAAATCGTGTTGGTTCCCTACTTTGACAGTGAGCCAAGAACAATTGGCATATAGTTTTTCAAAACCTTGAATACAAACCTTTCAAACCATATTTTTAGTAAAAATAAACTTTCAACCTTATTTTATTTAAAAACCACACCCCTATATTATTTTACCATCTAGCAGACTAGAGGCCTCTTTTCTCTCATGTTGAAGCTCTATCTCCCCTCCTAAGATAAGTTCTTATAATTATTCACTATCAGAGCTTGGAATCAAGAGTCATTGGTGTCATTGGATTCCTCCATGTAAGATCTTAAATCCTTAGGGTAATTTTATTATTTTTATTCTTCTTAATGGATTTATTTTGATACAATCTCATATGCCATATTTTCAGGGTATTGATCTGTTATTCTATTTTCTTCTGATACAGGACAAACTAAGGGCTGATAGTGGATGAAGAGAGAGATATAGGAATAAGGTAAGAGGTATATGAATTTTCCCTAAAAGTATAATCATGTATAAATTTTCATTTTTGTGCGCACTCCGGTTTCACCATTCATTTCCCCATAAATTCATATTCCTTGATAATTGTTGATAGAATCATGTTCTATAGCCCTTTATATAAATTGTATTCATGTCATTGGAGGCTGTGACCTCAACTCCATCCACCCCATGTAGGGTTATTTCCTTGTGATGTCTTTCTGACAATTGTTATAATTATTCATGACACATCCAGGTGTGTTGGATTGACCCTATTAGTGGTAAATCCTTTTTAATTAAAATTAATTATGAATTGAAAATGGATAACATATGTATATTGTATATAATCACCACTTTAAACATTAAGGTAAGTATTTTAACATAACTAATGAATTATTAAATGGAATATATATTTATATATATCACTTGGCCTAGCTAAATTTAAATTTGAATTGAAATTGTTTTCATGACCTAAATAACCTTTTTGACCTAGATGAAAGGTAATGTAATAAACCTAATGAATTACTAAATGGAATGTATATATGTATAGGAGTCACTTAGACACTTTCTTATAAGAAGTGGAACTCGATTGCATGACCTTGATTAACCTTTCCACATTGATGAAAGGGAGTGGAATAAACCTAATGGTCTATTAAAAGGAATGAGTATTACATGGAATTAAATTAAATAATGATATATGTATAAGGTGACTATTGCATATGGAACATTTTATCTTTATAGGAATTTTCAGAGTATATCCATCCTTGGATTATCGAGGGAATGCCTTGAGAACTCATAGGATGCCATTATGATTCAAGGATACAGTTTCCAAGAGAGATAGCCACCTTAGAACATGGTCCTTGTTTACTCGCAGATTCCAAAAATGACATCGTAGGATCCCTTCACTCTATCATTGGATATTATGATTCCTCAAATACACTCCTTGGATCCATCTTGATATCTTCAGACACATGACACTATAGATTCTCCCCATAAAACCCAATCATTATTAGCATGTTATTACCATGGATGAGCTCAATAGAGTTAGTTGGACTCATTAATAATGGAATGAATTGGTAAATCTCATTAGATTACACTCAGACCCTTTATTTCTAGACTACTTGAGTTATTACTATGAGTTGGCCAATCCCTGAGGTCAAGGATTCCCTGTGTACACCTTGGATCCTCTTTAATAATTATTATGATCTATTTCAGGGATGTTGACACTTCCACATGATTTATAAAAAAAACTAAATTTAAACGAATTAATTAAATGATCTCATGTTTGGAGACATTACCAGTTGAGGCTAAAGCAGTTATGAGTTATTATTTTGGTGTTTTTTTACATTTATATATTCCCACACACTGATCAGTTTATATTCATATACTGGATTGTATAGATTCTATTGGTGGTAGACTATTAAGATTTATCTCATACCATATTTGGTCCTCCATTGGCACCTTGAAATATAATATGATGATAGGTATGGAAAAGGGGAATCATCCTACCTTGGACACCTAACTTCATTGATTTCTTAGGATATAGTTTGTTAATATATGACCAGGTCACTTATTGGGATGGTTCATGTAGTTTTTTTAATTTTTTTATTTTGTATAGTATGTACTATAATGATTTCCTACTACCTTTTATACCTACTTCCATGATTTATTACTTCCATGAAATTACATGACCAATTTTTGTATATGATATAATTAAAAATTTTGATTATTATTTTCATCTTGGATGTTTATCTTCATTTATAAAGTTTATCCTTTATTATACTGCTTCTAACATTTATCTATTATTATAAAACTATTCTCTACTCTGACATGAGGGAATAGTCTCCCATTATACACATCCTATGTCCATTCTTCTAGTCGGTAGCCTCTGGCATACAGGGAGGCATGCTTGAGGCCATGTGGCCAACTGAGTTCAGGGTACCTTTGATTGGAACTCGGTTCAGGACATCAAAAAGTGGTATCAGTGGACCTTTATTTTATTTTGTCTTATTATTTTTGAATATAGATAGTAAATTAGGAATATGTTTTTAACTTGGTAATAAGTAGTGAATGGTAGTAGATAACCCACATTCAGGGTAAAAACTATGTTTTCTAGGAATGGTACATTGTTTGTCTATATTTTTTCTTATTATAGTTGATATACTTTCACTGTTGGGTGATGAACATGAATTTTGGTATTTTATATGCTTTATGGATATTTACCTTAGACGGATACAGTAAGGATAATTGTTACCTGCATCATTATAGGCACCTAGAATTCACATTCCAAGCATATTCCATTCCATATTGGTGCATATCATTGCTTTCATTGCCTATGTTTCCTATTATTTTTGAGTGATCCATGGTTGTTATATATGATTATGTTGCTAAAATATTCTGAGCGGTAGGGGGATTAGTTATTTAAAGTGCTATAATAAATCTAAATAGTTTCTTATTTTATTGGTTTATGGTGGAATCTTAAATAGCTAGTTTCTACCCACATCATCTATGTACCCCTGGTTACATGATCTATGATTTGGGTACTATTGAGGTAATACCATTTTAAATTTATGAGTTGTATGTACCCTTATATATTAGAATGGGTATTTAACTGAGTCAAGACATCGTATTTTACCTTTTACATTCTAAGACTGAATGTACAGAGGACTAATTGAAATTATATGGGTTTCAATTGAAGTTATAAAGTGTATGGTCCTTTATTATCTAGGAATGATGACCCATTTAATCAAAATTTGATATATTTATATAATAAAATAAAAAAAATTAATTGTAAAAATTGACTATTAAAATGAAAAGGTTTCTAGTAAATTGAAGATGAAAAATGAAATCGACCCTTCACCTACTAGAAACTTTCTAAACCAATTTTTAACACTTTCCAATAACTTTTACTTCTAAGTAGGAAGTTGGGGTAGTACCTTGGGTAGTGAGTCATTATTTATGCGATCCACTAGTATATCTATCTTCATTCAAATCTTATTCTGAGGCATGTTCTTGGAATTTTTAGATCAATGAATCCATGATGTCTTCATGTTGTGAACTAGGAGGGTGGTGATGACCACACTCTAGAGATAGTGGGACCTAATCCTCCATGAGTTCCACTTGAGGAACCTCCTGTTGTACCTGATCTGGGCATTGTATCTTAACTTCATGATATATTCCTATGTTTTTTCAGTCTAGGTAGGGTAATTCTTGACATGCACCTATAATGGATGATCTAACTCAGGAGTTCGAAGAATAGAATCCACCCATATTTTTGGGGGATGACGGTCCTTAGGATGTTGAGTCTTGGATAGAGTCTATATTATCTATCTTTGAGAATCTGAGGACACCTATAAAGAGTTGGGTCAGTCCTTCCATCTATATACTCTGTGATTCTACCAAGTGTTAGTGGAATGTGATTACTTAGGTTGGTCACCATTAGGGAATGGTATGGGAAGACTTCCAAACTACCTTTTATGATTAATTTTTCCACAATACATTGAGAGTTTACTGAGTTAGAGAGTTCATGCACCTGGAGTAGTGTTCTATGTCTATGACGGACCATTCAGATTATTTTACTGAGTTGTAGTACTTTGAACTATTTCTATTTAATGACTTATCTTGAGAAAGACACTTAGAGGATGGGATCAAGTATTCCAACCACTCGTAGGTGAATTCATTTTTCTTATCTATTTTTTTGAGATTTTGAATTAGGCTCTTATCACTAAGTGAAACCTAATATAATCTGATATTACCAAACATAGAGGATCAGTGCTGAGACAGTGTAGTAATTTTTCTAGCAGCAAGAAGCCTAACCTTGAGGTTTCACTTCAGAGCAGTGGAGACTAGAGTATATGTACTGGTATCTCCTTTATATTCCATCAATGTAGATAGAAGGGGAATCTGAATCCTCAGTGTTATAGAGACCCTCTTGAGTTCCGTGATTGTGTCTATATGGGTTATCTTCATATATTCTGTAGGACTTTTCCACCTACTTCTAGTGGAAGAGGATCCACACTAGATCCACCTTCAGGGTCAAGTTCACTTACACCATGTCAATAAGGGAGTTGTATTGGCACTCGTAGGATAGGCCTGGGAGGATTTTGTGGCCATGGTTGCTAGACTTCTAATTATCAGCTCCAGTAAATAGGACCTTCTCAGGTTATTCCAATTATAGCATTGGGCTATAGATCAGGTCAGTTACATGATTTACATTCGATACCAAAGGATCAAAGTTTAGGAACATATACTTTATGAGGTACTATTCTAGTAGACATCACTATTATATCTTATTTATTCAATTCATTTGTTTCTCACTCCTTTGTCTCTTTCTCAGCCATGAAAAGTCACAGTCTAGAAATTTAGTACTTTTGTGGTGTGATGAACCTGGACACACTGTTGGGAGTGTGGTTAAAGGGCATACACTAATGTAAGAACTATCCCCTTAAGGTAGGTAGTTATCCTTTTTTATGGGACCTCTTTATCCTTGAGATGATTAACTTCAATGTCATTATTGAAATGGATTGGTTGGTTCTATATCTTGCCTATGTAGATTGTTATCACTATAGGGTGTCATTTAAATCACCGAAGGGTATTGATTGTCTTTAAAAGGGTGAGTGGTATGCCTAGGCTAGTTTATTTGGACCCAAGCGTCATGGGCTAGGTGGAGTGACCACCCAAATTTCTTGTATCTTCATGAAGGATCAAGGAATACATCTGATATATTTTCCTCCCATGATAGATCATTTTAGGGATATCCTCCCAAACAATGTTTCAGGCATACTTCCTGAGATTGAGGTAGAGGTTATGGTTGAGAATATTCCAGGAGCATATCTAGTATATATTCCTCCATATAGGATGAACCTACTAATATCTAGGAGCTCAAGAGAAAATTGGAGGATTTAGAATCTAAGGGTTTTATCTGACCCAATTCTTCTTCTTGGGTTTCACCCATGCTTTTCACCAAGAATTAAAATGGGACCCTTTGTTTATGAATGCATTATTGATAGTTGAACCATATTATAGTTAAGAATGGGTATACACTACCTCAGATAGAATATATCATTGACCAACTCTAAAGAGATAGGGTATTCTTTAAGATCAACCTAAGATCAGGATATCATCATACATGAGTTGGGCATTTAGATATACCATGTATAGATTTTTGTATTCAATATTTTTTATATGAGTATCTGGTTATTCTGTTCAATCTTAAAAATGAACTCGATAATTTCATGGCTTTGATGAATAGGGGTTTCCACCCCTATCTGAATTCATTTTTCATGGTCTTCTTGACTACATTTTTGTGTATTATTGTACATAGAGTGAACATGATAAACATATTGAGATCATTATAAATATACTGAGAGATCATAGATTTATGCTAAGCCATTTTCTATTTCGGGATTAAAAATTTTCACTTCTTATGTCATATTATCTTAGAATTAGGAGTATCAATTGACTTAGAGAAGGTTAATCCTATAGTTTCTTAAAAGAAGCCCAATAATGTGTTTGATATATGGATTTTCTTGGGGATGGATGGATATTATAGGAATTTCATACAAGAATCCTCACACATTAGTGCATCCCTTACTTGTCTTACTAAGAAGGGTGTGAAGTTCTTATGGTTTGAATTGTGTGTGAAGGCCTTTCAGGAGCTGAAAGGAAGACTTTACTCGAAATTGATTCCGATTCTTATAGAGCTTATTTTAGGCTATAAAGTGTTCTATGATTCATCATGCATCAATCTGGGTGAAATATTGATGTAGGAGAATAGATTTTTTTGTGTATAGATCTAACTAGTTGAGACCTCATGATCATAACTATTTGATGCACGACCTTGAGCAAGCAGCTATTGTCCATGCCTTATGTTACTGGAGACACTATCTGATGAGTGAGTGATTTTTTAATTTATATGAATCACAAGATCCTAAAATATATCTTCATGTAGTTTTACTTGAATATTAGATAGAAAATATGGTTTAAATACCTTCAGTATCGTGACTTTGAGAATCCCTATACACATGGAAGGTACAATGTGGTGGTTGATGCATCGAGTTGGAAAACATAGGCACATGCCATACAAGAATCCATTTGATGAATAGAAATTTATGGACCCATTTTCCAAGTTTCATATAAAGTTTCATGATAGTCACTAGTTTTATTTTCTTATGTACTTCATAATTACCTCTTCACTCCTTCGTAGGGGGAATAACATGTAGTTTTTAGATCTTGAGGGGTTTGTTCTCTGAGAGAGTATATTTGGTGAGGAATGACCTCTATTTTGGTCTACTGATGGAGATGACATCCTAAATATACATGTGTGTATCTGGGTTCATGTAGATAAGATATATTAATTGATGTGAGAGTCCAATGCATCTCAGTGGGAAGTTCATCTAATAATCTCCAAGATGTATTACGATATGAACCACTAGTATTGGTGGCCTAGGATGAAATGTCATATTGTAAGTTTCATCACTAGGTGTTCTGCCTTTAAGTAGGTGAAGATCAAGCACTAGCAAACTTATAGCTTGTTACAACTGTTTCCGATCTTGGAATGGAAATGGGAAGATATTGTGATGGATTTGGTCATTGGCTTACTGTGGTCTCCTTGAGGTATTGATGCAGTTTGGGTAGTCATGGATTGAATGAAACATTTATCCCATTTCCTTCTTATCCAAGAGATATTCTTAGTTGATGAGCTAGGAATATTGTATGTCTGTGAGATCATACGGTTACATAGGGTCCCTCATAGTTCCATTTCAGAAAGGAATACTCATTTCACATCAAGTTTCTGGTAGGGGTTATAGAGATATATGTGTACACATGCACTTCTAAGAATAACTTTTCACCATTACACTGATGGCAAGTTGGAATGGATGATTAAGGTGTTAGAGGAAATGATCCAAGAATGAATCATTGGTTTCAACAGTTCATGGGAGAATCATATCCCTCTCGTCAATTTCTCATATAATAATAGCTACTAGTTGATGATTTGGATGGCTCTGTATGAGGTATTTTATGGTAGTTCATTCCATTAACCCCCTATAATGGATTTATGCATGATATAAATCCCTTATAGGTCCTCGTCTTATGTAGGGGACTTCACATAAAGTTAATTTGATCAGAAAGTGTATGTCTACTATCAGTCTGGAAAAAATTCATATGTCGATCATCATAGACGACCTTTGGAGTTTGAGGTTGGATCATTTTTTCCTATGGGATTCACCCTGTCTTGGGAATATATGGATATAGAGGTAAGAGAATATTTCACCTCATTTTTAGGCCTTTTGAGATCTTAGATAGAGTCAAGCTGGCATCCTGTCAATTTCTAACACCTCATCGGCATCGTTCCATGCACAACATCTTCCATGTTTCATAGCTTCACCATTATCATGATGACCTGTCACAAAATTTTGATGCTGAGGATGTTGATTTAGATATTGATGCTTCTTTTAAGGAGTATCCAATATGAATTGTTGACCGGAGCATGATGGTTCTCTAAGGCTAGTCTTTCCATTTAATATGGGTGGTATGAAAGTATGGATATGTACAGAATGATATGTGGTACTAAGAGACTGACATATGATCTTAGGGGCCAGAGTTGTTCTCATACAATGTTTCACCACCATTGTATGGGTAAATCATGGATGAGTTACATTAATAGGTGAATACTTTAAGAACATAGTTTTTCTATGAGGTACAGATCCTTTAAACTTTTCTCTAATTATTCATCTTGGACCTATCATGGATTCCTAATGAGGTCATAGAAGTTTTGGGGCTGTATAAGGCTTTTTTGGAGGTCGAAACCCTATCTGGTGGAAGAAATACAAAGGCCTCATAGTTCGTAGAAACCATGTATCCCATAATGCAAGTTTTCTCATAACCATGTAGGTATTTCTAGAGGCTAGAGTAGGTTGTATGATTTTCCCTATGTTATCACCCAGGGTTGCATGCCCAAGAAAATTTATATAGTTTTTAGCAGATCCAAATGGAATTTCTGGTGTGTGGTTTCTTAAACCATGTGGTTAAACCGTTCAGTTTCCCTCCTTAGATAATGATCGAAGCAAGGTTGGTGTAGTGCTAATCCTACCATGTGGCCAAACCGTGTAACCCATAATTTTTGGGTAAAATTGCCATTTAACCCTTAATTTATTCAAACACTTCACCCCTCAATTATTTTATCCTCTAGTAGATATAAGGACTATTTTTTATCCCATTAAAGCTCCACCTCCTCTACTAAGATAGGTTCTTGAATTTTTTTGTTGTACGAGATCAAAATCAAGAGTTGTTGGTCCTATTGGATCCCTCCATGTAATTTATTCAATCCTTAGGCTTGTTTCATCATTTCTCTTCTCCTAGATGAAGTTATTTTGATATAGGATTATATTACCTATTTTCAATGCATTGATATATTCTTCCATTTTCTTCTAATCCAGTCCAAAATAAGGACCAATACTTGACGGGGAGATTTCTACATGAATAAGGTAGGTGTTCTATGGATTTTCCCTAAAATTCTCATTGTTTATAAATTACATTTATTGTTCACATACCAATTTCACCGAGAGTTTCCCTTAAATTCACATTCCATTATTATTATTGATATATTCATGTTCTAGGTCTACTTCTATAAATTTTCTTCATTCCATTGGAGGTTGTGACCTCAATGCTATCCACCCCAACTAGGGTTCCTTCCTTGTTATGTCTTTATGACCCTTTTTATAATTATTTGTGACAATTTCTAAGTGTTTTTGCCTTGACCCTTGTAATGTTAAGTCCTTTTTAATTAAAATGAATTATGAATTGAAAATTTCTAGCACATGTATATTGTATACAATCACCACTTGACCCTTTATGGTATGTTTTTAAAATTTAAAAAAATTAATTATTAAATGGAAAGTATATTTATTGATATCACTTTGCCTAAATAAATTCTATTTTGAATTGAATTGGTTTCATGTCCTAAATAACCTTAACCTTAGATGAAATGTAATGGAATGAACATAATGAATTAGTAAATGGAAAGTATATATATATAAGAGTCACTTGGACCTTTTCTTATAATTAATGGAACTTGGATGCATGTAATTGATTAACCTTGTCACATTGATGAAAGGTAATGGAATGACCCTAATCACTTATTAAAATACGTGAGTATTACATGGACTTAAATTAAATAATGATATATGTATAAGGTTTCTATCACACATGAACCTTTTTATCTTTATATGAATTGTCAGACTTGAGAAATCTTTGGATTCATGAGGGAATGCATTGAACACTCAGAGGACATCATTCTAATTCAAGGAGACAGTTTCCAAGGGATATACCCACATTAAAACATGGTCTATGTCTACTAGTGGATGCTAAAAATGACATTGTAGGATCCCTTCAATATATCTCTCGATATTAGGGTTCCCCAGATACACTCCTTGGATCCATCTTGATATATTTGGACACATTGTGACAGGGATTCACCCTATTGGTACCAGTAATTCTTTGCACCATATTACTATAGGAAATATCAATAGACTCAGGTAGACTTATTTATAGTCAAATTACTTGGGAAGGTTCTTGGATTACACTCTGACCCTTTATTTTTAGACTGCATGAGTTAAAACTATGATTTGGTCGACCCCAAAGGTCAAGGTTTCCTTGGTTACACCTTGGATCCTATTTAATCATTATTATGATCTATTTTAGTTTTTTTACACTTCCACATGATTTATCTATAAAAAATAAACTTAAATGAATTAATTAAATGATATCATGTTTAGAGACATTACTATAATAGGATGAAGTAGGTATGAGTTATTATTTTTGAATTACTTCACATTTATATATACTATCACATTGCCCAGTTTATATTCACAGTATGGATTATATAGACATCGTTGGTGGTTGCCTACTGAGATTTATCTCACACCCTATATGGGCTGCCATTAGTACCTGAAAACATTATATGCTTGTTCGTATAGAAAAGGGGAACCATCTCTCATTGGATACCTGACATTATTACTTTATTAGGATGGATCTTGGTAGAAGATGATCGTGCCAGTTCTCAGGATTCTTGGATAGTTTTTAGAATTTTCGTTCTTTTGTATAGAATATACTATACTGATTGTCTACTTCCATGTATACTTGTTTTCCTATTTTTTAGAGACATAAAATTAAATCACCATCAATTGTACGTGAGTCAATTACTACTTTTGATTACTATATTCAGTTTGGATGTTTAGCTTCATTTTCGCAACTTATCTTTTGTTATACTACTTATACTATTTATCTTTTATTATAAAATTGCGAACTATTCTAAAATGAGAGAATATTATCCCCTCAAACACACCCTAGGACTTAATTTCTAGTTAGAATCCTCTGGGGTACAAGGAGGTACACTTGAGGACATGTGGCCAACTAGGTTTAGGGAACCTTTTAGTGGAAGCCAGTTTGGGACGTCACATTATCTTCTCCAAAAGGGATGGTTGATAACGAATTTTTTAAAGGATTGATGATGTGTCATCTTTTATGATTCCCATGTACGTCCTTTTCAAGTCTAAGATGATCAGATCTTTCTTAATTCTCATCAATGATAAAATTTTTGGATCCTTTCTACTTAGAGAATATTCCACTTTATTTTCTTTCCTAGGATGGTAGTAGAATTAGAAGTCATGGTTCTTAATTATCTTCAACCATATTTTCTGGTGCATATTCAGTGCTTTCTGTGTGAATATATACTTAGGATCTTATGATCCACATATATTTCACACTTATCCCTAAAGAGATAATGTCGATGGATTTTTAAAATAAAGATTATTATAGCCAAATCCCGATCATGTGTTGGGTATTTCTATTCATGAACTTTTAATTTCCTTGAGGCATAGGATATCACTTTTTCATTCTACATTAGAACATATCCCAAGACCTTTTTTAAAATCATCGTTGTATACCATGAAAATTTCCCCACTCATGGGTATCGTAAGTATAAGTTCAATGATAATAATATTTTTCAACTCATTGATACTCTCTTAAAATTAATTTTTCCAAAAAAACTCGACTCCCTTTAATGTTTTCTTGGTTAGAGGGTTTGAAAATCAAGATAAATTTTTCACAAATTGATGATAATACCTATCCAATCCAAGGAAACTATAAATTTCTATCACATATGTTGGCTTTATCAATCATTCAATTTTTTTATGTATTTGAAGGGTCTACATATATCCCATTGCTTGTGATAATATTCCCTAAAAATGAGACTTCCTTTAAATATAACTCACATTTTCTATACTTTTCATAAATCTTATCTTATTATAAGGTCTTTAGAACAATTCAAAAATTCTCCTCATGTCCCTACTTGATTTTAAAGTATATTAGAATATCATCTATAAATAATACCACAAATTGGTCGATGTAATCTCTAAAGACTCTATTCATCATGCCCATGAATATTTTAGGAAAATTAATGAGTCTAAAAGGCATTACTGTGAACTCATAGATCTCATATATTTTAAGGAAAGTAGTCTTGGGGATATCTTTCTTATTCACCATTACTTGATAACACCTTGATTGAAGATCCACCTTGGAGAAGTATTGGGATCCATGTAGCTAATTGAACAAGTCATCAATCCATGGTAGAGGATACTTGTTCTTTATCATGATCTTATTTATCTCATAATAATCAATGAAAATGCGCATTGACCCATCATTCTTCTTGATGAATAGGAATGATGCACCCCAAAGTGAAGCACTTGGGTGTATGAACCATTTATCCATATTCTCGTGAAGTTGTTTCTTTAGCTCCTCAAGTTCCACAAAAACCATTTTATATGGTTTCTTGGATAATAGAAGTGCCCTAGGTATATGTTTTATTGAAAATTCAACCTCTCATATATGAGGAAAACTAATAAATTCTTCAAGAAATACATCAGTGTATTCCTTCATAATGGGAATGTATTCAAGGATTATCTTTTCCATAGACTCTATAATTTGATCTAGATATTCCTGATCATAGGGAAATAATATACATTCTTTATATTTTGGTCCTAAATAATATTATTCCCCCTACTTTGACTTTTACATAATCATAGTTTGATTCATGATATGGAGGGTGATTTCCTCATCATATAAATTTGTAATCGATCAATATAAAGAAATACAACCCATACCCAAAATTGCATCAAATTCCACTAAAGGAAGTATAAAAAAGTTCTCTAGGAAGTTCATCCCACAAAATTGTTTAAGGGGGGATTTATATACTTGGGATATAATAATTTCCCCATTTTTTTTCACTGACAACTCTATGTAAGGACCCTAACCCCAGTAACCCATAGTTGGTGCCTTACTTTATTACATTTGTAAAATTACAAGGAATCACATCCTGAAGGACCGAATAGTATAGTAGAATTGGAAAAATAGATATATATATATATATATATAATTTTTACATTACAACATGAAATGAATATATATATATATGTATATATATATTCTATTGGAAACATCTATAACTCCTATATTATCACCGTAAGTCATTCATAATATTCATTTTTTCATTCTAGGGAAAAATAAAACATAAGAAAGGGGTGATATTAGATGCTCAGTAAGGGTAAGTAATACAATAGAATTTATCATAAACATAAACATTAGTCATGGTGAATAACTAAAAACAAATTTCTTTAAAAATAAATTTGAGCCTAATATAAGAGGAATGAAAGATGAGAAATAAAGACATATAATTGATCATAATAGAATGAAACTTAGTTATGAATATTATAAAATTAAAATATCATATGATTTATTAATTTATAATATCATAATGAGGTAATTCATAATGTCATACATCTAAAACATATCATCAAGGCTTCATCCGGGACCTTTGAAGATACTAGGGTAAGGCCTCGGCCAGAACCCAAATCATTTTTGTCTCATGAGACCTACCGTTGCATCAAGGGGATATAGTTGGTCCCACCCATCACTTGATAAGTCAAATACATTCCTCATATTAATGGGTCTAAACAAAAAAACATTAATATAGGAAATGTAAATAACTTTCCCCAATCTGTATTCATAATCACTAACCAATCTGAGTAGCATGGTGAATGGTATAAAAAAAGAACATACACTATCAAACTATTAATAAACCATTTAATAACATATGGCAGATGAAAATAATAAGACATAAATCTCAATGGATCATAAAATTAAATATATGTGTTGAAATATATGAAAACACTCTAATAAAATCATCAAAGAATTATAGAGAGAAATACCCTTTTTACTTTACAAAAAAGAGTTTTTTGGAAAAATAATTTTTATTTGTAATAATTGTTTATATAAAACCAGTAATGAATAAATATAGTTTTTAATGATAAAAGTAGTAATTTTATAAAAATAATGGGTTATTAAAATAGATTATGGATGATACTTGAAAATGGGTAAAAAAATGAGAGATTCCCTTATCGGGCTTGTGTATGAGAAATAATTGAGAAGAGAACCCTAAAAACATGTATTTAATATAAAATAAAGATGAAATGATATGAAATCATGAATTTAGAATTTATAAACTAAATTTATAAGATTTATATAATAATAGTGAATAATTACATTGGTTTATAGAGGAAGAAATCATAACCTGCATGAAAATGGAGGTTTAGGAATAAAACACTTACCTTATGGTTGAATGTGTTCTGCAATTGACATTGAAGTCCTGGATAATCAAATTAAATCTATTAATTAATTAATTAATAACCTTATATAGATTTATTTTTTTATTATAATTTTATTAAGTTTATTTATGCCCTTTTTTATGATTTATAATATATAATTTTATTGATCAGGAGTGTTCAATTTCATGGTTTTCATGATTAGTATACTTGTATATGAGTATGGAAGTTCATGTGTAGTGGGTATAATTATATAGAATTGAATTTATATTATATTAATAAACATCAATAAGTTTAAATGGTTATATATATCATTTGTTTATATGTCATGGGGATAAATTATTAGGTTAGACATTTTTGTGATAATTTGTTTCATTATTACGGCAGTTATTGATCATAACGAAACTCATTTTGTTTTATCATTTTTTATTATGTAAATATGATACTTATTGAGAATAAGAAGGGTTTTAACACATATATTACATTTTTTTAACCATGAAAATGGTTTCATTACTATCCATGAGGGAGAAATTGAAGAACGAAAATTCTTCATCCATGAAGGTTGTAAATCGGCACCTCTCAGATAATGATTTCATTTTTAAAATAAAATAGAGAAACGATTTTGAGTAAGTATATTAAATTAACATGATATCATTATAGTATATAGATTATACTAGAGTTATCATGATCATTTGGACGGAGTATGTGAGGAGATAATAATAAAATAAAAGAACTTGAAAAGAAATTTAAAGGAAAAGGAAGAGGATTTTACCTCTTGAATACTCCTCCTTGAGAACCTCCATAACAGGATTGGTTTTGATCTTTTGTTAAGACTAAGAGATACTATATGTGGGAAAGAGTATTTGGAAGAATTTTCACCATAAATTTTATAAGGAACAAATCTTGGAAGGTGTGAGCATAGGGGGTGGTATTTATAGTGGAGGAGAGGGGTGATTTCTCATTATTTTATTCATTATTTTATTATTTTTCTAAAGACAACCAATAGTGTTGATTATTATGACTAAATATAGTAATAGGTGCATGTGAGTTTGAACCAAGGGTTCATACATCATTCAAACATCACCTATGGCTCAATAAATCATGTATTTATCATTTATTGTAAATTATTATATTTTACTATTCTCTAAAAAATCAAGTATTTTAGAAAAATCCCAAAAAACAACCTAACCAGTTTTTGAAATGTAAAATTAAAAAATGAACTCAATTTTATGAAAATTGTTTTCTAATTGAGATAGTTTTATTTTTTTAATTAAAACCATCATTTACTAAAAAAATACAGATTTTGAATCAATAACTAAATTTATAACACTTAAAAATTAACTAAGGTCTCATAAAATTATCATAAAATCATAATACAAAAAAATGTTAATTTATGAATACATTTTATATGAATATATTTTTTTAAATAATTTTTTTAATTATAAAATTGTAATTAAATATTTATGACTTACAAAAAAATCAACACTTAATTTAACAATTTTTCAAATATTCATTTACTTATACTGTAATATAATTACATGATAATTTAATTTATAAGGTGCCTAAATTTTATTTATAATTTTATGGGTGATGTTACTATTAGTTAGTCTGATTTACTATTCATAATGGTCGTATTACTATTTCTAAGGTCAAGTTACTATTTCATCAGTATATGTTCCTTAACTTCTTAAAATACCTCTTATTTTAGTCATTATTCATTTATGATGTTTTTATTGTGTTATATAAGTGATTTTATGTGATCTAAACAATATTAAATAAACATAATAAGGGAAATTTCCTTGATAGAGTTTTGGGTCATTACATTCTCCCCTCCTATAAAAATTTCATCCTCAAACTTTCTAGATTGTCACCCCATAAAAAGATTTGGGTAGTTATTCATCATATGTTCCTCAGGTTCCCACACCACCTCTTCAATTTTATGACTTTTCCAATGTACCTTTACCAGTCGATTCATCTGATTCATCAACACCTATTATTTAGTGTCCAAAATCTTCATAGGATATTCACAATAAGAAAAGTCAAAGTTCCAATTTTATTCCATCAGAAGTGAGTGCATGTTTTGGGTTTGGAATGTACTTTCTTAATAACGATATGTGGAACACATTGTGCACCTTAAAAAGTATATGAGACATTGCCTAAAGTTAAGCCTCATCTCTTATTCTCTCCATAATTTAAAAACGAAAAATGTACATGGGGCTCAGTTTCCCTTTCTTCCCAAGTCTTATAAAACCCTTCCATGGTTATACTTTCAAGAAAACATGATCTCCCACTTAAAATTATGAATCCTTACTTCGATTATTATCATAGATATTTTTCATAATTTGAGATTATTTGATATGGGTTTGAATAGTCTTCACCTCCACTGTTGTTTCTTTTATAAGCTCTAGACCTACAATCTTTCATTCACCAACTTCATCACAACATGTTGGTGTTCAACATCTCTTTCCATACAACACTTCATATGGTGCCATTCAAAAACTTGAATGGAAACTATTATTGTAGGAAAACTCTACCAAGTGAAAATAATAACCCCATATACCTTTAAAGTTAAGGGATCGTGATCTAAAAATGTATTATAATGTTTGAATGGTCCTTTCATACTACCTGTCAGTTCGAGGGTGATAATCAGTACTCAAATGAAGCTTAGTATCCAAATTTTTCTAAATAATTTCATATAATTTTGATGTAAATCATGGATAAAGATAAGAAAAAATAGAAATAGGTGTTACATGATGTCTTAAAACTTCATTAATATATATTCATTTAAGGAAATATAGTGTAAAATCCTCCCTTATAGCAAGGAAATGTGAAGATTTGGTAAGTTGATCAATAATCACCCATATTACATCATTCATTCTTGGAGTTTTTAGTAATCCAATGAAAAAATCCATCATGATATCATCCCATTTCCTTGTAGGAATAATAAGAGGTTGAATGAATTCTCTAGGATGGTGTCTTTCAGACTTAACTTTTTAACATACTAAACATATGGCATCCCA
This sequence comes from Viscum album, assembly GCA_963277665.1. Classification (NCBI taxonomy): domain Eukaryota; kingdom Viridiplantae; phylum Streptophyta; class Magnoliopsida; order Santalales; family Viscaceae; genus Viscum; species Viscum album. The sequence continues at coordinate 1,632,408,341 of OY728155.1, read as the reverse complement.
CATTTTTATTACATAACAATTCATTACATTTTACAAGTTGAGGATCTTTTAAAGTTTAGCGTCTTGGAAAAAGGTATATAATACATGAAAATATAAAACACTCTTCTAATACACTCTTAAGGATTCATCATAGGTTCATCCTTAGCGTAATTACTGCATCTAATAACATGGTGACATAAATCAAAGGAAAGGGTGAGCATAAGTCCCAATATAGGAAAAACATGTGAAACAATTAACATGTGAACTTGAGAGATATCAATAAGAACATGAGGAATATTGTAAAGGAATGATAAAGAGAAATATCATAATAATAATAAATTGAATCATAACTTGAAAATTTGGATAAAACATTTAATTTATACATTCATAAATATATCACCACGGTCCATCCCCAAGGTGTCATAAAAATTACCAAGGTTATTCACCAAGGTATCGTAAAACTTTTCATATATAGAGATTAATTTATTTACCCAATTAATTGGAGAACTATAAGGACACACCATTAATATGTCTTTATTTTTATTTGGGACACATAGATCATAATAAAAAAATCATAAATAACCCAAAGAGAATAAGATAAATGGGTTTCATATCAAAATCATGGCATTTTAAAAAGTTCTTAAAAACATGATCATTATGTCATTTATAACCCATGGAAGGGGAATGAGGGTTTTATGTATGTCAATTAAAGAATAAAATAAAAAATTATTATGTATTGATGAATACCATTTTAAATTAAAGTGGTTTGGGTATTCATATAAATAAAATAAAATTATTTCTTGAGAAAAAGAGATAGATTTTGAGACGAAAAGTTTGCAGCATAACGGGTATGAAACCTGGTTTTATAAAACATTATAAAGAGAGGGTACATGGATAAACCATTCATAAAAGAATCATAGTACAATATAGGGAAAGAATAAAATATAAATAAGAAAATTCTTCTGAAATTTTGAAAGACATACCACATAAAAGAGAACAGGAAAGGAAAAGAGAAATTGAGAATTCCCTTACCTTGAAGAGTAACTTATAAAAATCTAAGATCAGGACCTTGGGGGATGTAGGACACCTTAGGAGGACTCATTTGGAGATAATACTACAAAATATTCAAGGGGGTTATTTTGGAATGAAATTAAGTGATGTAATGGGTGGTTATTTGTAGTAAAAGAGAGGGAGTTTTTTATTAATTTTTTAGGACACCTCATTAGTGGTATTTGGAAAACCATGGGATTGCCCAAGTTATTTGCTCATGGTATTGGTCACTTGGGACACCTAATATCATATTTTATTCCTCATGAGTCTAATAGAATTATTATATCATGATTACATCATGATTACATCATGATTACATCATTAATTATGTCATTAAGCATACCGAAAACTCAAAACTGTATTTTTACTATTCACTGAAGAACAAAACATTTTATAAAAATCTCATAAATTCACTTTAACCTAATATCAACATTCTGAATTCAAAAATAAAATTTATTTTATCTTAATAAATCTATAAATTTGAGAAATTTAAATTTTAACTATAAAAATACTAAATTATTAAAAATAATAGCGGACAGAAAATGTAGTGACATGAATAGTAAAATTTTTGACACATGAAAAAAATAAAATTATTTTATCATTTGTAATTAAAAAGGTGTGTTTTAATAACACTATTTAATTATTACAAACATTATTAATAAATAATTATTTTAATATGAAAATTTATATCTTTCTGAAAAGTACAATTTTTACCTAAAAAATCAATTTATCAAATTTCATCTCAATTTTTAAGAAAAACTATTCCTAAAGTAGAAATGATGGGAAAACAATTTTATTTAAACAAATGGATTAAAAATTAAGTGACTAATTAATTGACACATAACCACTTATAACACATGCATACGACCTAAGGGTAAGGTGTGCGATGGTGATAGACTCTTGGGGTGCCTCAGATAACATAGCTCGAGTGGTAATCTATACTAACGTCAACTTCTCTTGTATATGATTCTGTTCAAGATTAACATGATGAAGCTCAGCTTGGGATTGGTCAAGAGAAAATCCTAGTGATGCTAACTCTTTCCCATGCACCAATAAATGGTCTTTGTACGACAAGAGTCTACTAGATGAGGCCATCAACTCTTCTTTCTGCATTAATTATCTAATATAAATTCTGTCTATAAATATTAATTATAATGTTAAAAATTATTATTGTTTCCAATGATCATATTAACTAATATTCATATAACAGTCGAAAAACAATGTTCACATTAAAATATACTTACTTCACACATTTTAAGGAAACAAAATACTATTCAAAAGTTTGGGTCGTTACATTCTTCCCCCCTTAAGAAATTTCATCCCCAAAATTTCAACTCATACCCTCAGAAGAGAAAATTTGTCTACACATCTGCCTCATAGTCTCCTCTGGTTCCCATGTGTCTTCTTTATATTTTTGGTTCCTCCATAACACTTTAATAATGTGGGTAGTCTTTTTGCATAGATCCTTGTCTCTACGATCCAAGATCTCCATAGGATGCTTCTCATAAGAGAGGTCATGTTCTAGTTTCACTAACTCCTGATTCAGTACATGTGAAGGGTCAGGTATGTACATTCTCAAGATATATACATGGAAAAAATCATGAACTTGTGATATATTTGGAGGAAGTTCAAGTCAATATGATACTACTCCCATGTGATCAAGGATTTCATAGGGGCCAATTTACCTGGGGTTTAGTTTCCATTTATTTCCAAACCACATGACTCTCTTACATAGAGAAGTTTGAAGGAAGAACTTGTCACCAAAATCAAACTCCATGTCCCTTCGATGGTTGTTTTCAGAGATCTTATTCCGACTCTGAGCATCCTTAATGTGTTTTCATTTGGCATGAACTTTTTCTGTCATCTCTTGCACAAGATCAATCCCAAGAATCTTTCTCTAACCATATTCATCTCAGCAAGTAGGATTTCTACATTGCTTCCCATATAGAGCTTCATAGGGTGACATTTGAATGCTTGAATGGAATTTTTTTTGTAAGATAACTCAACTAATGGGAAATATTGGCCCCATTAACCTTTAAATTCCATTGATCAAGTTCTCACCATTTCCTCAAGTATTTTAATAGTCCTTTAAGATTAGCCATATGTTTGGGGGTGATAGGTCATACTGAAATTAAATTCAGTAGTCAATATATGTTGAATAATTCTCTAGAATTTTGATGTAAACCTTGGATCACGATCAGATATGATAGAGAGTGGTAGCCCATGCAACCTTACCACTTCCCTCATGTAAATACTAGTAAGATGATCAAGAGATAAATCTTCTAGAATAGAGATAAAATGGGAAGTCATGGTGAGACGGTATAATATAAACCATATTCCATTGTTTCCTTTGGAAGTTTTCATAAGACTAGTGAGAAAGTCTATAGTGATATTATCCCACTCCCATGCTCATATGGGTAGTGGTTGTAAGAACCCTTTAGGAAGTTTTCTCTTTTCCTTCACTTGCTGGCACACCAGAAACCTTTTATTGTATTTGTAAATCTCTCTTTTCATGATATCCCACCAATAATGATCACTAAGTTCCCTATAAATTTTCATGCTTCCAAGATTTATAGAGAATTAATAGCTATGAGATTCATCCATCACATCCTTCTTTATTTATAGTATAGATAGAAACATAGTCTTGTACAGAATTTTAGTGCACCTTCTTGATCAATATTTAACTCAAGAAACTTCCCACCCTTCATATACTCAAACTTCTTCTATAACAAAGTATCTTCTTTTTTAGATTTCTTGATCTTATCTAGTAATTAAAATTGAGAAATAATTTTGTATACGTTTGATGATATCTCTTCCCTTATGATTCCCATGTACAATTTTACAAGGTCTTTAATCAAGGGATCTCTTTGAATCCTCATCATTTCTAGAACAATAGGTTATTTCCTACTTAATGCATCAAAAACATTGTTTTCTCTTCCAGGGTGATAATGAATTGAACAATCATTGTCTTTATGAAGTTACAACCATATCCTTTGTCTCATGTTCAATTCCTTTTGTGTGAAAATATAATTTTAACCTTGATGGTCAATGTATATATCACACTTCTCCCCATAAGGATAGTGCCTCCATATCTTCAAAGAAAAAATAACCGCAGCTAGCTCCAGATCATGCATAGGATAATTATGCTCATGAGGCTTTAACTTTTGAGATTAATAAGTAATAAACTTGTCATTTTTTATGAGAACACACCCAATACATTATATATTTGCATCACTAAAAATAATGAATCCTTATCTGATCGAGGTTAGAGTTAACATGGGTGTAGTAACCAATCTCTTATTCAGCTCTAGGAAACTTTCCTCACACTTCTTTGCTCATATGAACTTGAACCCTTTTTGAGTTAACTTGGTTAATTGATTAGAATGTCATGATTTTTTTTAACAAACCCCTAATAATATCCTGCTAATTTAAGGAAATTTTGGATATCAGATACTGTTGTAGAATGAGACCACTCCTCCCCAACCTTTGTCTTTTTAGGGTCAACTGAGATTACATCATTGGTTACAATTTTTACCAAGAAAGAAACTTATTGTAACCAAAATTCACATTTTAAAAACTTTCTAAAAATCCTCTCCTTCTATAGAGTTTGAAAAATAACCCTTAGATGATCCTCATACTCCTCACGAATTTTGGAATATATTATAATATCATTAATAAAAACTACCACAAATTTATTAAGGTAATATTTAAAGACTCTATTCTTCAAATGCATAAAAATAGTAGGATCATTAGTCAATCCAAAGGTAATAACAAAAAACTCATAATGCCCATATATTGATCATAAGGTAGCCTTTGGAATATATTTTTTCTTTACCCTCAGTTGATTATAACCAGATTAGAGATCAATCTAGGAGAAGAATTGAGCCACTCAAAGCTGGTAAAATAAGTCATCAATTATTTGAAGAGGTTATTTTTTCTTCATTGCAATCCCATTCAGTTCTCTATAATCAATCCATAGCTGCATTGATATATCCTTCTTCTTCACAAAGAGAACATGCAATCCCTAAGGAGACACACTTGGTTGGATAAAACCCTTCTCCAAAAGATCTCGGAGAAGTTTATTTAATTCCTCTAGCTCCAAATTTTCCATTCTATATGGCGTATTTGATATCGGATGAGATCCAGGTTTGAGTTCAATGGAGAAATCTACCTCTATTTTTGGGGGAGGTCAAGGTAACTCCTCTAGAAATACATCAATTTATTATTGAATGATGGGGAAATTATATGTCCTTATACTCTCATTTCCTTCCTATTATTCACTGATCAACTCCATAAATAAATAAATAGAAGGTGCTTATAGATAAATATCAGGTTGAGATATCTCCCCTTGGAAGATAAATATTAGTTTTCCATTCAAGACTTTGGATATTTCCTTACTCCTGAATTTGATTTTAGCATTATAATTTGAGATCCATCTTATCCCTAGTATAATGTAAAATTCTAACATGTGAATTACTACTAGATTTGTGATAAGATTGTGCTCACAAAAGTAAATAATAGTGTTTTTAAACACTATTGATGCTTAGATAATCTATCCAAGGGTCTTGATTAATATTTCTACTCTTATCAGTTCATGGATTGATTCTATATTCTTTGAAAAAATCAAGGAAATAAAGGAATGCATAGAACTAGAATCAAATAGATTACTTGATAGCTTTGAGAGAACAACAAGAGTACCTACCACCACATCATTTGGAGCATCAACTTCATCCATCGTGATAACAAAAGCATGTCATTTTTCCCTTATCCTATACTAATATTGATGGTGACTCCCTCCACTACCCTCATATTTGGACAGTGATTGGTAAAGTGTCCAAACTGTCAACACTGGAAGAATTGGACTTTAGGTATGGACTATACCATCTTTCCTTTTTTCCTTAGTGTTGGGAAGTTGAGGCTTCACCTAACTATGATAGTTTCGAGAAATATGGCCATCTCTTTCACACTTTTAACACTTATTTCTACTAAGAATATAGTTCCATAAATGGTTCTTCCCACATTTGATGCATGTGTAATGTTTCACCTACTTTTCTCTTCATCCTTGTTCAAATATCCTCCCCAAGTTTGGCTCTAGAGATCTCTTCTTCTCATTCAATTTTTGAGACCACTGCATCTCATCAAACTCCAGTTCAACCTGCATAGAACTCTATATAATTTCCTAATAGTTGTGATAGTCTCAGTTGGGTAAATTCTTCTATATATTTGGTCTTAGTACACTGAAGAATATATCAACCTTCCCATTAGGATCCATGAAAAAGTTATAGGTATAACAAGAATGTCTTGTGAATTTCATCTCATAGCTTCCAACATGTTCATTTTCCTTATAATTTAGTTCTAGGTATTCCTTCTCCATTTTCATTCTCATTTAATGGGGGAACTACTTATTAAATAAGATTCACCTGAAATATTCCCACTCCATAGCTTCCATATATCCTATTGTCCTTTTTAATCAGCACCCAACACTGATCAGTTTTTTCTTTTAAGTAGTAAAAAGCTAGGGTGACTTTCTCTTATTCATAATTACAAAGTACATAAAAGATATTTTCTATAGAATATATACACTATTACTCAATCAATGGGTTGGTAGATCCACTGAATATTGGTGGTTGTTGATGTATAATGGACTCAATGGAATATTTTTCCCTTCTTGGTGAAACTAGTATCCCAGCTTGATTAAAGTTATTTCTCATACCTTGAGTTAGTTGATTCATCATTCTCAAAAAGGTTTCCATTCTAGCTTCCATCGGAAGTCCATCAACGCCTTGTCTGTTACTCTCACCATTTGCATGGTTCCTCATATTTCCCACCATTTTATACAAGAAGAAAATGTTAGTGAGAAACGTATTTCATTTAGTAATCTTACAACTCTAAAGGGTTTTTATGTCTTAAAACAACATGCTTAAACATGTTATTCATTATCAACAATTACATTTTCTATAAATACTCCATAATGGTTCATAAAAATCTTGTGATTAACCAAAAATATCCCCCTAGAGTTTCAAACCAGGAGTGCAGAAAGGCCCGTTATCATGCACCAGGTCCCATTCGAGTCTAGCTCAAAGTGATATTTTTTGTTTTCTCCCCTAGATACATCTATTTCAGAGCCACATTCACTTTTTCGCATCTAGACAGAGATTTATTTGTTTGGAAACAACATACTTAATATTCCACCAAAATACTAGGATGTTTTCCTATATTTAAACTTTTCATTAGGGTTCTTACTAAAGTTTTAAAATCCTAATTTCTATAATTGACTAAAAATTATTTTGATACAAGCTATGAAATCCTACTTTTTATTACGTAACCTTTCATTAGATTTCACAAATAGAGGATCTTTTAAAGTTTAGTGTCTTGAAAAAAAGGTACATAATACATGAAAATATAAAACAATCTTCCAATACACTTGTAATTATTCATCATAGGTTCATACTAACTACAATTACTACGTCTCATAACCTGGTGACATACATCAAAGGAAAGGGTGTGTAGAAGGCCCAATATAGGAAAAAAAGTGAAACAGTATACATGTGAACTTGAGAGATATCAATAATAACATGGAGAATATCATAAAGGTGTGATAAATAGGTATATAATAATAATAATAAATTTAATAATAACTATAACAAGTTTCTAAAATATTTAATTTAGACATTCATAAGCATATCACCAAGGTCCATCCCCAAGGTGTCATAAAAATTACAAAGATTATTCATCATGGTATCATAAAACTTTCCCTCTCTATAGATTAATTTCTTTAACCAATGTATTGGGAAGCTATATGGGAACACCATTAATATGTATTTATCTTCATGTTATCCAAATTGATCATAATCAAATATTTCATAAATAATCTAAAGAGAATAAAAGAAATGGGCTTCATATCAAAATCATGGCATTTTAAAAAGTGCTTAAAAACTTGATCATTATGTCATTTATAACCCATGGAAAGGTAATGATGGTTTTATGTATGTAAATTCCAGAATAAAATAAATAAATTTTAATGTATTTAAGAATAAGTCTATAAATTAAAGAGTTTTGGTTATTCATATAAATAAAATAAAATAAATTCTTGCGAAAAAAGAGAGAGATTTTGAGACGAAAATTCTACAGCATAATGGGTATAAAACATGGTTTTATAAAGAATTAAAAAGAGAGGATATAGGGGTATAACACTCATAAAATAATAATTATACAGTATAGGGAAATAAAAAAATATAAATAAGAACATGGTATGGAAATTTTGAAAGAAATACCACATAAAAGATAACTTGAAAGGAAAAGAGAAGTTGAGAATTCCATTACCTTTAAGAGTAACTTATAAAACTATAAGATTGAGACTTTAGGGGATTGAGGACACCTATAGAGGACTAATTTAGAGTTAATAATACCATATCTTCTATGTTTATGATTTTTAAATTAAATAAAATGATGGAATGGGTGGGTATTTATAGTAAAAGAGATGGAGTTTTTTATTAATTTCCGAGGACACCTCATTAGTGGTGTTTTCAAAACCATGGGATTTCCCATTGTATTTTCCCATGGTATTAGAAATTTGGTAAACATAATATCATATTTTGTTACTCAAGATTCCACCAGTATTATTACATCATGGTTACATCATTAATGATGTCATTAAACATACCAAAAACTCAAAACTTTATTTTTACTATTCAAAAAACAAAACATTTTATAAAAATATCATAAAGTCACTGTATCCTAATATCGATGTTATGAATTAAAAATGAAATTTATTTTATATTAATAAATCTATAAATATGACAAATTTAACTTTTAACTATAAAAATATTTAATTATTAAAAATAACAGTGGGCAGAAAATGCATAGTAAAATTTTTGACACATGAAACAAATAAAATTATTTTGTCTTATGTAATTAAAAGTGAGTATTTTTATAAAACTATTTAATTATAATTAAAATTATTAATACATTATTATTTTAATATTAGAATTTTTATATTTATGAAAAGTTCAATTTTTACCAGAAAAATCAATTTATCAAATTTCATATCAATTTTTAAGAAAAACTATTCTTAAAGAATAAATGATGGAATAACAATTTTATTTAAAAAAATGGATTACAAATTAAGTGACTAAGGCCTTAAAACATAACCTCTTATAACTCCTACATAAGACCTAAGTAAGGTTTTTGATGGAGATAAACTCTTGGGGTGTCTTAGATAACATCACCTGAGTGATAATATCTACTAACATGAACTTCTCCTAGAGGTGATTCCATTCAAGATTAAGTTGTTGAAGCTCGAGTTGGGCTTGGACAAGAGATAATTCCAGTGACACTAAATTCTTCTCAATCTATGATAAATTGACTTTTTATGGAAAGATTCTACTAGATGATGTCATAAACTATTCTTTCTATATTATTTATCTATTATAAATTCTATTTAAATAATAATAATTATAATGTTAAAAATTATTATTGTTTTAAATGGTGATATTAACCAATGGCCATATAAAGGTTGAAATCGAGTGTTTACATTAAAATATACTTACTTCAAACATTTTTAGGAAAAAAATAATATTAAAAAGTTGGGGTCGTTACAAAACTTCTTGACACATAATCAGAAATTTCCCACTTCATGTTATCCCACCAGAAATATTCCTTAAAATCTCTATACATCTTAGTGATACTAAGGTTTATAAGGAAATTTTAACTATGTGAATCATCAATTAATTACCTTTCTATATCAGGTATATAGGAAACACAATGCCTCTTCTCAAATTTCAAAATTCAATCCTCATACACGAAGTCTTACAACTTCCCATCATTCATAGATTTAATTTTCTTTTGAAAATTCTCAACATCAAATTGAGAACTATTAATCCTTTCCAATAAATATGGTTGAGAAATCAATTTAAAATGTAATTATGTTTCACCTTCCCTAATAACTCCCATATCCATATTTTATAGATCCATGTTCACTGGATCCTTTTCAATCCTCATTTTGTTTAGAACTCCATGATCCTTCACAGTCAATGAATTTCCTACCTTATTCACCTACCTAGGGTGGTAGTGTATTGAATAATCATAATCCTTGAGCATCTCAAGCCATCTCCTTTACCTCATTTTGAGTTTTTTATATGATAATATATATTTTAAGCTCTTGTGATATGTATATATCTCACATATTTCACCTTAGGGATATCATCTCCATATTTTAAGAACAAATATTAAAGCCTCTAACTCAATATCATGAGTTGGATGGTTCTGTTCCTAGATTTTTAACTACCTTGATGCATATGAAATAAATATATCATTATACATAGGGATACACCCTATTCCTTTATTTTACTCATCACTATAAATTACAAACCCACCATTTCCTGATAGTAGAGTCGGGATCAAAGCATACACCAATATTCTCTTTAATTATTCAAAACATTATTCGCATTATTTTGTCTTTATGAACATAACCCCTTTACGAGTGATCTTGGTTAACATGTTAGATAATCGGGTAAAGTTCTGAATGAAACACTAATAATAACTTGTTAAACCAATAAAACTTTGTACCTCAATTATGTTCATTGGTGCAGGCCATTCCTGAACCACATTTATATTCAAAGAATCAATTGAGATTCCATCCTTTGAGATAACATGTCCATGAAAAGAATCTAATTAAAGAAAAAATTCACACTTTCTAAACTTCCCATATAATTCATTTCTTTTAAGTGTCTTTCGAAAAATACATAAGTGATTATCATGGTCTTAGTATATTTTGGAGTATATCAAGATATTATTAATAAATACCACAAAAATTTTATCAAGATATTACTTTAATGATCTATTCATTAGATCCATGAAAACATTGGGTGAATTAGTTATTTCAAATGGCATTACTATCAAATCATAATTTCCATACCTAGTTTAAAATGTTGTGTTTATAAAATCTTCTTTCCTCATACTCAACTGATGATATCTAGATCAAAGGTCAATCTTTGAAAATTATTGATCTCTATGAAGATGATTAAATAAATAATCAATGAGAGGTAGGGGATACTTTTTCTTTATTTTAATAGAAATTATTTATCTATAATCAATGAAAACCCTCATGGATCCATATTTATTCTTGACAAATAGAATAGGGAATTTCCATGGAGAAACACTATGAGGATAAATCCTTTATCACTCAATTCCTCTAGTTGTTTCTTCAGTTCTATTAATTATATTGTATCCATTCTATAAGGAGTCCTTGATATAGGTCTTGAACCAGAAATTAAATCAATATAGAACTCAAATTCCCACTTTGGAGGATGTCCAGGTAAATCATCTAGAAATATATCAATGTATTATTGCACAATAGGTACATCTTCAATTTAAAGATTCATAGAAATTTTTTTCTCTTCATACCCAAGGATTTCATTTAGTAGAGCTACTAGGGGTGGATCTAGATGAGAATTAGATGGTGATGTTTCTTCTCTAAAGATAAGGGATTCTAGACCTTCCCTACAAATTGTAATTTTCTTCTTCTTGAAATGTAGTTTTTCATCATATTTTGAAATCCAATCCATACCGAGAATTTTCTCAATGTCAACCATAGGTATGAAAATAAAATAAGTAGATAAAAAATGTTTATATTCCACAATGGGAATTTCTTATCCCATATTTGTTACAATGAGACTTCCCTTGGGTATTTTTATAGAAACCTCCCTTGTTAAGGAGACTTGGAAATGTCTATTTTTTAATGAAAACTAGGAAGATGTAAAGGAATTTAATGATCCATAGTAAATAAATCATTAGCTAAATTTGAGATGATGATTAATATACCTACAACCACATCATTTGGAACTTTAACCTCCACTGTTGTGATCGCATAATCTTATTCATACTCCCTTTTCCTTTTCTGAGTAAATTTTCCTTAATGATTTGGAAAATAATTGGCATAATGTCTCATCTCCCTAAAATTGTAGCATTGAACATTGGTAGAATCTTTATTTCCCTTGAAATCATGAGCTTGGTGTCCTTTTTTCCTACACCTGTAATAGAATATGTTTCCTTTTATGTAGGCTGTAGGGTGTTTCCTTCCACAAGTATCACATGTTCAGAAACATAATTTTTTATTCCTCCTTTTGTCCATTATTATCACTACCACCATATTCTTCTATTTTTTCCCTTAAACTCAAAAGACATAGAGAATCATTTATCTATCTTGATAACACATGAGACAATATCTTTGTATTGTGAGAAAGTTTGGGAAACAATTTCCCTTCATAGGAATGGTTTTAAACCATCAAAGAATCGATCAATATTTCTACTTGGATTGTGTATGTAGTCCATGGCATTCTTTGCTGGCCTTGTAAAGGTGGATTTATACTTGGAAACATTATTATCCTTTTTTCCTTAGATTCAAGAATTTTCGTTCCATATCCACTTTTTGTTCGTGAGGAAAATATTTTTCACTGAAAATTTCCTTAAAATCCCTCCATTCTATATTATTAATTTCCTCCTCCTTAGTGTTTTTAATTAGTTACCAACCTTGATCCACATCTCCCTATAGAATATATAATTCCATAACAACCTTGTCCCTTTCGTTACTTCCAAAAGTGAGAAATATCTTCTTTAAAGAACTTATCCACTACTCAACTACAAATAGGTTTGTAGTCCCACTTAATTATGAAGGTTTTAGTTGCATAAAACAGTCTAACATTGCTCCTCCACGTTATGGATCAAGATGCTCCATGCGGGTATGGTTATTATTCATAAACTGAGTTATCTTTCCTAGTATAATTATAAGTTATTCAACACCAACCATGGCTCTAATACCTACTTAATTATCTTGAAAAGGAGGGAAATCTCTACATGGGATATGTGTGTTGACATAATTTATATTCCTTCCACTAGGAACCAAATCTAAAAAATGGAATACACTATATTAGGTTATGAACTTTAATGTATAATTTGAAACTAAAAAAACACTTAACATAAATTGAAGTTTTATTCAATTCTAATATCATAATCATAAACATGGTTTCTTTGGGGACATATTTACTTTTAAATCCTTCATAATTATTTTTAATGAAAATGTGACTTATCCTAAGAATATCTTCTAAGAGTGTCAAACAAGGTGCATAGTAAGGCCCGTTGTTGGGAACCGAGTTACCCTGAGTTAGGCCCGAGACACCTTGTCTAAGTTGTTACCACTAGGTACATTTGTTCCAGAACTATGTATACTTGTAGTATCTAAATAGGGATGTATTTATAGTAAGTTTCTTATAATCTCTACCTTACCAAAATTATAGTATGTTCTTAAATTCTTATCCTAAAATTATATCTTAGGGTTATGTTATCTAATCCATTTTTTTTTAATTTTTTTCCAAGATTTATACTATACTTCATCTGATACTAACTCTAAGGACCCCGACTCTAGTAGTCCAGAGCCAGTGCCTTGCTTTATTACATTTGTAATATTAAAAGAAAACACATCCTGAATGACTAAATAGTTTAGTAGAATTATAAAACTAGATACATATATAATTTTTACATTACAAAATGAAATGAAAAAAAATATAGATATTCCACTGGAAATGTCGATAACTCCTATATTATCCCTAAAAGTCATTCATAATATTCATCTTCACATTCTGGGGAAAAATAAAAACATAAACATTAGGCATGGAGAATAAAAAAACGCATTCCTTTAAAAATAAACTTGATCATAAAATGGATGGAATGAAAGTTGAGTAAATAAATCCATATAACTTATCATAATATAATTAATCTTAGTCATGGATATTATAATAGTAAAATATCACATGTTTTATAAATTTATAATATCATAATTAGGGAATAAATAATTCTAGAAATCTGAAACATATCGTCAAGGCCTCATCCATGATGTCTAAAAATTCTAGATTAAGGCATCGGCTAAAACTCAATTCTATCTTGTCTCGTGAGACCTACCAATACATCAAGGGGATATATCATGCCCCACTTGTATATTTTAAGTCTAATTCATATTCATATGAATTTTTATAAACATAAACAATACGAACATATGAAATTTAAATAACTTTATCTAATTTTTAATCCTAATCACTAACCAATCTGAGCAGCATGGTGAATGGTATCAAAATAGCACATCCACATTCAAACCAGTTATAAACCATTTAATAACATATGTTATATGAATATAATAAGATATAAATCTCAATAAAGTCTAAAATTAATTATAGTTTTTAAATATATGAAAATACTCTAATAAAATCATCGAGTAATTTTTGAGAGAAATCCCCCTTTTACTTTGAAAAGAAGATTTATTTTGGAAATATCATTTTTATTTGTCATAATTACTTGTATAAAACCATTAATGAAAAAATACAGTTTTCTCCTATCAATAGTAGTAATTTTATAAAAATAATAGTTTCTTAAAACATATTATGGATGGTACTTGAAAATGGGTAAGAAATTTAGGCGTTCCCTTTAATCAGGCTTATGTATAAGGAAGCATTGAGAAGGGAACCTTGAAAAAAACATGTATTTATTCTAAAATAAAGATGAAATGATATAAAAACATGATTATTTTAATTTATAAAAAGAATTTATAAGAAGTATATTAAAATAATTAATCATTACATTGGTTTATAGAGAAATAAATCAAAACCTGAATGAAAATGGAGGTTTGGGAAGAAAACCATTATCTTATGTCCTATAATGTGTTCTGAACTTAACCCTAACATCCTGGATAATAAAATTAAATCCATTAATTAAATAATTAATAACCTTATCTATATATTTTTATTGAATATAATTTTATTAATTTCATTTATTGATTTTTTGATGAGTTATAAAATAAAATTTTATTTATTACGAGCATTTGTTTTCTTAGTTTTCATGATCGATATACCTGTATATGAGTATGGAAGTTCGTGTGGAATAGGTATAATTCTATAGAATTGAATTTATATGATATTAATGAACATAAAAAGGTTTAAATTTTTATATATATCATTTGGTTATATTACATGAGGATGAATCATTATGTAAGACATTTAGTGATAACCATTTTCATTATTACGATGGTTATTGATCATAACAAACTCATTTTGTTTTAGCATTTAGTATTATGTAAATATGTTAATTTAAAAACATAAAAGGGTTGTAATATATATATATATATATTATACTTTTTTAACCATAAAAATGGTTCCATTACCATCCTTTAAGGAGAAATTGAAGAATGAAAATTCGTCATCCACGAAGGTTATAAATCGACACCTCTCAGACGATGTTTTCAATTTTAAAATAAAAGAGATAGAAAAAGGATTTTGAGTAAGTATATTCCATTAACATTATATAACTATAGTATATAGATTATATTGGATTTATCATGCTTATTTGGGAAAAGAAGGTGAGGATAGAATAATAAAATAAAAGAACTTGAAAAGAAATTAAAAGGAAAAGGAAGAGGATTTTACCTTTTGAATACTCCTCTTTGAAAAACTCTTTAAGGTGATTGGTTTTGGTATTTTGTTAAGAAAATGATATCATATATGTGGGGAATAGTACTTTGAAGATGTTTTGTTAGAAATTTGAAAAGTCTCAAAGCTTGGAAAGTGTGAGGATAAGGGGTGGTGAGGGTGGTATTTATAGTGGAGGAGAGGGGTGATTTCTCATTATTTTATTCATTATTTTATAATTTTTCTCAAGACAAATAATAGTGTTAATTATTGTGAATAAATAAAGAAATAGGTGCATGTAAGTTTTAACCAATGGTGCTTACATCATCCATACATCAGTTATCATAAATCATCATATTTTACTATTCAAAAGAAATTCATGTATTTTAGAAAAATCACAAAAAAATTACCATAATTTTTTTGATGTGTATAATTAAAAAAATTAACATCATTTTATGTAAATAATTTTATAAATATGATAAATTTAATATTTAATTAAAACATACATTTACTCTAAAAAATACAGATTTTAAATCTATAACTGATTTTATAACTCTATAAAAATAACTAAGGTCTCATAAAATTATCCTAAAATAAAAAAGACAACAAAATTTTGATTTTTGAATACATATTATAGGAATATATTTTCTTCTAAATTATTTTTTAAATTATGAAATTGTAATTAAATATTTATGACTTACAAAAATACCAACACTTAATTTAACAAATTTTAAAATATTCATTTACATATACTATGATATAATTACCTGATAATTTCATTTATAAGGTGTATAAATTTTATTTATACTTTCATGGGTGATGTTAGTATTCATTAGTCTGATTTACTATTCATAAGGGTCATATTACTAGTCCTAAGGTCAAGTTACTATTTATTGGTATAGGTTCCTTAACTTCTAGAAATACCTCTTATTTTAGTCATTATTTATTTGTGATGTTTGTATTTTGTTATTTAAGTGATTTTATGTGACCTATACTATATGGAATAAACATAGGAAGGGAAATTTCATTGATAGAGTTTTGGGTCGTTACACTCCATTTCAATGCTTTTTAGTGGTGTTTGAGTATCTCTACTAAACATGCATGATATGGAGGAATGCGTAGAGCCATAATAAAAAAGTAGATTCCCTATTATTAAATGAATAAATAGTATAATTTTAACTACTTCATTTTCAGGATCCACCTCAACAATTGTGATGGAATAAGCTCCCCCTTACTTCCTTTTAGGTTGTTGGAGCTGATTGTCAATGAAAAACTTTTACTTAGGGTAGTTGTTTTCATAGCTCCCTTATTCCTTGAAGATGAAACAATATAAAATAGTCTAAGGATTTACCATATAATTCCTCTATTCCATTACATTGGTTGGTTTATCCCATCATCATTCAATCGTTAGGTTCCCTTCCTTCCCACGCTTAAATCATTTCCTTTCCCCCCTTAGGAAATTTATAGGGTGCTTATTTATACACTTTTTACAACTCAAATGTTTAAATTTCTTACCACCACTATATTTCTCCATCACACCCCAAGAATTGAAATCCACTTTCTGCTTCTTATCCCTATGATACCCTTGAGATTCAATGACCTTAATTTCAACATTGAGGGAACACCAGACAATTTCCTTATAGCTATAAAATTTTTGGATCACCAGGTATTTTTGTAGAGTTGGTTTTATCCCACCAAATAAGCAGTTGAATTTACATTTGAATATAATGAAAAATTCGTAGGTGTATCATGAAAGTGTTGTGACATTTTCCTCATTCTCCCAAATTTATTCATCATATTTTTTTTCTCTATGGAAAGGAAATATTTTTCCATTTTATGTCAGAGAGTGTGAGGAAAATATTTGTTGAAAAACATTTTCCAGAATTCATTCCACCCCATCAATTTAATCTATTCCTTGGGTTTCATATTCTTGATCAATGGCCACCACTGATCAGTTTCTCCCTCCATATGGTAAATATCCATTATAACCTTATCTTGATCGGAACATTGAAGGATTAATAAGATCTTATTAATGGATTTGGTCCATTGTTCCATGATTAAGTGACCAGATGATCTTTTGAAAGTCAAAGGACTTTGTCAAATAAAGGTATTAATTATAGCTTGTTATTTATTAAGGGGATTTGAACGTTCCAATGAATTTAGGTTTTTATTCATAACCTGATTCAACTAATATAGTATCATCACAATGTTCATGACTCCTCCAATCATGTTTTGTAACTTATTTAGACAGTCATCATATTTCCCTTTACATTGGTTGTTTACTCGGTTCCTCCTATTTCTGACCATTGGTTAGAATAAAGGGAAAGTTATGCATGAGTATTTTTAAATTATTAAATGAATAAATTCTAATTGAATAACATTAAATAGATAACTTATAAATGAAATTTATTCATTAATTTATGAATATCTAGGATTAATCTATATTATCTGAAATATATTTCCTAACATAAAAGTTTATGGATTTTTTTACACCCCTAATAATGGTTCATAATGAAATTGTGAATTTATTAAATCATACCAACAAGGATTGTAAAACTAGGTGTTCAATAAGGTCCATTGTCATGCACCAGTTCTCAACTGAGTCTATCTCAATACAATGCTTTTTAGTGTTACCTCTATATAAATTTGTACTAGATCTGCATCCACTTGTAATATCTTGATAGGGATTTATTTTCTTAGAAACCACTAACTCTATAATTTAACAAAATTTAAGGATGTATTATTATACTTAGTCTTATCCATAAGTCCTTCTATATATTTTTCTAACCCTAATACCAAAACTAATTAAACATTCCTCTGATATGAACTATAGAAACCCTTGTTTTTATTACACATAAATTCATGATTTATTACATAGGAATACACATAATATAACCCAGAAGATCAAGAAGTATAGTGTCTATGGTAATTAGGTACATTACATAACAACTTAACACAGTGGATGCATCATCATTATTGAAAACTTATTTAACAAGATCATATTATTCCATCATTCTTAAAACTACATGGGATAACCTAGGGATATACCTAAGAAAGGGGTGAGGTATAAATCCCAGTAAGGGAATAAGAAAAGCATAACATGAAGAAGGTATTACATGTTAGATAATAGTTATATCCATGGGATATATAAAGGGGTGATAATCATAGACATTAATGACGAGACATTATATATCAGGATAACAAAAAAGGCAACATGGGAATGTGTTAAAAACCTTTAATAAGACATCATAAGAATAAGTCAATGTTATCCACCTAGATAACATAACATAATGTGATTAAGATAACCTCCCATGCACCATACATGTAATATCATGAGACTAAAACATTACCCAATGCATTGGAGCACTATTTGGGTGAAAACATCATGTAATATATAATAGTCTTACCTGGTACTATCTTGGTTCCCACATCATAATCATATCATGTACATGCATAAGTGTGCCACATAGATCATATACATAAGAACATATTTAATCAAATTTAATCCCACAATAATGGATGTTGGATTAAATTCATGTAATTTCCCAATCAAATAAGTATAAGTACAAAAATGTGAACACCCTTGATAAAAATTAGGTATGGGTATTCACTACATAATTAGTTGGCATGGAAAAGCTTGATGAAATTTAGGCAGCATAACAGAGACAAATAATTGTTCATATGAGGTATTAATGAGAGTGATAGGGGTATATAATCATTTAAAATCATAAGGGTAGTAATTGGGATATGGAAGAACATATCCCAACATTAGGAATTAGAGGAAAAAGGCATAAGATAACAAATATTCTTGAATAAAGAGTAGAATGAGAGGATCCCTTGCATGGAGAGAGTGATTCAAACAATCTTGGTAGGAGCTTCTTGAGAGCTTGGGTGAACCTTAGGAGGACTATAGAGAGGGAAGGGTAGATTAATGACGTGATTAAAGGTTTTTAAGTGAACATTAAGGGGATATTGGTTGAGTTTATAAAGGAAAAGAGAGGGGAGTTCTTTATTATTTCCTAAACTTAGGTTTTGGATTCTATATAATTAATTAATTAAAACCAAAAACATTCACATGGTTTTTCCCTTGGTTTCTACCAATGCGGAGTGGTTTTTATTTTTTTTATAATTTCAAGGTGTTTACTTATTAAAATATCACCCTTGGTGATGTAGAAGTGAGTTATGTTCTGAAAGAAATGATTTTAAAACCTTAAAATATAATATACATTTTGGAGGATTAGTAAAGGCTTTATAAAATTAATAAAATCACATATAAATCACATTATGTTAAAAGTAAAATTTTATTTTGTCATTTATATCCCTAATATCATTTATTACATCAATTTTGGGTCATTATGATGTTATAATACACTCTACATATTCATAGAGTATTTAATTTTTACCAGAAAAATTTACTATCTCAGAAAATTATGAAAAATTCATTATTGGATAATTTCAATGTTTTGATTCCAAAAATAATATTTATTTTTACATATAATTTTTTAAATATGATATTTCTTACATTTAATACAAGATTATATATTTGATGGGATATATTGGGTTTTTGATAATAATAGTTTTCAAACCCAAATAAAAATTAAATTTGACTTCATGAATATTATATTCAATTTATATTTAATAATAATATTTTATTTAAATATAATTTATTTAAAAAATAAATTAATTCACCCAAATAAATGTCTTAATTGAAATTGTATATTGCACAAAAATATGTCATTTTTTTTATCGTATCAAAATAAAAATCATTTCTAAAGTAACAAAAATAAGAAGAAAATATATTCATTATTATATAAAATATAAATATTCATATTATTAGGGTCATGATAGGTGTCACTTTATTACACTAGTAAACACCATAAGGATATGATGTGCGATGGTGATATTTTCATAGGGTGGTTTGGCATACTTGGTTTGGGTCGTGATCTCAATGAGCTTGAACTTCTCCCGTAAATGGTTTTTATCATACTTCAGTTATTGGATATCCCCATGGGCTTAGCAAAGGATAAAGCCTAATGATTTTATCTCCCTTTAAATCTCGATAAATGGTACTTATAGGGTAGGATCCAATGGGTTGAGACTATTATCTCCTTTTTCTGTGTCAATTAGATTTATAAAAATCATATATTTAAACTTGTAATATGATCACTATTAAATGGATATATTATCAATGATAATGATGATTAATGGTATTTTATATCTAATAGGATATAACAAAAAAAAGAAGTGAATGTGCTTTCTAAAACCATAACACATAATAGGGTATTTTATTCAATCATTTATGGAATTTTATTTATAAAATTCTAGGTCATTACACACTCAAAACTCTTGGTAGTGATGTTATAATAATTAATTTTCCTTGAGAACACATTAATCATGAAAAATAATTAGGTTTAAGAACCTTTTTTTCAACCAGTGGATAACCATTTGTATTGTTATTTTTTTCCTCATTATAATAGATCTTATATATACTAAATGATCATGTCATTATATAAATTTTCCATGGTTGGTAACCTTTTATATTACCATATTTTATTTGGTTACACATATATTAACATAGTAAAAACCAAAATTGAACCTTGACTGTTTCTCTTGAATCAACTTATGCTCATGATTAATGCCTGTTATATAGTGGTATTTTGCACCTCATTCATCTATAGTATCAATGTGATATCCATTTACAAGAATTTATTTAAATCATAATACATTTCATAATGACTTAATAGAAAACAAATATTTATTTATTAAAATAAATATACCACTAATTAGTAATATATTTTATCTTTCGAAGCCTTTAATTAATTTTCACTACCTGTTAAGATACTTATAATGACCCAGCCTCGGTATAATTGAACAAAAAAATAAAGGATACTATAAAACCTCAACCACACCTCCCCATATTATAGAGGTTTCCAACTAGTGATAAGAGTCTATGATAAATTTTTTGGAGAATACACTCTCTATATAATAACCATAAATTACATAAAAATAACCTCAAAATCTTCCAAAACTACACATTAGATCATACATATGGAATTGTACCTAAGAGCATACCATAAAAAAATAAAACACACCCATGTTATCATAATGAATATGAAAGTTACACATAACATACATCTTTATAAAATAATATACATAACAATTAATATATATAAAAAAAATACACTAAGATGGTCCACTATTACTATGAGCCTCTCTTCAACCAAGTCTCTAAAACACATCAAGAAAATATAGCCCGGTCCACTGCACAACTTGTTCTTAGACCTATATATCATATATAAAGTCTATATTATAATGACCTACAACTCATACAAATATTATCGCATTATTTTTAGAATAAATATCAATATAATACTCATAGAAATATATATTTATATCCTTTTAGTTGAATTAGGTTCATCATAAATATTCTCTAAAATAATAACATAGTATTTTATATCCATCCTCATAACTTTATCCTAAATATCACTATACTCTTATTAATATACGTGATAACCTAGGGATATACATAAAATAAGGGGTGAGCCATAAATCCTAGCATGGGTGTCAATAGGATAAAAATTGGGTGAGATATCCTGAGATTCAATTTGTTTATAAGAGAAAAATAAAGGAGTCATCGTAAACTATTACATAAAAAACATGGCATAAGAGTCAAACATTATAGTAACATAGAAAACATGAGAATCATAAAATTTAGCACAATCATAATATATCTCATCATAAAAATAAGTCATGGAACACACCCATGATATCATAATATTATGAACAGAGCTAGCTGCATTATACTCATGTATAAGATTATGCAGAATGATAACCACATCATTCCCATGAATAACATTATGAACAAAGCTAACAATATCATTCTCATGCACAAGGATCTCATGATATATACATCATTACCTAATATATTGGGGGGATATGTAATTTTTTCCCCACAAATCATCATAATACATCATGCATATGTATTCCACATTAAAATTAAATATAGATGAAGTATAAACATTAAGTAAACTCATAATAAAGAAATGGGTAACATAATAAGTCCATAAATCTTTAATCATCAAGGTATCATGTAGTATCCCATGAAAATAATGGATTAAGACTTATTATAAATCCATTTTTATACAAAGGATCATTGGTTATGAACATTTATTTCATAGTGATGGAAAAATCTTAAGAAAATATAATGATTTCATAAAATTAATCTCTTTTATTAAACTTTTAAGAAAATGTAAACGTGGTAATTGAAATAGATAATAGAATCGAGTTTCCTTAAAAATATAAATAAATCAAAATATTTTATTTAAAAAAAAATTGGGTTTTGTTTAGAAATAATATATAAAAATATCTTTTATAAGAGTGGAACAACATAAGAAAATATAGGAAAATAGATAGAAACTGAAAAATCCTCCATTTTAAGCTTTGAATGGTATGACTTATGGAGAAAATAAAAAAATAAACATAATGACATCAATATTCCAAAAAAATGGAAGAAATGGTAAGCATAAAAGATATATATAAATCATATTAGAAAGTCCTAACATACTCTAGATTGCCCACTAACTTAATAAATATTAATAATTATATACATTATTTAAAACCATTTTCATATTTATTTCATCTCTTATAATATATATTTTCATGATTTATTCAGTTATTATCTTAGTAAATTTCACATTTACTATTTTGATTTTATTCTGTTCATTGTTCCAAAACTTATTACATGTAGAAGAAACAATCCAAGTTCACTATCATATGGTCTCATAATATCTATATTTTTCATGTTCATTATATAATTTATGGAGTTCAATGGATTAAAATATAGTTATATTTCATGGAATCTTCCTCAAAAACATGTTATTTATAGTTAACAATGACTATGATTGTTTATATTTGATGTCATTATTATCAGTCTTATTTAATCATTAAAGAATCATAAAATTATATTATTTTATTCTTATGTTATATTAATACTTGTAATAAATTTTTAATAAAATCCATTAAAGATATAATTAAAAAAATAAAATATCATCATTCACTTAGGTATCATTAAAATAAAATTAGTGTAATGATATTTTTAAGAGTGTTTTAAAAATAAGAGATAAACGGGTTGATTTTAGAGTTTAAAAAAATATTTTAAATTTACATGTATTGATCACTTAATTTTATAAAATGTTTAAGATAAGTGTTGAAATAAAAAAATGGGGTTTGAAACCTACAGTTTAATAGAGTGACAAAAAATAAAAATTGGTTCGATGAAAGGTAATGGGTGGTATCTCATAATTTATAGATCAAAATGATGGTAGTACCATGATAATTGAATCATGAAGACAAAATTAAATTTATTTTAAATGTTTTTTTAGGTAAAATAATCACAAATAATAAATGATAAATAGGTTTGGAAACCTTTCATTTTGTTTTGAGTTTCCTCCTTTGGATTGGGCCTAAAGCCCCTAAATGAAGGGATTTTGGTCGCACAAGGGACTACGGAATTGGGAATGGAAATTTATATAGGTATTTAGGTAAATATTTGGTAAAGTAAGTAATTTTTGAAGTGGGTAGAAAGGGGTGTAGAAGGGGTGTTTATATAACAAAGGGGAGATGTATTTTAGAATAAAGTATTGATTATTTTATCATTTAGGAAAAAGACTATGGATAGTATTGATTAAAAGGAATTTTATTGGTTTTGATTAAAAAAATGATGTTTCCTTGACATTAAAACCTATAAAAAACGACATAGAATCTTGGAAACACTTAATTAAAGGTAAATCACCAAAAATATTTTTTATAAGAACAAATATAACTTCAGCTTCACATTTTTCAATATTGGTTTATAAATTTAACTTATTATTTTTAAATAAATTATTTTAATCCTTAAAATAATTTTAATTTGAGAAAAAAGGTTTTATAAATTTTTAATTTATATTTTTATTATTATGATTTCATTAAATGTAAATATTCATAGTAACATATTTTTAGTATTCACTGAAAAATCATCTTTTTTAGAAAAATTCAAAAAATTAACCCTCATTTAATTTTGAAATTATGATTAAAAATGAATTCAATTTTATCATATTCAAATTATAAATATTATGAATTTAATATTTGATTAAAATCATATAATATATACAAAAACAACTTTATTTCAAATAAATACAATTTCTTTTATTGTGAGTGATCACAATCTAATTTTCTATTATCTCTTTGTTAAAATATTATTGATTTTACTAACCAAATCACATATCAGATTGTTTCAGATAATTAACTACTACATATCTCTTAACTAAGATGAGTTTCAAAGTTATATACTAAAATTTAAACATAATGATTAATATTTTACCAAATAAGTTAAAACATACATTATTAAAATTCATACTTATTTTCATTCTATGTTTTCTTATTTTATAATTATTTTTTATATAATTCTAATATTTCTATTTTTTCCTCATTTTAAATACTAATTTTTTAGGAATTTTAATATTCTCATCAATCTTATTACCATTTTAACGGTTAGTTGTTATCCCCAATTGTAATATAATATTCTAATGGTTGTTATACTTCCTTTAAATACCTCTTATTTCATTTATTATTCATTCAGTAATTTTTCTATAAATTTTATTTACATTTAATCTTAAAACTCCAATATTATTCCAAATAATTAGTTTCATTTTTATAGTGTTTTTTGCATCTATGAAATTTTAGGGTATCGTGATATACCAGAATATCATGTTGTAGTTTTATTATTTACTTTTGTTTATTTCCCAATTGTATATTTTTCAATTATATAGATTATATTCACACTTTATGTGTAATTTTTTATATTGAAATAACAAAATAATGTTTTACATGAGTATGATTTATACTATACATATACTAGAGAGGTCAATTTTTCATATCTTAATATTCTGGATCATTACATTCATCCCCCTCTAGAACTCGACCAGAGTAAAGTTTTCATTCCAACCTTCCTTAAAATCCATAGACCATGCCCTGAGTATGTCACATAGAGTTTTAATGGTATTTTTCAAATTGACTATCTATATGAGAAAGATGTGTCATTTAAAAGTTCAAATCCATTTTTAATGATTTATAAAGGATTCTCCAGAACTTTTAGGTGACCCTTGGATCTCGATCAGATACAATCAATAGTGATACTCTATGCAATCTCCCCAATTATTAGATATATATCTTGGAAAGTTGATAGAGTGAGAAGTCTATATGAATGGTGATGAAGTGGGAAATATTTTGAAGATAATCTATGATAATATATATATAATTATTTCCATTAGATTATTTTGTAAGACCTATGAAAAAAATATTCATGATGTTATCCCATTTATATGTTGTCATTTATAATGGTTGAATCATCCCCTAGGATTTTTTTCATGTTACTTTATCTTATTTGTATACCAAGCGCTTGGATGTATATTTATAAATCTATTTCATCATATTATCCCATTATATGTTCTCTCATAGATCTTTATACATCTTTGAGATTCCTAGGTAGGTGTAGAATGATGAGTTATGAGAATCATATAATGTCTCATTTTATGACTCATGATCAGATGATGCACATAATTGTGTCTTATACTATAACACCCCAAAATTTTAAAGAGTTAAAAGGATAAATGTTATTGTCCATTTTAAAAAGTTTCACCTATATTTTTAGGATCTTACCTAATTAGAACTCTACAGTTATGCATGCTTGGATTGAATTAGTGATCAGGATGGATGATCTATTAGGAATCTTCTCAGGGTTTTTGTGAGTGAGGAAAAATAATGATGGAAAGGTAATGTGTTGGAATATGGGGATAGTCATTAGTCTGATGACTCGTTCAGACGTGTGGGTATACCCTAGGGAGGGGACCATGTGTCTGCCGGGAAACTAGTGGTGTCTGGAAGGCTAAGACCTCATGAACATGTTCTGCTAGGGTTTCTGAGTGAGGAAAATAGGGTGTCTGGAAGGCTAAGACCTCATGAGAATGTAATTTCTAAGGATGTGCTAGGTTTACCACATCCTTGAGGGATATATTTCTGTATTGAATTTTAGCTCGGGATGGCCCTAATATCGGTGTCATTATATGTGATGGATCATGTATAGATTCAAAAAATGAGGTTGTAGTTGGAAGAGTTCTATAATAAATACTTTTTTAAACCTAGTGTATCCCCTTGGGCATCCCCAATGTTTTTTTTCAAGAAGTTGAACAAGATCTTGAGGTTTTTCATGTAATACTATCACCTAAACTAGGTAATCATAAAGAATAAGTGTCCACTATTAGGATGTTGTGCTGTAGTGGGGTGAATGTAACACCCACTAATGTTAAATAATTAAAAGGATAAATGTTAATACTCATGTCAACAAGGTGAACCTTTATTTTAAGAAGTATACCAAAATAGAACTCCATAATTAAGATCAAGAAGAAAATTTTATGGTGGATAGACTTTCTAATAAAGGAATCAACATGGATCTCACATGTTTAGATGATATTACACTGGAACTGATTCATATTCTTGATAATGATTGTAATAAAATCACTTCTATTAGAATTATGTAACTTTATTTGTATTAATAAATCATCTTGGACATTTGGCTAACACATCCTCCTAAAAAAACTCCATAGTTAAGAATACTTGGCATGGATTAGTGATCAGGATGGGTGAACTAGGAAGTTTCTCAAGGTTGGTGTGAGTAAGGAAAAACCACATAGTAAAGAGAATGTTTTGGACTATGGGGTAGTCATTATTCTGATTACCCATTCAATCTTGTGGGTAGGATCCAGAGAGGGGACCATGTGTCTGTGAGGAAACTAGTGGTGTTTTGAGGGAAAAAACCTAATGACCTTGTCAAAATTGGGTTTGTATGCTATGAGTTGGGGTTTTTATGGGATACAATTTCCTGTAGTGTTGGTGAAGTATGAGGTCCTCCTTCATGTGGACTTACTAGGTTTACCACCCCACTGAGAGATAGGTTTCTATATTGAATTTAACCTAGGGACAACCCTGATATCTATATCAAAATATCAAATGGATCCCATAGAGCTTTAGAAAACTAATGGTGAAATTAGAGAACTTGTAGAAGAAGGGATTTTTTAGACATAGTGTCTCACACTGGGCATCCTAGTATTGTTCTCCAGGAAGGTGGATGAGAGATTGAGTGTAATTTCCCGACCTGGATGCCACTAAATTGGTGCTCTGAGCTAGTTCACTGTAAGGTCTCAAGCATGCCTCTCTATATTCCAGAGGCTTCCGACTAGTAGTGGGGAGCTAGGGTGTGACCATGGTGAGAATATTTCTTCATAAAAAAGTAAAAATAGTTAAAAATAACTATAAATAATACAAGGAAGTAAATAAACACAGTGTAGAAGTAGTAAATAACTAAAACAGAACATACTAGACAATAAATGAAATGCTATAAAATCCCAAACATCCATGTCATTCATACAACATCGATCACCAACTAGGATGACCATAAAAGCGGGATTAAATAAAATAAATTGAAATAAATTATAGGGATCTATTTCTTACTCTGAGCTATACCACATACCTGTTCTATAAATACATATCCAAGTTATCATGATGTATCAATCTTAGACCATGTCCCTATCAATGCTTGTAACCAATTGAATGTCTGCTTAGGTACCCCAGTTCAATTATGGCCTGAGAA
This sequence comes from Viscum album, assembly GCA_963277665.1. Lineage (NCBI taxonomy): Eukaryota > Viridiplantae > Streptophyta > Magnoliopsida > Santalales > Viscaceae > Viscum > Viscum album. The sequence continues at coordinate 1,632,380,180 of OY728155.1, read as the reverse complement.
GGGTGTGAGTACAAGACTGAGTAGGGAACCACCAACATGGCCTCGTACATAGCCATTAATATATAGTTTATGTATATGTGAGATACTCATGAGGATGATAATAATAAATAAAATTGAAACAATAAATACAAACTAGGATGTAAATAATAAACCACATCCAATCTCTGGATCTGTGATCCCGATCAACTGGAAATGTACTATCATGTATATATATATATGTGTGTGTGTGTGTGTGTTTTATCATAAATATATATATATACATACATAAATATGTATATACATGAGTATGGTGAAAATATCATAAACAACAACATTCAATCCCAAGGTTTCCAATCCTGATCATCTAGACATCCTGTAAAAAAAGGCATTGAGATGGACATCACACCACTCAAGACATTTATAATTAGGTTGGTCTATGGGTCTATAATTCCAATTGAAAACACTTGCTTCAGCTAGCACTAGAAATGTCTCTGAGCAATCTACATCAGCACAGGGGGATACATGTTCTAACCCTAGGTTCACCCATACTTGACTCTACTAACTATAATAAAGTATACCATATACCAATGATAAATCCTGTAGACATGTCATTGAGTTAGATTTAATATTACTCCTTCCATGTGTAATCCAGTCTGATGTCTGATTCTTATGTCATGATCCATAGGTAATCATGACATTGCAACTTGGATAATCCCTAAGGGGCATACCCTCAGGTAATCTATAAGTAATTATCTCTGGATCCAAGAACATAATTGGAATTCATTTATATAAATGACTCAATATCCCCATACCCAAGAAGTACCACTGGGCGATTAGAAATGGGGTGTCCTACCAATCCTAGGGAGAATCCTAGAAATCTCTTTAGGAGAGCCTAATCATCCATCGAGAACATCTAAAAAAGGGTGTGAAGCATCATGTCCAACCATCCCAATGAATGATGAGGAATTACATTTCCAACATCTGATCATGTAAGGATAAAAAGCTAAATCCCAGAAAGTACCTATGGGAATCCCTGATAATTTAACAATCAAACATGTATGCTCAATAGATGGAACCTAAAAAACACATCTAGGAATCCCTGATAATAATCAGAAGGCTCAAAAGTTGGATTCTAGGAAGTACCTCTGGAAGTCCCAATATAATAATTCCCTAAATCCATATCCTAGGAAGCACATCTATGTATCCCTTTAAAATGGTGCATCACATCAGGCTCATTAGTCACTAACCAGGAATCATATTTGGTAATCATTGTTTCTTAATTAGTAATTATGTGAATGCATAAATGAAAGAGTGAGGGTGGATGAATGCATAACCCATCACTACTTCCATATCCTCAAGGTTTACAATTTTTGTATGGCTTATAAGGTTACACCCACTAACATATCTACCCAAAACCATAATGGGTTAGCTTAGGTCCAGTCAAGCACTGAGGCATCCATTGGGTTCCTTAAGTCAAAACACCATATATGGATCCTACTTGGGATCCTTGAGGTCTATAGTAAATAGAGATATCCCCCCTAGGGGGCCTCTAATTCAACATTAAAGTAAGGAATACCTCTTGAGATCTTGTAAAGGAACAATAAGAAGCATCCCATAGGGTATACTCAATCAAGTTTATAGCCTAAAGTCATGGGATGAAGATTTTGTATTAGGGTTGTTAGTGACTTCAGGCATTCATCTATTACAATCTACCTATTTCATTTAGTTAATTAATTTTTCAGATATAAATTAAATAGGGGGTGTCACCCTTAGGTGAAATCTTGATAATACACATAATACCATAAACATGAATAAATACAAAGGGTAGGTATGAAAAACCACCTATAAAGACCCCAACCCTAGTATCCAGGATCTGATTCCTTACTATATTACATTGGTATAACATACAAGGAATCACATCATAAAGAACCTAATAGTTTATCATTCTTGGTAAACAAGATACATACATGATTCCTTTAATAAATTTTAAAACTATAATTACAACATAATTTTTTTAAATAATATAATTATTACCTCTAGAACATCCTTTCATAATAATCAGATTATACTTCATGGGTTCCTAGGGAAAGAAAAAAATAAGGGTGAGATCAAATGGTCAGTAAGGGTTATGTACAACAGAATATAACCAAAATCAATAATTTATAATCAATATGGAAAGGTAAAATAACTGAACACACATTCCATTTAATTAATAACTTTAGAATAATATGGATGGAATAAAAGATGACCAAATAATGCCATATAAATAATCACATGAGAATGAAACTTAACCATGGATATTCTGTTAGTCGAATAATCACATGGAATATCAATAACTAGTCTCATAATGATGTAATTCACAATTTCAGACTTATGAAACATATTTTCAAGGACTCAATATAAGAATATAATACTATCAAGGCCTCATGATAAGAATATAACATCATCAGGGCATCATTCCAAGAATCTAATAAATGGGAAAGGCCATAGCCAAAACCCAGTCTAGTTTGTCTCACAAGACCTACCGATGCATCAAGGGGATATAGTGGGCCCCACCCATCATTTTCTAAGTCCAATTAATTCATCATATGAAGAGTGAAACATAATCAAAAAAATATCTTCATTAAAAAATAACATATAAAATATGAATACTTTCCCCAATCAATAAATATAATCATAACCCATCCATAGTAATTTGAAAAATGGTATCAAAATTGCACATCAACAGTAAACTAATAATAAACCATCCAAATAAATAATAATTATGATATTAATATAACATATCACTATTTTATTATAATTATAATAATGGTTTGACTTTGTTTATGAACAAAAATATCTTTAAAAACATTCTTGATGAAAATATCCTTTTTTGCTTGGAAATAATTTTTAAAAACTAAAATTTTACAAAACATTTTAGAAATTCTTTTATATAAAAATAACATTTGAAACTTATAAAATATTATTGAAAATTTTTATTGGTCATGAAGGATTAAAATTCGGTTCATTTCATACAAAATAAAACAAATATTTCTTCCACCATTTCATTAAAAACAAAATGGGCATTGTTTTGAAAAAATATAAATATTCCATTCAATTTTTTTTATAAAAAGTCAATCATTGGTAAAAATTAATTTAACTAATTGTAGGATAATATTTAACACATTTTGACAACATTTTCTGAAAACATAAACATGGAATATAAATATTCCCCAGTAGAGACTTAAGCATAAATAATATTGAATAATGGTGGGATTGTGAAATAAACCCTTACCTTCTACCTTCCTTTAGTTAAACATGATTTAAACTCATATATAATTATTTAAATCATGTTATTAATTTATAATAGAACAATTTACATTTTTATTATATTATATATTATCCTCTTATATCATCTTATCACCTGTTAGTTAAAAATATTTCATTACATCCCTTGTTTTGGGTGTTAATTGCCTTGTTTTCTTATGAATATTTTGTCATGAATGTCCCAATTATTTTTTATTTGATATATATCAATAATTTTTGGAATTATAGATATCATATTTATTCATTATACACATTTTTATTATGCCTCATTAATGATGAACATGGAAAATGAATCTCATCATGTCGTGGAGATGGTAGGTTGTACATACGCACAAGCAACGATAGCATTCCATTAATGGGTAAACAAATATGGAAGTGGGTGATATATTAATTATAAAAAATAAATATCATGTAATAATTACCATATATGTCCATTATTTCTATAATTATATCCATCCAAATAATGTAGTGATTACAAAATTACACCACGATGTGGAGACGGTAAGTCGTGCGTATACATGCACGATACTTCTGTTTTTTGTCGGATGGATAAAAGGTAGAATATGGTTGTCCCATAATCATAATAACATATCAAAAAATATATCATAATGTAGTTATTACATTATCATGTAAATAATATATGAATTAGAAGTGTAAGAAGAAATAATCTTAAAAGAGTCAGTAAAGACGGTTACCTCTTCTTCTGCAGACATCCTTTAGATCTCTTCTTAAGGACCTTAGGGTTGGTATTTTGAGGAAACTAGCTCCCCAAAAACATGTATAATTATATTTTAAAGATAATTGGTCAGGTTTTTGTTGATCTATAATGATCAAAGTATTGTGAATAAGTGAGGGAGGATGTTCCCTTTTATCACTAAGGTGAGGGGAACTTTTAGAATTTCTAAAAATATTAAAATATAATTATGATATTATATATATAAAGAATTATAAATTGAATATAATTGAATATAATATAAAATTTTTTACCCTAACTTATCACCTTTTGGTTTATTTAAGATAAAATATTAGTTCAATATAATTTCATTATTGTCAAATTTGATATAATTCATTAAATTTGACTTTAAATAAATCCAGAAAAAATGTAAATTCAAATATAATGATTTAAAACATATATATTATGTTATATAGATCTATAAAATTGGTTTCAAACATTTTCACAATTAAATTATATCAAAATTAATATTTTTATCATCATTTATTTTTTTATCCGAATAAAATAAATATTATATTAGTATTTCATGAGAATTTAAGGTAAATATATAATTTATAAAAATTAAAAATATATATATAATGAAAATATTTTAATTAAGATACAAATAGACATTTAGGTTTGCTCATATCTTGATTTTTTCCCTGTATGAATACATAAAAGATATTAAATACGAAGCGAGTGAAATTTTGAGACTATCCTTAATTTAAATAATATATAAGTTATTTTCAGGGAAAATTGTCCATTAAATAATTAAAATTTGATCTTAATATGATTTTTTTGGAATAATATTCATTAAATAATATTTTAAAACGTTTAGGTCATGGTTATACCATTATATTTTTGTTTTAACCACCAATTATCTCATTTGACAATTAACATACTATTAAAATTTTATACAATATATGGGTCAATAATGTTACAATAAAATTAAAAAATCACCAAAAATTGAAAATGGAAGATTTAATTAATAATATTTTTTCATCTAGTTGAATTTATTATTTTTTCAATTTTTAATCAGTTAATGAAATGTTATTTACTATAAAATATTCATAATGTCAATTTTAAGGACTATTCATTACTTTGATTTTAAGAATATAAAGATAACAATATATATTTGATCCCAAATTTTTTATTCATTTATAACCTATAAATTTAATCTATAAAAATTTTAGATGATAATTATTATCTCAATTTATATTTATTTTAGTATTTTTAATATCATTTATTTATTTGTTCCATTAATTGAATAATTACTTCATCATCATTGTGTCAACATTTAAGGTAATTATTTAATCACTAAAATTTATAAATAATTTACCATGACATATATAAATATTTTATATTTAAAATTAATATTTTTAGTTGAATATATCTTCGGAATAATCCTATATTTAAAATGATGTATTTATTAATAATGTGATTAAGACACCATTGACCTTTCTTTAAATAAAATATTATAAATGTAATAATCTCATCCAAGTGGTTTAAAAAGGTTATAATTTCTATCATTGGATGATTATGATCTAAGATATCTCATAAAATATAATTTTAGCATGTTTTAGGGTCATTTTGTAGTCCTTATCATTTAATTTTACCCTTAATTACTTGATTTACCCTTAACCGTGGTAACAAAAATTACCAAGGTTACTATTTAAGTTATTAAAAAATAGAAAAGAACCATTTTCTAAATTTTTACCTTAATAATTAAAATATGGAATCCATATTTAAAAAATCAAAATAAAGAAGTTATAAAATTTAATTTACAATTAATCCTACAAAACTCAATGAAAAATAGTTTTCTTAAAAAATAAATATTTAAGCCTAAAAATGTACTTATACCAAAATATGGTATAAGAAAGATTGGAATGAAATAAATTATATTATTTATAACTAAGGATTATTTAATTTACATTTATATCAAATTAAAATCATAAATTGGATTTTAATATAATGAAATTAATAGTTTTATAGAAATCGGTATTTTCCCCTATTCACTAGAAAATCAATCTTCTTAGAAAATACCAAAAATTCAACCTATGATAATTTTGAAATTAAAATTTTAAAAATAAAGTTTTTTTGTCAAATATAATTTATAAAAGTGTAAAATGTTATTTTAAAAACAATTTCTCCATTAAAAGGTGAAAAAACTACATTTAAAAATGTAGTTTTTATGCGTAAAATTTGATTTATTCTTATCTTATGTCTATAAAATATATTTGATGAATGTAAAAAAAGTTATTGAATATATAATATATAAATTTAATAGTTTGTTTAATACTACTCATTCCCAAAAATTTAATGTTTAGGTTAAAATAATATTTCATTTTTTATTTAAGTTAGGTGTTACGTGCAACGTAATCTATCAAATTTTTTAAATTTAAAAATAGACATGACTTAAAATATTGTGGTGTTTCATTCTCCCCTCATTCAATAAATTAAATACTAAAAATTTTAAATTTAACTTTGAAAAACAAATTTTGATACTGGAAAATTCCTTTGTGGGAAACCCACATCGTAAATAAGGTTAATAAAACATCCTTTTAATAAGAGGGAAAGGGAAGTGTGAAGTCCACTAAAAAAATTAGGATTTATAATAGTATAACATTAGTGTAAAGTGAAAACATGGTAATGAAAGCGAAATATAACTAGAAATCTCTGATGGAGATTGATAGAAAATATGGTCATTTAAAATTTAACCGTTATAAAACCATAAATTTTTGATGGGTTGTATGACCATTGATTTCTTAGTAATAAAATTTAACAGATAACCTTTTTGTTCCAAAATCATTTTTACTAGAGTTGAGGAGTTATTTTTCTTCCCATAGTATGAAAATAAAGAAATATACTTACTGTACAAGACTAATTTCATCATTCAATCAATTTCCACCACAAACTATTCTTTTTCACTAAATTATGATTATGATTTTTTTTCCTAATACACTAGAATCAACTTATATAGAACAAAAAATACCAAAAATAAAAACAATAAATTCTTCTTATCTTTAGACATTAATAAAAAACAATATGGTTAGATAATTTCCAAAATAATAAAACCTTATTTTTAGTAAAACTAAATTAATCTCCCAATATTTGACAGTAACACCCAAAATTCAACTTAGATCATTTCATAAATTATGATCCCTATATTTCCTCAAAAATATTATAGTCTAAGATTGAAACACAAAAATCAAAAGGATTTGATCACATAGTCTTATCGGATAAATTTAATATTTATCTCCAAAAATTTGCATTCCCTAAACATGTAATCTCCATGATACACTAATTATTTCCATAAATAACTTGAATCACCAAAAATCCACAATAAAATCATATATTTTTTCAAAATACAATTCAAAATTTATTTCTCAAATAAAATTCCATAATATTCTATTATCCTTACTCATATAGGATTCCCAAAACGACCATATCATTCATCCATAGAATCATTTTACTAAACAAATGTCATAATTACCAGGACTTCATGTAGGTTAGTGGTAGGCACTTCACCCTTCTCGCCCTTTGGTTATGGGTTGAAGCCCTGTATCCCTTTTGGATGCAATGGGTCATCGCTCGACCTGTAGGTTGTCCTTATTCTAAAACTATATTAATATAATCCTTAAAAAATACCCAAAAAAATTATAAACATATTCAAATGTAACCTTAATATATTCAATATTGATGAAATGTTATATCCTAAAAGGTTATATCATACATTTCAATTTTTATTCCCAAAAATATAATAACCCATAATTGGATTAAAATAAAAGATCATATAAACCCAAATAGTTATCCTTAAATTTAAATTTAGTTCCTAAAAATGTAAAGAATTATTCCATAAATAAATTTTTTCACACATACTAAACAATTGGGATGTATTTCCAAAAATGTCTCCCAAAATATATTTAATATTGATTAACTCTCATAAGATAAAACTCCAAAAGGATGTTTTAGAATTTAAATTTATGATTTACATTAAACTCATATACCCATGATGGTGTATATAACTCTTAAGTTAATGAAAAAATATATTCTTCCAAAATCAATAAAATTCCTTATATTTTTCCTGATTCTTCCAACTATAATAAAAATGGTGAAATAATTATTCAACACATTATCTATCATATTCAATTTTAAACCAGTTCCTTCTAGTTCCCATCATTTACTAAAACCAAAAAGTAAAGTTTGAGCGATAATAATCATAAAGAGTCATGAAGAATCATCTATAGGATATCTAAATCATGAAACCTTCTTCTAAATCGATTAGTCCATAGGTTTAACCTGGTTTTTCCATGGTCGTTACCAAATCTATCAGATGTTATCTTATAATTAGAATTATCCTCAATGTCATTCACATGGTTATATTCCCTAATATATGGTTTCCTAAATCTAGTTCCAAAGGTTTATACTAAACTTCCTATAATACAAACTATAAGAAACCTAACCCCAGTAGCTTGGAGCTGGTGTCTTCATTTATTACATTGGAATAAGATACAAGGAACCACATCCCAAAGGACCAAATAGTTATTAGTATTGGTAAACTAGATACATACATGATTCTTTTAATATGGTTGAAAACTCTAATTACAAACTAATTTTTTTAAAGTATAACATTATTCCCTCTAGAATATCATTGTATAAAAATCAGATTACATATCATGGGTTCTTTGGGAAAGGAAGTAAAATAAGGGTGAGCTCAAATGCTTAATAAGGGTTAAGTACAGTTGAAGCTAACTAGAATCAATATCACATAATCAATATGGCTAGGTAAAATAACTGAACACACGTTCTATTTAATCAATAACTTTATCTTAATATGAAAGGAATAAAATATGATGAATAATTTCATATAAATAATCACATGATAATTAAACTTAACCAAGAATATTCTACTACTCGTATAATCATATGGAATATCAATAACTAATCTTATAATGATGGAATTCATAATTCCAAACATCTAAAACATACATTCAAGGCTTCATTCCAAAAATATAATATTATCAAGGCTTCGTTTCAGGAATCTAAAAACATCAGGGCTTTGTGCCAACAATCTAATAAATGTGTAATGCCTTGTCCAAACGTCAATCTAGTTTGTCTAATGAGACCTATCAATTCATCGAGGGGCTATAGTGGGTCATTCCCTTCCTTTTCTAAGTCCAATTCATTATTTATATGAAAAGGGTTGAAACATAATAAAAAATAATTTTTATTAAAAACTAACATATGAAATGTGAATACTTTCCCCAATCAATAAACATAACCATAAACCATCCAGATTAATATAGAAAATGGTATCAAAATAGCATATTCATAATCAAATGATCATAAACCATCCAAATAAATAATAATTATGATATAAATAGAACATATATCTAGTTTATTATAAGTAAAATAAATATTTTATGTCATTGATGAATAAAAATAACTTTAAAAACATTCTTGAAGAAAATATCCTTTTCACTTTGAAATACACTTTTTAAAAATAAAATTTTTCAAAAATAATTGAAAATAAATTTTACTAAAAAAACTTTGAAACTTATAAAATATAATTTAAAACATTTAATTAGTCATGAAGTCTGTAAATTTAGTTCATGTCATACATTTTAAAATAAATATTCATTTCACTTTTTCAATAAAACCAAAATGGTATTTTTTTGAAAACGACATAATAATTCCTTTCAATTTTTTTTATAAAAAGTCAAACATGGGTAAAAATGAAATTAACCAATCTTAAGAGAATATTAAACATCTTTTTAATTTTTTTGGAAAACATAAACATGGAATATAAATATTCCCGAACAAAGACTTAAACATAAACAATCCCAAATAATGATGAGATTGTAAAATAAAATCTTAACTTGCTCTTTAATTTAGTTAAAATGCATTAAAATACTATATAATGGTTTAAATAGTGTTATTGATTTTTAATAAAATTAATTTAATATTTATGATATCATATATGATCATTTTATATCATTTTATAACATGTTTTTTAATAATACTTTATTGTTACCCTTTTTTCAGGTGTTAATTTTCTTGTTTTCTCATGCATATTTTGTCATGAATGTCCCAGTTATTTTGAATTGGATATAGATACATAGTTTTCATAATTATAGATATTATGATTATTCAATATATACATTTTTATAATAATTATTTAATGGTCAACATAGAAAATGAATCGCATCGTGTCGTGGAAACGGTTGGTCGTACATATGCATGAGTAACTTTATCATTCAATTAATGGGTAAAATAGTAAGGAATAGGGTGATATATTAATTATATATAATCAATATCATGTCATAATTTCCATATATATATATTATTTCCATCATTATACCCATAAAAGTAAAGTGGTTATGAAAAACATATTACACCACGGTGTAGAGACGGTAAGTCATATGTACGTACGTGCGATGCTTCTATTTTTTATAAGATATATAAAAGGTTTAATATGGTTGTTCCATAATAATAATAAAATCTCATCATATATATCATATTTAATTTATTACTTTATCATGGAAACAACATATGAAGAGTAATTTGAAGAATAAATAAACTTGAAAGAGTCGGTAAAGACAATTACCTCTTCTTCGACAAACATCATTTAGATATTTTCTTAATATCACAAGGGTATGTACTTTGAGGACACAAGTACATCCAAAAATTATATAAGGATGTAGAAAAGAGAAATTTTAAAGGTTTTTTTGAGCTATAAGGCTCAAAGTGTTTTGAAAAAGTGAGGGCGGAGGTTCCCCTTTATAATTGAGGTGAGAGATACTTTAGGAATTTATCAAAATATTAAAATATAATAAGGATATTATAGAAAAAAAATACTTATATATGGACTATAAATGAATATGGGGTGAAAAGTTTTACCATAAATTTTCCCTATTGGGTTTATTTAAGATAAAATATTACTTAAATATAATATCATTATTGTCAAATTTTATACTATTCATTTAATTTGACTTAAAATACATAAAGACAAAGAGATAATTTTAATATAAATGTTTAACACCTCAATAATATGTTATATATATCTATAAAATTCGTTTAATATATTTTTACATTCAAATTATATTGAAATTAATGTTTTTAAAATCATTTATTTTATTTTTCTATTAATTAAATAAATACAATGTTAGCATTTTAGAAGCATTTATGGTAAATATATAATTTTTGAAAATTAAAAATAATTTCATTAATATCAAAATATAAATTTAGGTTTGTTCATATCCTGGTTTGTTCCCTATATGGACACATAAATGATATTAAATACAAAGAGAGTGATATTTTGTAACTATCTTTGATTTAAATAATATATTTGTTATTTTTAGGGGAAAGTGCCCATTAAACAACTAAAATTAAATATTAAGGTTATTAGGGTAAATCCTCTTCATCCAATAATTTTTTTAACAATTTTAGGTCATGGTTATACCCTTATATTTTTATTTTAACCACCCATTAACTCTTTTGAAAATTAGCATACTATTAAACTTTTCTACTATATAAGGGTCAATAATGTTACAATAAAATTATTAAAGACCCATAAATGGATTATGATTGATTTAATTAACCATATAATTTTAATTTTTCTGAATTTAATATTTATTGGATTTTTAATCATTTAACCAAACATTATTTACCATAAAATATTCATAATGTCAATTTTTAGGACTATTCATTACTTTGGATTTATGAATATAAAGATAACAAGATACATTTGAAAAAAGACTTTTGATACATCCCTAATATATCTAAATAATATGTATTTTTTTATGAAAATAATTATTTAAATTTATATTGATTTTAATTTTTTTAATACCATTTTATTATTTTTTCCATTAATTGAACAATTAATGCATCAATGTTGTATCATAATATAAGTCAATTATTTAATAACTATAAATTAAAAAAAACCATGATTTAGATAAATATTTTAACTTTCTAATTAATATTTTTAGCCAAATGTATAATCTAAATAACCCTATATTAAAAATGATATATTTATAAAAAATTTGATTATGATATCTTTGAATTTTATGTAAGTAGAACATTATAAATGTCATACTCTCATCCAAGTGGATTAAAAAGGTTATAATTTCAATACTTGTATTATTATTGTCTAATATAACTCATCCGATTTAATAGGATCAAGTGTTAGGCTCATTTTCTAGTCCTTATCATTTTTACACTTAATTAAATAATTTACCATTAATCGTGGTAACAAAGATTACAAAGGTTGATATTCATATTGGTCAAAAATAAAAGGGAATTATTTAATAAATTTGGGCATTTTGAATATAAATATGAAATATATTTTTTAAAATTCAAACCATAGAAGTTTTATAATTTAACTTAAAATTAGTCCCGTAAGACTCAATAAAAATCATTTTTCTTGAAAAATGAATTTTTAAGTCTAAAAAAGAACTTATACCTAAATAAGGTATAAAGATAATTAAAATGAAATAAATTATATTATTTAAAACTAAATATTAATTAATTTAAATTATTATCAAATTAAAATCATAAATATACTTTTAATATAACGAAATTGATAGTTTTATAGAAATTGATATTTTTCACTGTTCATTAGAAAATCAATCTTCTCAAAAAATAACCAAAAATAACCCTAATCTAATTTTGATATTATAATTTTAATAACAAACTTTATTTTTAAAAATATAATTTATAAGTCTCAGAATTTATTTTTAAAACAAGTGCTCCATTAAAAGGCTACAAAACGGCCTTTAAAAAAATATAGTTATTAATGCGTAAAATTGGATTTATTTTTATCTTATGAAAATAAAATCTGTTGGATGAATGTAAAAAAATTATCAATTACATAATATATAAATTTTATAATATGGCCAATACTATTCATTCACACCCATTAAATGGCTAGGTTATAATTATATTTCCTTGTTCTCTTGATATGGGTGTTGTGTACAATGTAATCTATCAAAGAGATTAAATTTAAAAAGAGACTTACCATAAAATATTGGGTTGTTAGACCACATAACTTTATAAATCGTTAAACTATTTATAAATAGATCTTTATAAATCTTTCTAAGATCATTGATATCCTAACCAAGACACCCCAACTTCCAAATCCTTCACTAATACAAGGTAGTTCAACACAGTCGAAAAACATTAATTACAAAATTAAATAATTAAATAAAAGATGAAATCAAAAAACTAATAGCAAGAGTGAACTCACCAGATGCCCTTCACTAGATATAAATTTGACCAACCATGTGCATAAGGTACACTGGGTACCCCCAGCATCATTCCTAAGAAAATCCCTAACCAATGGGAACTACATATTTATTTAATTAATTAAAAATTAGGCTTTAAAGATTTTAAATTCATCGTGGTGACATAACTAAATGAAATGGCATGAGGTGAAGTGCATATTGCATCCTAGGTCACCCTCTTCCAAGGCAGAGTGAAAACCCCAATATTGGTATCCAATTCCACCCGGATCTAGTAGAATCAGGACCAAAATACCTAACCAAAGAAACCTAGGTTATAAGAAGAATGATAAGAATACAACATAGGCTAAACGAGTCAAAGACATACCTCAAGGGTACCAACGCACTTGATGACATCCATTTCCAGACAAAAACAGAGGATCCCTACACAAGGGAAGAGGAGGGGATAAAGGGTGAACATGGGGGAGATGTTGGCCGAAAGGGGGAAGTAAAAGGGGGTTTTGATATTAAAACACAAAGGGTAAATGGCCATTTTACACTTTTTAATGGGTTTCAATATTAACCAAACCATGCCCCAATAGTGTGGTTGGCACTATCCCTACACCACACCCCATGAATGGGCATGGCACATGATTAAACAGATCATGTTCTAGCCATGTGACATGTATACAATAAATTTCAAATACCCACACGGTTTTCCCAAGACTATTGCATAGACTTCCTAGCCTATGAACCTTTATAAACTTATTTGTACGGTTTGGTCACAAAGTTAGCACCAACTGTGTGCCAATCGTGTTCCCTCTACTGCACTTTTACCAAAACTCTAGTTCTAGGTCCCAAACCCCTAGGATGATTCAAAAATCTCCAAGATGAAAAACAATCCTCATTACACATCTAAAAACATCATTTAGAGGCACTAAAAGATTTATAAGTCCATTATGAATATCTGATGAATATTTGACCCATATAGTAAACTAAAAATTTAAATTCTTTCATAAATTTCTAGCTCAGAAAAACACAAGATCTTACAGTCTCCACACCTTAGAAATTATCATCCCTAAGAAGTACTGATGGGAAATAAAAACATCACTTGGCCTTCTTGGGTTATATATTTTTTGTTCAAATGGATGAGTTGGGTTTCCAAATGCACAACTCACCTACAAGAGTAATTTCAAACATATGGTACCTAATTCATAAAAACTTTATCCATAATATTTCCACCATCATATTATCTTATCTGAATATGTTATAAATTTCCTAGATATAATTTTAAATCATTTATCAAGTTACATATAATTTTACTTCCCTTGGTCCTTGATTTTATTATAATAGTCGAACTCCCATAAACTAATACCAACCTGATCATGCTAACATTTCCTTGAAAAGTTCTAGATGACCCTCGAACTACACCCATCACACCCCAATGGAGAAATAAACATGGTACCCCATTGTCCGCATAAAACCTTTTGAGGAATATGATGTTGAATAACCTCAAGTTGACAATTCCCAAGAACGCTAAAAATCCAAAGTCGATGCATCTTCAAAAATAGATTTCCATAACCATATCTCAAGGTATACCGAGAATATTCCAAGAATTCTCACCAAAGCATGTACCCAAATTCCGGTTATGTCTCCTGATAGAACCATCTCCTGATCAAAATAACAATTGTGATATATCACCAACACTAATGAAAACCTATTCCAGCATTCACAGATCATCAAAGATACCCTAGGTTTAATGCCCACATCTAGATTTCACCAATTCAAAATTGAACTTGTACCTAACAATTACCAAGATTTTTGGCCATCCATGTTTCATTTATAAAATGGAATATGAGTGCAAAAACTACCATCATATGATCAGTCTCATGGACCCACAACTGTTCTCACATGAGGGCCATCCTCCTATAACTGACGTCCTACTCCATGACTTAGAAGCATCCTTGTTTTCCCATCTAAGAAATGAAATACTAATTACTGAAACCTATGACCCATCCACATTTGGAAATAAAAAAGGGCATGGATTAGAAACCCACTAATCCTTGAGAATCATCTTTTAACAAACAATCATAACTCATTACTGCTTCCTGAGAATTATTTCCATGGAAACCACTAAATTTCAACACATCATGAGGGTCACCACCCTCAAATGACCAATGATGTTCTTTCCACCATATGGATAACCTTATGACAATCCTCAAGAACAACCTCAATAGGTTCCTTTATCAAACTAGGAAATATATTTAAAATAAAATAAACTTGGTGTAGATATGATTCTCTCTCCAAGTACTCAAGATAATGTTAATATATAGGTCTTGATCATTTATAACTATGAGTTTATTAATATTACATCAAAAGGTGTGTATAGATATCTCTATCAATAGATGATCACATTAAATAGACTAAACATTCCTTAACCAACTCCAAAAACCTTGTTTCTAGACTATATATATATATATAGGTATAGCCACAGTTTAACCATCTCATGTAACCTGATCCATTATTGATGGCTCCTCTACCATGGATATACATTACTCATTAAGTCACAACTCCTAGGAAACTAGGATCATAGAATTAATTTTAAATCATTGGTCCTTGGATAATATATGACCACCCATCGATATATTATTTTTGAATGGTGTAGTGCATAACTGATGTATACCATCATCACCCGAATCATGCTCCTGTGATTCATCCACTAGCAATAGCAAACTAATTGTTCCAACCAAAAAAGATAGTATCATTTATCTAGAAGCTCCCATGGAACTTCTCTTTAAAATAGCTCACCTCACCTATTACATTATATAATCCATGAGCACCCATTAAATAGAATCATTTCATGAGATATAAGTGACAGTATCAAACTACTAGTCAACAGGGGCAGGCACTCAAACTTTCATTCCCATAAAAGGTAGTCTTGATTCATAGGCAACCTAGACACTTCATCAGAAACTAAAGGTATCAACCTAACTATATAGTAAAACTTGATCACCTACCATGAATCGGTCTCAACAAGAGTGTACAACCAAGATCACTTCCTAAAAAGGAATTCATAAACCTAGGCCAACCTCATTCATAGGTTTCCCTTGATCAAAATGAAGCATCGAACTACAAAGTTTTGAGTAAAAAATAAGGTCTTATAGATCTCCCACCTAGCCCTATCGATCAAGTCTCGTGATAGGGTAACTAGGTATAAACACCTAGTCCACAGGTCATACCACTCTAAAAGAGGTAAAAATAACACAGAATTATAAACTATCAACGTCATCCTACTGAGGATCGATCCACACTAAGAACCCTCATAAGGAACTAATCTGTGTAGTTCATCATATCAATGTAGTAAATATACTGAACTAATTCTCACAAAGAATCCGTATAAGGTAATACCCCCTCGAGGTCCAGTTCACTAGAAATGAAAAGGTACTTATTGGTATCTTACTCAGAAATCTGACTAGATAACCAAAAATAGAGGTCAGTTAAGTAGAATTTAATTCTAATATATGTAAAAAACACTGTATAGGTTGTTAATGAAACTTTAAATAACTGAAACTAAGAAAAAACATCCTATATGGGGTCCAGAACAAGGGCATCATGTTCCCTATCGACCTACAAGGGTCACTGCACCTCCTATGCATGTAGATTGAGTCGTCATCCTCACTATTAAACATCTCAACATAGATCCACCTTACCTACCATCATATTGAAATATGTATACACGTATATATATATATATATGAAATTCATCCCAATTGATTATAATGCCGCCAAAAACATATATGGGAAAACATTGTTTAGGTTTTTTGGCACCTTAATCAATTGGCCTATGATGTTAGTAAAATTACACACTATAAGGCCTATAACATGTGAATCATATATTCCAAACATGATGCATGAGATGCCTCTTGACTTTTCTAGATAACAGTAAAAATAAATTCCTAGCCTCTTTCTAATAGGCCAAGTTCCATAAATCCATAATAAATCATCACATCCGCAAAAAATGTCTATTGATCAAAGTTAATGTAATATAAAACTATAACATCACATATCAATAACATTAATCCCATAACCTCGATAACCATGACTTATTACCAGAATAAGTGTTCTAGATATTCTAGTCTGATATCCATCATTGGTTCTGAAACATTCTTAATATTTCAATATACTATATCCCAAATAGTAAATAAAAAGTAAAGGAAACCCCTTTGATACCATTTTTTAACATCCTGAACCATATTCTACTAAACTGGTGATCTAAGTCAGATCTCTATAACACCTCAAATACTACTCTACATACACCAGAGGCTACTGACTAGTTGTAAGGGCCTTGGGTGTGGCCATGGAGAGACTATGACCTCATATTAGAGTGAACACAGTGGAAATAACAAGATATAATTCAAGGAAGTAAATAAACATATTACTAAATTAGTAAATAACTAAAATAGAACATGTAGAATAATAAATGAAATTTTATAAAATCCTGAACAACTATGTCATATATACAACAATGGTCACCCACTAGGCCAACCAGACAAGCAAGAGTACATAAAATAAATTAAAATAAAGTATAGGTATCTACTACTAACTATGAGACAAACCACATACCCAATATCCACATATATATCTGAGCCATCTAGCTTGATCAGAATGAGGCCAAGTCCTTACCTATGCTTGAAACCAAGTGAACATCTTCTTAAGTACCCCAGTTCAATGGTAACCTAAGCAGGGTGTGAATACAAAACTCAGCTGGGTACAACCAATGTGGTCCCATACATAGTTAGTAATATGCAGTATATGTACTTGTGATCTTCTCATCAGGATAAAAATAATAAATAAATAATAAATAAATAAAAACCAGGATGTGAATAATTAAACCATAGATGATCTTTGGATCTGTGATCTCGATCGACTAGCAATTTACCATCATGTATATATATATATATATTCATATATATATATATACACATAAATATGTATATACAAGAGTAAGCTGAAAATATCAAATTCAATAGTAGATGATCCTTGGTTCTATAATCCCGATCGTCTAGACAACCTATAAAAAAGGCATTGATCTTGATGTCACATCACTTTAACTGTGTATAATTAATTTCATCTCAGGTTTTATAATCCCAATTGAAAATACCTACTTTTTCTAGTACCATAAATTTCTGTAAGCAAGCTATTTTAGAATAGGGGGATACATGTCCTAACACTGGGTTCAATTGTACTCATCTCCAATCACTATAATAAAGGATAACGCATACTGACGGTCAATCCTATAAATTTGTCATTGAGTTAGATTTTATATTACTCAATTTCTGTATGATCTGATCTGATTTCTGATTATTAGGTCATGATCCATAGGCAGTCACAGCATTGCAACTCAAATAGTTCATATAGGGCTTACCTTTGGGTGATCTATAAGGAATGCTCTTCAGATGCAAGTACTTGATCGAAATCCATTCATATAATTGGATTAACAGTATCATCACTAAGAAGTGCCTATTAGTGATGTATTAATGGTGTATCCATCCAATCCTAGAAAGAAACCCACTTATCACTCGTGTGGAGCATAATGATTCATCTAGTATATCTCAAAAAGGGTGTGGATAATCATGTCTAACCATCCTAATGAACGATGAGGAATACCATGTCTAAGATCTTATCATATAAGGCTCAAAATATATTTCTCAAGAAGTACCTATGGGAATACCTAATAATGTAATAGTCAAACAAGTAGGCTCAATAGCCAGATATCTGGAAGAAATTCGAGGCATCATTGATAATAATTGAAAGGCTCAAAATCGTAATTCCAAGATATACCTCTATAAATCCCAATATAATGAGGCTCAGAAGATGGATCCCAGGAATCATGTCTAGGAATCCCTTTCAAATAGTGCATCATGTTAGGATCATCATTGACCAACCAAGTAGCACCTCTAGTAATCATCATTACATCATTAGTAAACAGGTGAATGCATAATTTAAAGAGTGAGGGTGGTCAAATTCCTAAATAAAAACTAATTTCATATCCTCACAACATACATGTTTAGTATATGTTCTAAGGTGACACCTGAAACAATCTTTATCCAAACCCATAACACACTAGCTTAGGGTTGTTCAATCACCAACGTATCCACTAGGTCTCCTAAGTCAAAACACTATAGAGGAATTGATTATCCAATAAAAACACGTATGTTAATTAAATTTAAATTTTATTAAATGTTCATTTTTGATCTTACAGTCCTGATTTAGTGGATTTTAATTTTGAACATCTATTCTCATCATTTGTGAACTTCATGCCTAATGTACACCAATTTACGCCCAATGATTCATCAGATTTTAATGAATGTAATTATACATATTATAATTTTATATTTTGGTAAATGGATAAACACTTCAATATGAACATTTTTCATTCAAGTATTAATGGAGGATTCATAAATTATGATGGGGATATTTGGCGATGAAAGGAAACAATTCTGGAGAAGGCAGATTGGACCCCAGCCCACTGATAAGAATGTAGGGCCCACAATACCAACCCATTGAAGCCCATATTTCTTGTAATGATATAATAAATATAGAGGAACATATAATTCTTCATTATCTAGTGCTAATTCGGCATCCATGGTGGTTATTCATGCGGCCCAAGTTAGAGATACAATTCTGGTCTAGATTCTGCGGCCCAGAAAAACATCCCACCAATTTAATAATATCTCAAAAACCACAATTTAATTTGGGATGAAATTTTACATAGATATAAGATAAATAAGTATATTCACTTTTTTATTCTATGGCCCACTCCAATTTGTCCATCTAGAAGGCCATTTAGGCCCTTCTGTTTGGTGGATACAAGTTGGCTGCCACCTCGGGTCAAGAGTGGAAAAGTAAGTTCCACATGCTTCCTACCACCGTAAGACTACCTTAATGAAGTGGGATTACTTCCACTATTGGATGCTCGACACAAGGCTCCCAAAATTCCTATTTAAGGTAGTGGTGGTGGAGAATTTGGGCATATTTGGTGCTAGGTTTCATTGTAGTGTTATGTTGACGCTTTGTGTTTGTAATCACATTTCTTTCTCATGTAAGTTGTTCAATTCACCTTAGTTTCTTAATAAAAGTTCTTACTTTACTCTTATTCTGTTATTCTATATATCACGTTGATACCATTTCCTAAAATTTTGAATTTATTCACACCATACTTTGTAAAATTTATCACACAATGGTGGAGTGATTGATATTTTATTTGTTTT
Organism: Viscum album; assembly: GCA_963277665.1. NCBI lineage: Eukaryota > Viridiplantae > Streptophyta > Magnoliopsida > Santalales > Viscaceae > Viscum > Viscum album. The sequence goes on along the minus strand of OY728155.1, from coordinate 1,632,359,694 downwards.
TACTTCTTCAATTCCACCCTCATAAGTCTACTTCCCACTTCAGTTGAGGACATGTCATCAATGGAGGGATAACTCTTTTATGGTTTGATAAAAGGGAGTATAAAGGGGCTGGATGGAATGTTATTTCTTACTCTTTAAATGTTTATTAATTTATTTTATTTGAGTTTTTTTTATTCAATGATTTTCTCTCTTCCTCTTCCATGTTGAATTTAATCACCCCACTTTTATGTGCTAATAAGATCCTTTACCTTGGAGTGCTCATTAAAATGATCCTAAAAGTTTATAAGTGATTATCATGTGTTTTTTAAGGTGTTTAAATAGTAGTTTATGAGGTTATTTTGAATTCTTTGAATAAATCCTTCTCGAGTTAATGAAATTGAAATAATTAAAAAAGGAATTCATCTGATCCACCTCGAGCGATAACCTAGGATCAACTCATTATCTTAATTTAAATCAACTAAAATTTGTTAGTGATACTTTAAACCCATCTAAAATCAACCCAAAGTTGGAAACTTCGTAGCCAAAAATCCATCTCATAGGTTGTGTATCTTAGGTATCTTCTTAGGTCATAGTGGATTAGACAACCCAAGATAGACTACAAGGACCGTTCTATCTTCATCTCTTGGGTAAATTTGAGTGTGAATAAAATTTTGGCATCGTTTCCTAGGACCAAGTAAGTACCTTAGACCAAAACCACCTTTCCTCACCCCCCATTCTTCTATTCTCACCCAGGATCTCTTATCTTGTCCCTTTCTTGTTTTTTTCCTTTTGTTGCATGTCCCCCTACACCCATGATAATTCAACTAGACTAGTTAGGGTGGAAAGTACTAGGATAGGGGAGTCAAGTAAACCTAGGGGATTGTTTTCCTTAGATCCTAATATTCTAGATTCTCCAGAATCAAAAATTAAATCAATTATAATGGAGGCTCTTCTATGAAATCAAATAGTAAATCCTGGGTGAAATCAAATGGTAAAATAATAAAGAAGCTCCAAACCTAGAGAATTTAGTCGATCAAACCATGAATGACTACCTCATTCCAGCTTGGACCAATTCCTGCTCATGCATTAGACACAATTCCCTAGGAGATACCAACTACATATTTAAACCCTATGTCCTAAACCACCTTCCCACATTCCATGGAATGGAGTCTGAGATGCCCTACCTTCAGGTTAAGGAGTTCAATGACATTGTAGAAACCATTTTCCCACAACATCAACTTAAGTCAGCTATAATGAGGCTCTTTCCTTTATCACTAAAGGATCAAGAAAATAATTTGTTAAACAATATGAGACCATCATCCATCAAATCCTGTGACCAATTACAAATATAATTCTACAAAAAATACTTTCCCCACCACAAAACAATTGCACTTAAAAAGAGCATCCAAAACTTTTTTGAAAAAGAGAGAGAGTCATTATATGAAAAATGGGAGAGGTTCAAAGACACCCTAAACATGGTTCAACATCATGATTTTTCTATACCTGAACAAGTGATAATGGTTTATTAAGGGTTGGGCCCAGGGAACAAAAAATTCATTAACATGATGTGTAATGGAACCTTTAAAAAAAATCCCTGAATGATTATTACAAGTATCTGGAAAGCCTTGTTGAACAAAACCAAACATGGGGAACTTCAACTTATTCTTAAAAGTCGCAAAGAACTACTGGAATTCATACACTTATAGAAGTGGAAATCCTTAGGGATAAACTTTCAACACTCTCTAGGAAGGTTGAAGAGATAGATATTAGGAAAGTCCATGAAATCCAAATTGTAGACCTTGTTTTCACAATTTGTGACAAACATGACCACAAGACTGACAATTGCCCAACCATCCCATCCATCAAGGATGTTATTTTAGGATGAACCCCAATAGAATTAAATGGCTTGAACTTTAAAAAACTCAATAACAAAACACCTTCAACCTTAGGTATAATAACCACCCAGGCTTCCGCTAGAAAGATAACTAACAACCTAGCCAACCACCGGGAAAAAATCCTTACCCCCATCAGAAATACCAAACCCATAACTAGTTCCAAACTCAACCTATACAATACCAACAGCCACCAATCCATTTTCAACATAGCATCCCACCTCCAAAATATCCCCCTGGGATAAACCAATATTCTCAAGCACCAACCCAAACTGTTCCACAAAGCCTACTAGAACAACTGTGAAAACAAATGGAATGGATGAACTCGGAAGTCTCTTCCCTAAAGAAAATAACTTCAAACAATCAAAACTAGAAAGGCACCCATGACTACACAAGACATTCCACAACAAATAGTAAGGGGAGAGTCAATTAGCACTCAAACAACTCATGAACAAGTAAAGGTTATGACTATTTTAAAAGTGGGAAATCAATTGAGAAACCTAAAAAACTAATTCAAAACCCATATAAAGATTCAAACTTGGATGAAAATTCAAATGAACCAAATGATCAAACTGAAAAACATGATAACATTGTCAAAGAAACAACTCTTCAATAAATAACCCCACAACTTGCACCATTTTCTCAACGCATGAGGGGGAAAACCAAGCCTAAATTGAGTGAAACATTGAGGGAAATCTTCTCACAAGTCAAGTTGAACATTCCACTTCTCAATGAAATCCAAACCATACCTTTCTACTCAAAGTACCTTAAGGAATTGTGCACTTTTAAAAGAAAATTTTCACATAAAAACCAAGACCTTTTGGCTACTAATGTGAGTACCACTATTCAAGGGGCCATTTCTCCTAAGTTCAAAGATCTGAGTTTTGAACTAGGAGAGAGAAAAGTTGTCAAGGCCTTATGTGACCTAGGTGATTGTGTAAATATCATCCCCTATGTTGTGTACTTCCAGTTAGGCCTAGAAGAGCTCCTACCCACATCTTTCACACTTCAATTTGCTGATCGTAACATTAGGGTTCCAAAGGGGACTTTAAAGGACATTCTAGTAAGGGTTGAAAACTTTATCTACCCTAATGACTTCATTGTCCTTGAAAACCATCCAAACTTAGGAAATAAGTAACAAAACCAAATCATCCTTGTTCATCCTTTCCTTGCAACAATAAACTCCATTATCTGAGTCCAAAATGGGAACATGACTGTCACCTTTGGAAACATGAGTTTAGACTTGAACATCTATAATGAAAGCTCACAAATAAGGGATGATGAGGACATTAATTAAGTAAACATGATATGAAGCATTGATAATGAATCCATAAAACATCAAGGAATATTTGATGGATGTTTAAGTTAGGATGAGATTGATTTCCTTTTTTTACATGAAGGAAGTTTATCTCCTTGACTTGAATCATTTTCAAATTGCTCTTATGATGAAGTCTTAGGTCCAAAAATCAGTGAAACCTTTCAGGAAACCACTTTCATGGAGACCAATCAAACTTCCTTCCCTAAATCTGATCAAACCAATCTTATAGCTAAAACTTCTACACATGGGGATTCGATTCTATATAAAACTCTAGAGAAAAAAATCGATCTTGATCCAATGTCCCAATATTCTATTGAAATTTTGAACCAAACTGATGTTGAATTGAAAAAAATTCCTTCTACACTTAAGTATGCCTTCTTAGGAGAAAATGGAACACATCTTATTGTCATTTATTCCCCTATTCAAGCTGATCATGAGGGGATACTTATATATTTCTTTAAGAAACACAAGAAAGCCATTGGATGGACCCTATCTGATATTCCTGGTATTATCCCACTTATCTGGACTCATAGGATTGTTCTGGAATCTGATTCAAATCCATATAGTCAAACTCAATGGAGACTCAATCCTAATATCATGGAGGTAGTAAGGAAGGAACTTCTAAAATTGTTAAAAGCTAGTATCATCTATCCCATAGCTGAGAGTGAGTGGGTGAGCCCAATCCAAGTGGTTACCAAGAAGGTAGGAATCATTGTAATAACCAATAAGGATAAAGAGATTCTTCCAACTAGGGTGAGTAGTGGTTGGAGAGTCTGCATCGACTATAGGAAGCTAAATTCATTCACCAAGAAGGACCATTTCCCCTTACCATTCATTGACCAAGTCCTTGAGAGAGTGGCAGGTCATGCCTTCTAATGTTTCTTAGATGGGTACTCAGGGTATAATAAAATTGAGTTCTCCCTAGAAGATCAATGGAAGACTACATTCACATGTCCATTTGGAACCTTTTCTTTTAAACGCATGCTATTCGGGTTATGCAATGCCCCTAAAACCTTTCAGCAATGCATGATGGGAATATTCTCAGATATGGTAGGGGGTTTTCTCGAGGTCTTCATGGATGACTTCTCTGTGTTTGAAGATACATTTAAGGGATGTCTAAGGAATGTGGAGAGATTATTGTCAAGATGTTAAGAAAATAATCTAGTCCTAAACTGGGAAAAATACCATTTCATGGTTAAATAGGGATTAGTCCTTGGCCATCTAGTCTCGAGTAGAGGGATTGATGTTGATAAAGAAAAGGTTGACATCATTCTTCTCCTTTCATCACCCAAAACTATCAAGTAATTGAGGTGTTTCTTAGGACATGTTGGTTTCTATAGAAGATTCATCGAGTACTTTAGTTTAATCTCTCATCCCCTTTGTGCTCTCCTAGTAAAGGATGCTCCGTATGTTTGGATATAAAGCTGTGAGGGTGAATGTTCAAACCTCAAATACTCTCTCACCTCTCCTCCCATTATGAAATCTCCAAATTTTAACCTTACTTCAAACTTATGTGTGATTCCAGTGACTTTTTTATAGGATTTGTGTTTGGAAAATGTTGTGATAAAACTCCTTATGTCATTTATTATGCAATAAAATCCTTAAATGATGTCCAAATCAACTACACCACCAATGAGAAGGAGTTACTTGATGTAGTTTTTTCCTTATAAAAGTTTAGTTCCTACCTCTTAGGATCCCCCATCACTTTGTTCATTGACCATTCTGCACTAAAATACCTCTTCCAAAAACAAAATGTTAAGGCTAGACTGATTAGGTTGGTCCTTCTCTTACAAGAATTTGACCTCACAATCAAGGGAAAAAAGGGTGTTGAAAATTTTGTAGTTGATCACCTCTCTAGGATGGAATTAAAAGACAACTAAAATCACCTTTCTATGTCTGATTCATTCCATAATGAACACCTATACTCTGTGAGAGAATACCCTTGGTATTTCGACATAGCCAACTTATTAGTTACAGGAGTAATTGCAAAATTATTAGGGGATCAAGCTCGAAGGAAATTCCTTTATGATGTTAGGAACTATGTGTTTGATGATCCTTACCTCTATAAGTTCTTCCCTAACCAAGTCATTAGAATATGTGTCCCAGAATCTGAAGAAGAGTCCATCCATAAATTCTATCATAGTGATGCATGTGGGGTCACTTTTACTCTAATAAAACATATACTAAGATTCTTCAGTGTGTTCTCTTCTGTCCCACCCTCTAAAGGGACTCCTACACATTTTTCAAAGCTTTCCTAGGTGTCAAAAAGTAGGATCCATCACAAAAAGGAATAAAATTCCACTCACTCCCATCTTAATGGTTGAAATCTTTGACTGTTGGGGAATTTATTTCATGGGTCCCTTCCCAAACTCAAGGGGATATGTTTACATTCTCTTAGCTATTGATTATGTCTCAAAATGGTTTGAATCCATTCCCAAAAAATCTAATGATCATCAAAATGTGATTAGATTCCTAAAGGAAAACATCTTCTATAGATTAGGAACTCATAGGGAAATCATTAGTGATCGTGGAATGCATTTTTGCAATCGTCCATTCTCATCACTCATGGAAAAGTATGGAATTTCTCACAAAGTGTTCATTGCTTACCACCCACTAACCAATGGTCAAGCTGAGTTAGCTAATCGAGAAATAAAAAAAATTCCAGAGAAAACTGTTAATCCATCTAGGAAGTATTGGTCAAGAAAACTCTTAGATTCTCTTTGGGCCTATCGAACCTCATATAAAACCATTTTAGGAATGTCCCCATATAGGTTGGTTTATGATAAAGCATGCCATTTTCTAGTGAAGATTGAACATAAGGCCTTTTGGGAAATTAATAAAATGAATTATGACCTCTGATTGGTTGAAACAAAAAGGAAATTAGATCTCAATGAACTTGAGGAACATAGGATGGAGGCTTATGAAAATTCAAGGATAAGTAAAGCTAAAGTACAAGACTACCAATCTCGAAATATTAAAACCAAACACATTGTACCGAGTAAACCTATTATTTTGTATAGTTCTAAACTTCATTTACACCAGGGAAAGTTGAGGTCTAGATGGTCAGGTTCATACATAGTGCATAAGGTGTACCCCCGTGGGGCTGTAGAATTTCAAGATCCTACTAGTGGTCAAACCTTTAAAGTTAATGGTCATAGAGTCATACAATTCATTGAACCATTCAAAAAAATTAAGTTGATGAAAACTTGTGTGAACTAACCTTAAATGAGGAAAATAATTAAATAATTAAGGGTTTAAGTTGAGCTAGAGACATTAAACCAAAGCGTTGCACGGGAGGCAACCCGTGGTTTTCATCTTTATGAATCATTTTTTTAAAAAAACATAGGATTAATGAATCATTTTTATATTTAAAAAAATATATTGTTGACCTATTCTTATATTATGAGTATGGATGGGTATGAAAGGGAAGCACCATATTCATCCATGTCACGTGGTGTGATCCTTGAGTAATACCTTACCCAGAAATTTAAAAAGAAGATAATGTATCATCAGTTCATTTTATTTTTATGTGCCTAAAATTAAAAGGGCACATCATAGGTCATGGGGAAAACCCCGTCACAACCGGTGAAGCCACTGGGACTCAAACCCAGGACCTAAGGGAGATAGGGGCGCGCGCTTACCACTGACCTAAATCTTATAGTGCTTCCTTATTCTATAATTTCTGTATATATACTTATATTTTACTTTTTTTATTACATGAATAAATAAATAAAGAAATATATATATATATTTGTTTTTTTTCTTCCACCAGGGAATTCTCAGAGTGACATGGAGATCAAGAGATTAAAATGGAGTAGCAAGAATTTCAACTTCAACCACCAGGTGACTTTATTCCATGATCCTCATTTTCAATTTCCTTTTTGAACTCCCATTATCTTCCTCTACCCCCTTCTAAAATTTATTGTCTTTAAACACTGGGGACAGTGTTATTTTACATTGGGGGAGATAAAATAAAAAAATTTCTTTTGTGTCAAAAAAATGATTGATTTGAAAAAAAAAATGTGCTTTAATGGAAGAAAAAATTTCTTTCACCTTGAACATAATAATAGACATTGTACACCTTGAAACGAAATATCAAATAATTTAGCATGCCCTGATTAGAATTTTAATCCATGTATAATTTCATGAGAAAAGATTTTAGAAATTGTGGCTTTCTAATGTGAAATATCATCGTTTATATATTCATCCAAATAATAAAATGATCTCAATTCATGTCCTTTGGATATTGGGGTATTAGTTTGAGTTCATGGGGTTCCCCAAATAAATAGAATAGGTTTGTTGATCATTTTAGTTTTAATATGATTATTCAATAAAAAAACAATAAATTTGCGCGTTGAGCAATGAAATGACATAATGTGTGGCTTTCGGCACTTGTGGATCGTGACTCTATAGTTGTCTAGCACAGAGTTAGTAATTTTATCTCTAATTATAGTAATTTGACTTTGTTTTTGATAGAGTTAACTTGAGATGATGCTCGAGTAAGTGGGATTCACTTGGTACCCTAAGGTCTTTGAGACTGGGAGTCATCAGCAAAGTCTCGCTACATGGGTTGACTCTTTTGAGTGCAATTTCAATTACCATGGAAAAATTTCCAAACTAAAATAAAAAATTGAATACTAATATTAATATTGAAATGTGATTCCATATAGCTCTTCAAACATTTCCCCCTTGAATAAATATGAACCCCCATGTCTAATGTGATGCACAACACATCATCACTTTTAATTGATATTGGATGAAATATGGAGATGAATTTGAGAAAAGGAATGGGCTTGGGATTGGGATATTCTGATGAAACTATCTTGTATTAAAATATTTTGATGGATTTCATGATTGTTTGGTATAAGGGTTCTTGGTGATCAATGTGTATTAAAAAAATTTTGGAAAAGGGAATTCGAATTTCATATTGTTGAGATACATTTTTCTCGGGACTAGTAAATATAAAGTTGGGGGTGTGATTATCAAATAAAAACACATATTTTAATTACATTTTAATGGTATTAAATTTTAATTTTTTATATTATGGGCCTGAGTTAGTGGATTTTAATTTTGAACATTGATTCTCATCATTTGTTCACTTCATGCCTAATGTACACCAATTTAGGCCCAATGGTTCATATGAATTTAAGGAATGTAATTATCCATATTTTAATTTTATATTTTGGTAAATTTATGTAAACTTCAATATGAACATGTTTCATTTAGGGATAAATGGAGGATTCATAAAGTATGATAGGGATATTTGGCGATAAAAGGAAACAATTATGGAGAAGGCATATTGGACACTAGCCCACTGATAAGAATGTGTGTATCACAATACAAACACAATGAAACCCAAATTTCGTGGAATGATATAATACATATATAGGAACATATAATTCTTTATGAGCCAGTGCTAATTCATCATCAATGGAAATTATTAATGTGTCCCAAGTTAGATATGCAATTTGGGGCCAGATTCTGAGGCCCAGACAAACATCCCACCAATTTAATCATTTCTCGGCAACCACAATTTACTTTGGGCTGAAATTTTTCATAGATATAGGAGACATCCGGATATTCACTTTTGTCTTCTATGTCCAACTCCAATTCTGCAATCTATAAGGCTATATAGGCACTTCTATTTGGTAGATGCAAGTTGGATTCCACCTTGGGTAAAGAGTGGAAAATTCCAAGTTCCACAACCTTTCCACCACCCTAAGCCTACCATAATCAAGTGGGACGACTTACACTATTTCAGAATAGACCCAAGGCTCCCAAAATTCCTATTTAAGGTAGTGGTGGTGGAGGATTTTGGCATCTTTGGTGCTTTGTTTCATTGTAGTGTTATGATGTTGCTTTGTGTTTGTAATTGCATTTCTTTCTCATGTAAGTTGTTCAATTCACCTTAGTTTCTTAATAAAAGTTCTTCCTTTACTGTTATTTTGTTCTTCTACATATCATGTTGATACCATTTCCTAAAAGTGTGAATTTATTCACACCATACTTTGTAAAATTTATCACACAACGGTGGAGTGATCGATATTTTGTTGTTTTTACTTCTTCAATTCCACCCTCGTAAGTTTACTTCCCGCTTCAGTTGAGGACATTTCATCAATGGAGGGTTAACTCTTTTATGGGTTTATCCAAGGGAGTATAAAGGGGCTAGATTGAATGTTATTTTCCACTCTCTAAATGTTTATTAATTTATTTTATTTCAGTTTCTTTAATTCAATGATTTTTTCTCTTCCTCTTCCATATTGAATTTAATCACCCCACTTTTATGTGTTAATAAGATCCTTTACCTTGGAGTTCTCATGAAAATGATCCTACAAGTGTATAGTTGATTATAATGTGTTTGTAAAGGTTTTTAACTAGTAGGTGATGAGGTTATTTTGAACTCATTGAATAAATCCTTCTTGAGTTAATGAAATTGAAATAATTAAAAAAGGAATTCATCTAATCTACCTTGAGTGATAACCTATGATCAACTCATTATCTTAATTTGAATCAACTTAAATCTGTTAGTGATAATTTAAACCCATCTGAAATCAACCCAAAGTTTGAAACTTCATAGCCAAAAATCCATCTCAAAGGTTGTGTATCATAGGTATCTTCTTAGTTCTCAGTGGATTCGATAACCCAAGTTAGACTACAAGGACCGTTCTACCTTCATCTCTTGGGTAAATTTGAGTGTGAATCAGGAATCCAACTCAGGTTCCTATAGGCCCATGGTAAATAAAAAAATCCATCTTGGGGTCCTTTAAGTCTTCATTTAAGCAAGTCATCCCTCTTGGGATCCTAGAAAGTAATAAGTAGAGGAATCCAAGAGGGGATCCTCAATCAAGGTCACAACCTCAATTCATGTGATGAAGCTAGTGTACTGGGGTTGTTAGTGACCACGTTCATTCATCTAGTACAATCTACCCATTTCATTTAGTTAAATAATTTATTATATTGAAATTAAAACGAGGGGCATCACCCTCATGGAAAATCCTTATAATACACATAATACCATAATAATACATAAATACTAAGTGTACATATGACACACCTCCAACCTTTATAAATATTTAATCTATTTATAAATAACTATCTAAAAATATGTCCAAGCTTGTCGATAACGAAGCTAATCCACCCTGAATTCCATGTCTCTGACTAAGACATGTATGGTCAATAGAGTCTAGAAACATTAATTAAAACATTAAATTATTAGATAAAATATAAAATCCAAAAATTCATAATAGTTTCTAAATCACTGGATGCCCATCGCTCAATGTAAATTCGAGAAACCATGTGAAGAAGGTGCACTGGGTACCCCCAACACCATTCTTAGAAAAATCCCTAACCAATGATGTATATAAATATATTTAATTAATTTCAAATTAGGATCTGAAGCTTTATAAATTCACAGTAGTGACATACCTCAATGGAGTGGAATGTGGTGAAGTTCAGACAACATCCTGGGCCACCCTCTTCCAAGGAAGAGTGAAAACCCCAAAATCATCATCCGATTCCACCATGATTTGATGGAATCAGGACCAAAATCCATAAAAATAGAAACATAGGTTATAATAATATGTAAAATAACACAACATAGGATATTAGAGTTGAATAATTACCTCAAGTGTTCCAATGTACCTGACCACATCTGATTCTGACCAAAAATAAAGGAGAACTACGAAAGGGAAGAGGAAGAGGAGAAGGTTGTGCATGGGGGATCTGATAGCCAAAAGGGGGAAGAAAAGGTGGTTATCCTCTTATAACCCATTGAGTAAACAGGTTCATTTTCTAATTTTTAATGAACCACATGGTTTATTTGCACAGTTGGAAAAATTGTGTTCCAATTTTGCTGTTGGAAATGTCCAAGAACTACACCCTATGCATGGGTATGGTGCATGGTTTAACAGACCATGCACCATTCGTGTGGTATGTATGTAATAAAATGAAAAAAAACCACACAATTTTCCCTAACCGTCTTCATGATCTCCTCATATCATATGTATATATAAATTGGGTTACATGGTTAGCACTAATTGCACGCCAACCATGCGCCTTCTGCCTCACTTTTCCTACAACTCTGATTTTGGGTTCTGAACCCCCGAGGCACTCCTGAAACATATACACCACAAGCCAAGCCTCATTTTAAATCTATAAAAATCATTTATAGGCATTACAACCATTTTTATTTCATTCCAAATATGTGATTCATATTTGGCGTGTCCTGTAAATAGAAAATTAAAAAAATGAATCTTTTATCTTGAAAAAACATGGGATCTTGCAATCTCTCAAACTTAGAACTTCTCATCCCTGAGAATCCCTTGTGGAAAATGAAAAAAACACTTAACCTACATTTTTTGAGATTGTTTGTTTATATGTCTATGTTTAATTTCCAAATGCCTAATGCACCTACAAGATTCATTTCAAACATACGCTACCTAAGCTCTTAAAACTCAATCTATGGTATTTCCACCATTAGATTAACTTATCATAACATGTTATATGTGTCCTAGAAAAACTTCCAATGTGTTTATAAAATTAAACATAAGGTAAATAGCCTCTATACTTTATGTTATCATAGCATCCAAACTCTCATCAATCAACTCAAAGTAATTGTGTCTACTTTTCCTTGAAAAGTCTCAGACAACCCTCAAACTACACCCATATCACACCAAAGGATCACTAAACATGGCACCCCATAATCTTCATCAATAAATTTGATCAATTTCACGACAAACCACCTTTATTTAACTAATACCAAAAATAATCAGCTTCTAGGGCTAATGCATCTTCAAAAACAGATTTCTGCAGCCTTATCACAATGTGTACCGAGACTATTTTGAGCATTGGAGCTTGTACTAGAATTATGATAACGTCTCCTAATAAAATCGTCCCCTGATCAAAACTATAGTAATTCTATTTCACCAGCATCAATGAAAACTTTGTCCAACATATATGGATCGTAAAAGATACACTAGACTTTACACACACATCTAAATTTCACCAATCCATAATCAAACTTGTATTTGGAATTTACCAAGATATCCATCCATGCATGTTTCATTTATCAAATATAATATGAGTTCCAAAACCAACATCATATGATCAGTATCATAGACCCATGACCCTTCTCACGTGAGGGTTTCCCTCCTACGATAGATGTCTTGCTCCCTACCTTAGGAGAACCCTTGTCATCGCATTAATGAAATGAAAGCTTGATCACTACAGCCCATGCCTCATCAACTTCTATACATAATAACTTACAAGGCAGAGAAACCCTATAATCTTTGATCATGAACTCATGGCATACAAGAATCATATGTTCCTAATTCTTGAGAATGGTTTCCATGAAAACTACTAAATTTCAACTCATCAAGTGGGTCACCACCCTCAAACAGACAATGGTGGGATCTCCACCATATGTCTTACCTTATACAAATCCTTGAGTGAAACCTCAATAGGTTCCTTTATCAAACTAGAAAATATATTTAAAATTAATGAATATTGGCATAGATCATGAACTTTCTCTACATACTAAAGATGATGTCAAGATATAGGCCATGATCACCTCTAAATAGAACTATAATAATATTCCATCAATAAGTGTTTATATATCAATCTCTCTCAATCCAAGATCACATTAAATAATCTGAACTTTCCTTAAACAAATATTGAACACCACATCTCCTAACCATATGTGTCCAGGCCTTTCCCCAAGTCAACCGTATCATGGAATCTGATCCATTATTGATGCAACCTCTACCATAGAGAGACATTCTTCATTTAATTCAAAGCATCCAATAAACCAATCTTATATCATTCCATTTAAAACAATGGTCTTCAGTTCATATATGGAAACCTACTGATATATGGTTTTTAAATGGTTCCATGCATAACCAACGCATACGATAATCACCCGAATCAATCATTCACTTGTTACCTATCCACCAACAATACCATGCTGATCATGCTATCTGGTATGTTAGTCTCATTAAGATTCAGAATCCCTTGGAGTTCTTATTTAAAATCAGTAACCTCAAATGTACCATGATATAATCCATGATCACTTATTATATGATGTTGTTTTAAGAGACCAAAGTATCAATGCAAAACTACTGGTTAATGAGGTCAGGAACATGAATAGCCCTACCCATTGAAGTCAGTCTCAATACACAAGCATCATTGGTGCCTCATCAAAAACTAAAGTCATAAACCTTCCTATATAGTAAAAATTGAACACCTACCATGCATCGATCTCAACAAGAGGGAATAACCAAGATAAATTCCTAAAAAGGAATTCATAAAGTCATTCCAACCTCTCACATAGGTTTCCCTTTATTAAAATGAAATATCGACCTATAATGTTCTAATTGTAAACTAAGGGCCTCTAGGTCTCCCACCTATCCCTATCGATCAAGTCCCATAACATGGTAACTAGGTCTTTCCATCTAATCCATATGTCAAACCTCTCTAATGGAGGTAAAAATAACATATACCTATAAGGATTAAAATAATCAACATTATCCTACTAGGGCTCAATCATCACTAATCACCCTCATAAGGAACTAATCTTTATATTTCATGATATAAATGCAAGAAAAATACTAAAATGACACTCACAGGGAATCCAAATAAGGTAATACCCCCTTGAGGTCTAATTCACTAGAAAAAAAGTTATCTATTAGTATCATACTCAAAAATCCGACTAGATAACAAAAAATGAATCTTGGTTAAGTAGAATTTAATTCCAGTCGATGTAAGAAAACATTATATAGGTTTTTACATACACATTAAATAACTAAACCTAAGAAATAACACCCTTAAAGGGATCCAACACATGGGAATCATGTTCCCTATTGACATACTAGGGAAAATACACCTTCTATGCATATGGACTGAGTCATCAACCTCACTATCAAACATCTCAACATAGATCCACCTTACATTCCATCAATATATATATATATATATATATATATTCAAGTTGTCCCAATTGAGTATAATTCCACCAAAAACCTATAAGGTAAAAACCCATTTAGGTTTTTTTGAAACTTTAAATAATTGTCCTCTAATGTCTATAAAATCACACACTAGAAGGCCAATATAATGTGAATTCTACATGCAAAATATGATGCATGAGATGCCTCTTTTTTCTATAAAAGAGTAAAAAAATCAATTACTAGACACTTTCCAATGGGAAAATATCCATAAATCCATAATAAATCACTATATACACACAAAATGTGTGTCACTCAAAGAAGAAGTAATATGAAACTGTAATATTAAATATCAAGAAGACAAATCACATAACCCTGGTAACTAGGACTTCTTATCAGAATAAGTTTTCTCAACACACCAGTATGATATCCATCATAGGTTATGACACATTCCTAATACTCTTGTCTACCATGTCCCAAATAGTAAATAAAAATGAAAGTAAAACCCTTTAATACCACTTTGTAACATCCTGACCTGAATTCCACTAAATTGGTGCTTCGAGCCGGTTCACCACAAGGCCTCAAGTGCAGCTCTCCATACGCCAAAGACTTCCAACTAGAAACAAGAGCCTAGGGTGTGACTATAGAGAGAATATTCCATCATATCAGAGTAAAAAAAATAACTAGATATCATACAAGGAATTAAATAAAAAAGTGTGTAAGTAGTAAAAAACTGAAATAAAACATGATAAATAATAAATGAAATGATATAAAATCTTGAAGAACCATGTCATACATTCAACACCAATCACCCACTGGATCGAACATAAAATTAGGAGAACATAAAAGAAACTAAAATAAACTACAGGGATATACTTCTTACTATGAGATAGACAACATACCCAATCTCTATTTACATATACATTTCAACCTTCTTGATCATTCCTAGGCCACAACCCTACCTGTTTTTTCAACCAAGTGAATGTATGATCAGGTACCCCAGTCCAGTGGTGGCCCAAGTATGGTTTGGTACAAAACTTAGTAGGGAACAACTAACATGGTACCATACATAGATAGTAATATACAATGTATGTATATGTGATCTACTCATTAGGATAAAAATAATAAATAAAATTGAAACAATAAATTCAAACCATGATGTAAATAAATAAACCATTGATGATATCTAAATCTATGTTCTCGGTTGATTGGAAATTTACCATTATGTATATATGTGTGTGTGTGTGTGTATTCCCATAAATATATATATATATATATACATATATATGTATATACATGAGTAAGGTGAAAATATCATAAAAAAAAGTAGTTGATCTGTGGGTTTGCAATCCCGATTGTCTAGACATCCTATAAAAAGGGCATTGAGTTGGATGTCACACCACTCAAGAAATGTATAATTAAGTCAGTATCTAGTTTTGTAATCCCAGTCGATGATACCTGCTTTGGCCAGTTCCATAAATTTTGATCTTCAAGCTATGTCACCATAGGGGGATACATGTCTTAACCTTGGGATCCCCTATACTAATCTATAATTATTATAATTAATGATATCATATGCCGATATTAAATCCTATAAATATGGCCTTGAGTTGGATTCCATACTACTCAATCCACATGTAATCAACAATAATGAAAAATTCTCAAGTTCCGGTCCATAGGAAATCATAACATTAAAACTCAGATAATCCCAATGGGGATTACCCTTAGGTGATCTATAAGGAATACCCTATGGATCCAAGTAAATTCTTGGAATCCATTCATATAAGCATATCAATAAACCCACCCCTAGGAAGAGCCTCTGGGAGATGCAATAATGGGGCATCCACCCAATCCTAGGGATCATTCTAAGAATCGACTGAGGAGAGTGTAATAATACATCAAGTATATTTAAAAATTGGTGTGGATCATCATGTACACCCATCCTAATGCATGGTGAGAAATTCCATGTCCAACATCCGATCATGTAAGGTTCAAAATCCAGATTCTAGAATTTTCCTCTAGGTATCACTGATAATGTAATGGTTAAACAGGTAGTCTTAATATCCAAATCCCATCAAGAACCTCTAGGCATCCCAGATAATAATAGAAAGGCTCAAAAGATGGATTCTCATAAGAACCTCTAGAAATACCAATATAAAATGGATCATAAGTCAGATCCTAGGAAGAAATCTATGCATCCCTTTCAAATAGTGTATCATGTTAGGATTATTAGCCACTAAAAAAGAAGCATCGCTGGTATTCATTGTTGCATCAATAGTAAATAGGTTAATCCATAATCTAAAGAGTGAGGGTGGTTGAATTCCTAAACAACAACTACATCCATACCCTCACAGATTACAAGTCTGGTATAGGTTTAAAGGTTACACCCGCTACCATATCTACCCAAACCCATAATGTAATAGCTCAACGTTGGTCAAGCACCAGGGCACCCACTGGGTACCCTAAGTCATAACATTGTAGAGGCATCATACTTGGGAGCCTCTAGGTCAACGATAAATAGAGACACCTCTTGGGGTACTCTAAGCCAGTATGAGAGTAAGATATCCCTCTTGGGATCCTAGAAAATAATAATCATATGCATCCCACAAGGTATCCTCAATCAATGTCATGGCCTCAAGTCGTGGGATGAAGCAAGTGTATTGGGGTAATTGGAAACCTCGGGCATTCATCCAAAATAACCTACCCATTTCATTTAATTAAACAATTTATCTGATTAAAACTATAAAGGGGAGAATCACCCTTGGTGGAAATCCCAAGAATAAAAATAATACCATAATCATGCATAGATACTAAGGTCTATTCTGAAATAACACCTACATTTAGGAAGATTTAAACCATTTATAAATAGATCTTAGCAACTCCATCAATGCTAGATGATAACTAAGCCAAGACACACCAGCTTCCAAGTTCTTGAATAATATAAGGAAGGTCAATAGAGTCCAAAAAAATTAATTACAACACTAAATAATTAAATAAAATAAAAAATAAAAAAAATTAATAATAGGATCTAACTCACCAGATGTTCGTCGCTCGATGTAAATTTGATAAACCACGTGCAGAAGTTCCACTAGGTACTCCCAACTCTGTTCTTGGGTAAATATCTACCCAACTGTATATATAAACTTAATTAATTAAATTATAATTTGGCTTTAAATCTTTATAAATTCACTTTAGTGACATACCTCAACAAAACAGAACATGATGAATTGAAGACAATATCTCAGGTCACCCTTTTCTAAGGTAGAGTGAAAACCACAACATCTGCATCTAATTCCACCATGCACTAATGGAATCAAGACCAACAACCCTAATTGGAGAAACCTAGGCTAGAGGAATAAGTAAAAGAACACAAAAGGGATAATGTAGTTGAATAATTATCTCAAGGGTTCCAATGAACCTAACGACATCCGATTACAGCCAAAACAGAGTAGAACTTCCCAAGGGAATAGGAGGAGATAAATGACACACATGGGGGAGCTACTGTCCCAAAAGGGGATGAAAAGGGGGGGTAATATTAAAACCCATAGGGAAAAATATTCATTTTACACTTTTTAATGGGATACACAGTTGACCAAATCGTGCGGTTAGCAATGTACAAGCACCACATCCCACGCACGGACATGGTGCAAAGTTTAACAGATTGTCTGCCACTTGTGAAATATGTCTGAAATAAACAATAGAAACCTATATAGTTTTCCATAAAATTCTACACAGTCTCCCTATAACATCCCGAAATTTTTAATAAATATTAAATAATTTTATCTCTTCGATAGCTTGCATTACATGCAAAAGTGAGTTTAGATAAACCACAAATTATTATTAAAATATTTTATATCCATTATAAACTAGACATTAAATTAGTTGGAACTAATAGGAGTAACTAATTTATAAAATAAATATAAACTTACAACTCAATAAGAATTTATTTTTAAGTGCCTATAAAATAATCACATATATTTTAGTAAAGTCATTTTAGTCTTTAGAAAAATATTTTCTTCAAAAATGAATTTTATTGCTTTCTATAAATGAATATTATTATTAATTTCTTGAATTTATAGGAAAGTTATTTGAATAAATTAATTTCATTTTTGAATTCATCATGTCAAAATTATCTTAAAATTATTTTTTTATTATTTTTCAAGGAATTGTGAAAAATACTGATTTTTATTTAAAACTCTATTTTTTTAATGTTTTTACAAGGTCAAATTATATTTTTGGATAATTTTTAATTTTAAATTAGTTAATTTTTATTTAAAATAATCCACTATGGGTTTTAAGTGTTTTTTATTCTTTAATTTAGTAAAAAAACATTTTATATTTAATAAGAGAATTTTTCTAAAAAAATGTTTTTCGTTGTGTTTTTTCAGTTTATTTTCAAATTAAAGGTTTTTAATTAAATGTTTTTAATTTTGTAAAAAGGATTATATATTTGGAACTAGAATATTCAAATTAATAAAATAATCCTTTTTTATTTTTGGTCAATATGAATAGTAACCTTAGTAATTTTTGTTACCACAGTGAAGGGTAAATCGGGCAATTAAGGGTAAAAATAAAATGATAAAGACTAAAGAATGACCCCAAAACTTGCTAAAATATTATTTTATTATTTAGGTTTGATAATAATCAATAAATTATCTAAGTTATAACTTTTGGGGGCCATTTGGTTAACATTATGACATATATAATATTTTATTTAAAAAAATCAAAGATTTCATACTCATTTATTAATAAATATATAATTTTTATTATTGGGTTAATTAGAGTATATCTTTTCCTATAAGTATTAATTTTTAAAATAAATGATTTATATACATTATGGTAATTTATTATTAATTTTTATTGAATAAATAATTCCCTTAAATGCTCACACAACGTTGATGTAGTAATTATTTTATTAAAAGAAATATCAAATAAATGATATTAAAAATATTAAAATAAATATAATTTGATAAATTTAATGAATTAAAGGAATTTTATAGACTAATTATACATATAAGGTATGTATTAAAATATTTTGTATTTGTTGTCTTGTTTTATTGATATTTTTAAAAGTCGGAGTAATGAATAGTTTCAAAAATGACATTAATGTTATTTTAAAATAAATAATATTTTATTAAATGATATAAAATTAATCAAAATATTATATTCTGAAAATTTATTGGTATAAGGTTTAAAATTCCATCCATGATTCATTTATGGTTAATTTTTAATTTTATAGTAACTATATTTACCCTCAAAGAGTAAAAATCTATGTTGTCAAGGTAAGAGTTAAAGTGGTTAAATAAGGGTTAAAACAAGAAGATGAGGTTATAAGCATGACCTAAACTTGTAAAAAAATTATATGATGAATAATATTCTACCCTTATCACCTTATAATATAATATTAGTTCTTCAATGGAAACTTTTATGTGATAATTACTTGTATATTATTTATATAAAAGATAGTTACAAAATGTCACTATTTTTTGTATTTAATATCTTTTTTATGTTCACATAGAGGAAAAATGAAGATATAAACAAACATAAATGTATATTTTGATATTAATGAAATTATTTTCATTATATAAATTTACATTTAATTTTTATAAAAAATATAATTACCTTAAATGCTTATGTTATACCAATACAATATTTATTTAATTAATAGAAAAATAAAATTAATGAATTTAAAATTTTAATTTTGATATAATTTTGATGATTTAATGTTTCAAATTAATTTTCTAGATTCATATGAAATATTATAAAGTTTTTAAATCTTTATATTCTAATTTAACTTTTTTATTGATGTATTTTATGTCAAAGTAAATGAATAGTGTCAAAATTGACATTAATGATAATTTATCAAAATAATATATTATTAAATTATTTAAAAATTAATAAAAATATTATATTCATAAATTTGAATATATTATAGTTTAAAACATCATAAATTTTATATTTATGAGTCATTTTTACATTTATAGTAACATTATCAACCTTTTGGGATTAAAATAATGGTTATCATGGTTAAGGTAAAAAATAATTAACCAAGGGGTTAATAAAACATATATGGTTTTAAATGAAAAAAAAGTTGTCTAAAATATATTTATTATTATATTAAAACCTTATATAATATTAAATATTAATCCATAAAAATTTATAGGTATTTGGATTGATATTTAATTTATTATAATTTAATCTTTTGAGAAATTCCAAAAGAACCTCTCACATTCATTATAAAAGAAAACCTCATCCCTAACTTTATTTAATCACTTTGAGACTTATATAACTATCATAACATAGAAAATTATCTTATAAACATCCCTATAAATATTATAGAGGCTCTTTTCTTCCCAAAATACCACCCTAGAGCCTTTTTTATGAGATCCAAAGGAGACATTTTGAAGAAGATGTAATCGCTCTAACTGATCACTTCCTTTTTCTACCTTACATAGCTCCTATAAATCTATGATTATTATTATAAAATAATAAATTAAATATAAAAAATATTATAAAATGTTATCATGGTTATGAAAATGCTATTATAAACCCTCTTTCCCATCAAAAAATATGAAATCATTGCTCGTATATACGTACAGCTTGTCGTCTCCATGTACTGATACAATTAATTTTTCATTACCATCTCACATGGATAAGTATGATAATGGGTTAAATGAATATATATGATACTTAATATATAATAATTATTCTGTAATATTAATTATTATTTACCTTTATCTAATTTCATTAATCGAAAAATGAAAACAGCATCCATGCATACGTACGGCCTACTGCCCATGAATGGTGTAATTCATTTTATGTTTATAATTTATATGAATGAGTATAAATATAATTATTATATATTATGTTTATAAAATTATTATAATTATGTAAATTATGTGACCAATATAAAATTATAAGGACCAAGACTTCCAAACTAAAACATGTTTGGAAAATGAAGCAGTTATAACCCAGAACATTGATTTTAATAACAAATTATTAATAAACGGGTGATAAGATGTAATAAATAAATAATATTTGGTATTATAGAATTAATGTAATGGAATAAATTTATAATAAATCCATATTTATTATACAATATGTTTCAATGTGAACAAATAAAGTTTATACTTGAGGTAAGGGAATTCTTAACCCAATTTCCACTCTTTGGGTTAAACTTCAACTTCTTGATTATGTCATGTTAATATTTTGTGTGAAATGTATTTTGAATATATCATGTTATATTTACACTTTATTTATGTGTAATTATATCTTATATACATAATATATTATTTATATTAATTTTCACTTTATAGATATCATATTTGTAAGGGATTTTATTTTTAAAAATTTTTTTTTAATGTTTCCCTTAAAACTTCCTTTTTCTTTCATGTAATTTTAATATTATATTATTATTTTTTAAAGAAATTTTTACTCATGTTTAACTTTTTACAAAAAATTATGAAAATATTCTTTTTTTCATTTTCAAAATGAGGTTATTCCGGATAAAAAAAATACGGAAAGAATTTTTTTTAACTTGTATGGCATGGACAGATTTTTCTGATTTCATGATGCCTTAATATATTAAATGTTACTTTAAAATATTATAAGGTTTTTTTCAAAGGAAATATTTTAATTTTTAATTTCTCATCTATAAAATAGTTTTTTTTAAATGGAAAGTATATTTTCCTCAAAAATTATTTCAAGAAATCTTTAAAAATCATTTTACATCTAAGATAATGTTATTTTATGTTACTTATGTTTTATTGGGGATATGATCTAATGATACCATTCTCATTATTTCTTTGAATGGTTTATGTTTTTCATGGATTTATTATAATGATTCTTTTTTCATTTCTATGTGTTATGTTATGATGAAATGTTTATGAAACCCATTTTTTTATGGGTTCTGATTTGATGAACAATTTATGTTCTTGTGAAACACATATGTATGGTTTTCATTATATGATTGGTGGGACCTATATCTACCTTAAATGAATTGGGTAAAGATTTATATATCATTATATAAACATTAATGGAACAAGGAGTTTACTCATTTCAGTAATAGAGGGCTCGAATGGGAAGTAAACCCGGTTCAGTAATACAGGATTGGAATAGAGAGTGAAGTCGATTCAATAAAATAACTTTTTCACTATAATGGTCTTGGTAGTGAGCCTTGACTAATATGGAAATTATTTTATATTCTTATGTGTATTCCAAAATTCCATGTTTAATGCTAAAGTTTTTCTTTTATGATTTGTGTCTTATTAAGGTTTATGATTTATTCTATGACTCAAGATTATGATCTTTTATATGCAGGGTATAATTTTCAAATGTTATATTCATATTCTTATACCCTTATACTTATGGTATGATTGATATCCCCCTTATTTTCCCTTATTAAGAATATGATCTAACCCTTTATTATGTATTTATTCCCTAGGTTATGAAGAAAGATTTTAAGTAGGTTTACTAAAGGGGAAGATCATTGTGAGAAATATTGAAGCTCTTTCACATGACTAAGAGTTTCTATTCCATGTTTCGAAAAGAATAATCTATTATGGTCCTCAAGCATGTGTTTATGTAATTTAATTAATATTCATATAAAAATATGTAATATACTTGTATAAAAATCTTGGGTTGTTATAGTTTCTATCATAGAAAAGTTTTAGTCAACCTTTGGAATCTAGGATGAGAAAATATTTGTAAAATCCATAAGAATAAGTCTAAGTGTAGGTTATAATACAAGAATTTTAGTTACAATCATGAATAACCTTGGATGAAACAAAATATGTTATATATTTAAAGTAATTTCCATTTATTATCTAGTTTTCCCACTATGATTATTATTTCTCACACTGTACTTTTGGTTTTACTTAATGGATAGAACCCAAAGGAACCGCTTTAGCACCGAATGTGATAGGAAATGTAACGATTTTAATCCTGAGCAACTGAATGTTGTGGGATTAGAAATATAAATTTTTTTTACTATGATCACATAAATTTCTCAAGATATAAATTATTATGGACTTAAAAATGAACTAAGTATGGAATAACACTCTGTTGAGTCCTTTATGAGGCAGCTTCCACCTTCTTTTAGTGCATCTTCTAGTCCAATAGTGGTTGAGCAATGGATTATTACCACTAAAAATATATTTTTGTTTCTCTAATGGTAATAACATGAGAAATTAATTTTGTATATCTACCATTTGTAAGGTTAAGTGGATAAATAGTATACTCTTATCAATAATACAAGGAAACAAGATGAAATTGACTCCATGTAACAGGATGAGTTCAATAACTTATTTTTTAAAAAGTACTTTCCTCATATTATTCATATGAATATGGATAATAAGTTCCTTGATCTAAGAAAAATGACAATTAATCTGTTGGTATATAAAAGTAAAATTTTACAATACTTTCAAGGTACACTTATGGTATTATCATCCAACCTAAAAGTAAGGTTGATCGATTCTTTAGTGGATTAAAACCTTGTCTCGGAAGGGCATTATTCATAAGAGAATTTGGTAGCTATAAAACAATTTATCGATGTTATCTTAAGGTGGATATGGAGATTGGCATTACCCATAAATATCAATTATTTGAAAATAATTGAAAAATGAAATTAAAAGAAAATTCTAAAAAACAATGAGAGAAGAAGATGATTTTTTCTTTATGGTCAAAGTATGGGAAGAAGCATAGTGGAAATTATCTTAAGGGGACTAGTAATGTTTCAAGTGTGGAAAAGAAGTTCATAAAGAAAATTAATGTCAAGGTAATGGAAAATAAGTTATCTAATAATATAAATAAAGAGAAGTATTCACATAGTGACCCCCCCACACATCAATGCTTAAAGTGTGAGGAAAATGGGAATTATGCTAATTAGTTCCCAAATCCAAGGGTTAGTAATGATGATTGATGTTAGAAAACTATTAAAGATAGGGAAAATGTGAAATATCATGTGATCACTATTGGATATATGGATTATGAAAAAAAGTGGTGGAATGTTTGAGTGTTTATGTATTATAATTGAAGAATAATGATGTAGAAGTACTTTTATAAAGAAAAATCTAAGGATTGGTCCACTATAGTTTTTCTTAAGGTTTTGAATACATGAGTTTAATAGTATTGGTAAACATAAAAAGTGATTGAGTTGGTAAGGTTATATTAACAGGGAAGTATAACCCTTAATATGTGCATGATGTTGGGATAATAATGAGAAAAATAGATAAAATAAATGGGATAATATCTATAACCTTGGAATTGATCAGTAATATGATGACAAGATGGTCGATATCATAGATTGATTTTAAATAATTTTTAGATTTATGGTATGAGGAAAGAGTTAATTTTTTAAATAATGCATGTTTTTACTAGGATTTTATGGTAATTCAGGTTATTACCATGTTTCAAAAGAATACATGATAATGGTTTTCACATGTTTGGTGTGTGATAGTTAAGAGATATGTCAAGATGTTTTGGGGATAAATGATAAGTTTATTTTGTGATATTCTTTCTAAATTTTTAGATTTTAATCATTAGGAAGGTTTATAAGTGTAACCATATACGAAATTGTTTAAGTTGAATTTTGATACTAGTGTATTACATAACCATATGAAGATTTATGTGTATTGGATTACATGTGTTATCCTTTTTATTATGATGATAACTAGAGATAGAAGGAATGAATTTTCATCCCATTATGGATCTTATGATCCACAAGTTCTTCAGGAATTACAATTTCATCTTCAATCCATGGAGTAATAAATGAAGTGTAAATTGATCAAGGCACAACCAAAGAGTGAGATTATACTTATAATATCAAATCATGTATGTATATCTTCTCAAAAGATTTTTAAATAAATGGTTATCCCAGTATCATCATTCCTAATAATATCAATGACCTTTTTCCAGACCTTTTTATTCTACAGTTTTGTGGTCATTAACCTTATAATGACAATTTTCTATGTCATTCTCCATCATAACTTGATTGTTATAATTTTCTTCCATGTCTATATTTTCACTTTCAACTAATATTCTCCTAGTCAGAATTCTAGTTATGTGTGATCTTCACCTTTTACTTTCCCACTTTATAAGAGGATTTTTTATTAACCCTTTTTACGATATGGGTTACCCAAAAATAAATTTTCAAATATCCCTCTTTGATTTTTAAAGTTCAATCTTAAATTGTGAGGATGTGATTTATTGAAATTCTTGATCATGTCGAGATGATGGCTTATTGATTACACTCCCACTAACCTATATCAAGTCCAAGATGTGTTCCATGTATCTCTCTTGGGGAAGCATATACTTAATCCTTCACATGTATAAAACTCAGTTGTTGTACCTATGGAAGAATATATTTATTATGAAAAAAACCAGTACAGATTTTGGATTATATAGAGAATTTTCTCTGAAATAATGGCCACTCACCTGGTCAATGTTTTATGGTGAAACCTATAGCTTGAGGAAGCTATATAGGAACCTGATAATGTAATGAAGAAGATTTATCCATATATTTTTTTTCCATGTGATGAATTTTAAGGAAGAAATTCATTTTATGGGGGGTATAATCTAACACCCTAATATTTTTATGAAATATTAAATAATTTTATTTATTCGATAGCTTGCATTACATAAAAGAGTGAGTTTAGACAAACCAAAAAATATTATTAAAATATTATATGTATGTTATAACCCAGCTCTTAAATTGGATTTAATGAATATAAATAACTAATTTATGAAATAAATATAAATTTATAACTCAACAATAATGTATTGTTAAGTGCTTTGAAAATAATAAAAAAACTTTTAGTAAATTCATTTTAGTCATCAGAAAAAAAACTTCTCAAAAAAAATTATTACTTTCAATGAATTCATATTATAATTAATTTTTGTAATTTATATATTTTTTTCAAAAAAAATTAATTTCATTTTTGAATTCCTCATGAAAAAATTATCTTAAAATTATATTATAATTTTTTAAGGAATATTGAAAATACTGGTTTTTATTGAAAACTATATTTTCTTTTCAAGTTTTTACAAGTTAAAATTATATTTTGGATTAATTTTAAAATTTATTAGTTAAATTTTATTTACAATAACATAATTATGGTTTTTAATTAGATTTTATCATTTAATTTATTATAAAATCATTATATATTTAAAAGGAGATTTTTTTCTGAAAAAAAATCTTTTTTTTGTTGCATTTTTTCAGTTTAATTTTATATTAAATACTAAAAATTATGTGTTTTGAATTTTGAAAAATGGATTGAATGTTTTTAATCTAGAGGTTTAAATTAATTAAATAGGACCCTTTTATTGTTGGTCTATATGAATAGTAACCATTATTTTTCTGTTATCACGGTAAAGGGTAAATTGGGTAATTAAGGGTAGAAATAAAAGGATGAGATCTAAAAAATGGCCCCAACACTTGCTCCAGTCTTATTTGATTAGTTATGTTTGACGATAATCACCAAAGGATAAAAATTATAACCCTTTGGATCCACTTTCTTATGATTACGACATATATAATATTTTATTTAAAGAAAAATCAAATATTTCATACTCATATTTTTAATAACTATATCATTTTTAAGATTGGCTTTTTTAGAAGAAATATTCTACTATAAAAATTAATTTTAAATATAAAAGATTTATATATATCATGGTAATTTATTTATAATTTTTAGGGACTAAATAATTACCATAAGTTCTCAAACAACGCTGAAGCAGTAATTATTTTGTTAATGAAAATATAAAATAAATGATATTAAAAACATTAAAATAAATATTATTTGATAAATTTAATTTCATCGAGGAATTTTATAGATTACATTTACATATTATTTATGCACATTTTTTTAATTTATCATTTTTTATTGGTATTTTTAAAATTAAAAGCAAGGAATAGTGTCAAAATCGACGTTAATTATATTTTAAAATAAATAATATTTTATTAAATGGTATCAAAATCATAAAAATTTTATATTTTATAAAATTATTGGTATAATATTTAAAATTTCATCCATGATTCATTTATGGGTCATTTGGAATTTTATAGTAACTATATTAACCCTCAAAGCATAAATATCAATGTTGTCAAGGTAAGAGTTAAAGTGGTTAAGGGTTAAAACAAGAAGATAAGGTTATAACCAGGGCCTAAACTTATCCAAAAAATTATTGGATGAATAATATTAGACTCTTATCACAGTATTATTGAATTTTAGTTGTTTAATGGACATCTTTCCATGAAAATGACTTATGTATTATTTAAATCAAAGATGGTTACAAAATGTCACTCTCGTTATATTTAATATCTTGTATGTGTTCACGTAAGGACAAAATTAATATATGAATCAAAATAAATGTCTATTTTGATCTTAATGAGATTTTTTTTTCATTATTTGAATATATTTTTAATTTTTATAAATGATATAATTAACTTAAATTCTTGTGCAATACACTACGGAAAAAAGGACTTTTTGTGACGGACTTTTTGCGACGGGATTTATTATCGTCGCAAAAAGTCCGTCCAAGAGGTTATTTGCGACGGGAGTAATGACCCGTCGCAAATAACCACTTATTGGCGTGGGTAGCGCGCCAAACCGCGTGAAGGTTATTTGTGACGGTGGGATACCGCCGTCGTAAATAGTGAAGTATTTGCGACGGGGCCCGTCGCAAATACCCGCCGGCAGTTAATAGCTTTTTGCGACGGGATGTCGCCCCGTCGCAAAAGGTGTGTCGGCAGGGACTATTTGCGATAGGTCCTGTCACAAATAACTTTTTAACCGCCGACAGTAATCTATGCGGGCGTAGGTATTTGCGACGAGTCTCGTCGCAAAAGATACTATTTGTGACTGGATACCCATCGCAAATACTCTAACCTATATATACCCCCATCTGTTTTCCTCTCTTTCCTCTCAATTCTTAGATCTTGTTTCTCTCTGAACTCGGATTTTAGAGGGAAAATTTTTCTAAGTCAATTTTTTTGTTCACGAAGAAGTTGTGAAGTCGTCTACATCAATAGAAAATCAAGTTTAAAGGTATTTATGTTTTATTTAATTTATTATTTATTTCATTGTTTTATGTTAATTTTTATTATTATTGTTTAGTTGTAATTAAATTAAATTTAAATTCTTTTGTCATGAGTATTTATTTGTAATAATAAATTTAAAATTTTAGTATTATTTTTTAATAATTAGTATTAATTAATAATTATTAACAATAATTAGTAATGTATATAATTAATTTGTAGTGATTAATAATAATTGGTAATAAATAATAATAAATACTAATAATTAGTAATAAATATTAATAATTATTAGTAAATAGTAATAATGAGTAATAAATAGTAATAACAAGTAGTAAATAGTAATAAATTGTAACAATTAGTAATATATTTTAATAATTAGTAATAAATTGTAACAATTAGTAATAAATTGTAATAGTAAGTAATAAATTGTAATAAATTGTAATAATTAGTAATAAATTGTAATAATTAGTAATAAGTTGTAATAATTACTAATAAATTGTAATAAATTGTAATAAATTGTAATATTTAGTAATAAATTGTAGTTATTATAATAAATTGTAATAATTACTAATAATTAGTAATAAATTCTAATAAATTGTAATAATTTGTAATAATTTTTAATAATTAGTAATAAATACAGATAACTAGTAATAAATACAGATAATTAGTAATAATTAGTAATAATTAGTAATAATTAGTAATAATTAGTAATAATTAGTAATAATTAGTAATAATTAGTAATAATTAGTAATAATTCGTAATAATTAGTAATAAATTGTAATAATTAGTAATAATTAGTAATAATAAGTAATAAATTATAATAAATTGTAATAATCAGTAATAAATTGTAATAATTAGTAATAACTTGTAATAATTAGTAATAAATTGTAATAATTAGTAATAAATTGTAATAATTAGTAATAAATTGTAATAATTAGTAATAAATACTAATAATTAGTAATAAATATTAACAATTTGGAATAATTACTAATAATTAGGAATAATTAGCAATAATTAGGAATAAATAGAAATAATTAGAAATAATTAGAAATAATTTGCAATAATTAGGAATAATTTTTAATAATTTATAATATTTATTAATAAACACTAATAATTAGTAATAATTAGTAATAATTATTAATAAATACAGATAATTAGTAATAATTAGTAATAATTAGTAATAATTTGTAATAATTAGTAATAATTAGTAATAATTATTAATAATTAGTAATAATTAGTAATAAATTGTAATAATTAGTAATAAATTTTAATAATTAATAATAAATTGTAATAATTAGTAACAAATTGTAATAATTAGTAATAAATTGTAATAATTAGTAATAAATTGTAATAATTAGTAATAAGTTGTAATAATTAGTAATAAGTTTTAATAATTAGTAATAAATACTAATAATTAGGAATAAATATTAATAATTAGGAATAATTACTAATAATTAGGAATAATTAACAATAATTAGGAATAATTAGGAATAAATAACAATAATTAGGAATAAATTGCAATAATTAGTGATAAATAGCAATAATTAGTAATAAATATCAATAATTATTAATAAATAGGAATAATTAGTAATAATTAAGAATAATTAGCAATAATTAGAAATAATTAGAATAATTAGTAATAAGTAGGAATAATAAGTAATAATTAGGAATAATTAGTAATAATTATGAATACTTAGTAATAATTAGTAATAGTTTGGAATAATTAGGAATAATTAGTAATAATTAGTAATAATTAGGAATAATTAATAATAATTAGTAATAATTAGTAATAATTGGTAATAATTAGTAATAATTAGTAATAAATAAGAATAAATTGGATTAAATATGAATTAATAGGATTAGTTAGTAATAAATAGTAATAGTTAGTAATAAATAGTAATAATTAGTAATAAATATGAATAGCTAAGAATAAATTTGAATAGTTAGTAATAAATAAGAATAGTTAGAAATAAATATTAATAATTACGAATAATTAGTAATAAATAGGAATAATTAGTAATAATTAGTAATAATTAGTAATAAATAGTTGTAATTAGTAATAATTTGTAATAAATAGAAATAAATAGTAATAGTTGGTAATAAATAGGAAGAGTTAGTAATAAATATGAATAGTTAGTAATAAATATGAATAATTAGTAATAAATAAGAATAATTAGTTAGGAACAGTGAGGGATAGTTAGAAAGAAATTTTAATAAATTTTAATAAATTTTAAGAACTTGGCACAATTTCCAGTGGACTGACGGCACTCCTTTTGCTCGATGACTTTTCTCCATTCAACTCTCACTGACTCAAAACATTATGAAAAATGTGCTCCTATATAGGTATATTCAATATCGTATGCACGAGATTGGATATGCATTCATAGGATCATATTTTTTATAATGTTTTCAGGTAGAGACAGTTGGAAGAAGATGATTCATCGACGAAAAGGGGCTCTTTTGTCTGAGGGCTCATTTACTTGCATCTTTCTCACACTGAAATCACAATGAAGAATCTGGTTGGAGATAGACATATTCATTCTCGTGCATACGAGAATGAATATGTGTACCTCTGACCAGATTATTCATTGTGCTTTCAGTGTGAGAAAGATGCAAGTAAATGAGCCATCAGACAAACGAGGATCCGTCAATCCACTGGAAATTATGTCACCCTTAATTAATGGTAATTATTAAGAAGTAATAGTAATTAGTTATCCTCTTTTTTCAGATAGTGTTTTTATAATTTCAAATTATTCAAAAACAGTGATGATTTTATATTTTGTAGAAAAATATGGAACAAGGAAGTCAACATCGATCATTATTAGATGATCGTGCTTGGATAAATCAGTGTAGAAATCCAAATGGTTATGGTTTAAATCCTATATATATTGAGGGTGTTGAAGCTTTTATATCATTTGCATCATCAAAACTAGGATATGTTTCAGAAGGCACAATTAAGTGTCCTTGTAAAAAATATGCTCTGAGAACGTTTGACACATTTGACAAGGTTAGGGGACATATCTTGTGGTTTGGTTTTCAACTAGATTGTGTTTTTTGGTATCAACACGGTGAACACAGTTCAAAGAAGATACTAATAACTTGATTTCGGATCCATCACAGTTCCAAAATTTAGTACATGATGTTGCAGGTCCATCTATTCAACAAACTGAAACTCACGATGATATTGATTTAACTCATGAGTTGGAACCATCTGAATTTTATGAGTTGTTGAGGTCTGATGAGGATGCATTATATCCTGGTTGTAATATAAGCAAATTATAAGTGGTTGCAAAATTTATAGCTATTAAATCAGATAATGCAATGTCAAACAACTATTTTGATCAGATATTTTCTTTGGTTAAAACATTATTACCTAAAGGAAATGTGTTGCCTTCAAATTACTATGAGAGCAAGAGGTTGGTTGTAATCTAGGCCTTAGTTATCAGAATATTCATGCATGTGAAAATGATTTCATCGTATATTCTGGTGAAAATAAGTCATTGGATAGTTGTCCCACATGTGGAAAATCGAGGTATAAAGAAGCTCAACCAGGGAAGTCTGGATTGATTCCTGTAAAATAGTTGAGATATTTCCACCTTACACCCAGGATGCAACATTTATTTATGTCCTATAACACAACGTCAATAATTTCATGGCACAAAACCAATATTTCAACCGGTAAAAGCTTGAATCATCCATATGATGGTGATTCATGGAAACATTTTGATTGTTTGCATCAGTCTTTTACTTTAGAAGACTAAAACGTGTGATTGGGTCTTTCTACTGATGGTTTCTGTCTGCTTGGTTCATATGGTAGTCAGTATTCATGTTGGCATGTCTTTATAACTCCGTACAATCTACCTTCATGGATGTTGATGAAGGAGCCCTATATCTTTTTTACCTTATTAATCCCAGGACATCTGAAAAATAATATTGATGTTTATTTGAAACCATTGATTGATGAGTTAAATTCATTGTGGAGTAATGGTGTTAGTACATATGATATTGCTGTGAAACAAAATTTGACATTAAAATATGCATTGATGTGGATGATTAGTGACTTTCCAGAATATGACATGTTATCTGGCTAGAGTACACATGGTCTGAAATCATGTCCTTACTGTATGAAAGACAGCAAAGCTTTTATGCTCATCAATGGAAAAAAAATATTGCTATTTTGACTGTCATCACAGATTTCTTCCAATCGATCATCTTTTTTGAAGGAAAAAATCTCATTTCAGAAAAGGAAAAATTGAAAGGGATGAACCTCTAAAAATGATCTCAGTTATAGAGTTAAAATCAGTTGTATTTTCATTACCTCCCATCACATTTGGTCCAATAGTAAACCAATAGAAAATTCATGGCTTTGGGAAAGAACATAATTGGATAAAACGAATCATTTTTTGGGATCTCCCATATTGGTCTGATTTTTTGGTCTGATACATATTGGATGTCATGCATATTGAGAAGAACTGTTTTGATAATATATTTCATACAGTTTTGGATACACCAGGTAAGACCAAAGATACTATAAGAATGATTAAATCTTGCCCAAATTTGCAGGTGACCAGAACTTGAACTATTTGAAAATGTCAGATCATAGAGGTTAATGAAGACAAAAGAAGCTTATACACTGTCCAAAGAGATTCGCTTATTATTTTTTCAGTGGATTATATATTTGAGACTTCCAGATGGCTATGCTTCCAATTTGGGAAGATGTGTTAATATTGGTCATATTACCGGATTAAAATGTCTTGATTGTCATGTTATAATGGAAGAACTTATGCTGATTGGATTCTGAGGTTTTTTGAATTCTATGATTTGGGATTCAATAACAAACATATCATATTTTTTTCGAGACATTTGTACAGCCACAAAAGACTATTATTCCCTAAGAATACTGGAAGAAGATGTTGTTGTAATTATATGTAAACTAAAAAAATATTTTTTCATGCTTTCTTTGACTTAATGGAACATCTGATATTACATTTTCCACATGAATCTAAATGTGAAGGTCCAATACAGTTTTGATAGATGTACCCATTCAAGAGATGCATGCAGAAATTGAAGAAAAAATTATGTAACAAAGCATCAGTTGAAGGCTCAATTACTGAAGCTTATTTGTAATAGGAAATTGTTTTTTTATGCCCTCACTATTTTGAATATGAATATCCCTCAAAACAAAACCGCATGGGACAGAATGATGGAAATGTTAATGATGAAATGGAAAATAAATTATCATTTTTTAATCAGCCAAATCTTGGTTTTGGTGGAGTTCAGAATGATGGATTTTAGATGATAAACATCACAGAGCTCATATATATGTTCTACTCAACTATGAATAAATAACTGAAGTTGTACTGTAAGTTATTCTATCACTTATTCTATAATTTATGTTACAGTATGTAAACTTATTTTATTTGTAGGTTATATGATAATAATATTAAGAGACAAATTCCACAAATTTCAACAGCTTCTCTTGAATAACGCAGACAAAAAAAATTTCTTAGTGGTTTCAAAAACTGGTAACATAAATTATTCATGTTTTAATATCAATTCAGTTTACTATTTATTATATTGATAATTGTTTTACAAATTTTTAGGTGTCTCAACATACTGATAAAATTGATAAACGACTGTGTATATTGAGTAACACACCATCCAAAATGGTTAAATCTTATAATGCATATGTGGTGAATGGTTTTCGATTTCATACACGTGCATATGGTGAATCAAAACAAACAATGAAAAGTGGAGTTTGTTTGAGAGGATCGCATCATAGAGAAATTGAATTTGACTTTTACAGTACTCTGGGTGAAATTATTGAGCTATGTTATCTTGGACAAAATTACATAATGATGTTTAAATTTTTTTGGTTGGATACTGAGATAGGCTTGCATGTTCATCTGACTCATGGAATCATAAATATTAAATATAAAAGTCTTCTTGTAGTAAATGAACCATTTTTACTGGCTCAATAGGTACATCAAATTTATTACTCAAAATAATGTGCTACTTCAAGAGATCTGAGTGATTGGTGGAGAATAATAAAAAAAATCTTGGGAAAATCAATTTACTCAAACTAAATGTGGTTCTGCTAAAGTGGAAGGAATTGAAATTTTTCAAGAGACTACTCAAAATCCATCTTTTTTACAAAGAAACATGAATATCGATGATGACACCCCATAATTAAGGGTCAATGGTGACGAAGATGTTAATGATGTTACAAATGAATTTGAAATGACAAGGGATGGTGAAAGTGAAACTCATATGGATATTGATGATGTCAAGGAGGAATATGAAGACATTGACATCGTCAGATATGAAGATGATGATGAAGGTGAACATTGACACAGTTAAATGTTGGT
The DNA here is from genome assembly GCA_963277665.1 of Viscum album. Lineage (NCBI taxonomy): Eukaryota > Viridiplantae > Streptophyta > Magnoliopsida > Santalales > Viscaceae > Viscum > Viscum album. The sequence continues at coordinate 1,632,325,165 of OY728155.1, read as the reverse complement.
TATGATCATAACTAATATATATCTATATATAATAGTTATTTTCAACTATCTACTAACAACAATAATTTTATGTTTTAGATGGACTCTGATCTATTTTGTGAGTTTTAGGAGGCTGAGCTACCTTTGGATGAGGGGGATGTGGGATCATCTGACCCTCAACCTACTGGTGGTTCAAGAGGTACACAGAGGGGGTGCGGTCTTGCATGACTGATGATTCCTGACCCTATCCCCGAGTGACGTCCACATCTTGGCTTCGATCCATGCACACAGAGGTATGATAACCTGTATATTTTAGTTATCTTTCATTAATTTATTTATATATATACTAATTTTTTGATTATTTATTATTTTTTTTTACAGTTTTGAACATGTAGTTGTTGGATAGGGGAGCGCTATCTTGCACAATTATTTTTCTCAGCCATGGATCACAGGAGAACAGATTCCCGTTGATGTGCATCTTGACATGTACAATCATTGGCTGGTACTTAATAAATAATATTTATTTTGAAATTTATTTTATTAATAACTTGATATTATAAATTATTTTTAGGGTTTATGGTATCCCATCGATGATAGAATATGTGACACTATCCATGCAGCATGGGAGGTGGCTATGCATGTGCGTTTGCATCAGTTTTTTGCACAATTTGAGAAAGACGGCCATTAAGAAAGCAAGAGAGGCAGTATTTGATGAGTCGTGTAGATCCCACCGACCAAAGTACATTTCATCTTAGGTTTGGGATGGATTATGTGCACACTAGTTGGGTGGTGGATTTTAGAGGAGATCTTCATTGGGTCGGCAGAACTAGGGGAGACAGGAGGTGACACATCGAGCTGGTAGTCATACATTCAGTACGCATAGAGAGCATCTGGTAAGTATTTTTTTTAAATATTTTATATAAATTCAAATATAAACTGTTTATTTTGTATTCATATTGGCAGTCAAGCATCCCGATATTACAAAGTATGATGTTTATCGGATGATATACAGTGATCTAGCCACCAGAGAGATTAGAGGTGATCTCCAGCGTCGGATTGTGGTTAGTCTTATTTTTTTCATTTTGACAATTAACTGCATATAATATTTTCACAATTTTAATTTCAAACTGGAATTGAAGGAGTCATATGAGGCTGCAACCTCTCAGACACAGGATGAGGGTTAGGACGAGGCGACTAATCAGACCAGTGCCCACCATTTCGACGAGGTGGCATGGATGTAGTCGACTAAGTATGACTTTGAGAAGGGCCGAGTAGTTGGTATCTGCTCTCATATGACTCTTGGTACTTATTATGGTACTGCTGCGATGTCAAAGTCCATCTCAAGAAGAGATCGTGGAGAGGCATCATTTTCTTCCTCAAAGTATCAGGAGCAGTTCCAAGCTCAGAATGACCTTATAGAGAGTTTGCAGAAGCAGCAAGAAGAGATGTGTCAGCAGCAGTAGCAGCAGAAGCAGCAGCATGAGGAGGAGATGCATCGATGGCAGTAGCAGCATCACAAGCAGATGGAGTACATGCGTCGTCTGACTCGTAGTTTAGGGATGGAGTTTCCTCCACCATCTCCTTCAGCTCCTCCACCTCCTCCAGAAGACGACCCCCCAGTGATTTTTTTATGTTAAAAACATTTGAATTTAACATTTGTTGTAATATGAACTATTTATAATTTCTGTCTTTTCTATCGGTGTGAATATTACATAATTTAATTTTTAATATTTTATGATTTTTTTGTGAATATTGAGAATTTTAATATTTTTTATTTTTTTATTATTTAAATAATATTAATATTATTGTTTCATTAATTATAATTTTATTAAATATATTTTTTCAGTATTATATTTATTAATGTTTGTTTATTTTACTAATAATAATAAAAAATAATAATAATATTTTATGATTTTTTTATTTTTTATTTTGTGAATATTGAGAATTTTAATATTTTTTTTTATTTTAATAATATTAAAATTAATTTTTTAATAATAATAATTTTATTAAATTTATTTTTTTAAAATTTATTTATTATTTGTGATGGGATCTATTGCGACGGGTTCCCATCGCAAATAGTCTAAATAATTATTTTTAAAAAGTATTTGCGATGGGATTACGGGCCCGTCGCAAATAGTATAAATAAATATTTTCAAAAAAGTATTTGTGATAAGATTATGGGTCCATCGCAAAAAAGTTTATATAAATAACGAATATAATGAGAGACTTATTTGCAACGGTGAAGCTACTTGTCGCAAAAAAAAGTATTATTTGCGATGGGCTCGTCGCAATTAATACTTTTTGTGATGCCGTTTTGTACAACGATCTATTTACGATGGGACCCCGTCGCTAAAGGTTATTTGTGACGGGATCCCATCTCAAATAACTCGTCACAGATACCTAGAATTACAGTAGTGATAATAATAAAATTTTTATTTAATTAATAGGAAAATAAAATAAATTATTTTAAAATGTTAATTTTGATATAATTTGAATGATTTAATGTGTGAAATAATTTTTTTATATCCATATAACATATTATAGAGGTTTTAAATCATTATATTCTAATTTAATCATTTTCTTGATATATTTTAATTCAAAGTAAATGAAATATAGACATTAATGATAATTTATCAAAATAATAATTTATTAAATTATTTAAAATCCATAAACTATTATCTTCATCCATGTTAATATAAAATAGTTTAAAACATAATAAATGTTCCATTTATTATTCATTTTATATTTATAGTAAAATTATAAATCCTTTGTGATTAAAATAATAGTTACCACCATTAAAGTCAAAAATAATTAACCAAGGGGTTAATAAAAAAGATAAGGTTTTAAATGACACCAAAACATGTATAAAATATATCAGTTAATGAGATTAAAAAATTATATCATATTAAATTATAATACATGTACATTTTTAGGTATTTGGATTGAGATTTAATTTATTATAAATTAATCATTTGAGAAATTCTTAAAGTGCCCCTCACATTCATTATAATAGGACACCTCCTCCCTCACTTAATTTAATCACTTTGGGAATTATAGATCAACCATAACCTCAAAAATTATCTTATACACTTCCCTATTCATATTCTAGAGTTGATGTTCTTCCCAGAATACCAACCCTAGAGCCCATTAGTGGAGATCCAAAGGAGACATTTGGAAGAAGAGGTAATCAATCTAACCGGTCACTTTCTTTTTCTACACTTCCTTACCTCTTATAAATATATAATATTTATTATAAAATAATAACATTAGTATAATAAATATTATTAAATGTTATTATGGATATTAAAACAGCATTATAAACCCTCTTTCACATTAAAAAATATTTGAAAGCATCGCTCGTGTGTACGTACGACTTATCATCTCCACGTAGCGATACAATTCATTTATAATTACCATCTCATATGGATGGAGATTATAATGGTTTTAATGAATATATATGATACATATTATATAATAATGATTATTTAAATATGAATTATTATTTATCTTTCTCTCATTTAATCAATCAAAAAATGAAAACAACATTCATGCATACGTACAATGTACCGTCTCTTGGAACGGTGCAATTCGTTTTATATTTCTACTTTATATGAATTAATATAAATATAATTATTATATATGATGTTTATAAAAATTTTAAATTCTTGAAATTATGAGACCAAGATCAAATTATAAGTACCAAGACTGTCAAACCAAAATATGTTTGGAAAACAAAGCAGTTATCACCTAGAATAGTGATTTTAATGACAAATTATTAATAAACTAGTGATAATATGTTATAAATAAATAATAAATGATATTATATAATTAGGGTTTTGGAATAAAATTATAATAAATCCATATCTATTATGCAGAATTTTTCAATTTGAACAAAAAAATTTGATACTTGAGGTAATGAAATTCTTAACCCAATTTCCATTCTTTAGGTTAAACTTCAACTTATTGATTATAGCATGATAGATTATGTGTGAAATGTATTTTCAATATCTTATTTTGTATATATAATTGATTTACTTGGATTTATATCTGATATAATATAATCTACTAATTTTATTAATGATAACATCATAAATATAATATTTATAAGGGACTTTCTTTTAAAAAAATCATTTTGAAGTTTCCCTTAAAACTATCCTTTTATTCCATGTCAATGTTTTATAAAATTGTTTCCAAATATGATTTTAATATTATCTTATTATTTTTATAAAATTAATTTTTAATCATATTTAACTTTTTATAAAATTAGTTTAAAATAATCTTTTTTATTGTTCTCTAAATGAGGTTCTTTCCAAACAAAATAATGAAATGAATGTTTTTTAAACTTATATAGCATGGAAGGATTTTTTCTTTCATGATGCCTTAAAATCTTGAAGCTTACTTTACAATATTATAAGGTTCTTTTCAAATAAAACTTTCTTCCTTTGTAATTGTGTGACTATAAAAATTTGATTTTAAAATGGAAAGGATTGTTTCCTCAATAATTATATCAAGTGATATTTCAAAATAAATTTTCTTCTAAGACAAAATTATTTGATGTTAATTATGTTTTACTGTGTATATCATCCAATGATAGAATTATTATTCTCTATCTGAATGTTTTATGTTTATAATTTATTGATTCTTATGATTTTTTTTCTTTTCCATGAGTTATATTATGATGAAATGTTTATAAAACCCATTTTTTATAGGTTTTGATATGATGACTAATTTATGTTCTTATGGTACACATATTTATGGTTTTCATTATGTGACATGTGGGACCTATATCTCCCTCCAATGCATTGGGTAAATATTTATATCTCAAAATATAGACAGTACTGGAATGAGATGTGAACTCAATTTAGTAATATAGAGATGGAATGGGAAGTAAACCCAGTTTAGTAACACATGACTAGAATGGGGAGTGAACCCATTTCAGTAAAAGACTTTTTCTACTACTATGGTCTTGGAAGTGAGCCTTGACTAATATGGAAATGATTTTATATGCTTGTGTGTATTCTAAAATTTAATATTTTATACTGAAGTTAGACTTTTATGATTCGTGCCTTATGAAATTTTATGATTTATTCTAGGACTCAAGAATGTGATCTTTGATATATAGGGTATAATATTCAAATGTTATGTTCATATTCATATATTGTTATACTTTTCTTATGATTGATATCTTCCTTGTTTACCCTTACTGAGAATCTGAGCTCACCCTTTCTTATGTCTATATTCCCCTGGTTATGAAGAAAGGTATTAAGTTGGAGTACTAAAGTGGAAGATCTTTGTGGGTAACATTGAATATCTTTCACCTGACTAGATGTTTGTAATCTAGTTTCCAAAGGCACTAAACTATTACGGTCCCTAATCATATGTTTGTGTAATATATTTAATATTTATATAAAAATATGTAATATTCATGTATGATAATCTTGGTTCATTACACTCCCCAGCCTATGTTCCTATATAAACTAGGCTACATACTTTGGTTGCATGGTTAGGACCAACAATGCACCCACAGTGCTACCTCTACTATACTTTTAAAAAAACTCCATTTTTGGGTCTTGAAACCCTAGAATGATCTCTAAACCTCCAAGATATAAACCAATTATCATAACACATCTAAAAACATCATTTAGAAGAATTAAAACCTTCATAGTGCTATTATTATCCTCCAATCAAGGTTTTACCCATCCAGAAAACAAAAAATTCAAATTATTTTTGATATTTTCACCTCATAAAAACATAATATATTGCATTTAGGTTGTGTGGGGATTAATATTTCGTGATATTTTCCCCAGCTATGTTCATGGGACTCATGAGTTGGATATTTCATCCTTTCATGGACTGATCTGTGGTGGTGTTCATCAATGATATCCTACTATACTCAGCATTCGAGGAGGAGAACATGAGACACTTGAGGATGGTTCTAGACATGCTTTGAGATAAGTAAATATATGGGAAGCTCTAGGAGTGTCGGTTCTAGATTCATGTGGTCTACTTTCTAGGACACTTTATCTTAGAGGATGGTGTAACAATGGACCCGATAAAGGTCAAGGCAATGTTAGCTTAGGATCCATCCAATGGCGTGATAGATGTATAGAGATTTATTGTATTGACAGAATACTAATGGATATTTGGGACATATTTCTATAGATTAAAATCTTCCTTGAATACATGGGCTCAAAATGGGAAGCCTTTTGTGTGTGCAGAGAGGTTTTAGTAGGATCTTTAGGAGTTGAGGAAAATATTTACAAGTACACCCATATTGATATTTCTAGAAGAGGGTGTCAAGTATATAGTATTCTATAATGCCTCAGAGACTAGACTTGGTTGTGTTCTGATGTAAAGGTATGACGTGATTACCTATGAATCATGTCATTTGAGACCACTCATGCCGAACTATGCAACACATGATCTTGATTTGGAAGAGGTGGTATTCATACTAAAGATGTAGTAACATTACTTTATGGGTGAGCAATTTATCATCTATTATGACCAAAAGAATATAAAATACATATTCTCTCAGAATGATCATAACTTTTGATAGAGGTGATGAATAGAGTTCCTCCAGGATTACAACTTTGAGATACTCTATACTCATGGGAAGGGGAATGCAGTAGAAATTGATCTTAGTAGGGGATCATGTTCTTAGTTATTGGTTGAGGAATCAGATCATTTAGCCAATTTCTATTTGTCCTTTATGGATGAGGATAGTTCAGCTTATCTCCAATATATGGTTTTCACCCCGCTACTTTAATAGTTTTTCATGGCAGCTTAGTAGGAAGATACCGATTATGAGACATTATGTACTCATATATCCACTAGATGTGCTCCTGATGGATTTTATGAAGGGAGGGATCATTTCATCCTTCTCATAGGATGAACAGTTGTACTAGTGACATTAGGGGGGGGAGGTGATGAGGGAGTTTCATACATACACCTTGGTAGTTTATCTAGGTTTGGAAAATATTTACCAGGACCTCCAACATCAATTCTATTATCTAGGTATAAAAAAGGATATATCAGATTTTTTTTTCTTGATGCTTCACTTGTTTGCTAGTGAAGTCTAAGAACCGTGTTCCAGTGGGTTTGGCTCAACCCCTTGTGGTGACAAAGTGAAAATGGGATGTTATATCTTTGAAATTAATGATAACAATTACCTAGATGTATAGAGGACATGATTCCATATGGGAGATCATAGATCGACTCACCAATTCATCCTACTTCTTAGCTATTTGAATGTAGATTTTTTTAATGATCTTGGGATTCCTTTACATGCAATAGATAGACCAACTCCATGGAGTTCCCTCATCAATAATTTATGACTACGATGCTCACTTCATATCATGATTATGGAGAGTATTGGAGGATGAATTTGGGAATCAGTTTTATTTGAGAATGGATTTTCATCCCCATACTAATGGCTATATTTAGTAGACCATCTAGGTTCAAGAGGACATGTTGTGGGATTTAATGTTAGACTCTGGTCGTAGTTGGGAGGATCATCTAACCTAGGTGAATTTTCTGTAATATAACATCTATCATTCATCCATTGGTATATCACTATTTGAGGCCTTTTACAAGAAAACCTATAGGTCACCACATTGTTGTAATAGTCTAGGGGAGTCAGTACTCATGGTCCCAGATTCGGTATGAGATACAATAGACAAGATGCATATTATCAAGGAGCATATGATGACTGTAGAGATCCATCATAAGTCCTATATAGGCAAACTAAAGAGTCATTTAGAGTTCAACGAGGGATACCATGTGTTATTAAAGGTATCACCTCAACATGTATTTATGATATTTAGATAGGGTAGAAATATATCATTAATATTCATTGTCCATTTCCAGATACTGTGTAGATTTGGTGAGGTGGAATACCACTTATCTCTACCACTGTAATTAGACTAGGTACACAATGTCTTTTACATTTCATAACTAAGGAGGTATGGGCATGAATAATTGCATATACTGAGGCAAGTTAGACATCAAGGATGGAGCTACCTTTTGAAGCACCCAGTAGAGATTGAGGATTAGTAGAAGAGTATCCTCTATGGGTGAGAGATTATTTTATTGTGTTTATGGTGGAAGTATGATAATCTCTAGGAGGCCATTTAGGAGTGGGAGACATAGATGTAAGTTTAGTATCCATATATTTTTGAGTAGTCTTTTCAATTTTTAGGATGAAAATACCTAAAGTGGGGAGAATGTAATGTATTACTTTTTTCCATGTAAACTTTTAAATATATATAGTAATATTTTTGGAGCTAGAAGATGAGATGAAATAAGATTTGGAGGCCCATTGATCTCATAATTGATATTCTAAAAAATCTATTAAATTTATTTATGTCACTTATACACAGTTTCCCTAAAAAAGTAGAATAACTCCTAAAAAGAGCCTCAGATCATAAATCTAAGGCCACCTTTGATTTTAAATCAAGTTTTTCCCCTAGGATCAACATAATATTTTTTAACATTGAGTGTAAGTGAAAACGTTTTCATGGGAACAAATAATAAATAAATAAATTTATTTATTTGTTTTATTTTTTTAATGAAGTGGACTAATTAAAACCCTACATAAACCCAATTATAATCAGAACTTTAGGTTTGGAATCATAACCTTGTAATTTGATAAAGTATATGGTGGAAGATCTTCCATGGATGATCATCGATGTATCGTGATTTGGAGATCGGTGTTCTAATGAATCCAATGGATATCATAAAAAACAATAGCATGTAACTTTTCTTCATCGACAATTGATCCAATATTAAGGTAGGACATTTTTTTATTTGTATTTATCCATTTTATCTTATCCTATGATAAATAAAAATAAATCATCTGATGGATTGATTCACGGATCGATCATATTGTGGGTATAGAATTATTTTCTAGTAATTTAGGGATTTATCTTGTGGTTTAATTTGTATCTCTACATTATTCATTTTAAAAAAAATGAATTTAGTCCAATTCAAACATTTTCCAAGTCCAGTTACTCATGTTTTTGTTTTATGCATTTCTTCCCCCATTATTTTTGTGTTCATCACTGATGTTCATTTTGTCTGGTGGTTCAATAAATACCCAGAAATCAATCATTGTGAACCTATTCATCAAAACAAAAATATTGATACTGTAGATTCAGGTTTGTGGTGCTGATAGGATTGAGTTTCAATGGCAGTGATGATGGAGCAAGACCGGATCAGAGTACTTCATGTGGGCTTTGACAAGAGACAATGGGAGTAGTTTTATGTGAAAATAATACAGTAGGATTCTAATTATTGGTGAAAACAAGGATTTCCTAGAACCAATCCATTTTTACGAGCAAGATTCATGGCCGAAGGAGTTGATGATGACATGTGAAGGGACTGCAGAATTTTTAAAATTCCATGGTACACAGCGTGTAATCAAAAAATACACACTGTGTGGGGACTTAGAGATAGTGTTAGGGTTTTCATGGAGAATAAAGTATCACATACCATGTGACACTTACCACACACCATGTGACACAACTTGGAATATTATCATGAACTTTGGGAGGTACACATTCATGAACATGGACAGGTACATGACACAACTAGAGTATAGGGGTTGAATCGTGTACTCGGACACATCCTGGTACATGGTCACTACTAGGTGTACATGGGAATGTGTAGGAGTACACGGGCATGTACATGGGAAGGTCTAGGGTTAGAGGTACACTATTTGTACCCTAATTACACACCAGGTAATTTTTTAGAGAAGGGTTGGATCCCTTCATCTCTTTAGCATAGACTAGTTTCCTTAGGGTATGTTCTTTTGGTCCATTGCCATATGGGTATAATATGACATTATTTACTAATAATAGGATTGTTGTCCCCTCTATGGGGCTCATTTTGGATGGAGTGTCAGTATCCCTACATGAGGTCTATAGTGGTATCCTTTATAGTCTTATACCCAAGATGGGTTCCTGGTATTAGTGTGACCAACACTACACAGGCGTTAATATCCTATATAGAAGGTTATTCCATATTATGTTATTTTTTATTAACCCAAAACACTATGTGTTATCACCATATATGTATCAATATATTCAAACTTTTAGTGAATATCTTTCGTATAGTGAGACCCAATGAGAACGAAATCTTAAATGGATGTCATCAGTGTTATCAAACAAGCAGAGTGAGTTGTCCCAAGTGATTGTTGGTATAAACTCTCGAGTATAATCCTAGGTTGGAAATGTGGTTGGGACCTTACCTTGAGATTGAGAGTCTAATATGATTATATGTAGATGTTATCACTACATGTATCATAATCTATTATCATGACCTTGTGATGATCTAACTGTTATCTTGACATTTATGCTTAGTGATTTTGGGGTTCGTATTGGGTGCTATTATACTTACTCTTGCATAGGCTCTACCCACACATGTCATGTATTATGAAGATGGTGGGATGTTAGATGAGGTATTTAGTGGGCTAAGAGAATAAAATTTTTATTTTTGGGCTAGACATATTTTGGTGTGTACTAGGATTCAAATTTGATTTTATTCCCCTCTTTCTAGTAGGTTGGACTTCTTTACAGTTTATGGTGGTCTTTTATTTGGACCTTTTATTATTTCTAAATTTATTTTCATACTCTATTGTGAGATTTAGATGTATGAATTCCTTGGTATCACTTGTTTTATATTTTAGCATTACAATGGCTTGGATATGTGTGCATGTGTACAGGTACCTTAGGCTAATGCATCCCATGTGAGTGTTATGCATGCATGGTGCTAGTCACCAGCCCCTGGCTTATTGAAGGAGGGATTTGGGTAGTCACACTCGGCTTACCTTTATCCAGGTGGGCCTCAATGGGTTGATTCATGACATATACCTTAAAAATCCATCTTTATCGATGTTAAACTATGATATTTTATACTACCTTTTTACTTACACCGTATTTGGTATCTTCACATCATCCCTTTGCACCTCCTCAACCTTCTCCAAGATATATGGTTGATTAATCATCTGATAAATGTGAAATTTATTACCTACCTTTATGATTCCCATATCCATATAATATAATTCTAAGAGGATTTAATCCTTTTTAATCATTATCATTGATAACATTGCAAAATATTTTCTACTTAGAACATCGACTACTTTATTTTCTTTTCTAGGATAGTGATGGATTGAGTAGTCATCATCATCGATCAACTCTAACAATCATCATTTTCTCATTTTAATCACCATCTATGTGAATATATACTTTATACTTTAATTATTAGTATATATGTATGTTACATTTTTATCTATAGATATAATTCCATAAAATTTTCAAGGTAAATATTACCTCTACCAACTTTAATTCCTGAGATAGGTAACCTTATTCATGTTTCTTCAACTATCTTGAGGCATAGGCTATAACTTAATCATTTTTCATTAGTACACAAAATAATCCCTTCTTTGAAGCATATCTTAATATCTAGAATACTTCTCCACTTGAGGGTAGTGTGAGTATAGGTTTTGTGACTAGCCTCTTCTTCAACTCCTTGAATCTCTCTTCACATTTTTATATGCTAAAAACTTTAATCCTTTTTAAGTTATATTGGTCAGTGAGTTTGATAATTATGGGAAATATTTTATAAATCATTGATATCACCCATGTAATATGAGGAAATGTCATGATTACATCACTAGTATTGGTTTTATTTATTCATTAATCACCTTTTCTTTGAAATATACACATATATCTATTCAATTTTGATAGATACCTCATGAAAGTGACTTACTATACCCAGATTTCACATTTACTATAATTTACATACAAATTAACCTTTTTAAATGTATATAACACAATGGTAAAATGTTCTTAATTCTTTTCCTTGATTTTGGAATATATAATAATATCATCTATAAATACTACATTATATTTATCTAGGTAATCTCTAAATACTCCATTAAAAAATTCTATGAATATTATTAGATAATTAATAAGTTTTAATAGCATCAACATGAACTCATAGTTTCCATATATTATTTGGAAGGAAGTCTTGGTAATATACCCCATTTTCACCTCCAATTGATGATATGCCCATTGAAGATCAGTCTTTAAGAAATATTGATCCCCATATAGCTTATTGAACAAGTCACTGATCCTTGGAAGAGGAAACTTTTTTATTATCATGATCTTGTTAAGTTCATGATAATCAATGAATATGAGCATTGACTCATACATAATTTTATCAAAGAGGATTAGGGAACCATAAAGGTAAGGATAAGGGTACGTAAAACCCTTGTATAAATGTTCTTATAGTTGTTTTCTAAAAATATTCTGATTCAATGGGGGACATTATGTAGGGACTCATTGATATGTGAGGATCTCTAGGAATAGGTTCTATAGAAATCTCAACACCTTGATCAAGTAGAATTCCAAGTAACTCTTTTGGTAATACATTATTATTATCCCCTATAATAGGTTATCCTTAAGGGAAATACTTTAATTTTACTTAATCATTTGATGAAGATATGTTTCCTCATATGGAAAAAATATCCATTCTCGATAAAGAGATTAATAATTATCCTTTTACTTGTATAATATCGAAGGATATTTCAGAATATGGAAAGTTATTTCCCTCTCATATAAGTTGATATTTTTTCTATATAAGGGGAAGTAGTCCATTCCCAATATATCATCAAACTATACCAAAGGGACAATAACCTGGTCTGTAAGAAGATTATTCCCACAAAAGATAATTGAAGAAGAGTAATATACTTGACATGTAATGATTGCATCTATTTTTTTCATAGGTAGCTCAAAATTAATATATCTAGGTGTTTTTTTGAATATTTCTAGAGAACATTAATTATATTAAAAAATTTGTAGAGATATAAACAAATAAGACATTTGAATTTTATAAATTGATAATTAGCACACATTTACCCATTTGATTCTATCTATAATAATTTACTAAAACCAAAGGAAAGTTAGGAATAAGAATACATGAATTAATAGGAGTGGAAATATTATGATCATAGAGATAAAATATCATAAGAAAATATAAATCATATATTATGACTTTATAAGTTTTGATCTAGATTATTTAGGGGGTATTTTCTATTAGGTTCTCTAACCTAATCCTCAAAATGACTAGACATTTCCTTGAAACCAATTATAATGACTTGAATATCACACATATATTATTACATTAACTTTATCATAAATATTCATATAATAATCCCATAAATTCAAAGGTCCAACATTTTTGGGTAATTAGGTACATCATAATACATCTCTAAAAAAATATAGTCTTTTGTTTCCATCATCATTATTTTCTCTTAGATTTCACCACAATTCTATTACTGCATAGGATAACCTGGGGGAATACATAAAATAGGGAGTGATACATAAAGCATATTAATGGTGTCAAAATGAAAAACAATGGGTGATATATTATGAAAAATAGTAATTATAACATGTAAACAATAAAATAATGATCATAAACCATTATATTAAAACATATAAAAAGAGTCAAGTATTTTAGGAGCATGGTAAGGATGAGAATAAAAAAATGTGACATTTTCATAAGGTATGTCATCATAAACATAAGTTAAGGCTGAAAATCATGACATCATAACATAATGGACAAGGATTATTGTATCATTATCATATATAATATTTTTTACAAAGCTAATTTCATTATTCTCATGTATAATATTATGGACCAAGCTAACCACATCATGTCCACACACAAGGATATCAATAATTATAAATTATTACCCAATAAATTAGGAGGATATATAATTTATGTCCCAAACATAAACATAATACATCATGAATATGTGATCCATATAGAAAATAAACATACATAAATAATAAACATGAATTAAACCCATAATAAAAAAATAGGTAACATAATAAATATATAAATATTTAACCATTGAGTTATTAGGTAGGATCCTTTGAAAATAATAGATTAAGGAATATTGGACATACATAATCAAAAAAGGATCACTTTTCTTGAAAATTTATCTCATTGTGAAGGAAAAATCATAAGAAAAATATGAAGAAGAAGTCATGAAAAAAATCACTTTTGTTAAACCTTTAAGAAGGGGAAAATAGTCTTTAAATTTTAAAAGAGCATAGAGCTTACTTAAAATAAAAAATAAATCAACATGTTTTATTTTAAAAAAAGAATTTTTTATTTCTAAATAATAGATAAAAAATAAACTTTATAATAATAAAACTATATAATAAAATTTTGGAAAAAAGAGAGAAACTGGAAAAGATTCCCTTATAAGATTTCAATGGATTGAATTGTGAAGAATGAAAAACATAGTGGAATGTATATACAAAAAAAATTAATAAAGAGGAAGAATAAAGAAAATATGGTAATCATATTATAAAGGTATAAAGTTGAATAGAGGGGTTTGAGAGTGATAGAGAACATATATTCAAAATTGAGAAAGACCGGGAAAAGGGGGAAAGGAACCCTTACCTAAAATCCTTATTTTCTTATTATATTCCTCTAAAATAATAAATAGTAAATTTTTATTCATTAATTACTTAATTAAGAACATTTTTTATATTTTTATAGTACATATTATCAAGTTTTTAGATATTGGATTCATAATGTTTTCATCAATCATTTCGATGTTACTTGGTTAATAGCTACAAAAAATGATTATATGTAGAGGTAATGGTTAAAGGTAACTATACAATGGTTCCAAAAGATATAAATTTTTCATGGAATAGGGTTTATACCAGTCTGAAAGTTATAAAGTTCAATGGGTCAATAAATAGTTACAATTCAGAGTATCTTCCTTGATAAGCTTGTTTTTTATATTTAAAAATAACTATGATTATTTACAATTAATTTAATTATTATCATTACTATTTAATAATTATAGATTAATAATTATACTATTTAATTTTTGTGTTATATTCAATAATGAAATAAATTTTTAAAAACATCGATGAAAGGAAGAAGTGAAAAATAAAATATCAGTGTTCACTAAAGTAGCTCAAAACTACCATGGGTGAAATAATGTTTTTAAAAGAGTTTTATAAATAATAGATAGACTAGTTGATTTTATAGTTTTATAAAAATATTAAATTATATTAAAAATCAATTTTAAAGTAAATTTTTTAATTAATTCATTTTATAAAATTTTTAAAAAGATTATTGAAATGAAAAAAACATGTGTTTTGAAACCTGTAGTTTGAAAAATTAATGACTTATCAAAATGTTTTCAGTTAGAGATAATGGATTTTATATCATAATTTAGGGGTTTTTTGGTACAATAATCTCAAATAATAAAGGAGAATGAGGTTTAGAGACCCTGATTTATGTTTTGAGTCACCTCCTTTGGATTGAGCCTAAAGCCTTCGATTGAAAGAATTTTGGTCGCACTAAGGGATTATGAACATGGTAATAGAAGTTTATAGAGGTGTTTGTATATATATTTTTCAATTAAATAAATTTTTGAAGTGAGTATAATGGGGTGAATGAGGGGTATTTTATTTAGCCAAGGGGGGTATTTTATAATAATTTATAGATTATTTTATCATTTAGGACAAAGACTATGGATAGTACTGATTCCTATGAATTTTTTGCTTTCTTATTAAAAAATAGGTTTATTTAACATAAATCCCCATGAAAAAATTAATCAAATATTGGAAACACTTAATTAAAGTTAAAGAATCAAAAATGGTTTTTTTATTGGAATAAAATATAACTTTGGATTCAAAATTTTAAATATAGGAATATAAATTCAAATTATTGTTTTTGAATATATTATTTTACTCCTTAAATTAATTTTAGGTCAATAAAAATTTCTTATAAAGTTGTAAGTCATATTTATATCATGATGATGTCATAAAAGATACAGTATTATTAAAAACTATATTTTTATTATTCACAAAAAAATAAACTTTTTCAAAAAAATTACAAAAAAAATCACCCAAAGATAATTTGAACATGATGATTCTAAAACTTAACTTCATTTTATAAAATTAAAATTATAAATATTATAAATTTAACATATAAATGAAATATTATAATGCATAGGAAAATAATTTTATTTTGAATAAATACTATTTGTTTTAATGTGAGTGATCACATTCTCATTTTTTATTATCTCTTAATTCTTATGTGACTAATAATTAATTATTTCATATATTTTAAATAAAATAATTTTTAAAAGTAGATAAATAAATTTAAAAAATAATAATAATATTTTAATAAATATGTTATAACATATATTATTAAAATTTATACATAATTTTCTTTTAAGTTATCTGATTTGAGATTCTTTTTATAGAAATATAATTTTTAATTTTAATTTTTTAACCCTTTTGAAATTTTAAATTTTTAGGCATTTTACTATTCCCATTGATCTGATTACCATTTCAACAACCAATTATTATCCCCAACAGTCATATACTATTTTAACGGTCATTATACTTTTTAAAAATAAATTTAATTTCTTTTATTATTCATTCACTCATTTTTATCATTATTATTTATATTTAATTTTAAAATTACAATCTTATTTATGATATTTAATTTCATTTTTAAAGTTTTATCCATGTATGTGATAATTTTAGTGGACCATGACATACCATAATATCAAGTTATTATTTTATTATTTTCTTTTGTTTATTACCCCATTATACTATTTTAAATTATATAGAGTATAACCATTATTTTATGTAATGTATTATACTGAATTAAATGTGTATGATTTATATTTTACATGTACTAGAGAGTTCAATCTTTAATATCTAAATATTTTGGGTCATTACATACATGTCCACCTGGGGGCCCCTGTAGGGTCTGAGAAATAATTTCATTAGGAACCACCAATGGGGCCTCTACCATATGCCATTATATACAAGTGTATGTATGAGGAAATTAAATAAATATGAAAACATAACATGAAAGTAAAAAATATAAGGTCATTATGTGCTAACTGAAACTACTACAAAAAATGAATATTGTCACAACTCAAAACCATGAAAATAGCCTCCAAAACCATGAAGATATCCTACCATCATGGTTTTGGAAAATTTAGTCGTATGATCCATTAGGGTAGGTCTATCTCACATTTTTTTATCAAATCATGACTATAGTGTAAAGACCCGTATTTTTTTCCATGTAATTTTTTAAAAAAAATAAATGAAAATTTTATGAGTCCTTGAAAATTGATGGCGCGTAATTCCGAGGCTCAGTGTGCCCAGAATAAATTTCTGAACTTTTTTTAGGTACTTTTAATAAATGTACGAGTGGCATTTTGTAACTTTTAAACCTGTGCTCGAAATTAAAATCTGAGAACATCATCGAACTTGTAGCACCGATATTCGCTTAAGGGAGGTTTAACCTCGACTGTATTGGTTCAAGAGAAGAAGTTGGTTTTTGTTTTTTTCATGTAATATTAAATAAAATAAATATAATTTTTTTTAAACACATATCCCCCCGCATCGCATTTGAATATTAGTGGTGGGGACCACCCGAACTCCTCTTTCAATGTGAGTTAACTCTTAGAATTCCCCAAATTAATGTTCCAACATTAATTGAATTAATAAAATTAACTCAAATAAAGTTGGTTCCTCACCTCCCCTGGAGGAGATTGTTGGAAAAAGATTTTTCTGGAGAACTCATGAAGGAAGATCCTCCAATGAAGAATGAACCTCCGATGAGGACGTTGCTCAAGATCGGATCGAGAGTGTGTTGCAGGAGCGACGAACATCGATGTCTTCATTTTTTTCATCCATCCATCTCCAATGAAAAAACAAGGTAGGGTTTGTTTATAAATTTTCTTCATGGTTTTACGTTTAATCTTTCCTCTCGAGTTTCATGCTATCGGTCTAAAGAGGAGGGGATGGGCCCAACAAACACGGCATGATCCCTCCGCAACTTCATGATTGACGTGTTCTTCGCGGCGGATTGACGGGTCGAGCGGAACCTAACCACGTCACCAGAGACCGATGCCGGAAGGGTACAAGGCGGCGGCCGGCACACCGGCTGGCCATGATAGTGGTGGCTACACAATCATGCCGCTGGTGGAGGCCGCAGCCCGTCAGTCGCGGTGGTGGAAGGTGGCGGTCGGCACGCTGGCCGGTTGCATGGATGTAGGGCGCCGAACATCCGCACCACCACCATAGGATAAGTTCATGGATTCTTATCAATGACGGTGCACCCGGAGGGCAGACAACACCCAGTTGGTCGTGGGAGGACAGCAGCGTCCTCACGCCGCTGGAAGGAGAGTCGGCCAGAACCCCGGCCAGCCGTGTCACGTCGACCGGGACCGCTCCGGTGGTTCCCGCGTGCCAGAAGGTAGTGCCACATGGTGCCTTTGGTTTGTATGAAGTCGAACGGTCCAACTAGACTGTTCAAAAAACCAAGATGTGCCTCCCCTCGTGTAAAGGCTAGAGTGGGCCCCACCACGGCGGACCGCACCCAGCCAAACGGGCCACGCCCAGCATGCTTTACCCATCAGGTCTCACCGAGAGGGTCAGGATACCCCTTCACGGGTCGGACCCAGACTGATTCAGGTTGACCTGAACTACATTGGGTTAGCCCAGGCTGGGTCAGGTCAGCCCAGGCTGGGTTGGGCCAGATCAGATTGGACTCAGGCCCATCTGGTCCCAGATACTCCTTTTTGACCATATCTTGAGAACCAGGTGTCCGTTTTATGAACCGTCTATGATACCATAATCCTTTGATTGATACGGTCCTTTTGGTATACTCCACTTGAGTTTTGAATAAATTTGGAGTACGACTAGGTTGGATTGAACCCAAATCCAACCGAGCCCTCGGAACATAAACGCTAATAACTTACAGACCGAGCATCTGATTGATACGTCTTCTATCACGTTGGGTCCCTTATATTGTGAGGGAACTTTAAGTTACTTCTTCATAGGACTTCATGGAAATTAAATTATTGACTGATGGATTGAGGAGCGAAAACTCCCAGAATCAAGCATGCTTAGTACATGAACCCTCTGGTTGGCTGTACTTGAGGAGTCTTCAGATTCTGTGTGGGTCATATTCAGATCCTGTGTGGGTCAGTGATCAGTGATCCTATGTGGGTCAGTGCATACCAATCTTATGTGGGTCATCTCTAGATCCTGTGTGGGTCATCTTCAGATCATGTGTGGGTCATCTTCGATCTTGTGTGGGTCAACAGCAGAGCTTCTCGACGAATTAATATGATCTAGAAATACATCTAATCATCTATACTTTTATACTTATGTTATACCCGGTGTGAGGTGAGTCTTTACCTTTGTGGTACTTACCTCTGTGGTGATACCTATGTCGAATTCTTCTGTTGGCGTTACCGTTGTGGTACTTACCTTCATGGTGATACCGATGTAGAATTCTTCTGTGTGGCGTTACCTTTTTGGTACTTACCTATGTGGTTTTACCTTCGTGGTATACTTTCCTTTATAGAATAGTTGAGATTTTGGCTAAAGAGTTGGTCCTTGTGTTTCATCATGAATGAGATGGGTATACTTGATAACTTAGGTATATATATGGGCATATACCTAAGTCGGGTTGATTTTTGTTTCATGATTTGTGATTACGGTTTTTCTTTGTGGTTTATCCTTGGTGGATTTAGAGAGGCCTTAGGGGGTCTCAGGGTCCCTATTGAGTATTGTTATACTCACCCATGCACGGGCTACGCCCGCACCTTGCTGTGTCTTGTGCAAATGATGGACAACGCTAATCGAGGTTGAGGGTACTAGGACTGGAGGCTACTCGGAAGTGGAACTTAGATGAGGCGTACCACAGAGATTGTCATTCAAGAGTTGTACCTATCCTTTAGGTAGGATCCTTGGTGGGTGTTCACAAGAGTTGTTTTTAGTTTTACTTGTACTTTCTAGTTGCACTTATATTCCAACCCCTTTACTTACTATACACACTCTTTTAACTATATAGTTTACTTTGTGCTCGTATCTGGTTGTGTTCTTGGTTGTGAGAGTTTGTAGGTTAAAAAGGAAATGCCTTCCCTGTTTTAGGGATATGCCTTTTCGATGCTAGTCACCAACCCCTGGACTATGGAATGCAGGCTTTGGGTTGTCATGGCACAGGCCTCAGGGGACGGGTCATGAAAAATTGGTATCAGAGGGGTCAGTTCTTCCAGATAACTTGGACTTTGATCTTTTGATTTGGAAAAGTTGTTAAGTGTGATGAGTGTGGTTTTTAGTTTGGGGAATCCAGTGTTGGTGCGGCGACCGACGTATCTATACACCAGGACCCTGAATTCTAATTTCCAACTCAGTGCACGAAAACAATGATTGTGTGTATGTTTCTGAAAAGTTTTCATTGTGATCTCTTTGAGTCATATCACGAGGTATAACTTATAGACCATGGAACACCTATTTATTTTCATGATGCCTATACATAGATAGCCATCTAGGGTTCCAGGTTGAGTACATGATGATATCCCACCGAGCGATGAGGCCTCAGTGCATGGCCCCCTTATGGTAGTTGTACCATCGGGTGGTGTACCAGTAGCACCGATACCCA
This sequence comes from Viscum album, assembly GCA_963277665.1. Classification (NCBI taxonomy): domain Eukaryota; kingdom Viridiplantae; phylum Streptophyta; class Magnoliopsida; order Santalales; family Viscaceae; genus Viscum; species Viscum album. The sequence goes on along the minus strand of OY728155.1, from coordinate 1,632,304,678 downwards.
TTGGGTAGCCAATACCACTGGCCCAAGTAGCAGAGGGTGCACGCTTCTTGAGCGTGTTGCATGAGTTTCAGTTCTAGAGGCCACCGAGGTTCCAGGGAAAGACATATCCACAGGTAGTTGAGGACTGGCTGGAGGCTGTTGTTATAGTTTTTCGACTAGTAGGGACACCAGCTGATCTCATGGTGATCCTTGTCCCCAGTCTTCTTCAGGTAGCTACAGACAGATAGTGGAGCTTGATGCTCCAGGTTCATGATGAGGTCACTCTCATCTGGGAGGACTTCGAGAGCCTTTTTAGGGAAGAGTTCGTCCCAGTTACTTTACGCTCTATGTGTATACAAGAGCTTCTCCACCTACAGTAGGGAAGCATGACCATGGCATAGTATTCAGCGAGGTTCACTGACCTATTGTGCTACTACACTAACATGGTGTGGGACTCTTTATTCAGGGCCCAGACCTTCGATCAGGGGCTCAGACAAAAGATTAGAGATTTGATGATTTCTCTCAGCATCCGGACGTAGGAGAGGGTGTTAGAGAAAGAACTATTAGTTGAGAGCTTTCTTGCTAAGCAGTCACTGGAAGCGAGAACCACCACTGGACATCACGTAGCAAAGTCATCCGTAGCTGGCAGAAGACATATAACACATAGGTCCAAGAGGACCAGATCTATAGGTAGACGATAGCAGGATACAGGGTCGGTTGTGCAGGGATCTCGAGACAGAGCAGGACAAGCAAGGAGTAGGCAGTGTTACTCATACGGCGGGTAGCGTCACATGGATCACGACTGCCAGAACCATTGTATGGATGACCAAAAGATGTTTGAAGGAAAACTTGGGCAGAGGCTAAGATTAGATCGAGGAGTTCCATAGGCAGGAGGCGGACGTGGTAGAGGAGAAGGTCATGTAGCAGGCAGTGGGAGGCGATTCAAGGTTCTACCGCCACCACCACCAGGTGGTCCACCCCAACCACATAGTGCATGTGGACAAGGACGAGCTCATCTCTAGGAAGTTTATTCCTAAGACCATATCTCTCCAGAGATGATACAAGGTACGATATTTGTCTACTCCACCTTAGCTGCAATACTTACAGACACAGGTGCCAGCCACTCTTTTATTTCCACAACCCTCATTCGGAGCCCAGAGATTCCAGTGGAGCTGTTGGCTCGATCCTTATGGCTAAAGACTCATACGGAAGCGGATTTGATGATTACATATTGGTTCCGGTAGTGTGAACTTACTCTAGGAGGTGAGATCTTCGGCTGGATCTTCTAGTTGTGGCATCGAGGCCTTACGACATCATCTTGGGTATGGATTGGTTATCTACAGTCCATGCTCAGATCAACTATATTGGGAAAAAATTGCAGTGTTTCCATGAGGATGGGACCATTTTTTCTTTAACTGACGAGAATGGAACCTTTTCAGCATAGGATGGAATTACACGGAGGAGGGTGAAGCCGATGATACATCAGTTGGATATCCTTACCCTCAGAGTGATTGATGTTGAGAGTCCGAGTTATCCTGTATTGGTGGACCAGTACACTGATGTTTTCCCTGATGATGTTACGGGTCTACCTCTTCATAGAGAGGTGGAATTTTATATCGACTTGTACCTAGAGACAACACCGATATCTACACCAGTATATCAGATGGCTCCTGCAGAGCTTTGAGAGTTGCGAGTGTAGTTGGAGGACTTGAAGAGAAAGGGGTTCATTAGGCCTAGTGTTTCTCCTTGGGCAGCCCCAATTTTGTTCGCCAAGAATGTGGATGGGAGTTTGAGACTATGTGTGGATTATCGGTGCCTAAACCAGGTGACCATGAAGAAAAAGTACCCACTACCAAGGATTTAATATCTCTTTGATCAGCTAAAGGGAGCATGGTGGTTTTAGAATATAGAACTCAGATCAGGCTATCACCAGCTCTGGGTATAGGATGAGGACGTGCAGAATATGGCCTATAGATGTCGGTATGGACATTATAAGTTCTTGGTTATGCAATTCAGCATGACCAATTCCCTAGAAGTGTTCATGGGAATCATGAATAGGATCTTCCAGCCATACCTCAATTGCTTTGTGGTAGTCTTCATCGATGACATCCTAATGTACTCAGATACAAAGGAGAAACATTCCTACCATCTGCAGATAGTTCTGGACACACTTCGAGAGCACCAGCTTTATGGTAAGCTATCTAAGTTCCAGTTCTAGATCCGAGAGGTTCACTTCCTGGGACACGTTATATTGGAGGCTGGAGTTTTGGTGGATCCAGTGAGGATTGACTATGTACTTGCTTGTGAGCTACCCAGGAGTGTGATGGAGGTGTGGAGTTTCATGGGTTTTCCTAGTTACTACCGGAGGTTTGGTCCTGACTTTTCTAGAGTTTTGGTACCCTTATCAGCATTAAAAAAGAAGAGGAAACCCTTCGTGTGGTCAGAGATATGCCAGCAGATTTTCTAGGAGCTGAGGCAGACACTAACCATTGCCCCCATCTTGAGGCTACCAGAGGAGGGCGTTGGGTACGTAGTTTACTGTGACGCATCAGAGACTGGGATCATATGTGTCCGGATGTAGGAGAGATTAGTGATCGCTTATGGTTCTAAAAAACTAAGATAACAAGAGTAAAACTACGCTACCCAAGACCTGGACTTAGCAGTAGTGGTCTTCGCCTTGAAGATGTAGTGACATTACTTGATGGGGGAACATTTTACAGTCTACTCTGATCATATGAGTCTCAAGTATATATTATCTCAGAAGGACCTGAACCTGAGACAGTGTAATTGTCTTGAGTTCTTCTAGGACTATGAATTTGAGATAGTATATACTTATATGAAGGGGAATGTAGTAGTAGATACACTCAGCAAGATATCAAGTATACAGTTGATGAGTGAGGCAACAGAACAGCTAACCACTTTGCAGATATCCTACATGGATCGATATGGAGAGGCTTATCTTCAGTCTCTGATAGTCACTCCCCCACTCCTTCAGCAAGTCCGGGAGGCACAACTTGGGGATGGTGACTGCGAGGCTCAAAGTGCTCAGATATCCATAGGATAGGCGCCTGATGGATTTTATGAAGGTAGAGAGCACATCATCCTCTTCAGAGGACGTACTATGGTTCCAGTGGTTCTACTAGAGGAAGTGTTGAGGTAGTTCCATAAATATCCTATAGCGGTACATCCAGGAGTGGAAAAGATGTAATAGGACCTTCGACGTCATCAATGGTGGCCAGAAATGAAGAAATCAGTGGTAGATTTTGTCTCTCGATTCCTCAATTTTTAGCAAGTGAAGGCAGAGCATCAAGTTCCAACAGGCCTAGTTCATCCACTAGAGGTGCCAGAGTGGAAGTGGGATAGAATTTCCATGGACTTCGTGACGGGACATCCACGCACGTCCAAGGGACATGATTCCATCTGGGTGATTGGTGACCGACGCACCTAGTTGGACCAATTTCTACCTATCATAGAGTAGGGATTGGTAGAGATCTTGGGATGCCTTTACATGAAGAAGATTGTATGGCTTCATGGAGTTCCATATATGATTGTCTCTGATCGTGATGCATGTTTTACTTCCCAGCTATGGAAGGGGTTGCAGTAGGTGTTTGGGTCACATCTTCGGTTGAGCACTGCCTTTCGTCCTTAGATGGATGGTCAGATAGAGAGAACCATTCAGACCCTTGAGAACATGTTGCATTCTTGCATCCTTGATTTTGGCCATAGCTAGTAGGATCAGTTTCCCTTAGTGGAGTTCGCATACAACAACAGTTATCACTCCACTATCGGTATGGCAGCATTCGAGGCATTGTATGGTTGACCTTACAGATCACCTCTATGCTGGACTGACCCAGGGGAGTCAGTACTCATGGGACCAGAGATGGTACAGACTACCAAAGAGAAGGTGCAGATCATCCAGGAGCAGATGAAGACTGCAAAAAGTATGCAGATGTCTTATGGTGACAGGAGATAGAGACCTCTAGAGTTCGAGGATGGTGACCATGTTTTTCTATGGGTCTCACCTCGACGAGGTTTGTGATGATTTGGCCAGGGTGGAAAGTTATATTTGAGGTTCATAAAAGCCTTCTAGGTCCTTAGTAGAGTTGGTGAGGTGGCGTACCACATTGCTCTTCCCCCTTAGTTGCACTAGGCGCACGACATTTTCCACATATCCTAGCTGAGGAGATACATACATATCCTTCACACATCATTGACTAGGGAGAGATGGACATCGACGATGGGATGATATTTTTAGAGGTTTCAGTAGATATTGAGGATTGATAGGAGCAGGTCCTTTGTAGGTAGTCGATACCTCTGGTGCGCATTCGTTGGCAGCACGAGAAACCTTCAGAAGAGCACATGGGATAGGGATGCTTAGATTCGTGCTCAGTACCCCCACTTGATTCCCTGGTTTGTGTTATGGATTTTAGGGATGCAAATCCATGAGGTGCGTAGAATTTAAAGACCCAAATTTCTTTTTCATGTAATTTTTTTAAAAATATATGGATATTTTACGAGTCTGGGAAAATTGACGGTGCGTGATTCCGAGGCCTGGTGTACCTGGAATGAATTTCTGAACTTTTTTTAGGTACGTTCAGTAAACGCACGAGCATCATTTTATAACTTTTAAACTGGTGTTCGGAATTAAAATCTGAGGACATTGTTGAACACGCAGCACTAATATTTTCTTAATGTAGGTTTAACGTTGACCATAGTGGTTCGAGAGAAGAAGTTGGTTTTTTCATTTTTCAAGGAGGATTAAATAAAATAAATATAATTTATTTTAAACACATATCCACCCAACTTTAATTTGAATATTAGGGGTGGGGACCACTCTAACTCCTTTTTTAATTTAATTTAACTCTTATAATTCCCCCAATTAATGTTCCAACATTAATTTAATTGATAAACATAACTCAATTAAAGTTGTCTCCTCACCTCTCATGGGGGACATCGTTGGAAAAATCTTTTTATGGAGAACTCTTGAAGGAAGATCCTCCAATGGAGAATGAACCTCTAATGAGGACAACGCTCAAGCTTAGATCAGGAGCATGTTGCGGGAGCGATGAATGTCGGCGTCTTCATCTTATTCCTCAATCCATATCTAATGAACAAATGAGGTAGGGTTTGTTTATAATTGTTATTCATGGTTTTACGTTGAATCTTTCCTCTTGAGCCGCATGCAATCGGTCTAAAGCGGAGGGTATGGGCCAAACAAACACAGCATGATCCCTCTGCAACTTAACTATTGATGTGTTCTTCTTGGTGGATTGACGGGTTGAGAGGAACTCAACCACATCACCAGCGACCGACACCAGCAGGGTACAAGGCGGCGGCCAGCACACTGGTAGGCCACGACGGTGGCGGCAGTGCAACCACACTGCCGGAGGAGGCCATGGCTTGTCAGCTGCGGTGGTGGAAGGTGGTGGCCAGCACGCCGGCCGGCCACATAGAGGCAGAGAGGCACACGTCCACACCACCACCAGAGGAGGAGGTCACGGCTACTTAGCCACGACGGTGCACCCGGAGAGAATTCGGCACCCAGTCGGTCGCGAGAGGACAACAGTGTCATCGCGCCACTGGGGGGAGAGCCTAATGGAATCCCAGCTGGCCGCATAATGTTGAGAGGGACCGCTCAGGCGGGTCCCGCATGCCAGAAGGAGGTGCCACATGGTGCCGTTGGTTTGGCCGAAGCCGAACAATCCAATTGGACCGTTAAGAAAATCGGGGGGGTGCCTCCCCCCGGGTAATAGCTAGGGTGAGCCCCGCCATAGCAGAACACACCCAACCGAACAGTCTATGCTAAATGGGCCATGCCTATCAGGTCACGCCCATCAGGCCACCCCTATCGGGTTGTGCCGAGTGGGTCGCACCAAATGGCCTGCGCCCAACGGGTCACGTCCAGTATGGTCGGGATGAACCGTGACCGAGAGAGCCGGGCCCACTGTGGCCTAGCCCATCCGGGCCGGACCCTGACTGGGTTAGGAGTACCAAAACCGGGTCGGGTTGGCCCAGGCTGGGTCGGGTCGGGTCAGACCGGACCCGGGCCCATCTAGTCCTAGATACACCTTTTGGCCATATATTAAGAACCGAGTGTCTGTTTGATGAACTGCCTACAGCGCCATAATCCTTGGATCAAGATGATCCTTTTGGTATACTCTACTTGAGTTTTGAATACAGTTTTATCATAATTGGGTTTGATCAAACCTGAATCCAACCGGGCCCTTGGAATGGAAACGCTAATAACTTACAAATTGGGTGTCTGATTGATGTGTCGTCTGTCACGTTGGGTCCCTTATGACATGACAGAATGTTGGGTTACTTCTTTGTAGGACTTCATGGCAGTTGAAGTATCGACTGATGGATTGAGGAACATAACCTCCCAGAATCAAGCATTCTTAGTGCGGGAACCCTATGACTGGATTTACTTGAGGAGTCTTCAGATCATGTGTGGGTCATATTCGGATCCTGTGTGGGGCAGTTCTTAGTGATCATGTGTGGGTCAGCGCATACCGATCCTATGTGGGTCATCTCCAGATCTTGTGGGGGTTATCTTTAGATCCTGTGTGGGTCATCTTCAATCATGTGTGGGTCAACAACAGAGCTTCTCGACGAAGTAAGATGATATATCAGTACAACTAATCATCTATACTTTCATACTTAAGTTATACTTGGTGTGAGTTGAGTCTTTAACTTTATAGTACTTACCTTTGTGGTTATACCTATGAGGAATTCTCTTGTGTGGTGTTACCTTTTTGGTACTTACCTTCATGGTGATACCTATGTAGAATTCTTCTATGTTGCATTACCTTTGTGGTACTTACGTGTGTGGTGTTACCTTCGTGGTATACTTTCCTTCATGGAACAATTGAGATTTTGGATAAAGAGTTGGGCCTTGTGTTTCCTCATGAATGAGATGGTTTTACTTGATAACTTAGGTATACGTATGGGCATATACCTAAGCTGGGATGACTATCGTTTCATGCTTTGTGATTATGGTTTTTCTTTGTGGTTTGTCCTTGGTGGATTCAGAGAGACCTTAGGGGGTCTCAGGGTCCCTACTGAGTATCGTTATACTCACCCATGCACGGGCTATGCCCGCACCTTATTGTGTCTTGTGTAGATGATGGAAAACTCTGATCGAGGTCAAGGGTACCAGGACTAGAGGCTGCTCGAAGGTGGACCTTAGATGAGGTGTACCACAGAGATGACCATTCGGGAGTTGTTGATACGATTCAGGTAGGATCCTTGGTGGGTGTTAATAGGATTTGTTTTTAGTTTTACTTTTACTTTCCATTTGGGCTTGTATTCTAGCCCCTTTACTTACTGTACACACTCTTTTTACTATATAGTTTTCTTTGTGCTCGTATCTTTTTGTGTGCTTGGTTGTGAGATTTTGCAGGTTAAAAAGGCAATGCCTTCCTAGTTTTAGGGATATGCCTTTCCAGTGCTAGTCGTCAGCCCCTGGCCTATGGAAGGTGGGCTTGGGGTAGTCACGGCATGGCCCCGGGGGACGGGTCATGACATATAGACTGACACCTAAGGGAACAGTTTTCAAATCGTTACCATAAGTACCTATAATCATGATTTTTGACTTGTTATCATGATTTTAAAATTATGGTCGTAGGTGTCCAATAATAAAAAAAATATAGGGTTTGATTTTAAACCCTTAACTGTTATATTATTACATAGACTACTTTACTGCTACACTAAGGAATATTTTATATGGATATCTATATATATATGTGTGTGCGTGTGTATTAAAATAATTTTTAAAAACAAAATGTTTAATTTCATTATTAACATAATAAAAATTAATATATAAAAAATTACCTATGATAATGATTTTTTAAAACCATGCTTATAGGTTGAGTTATGGTCATAGTTTGAATGAACCATGATCATAGGTGACCTATGGTCATATATTTAAAAATATTGACTAAAAACATGTGATCTTAGGTTAGTTTTCTAGTAATTTAACCCACTGTGGAACCTGAATTTACCTGTATTAATCATATCAAGAAAAACATATCCATTATACTACTAAAGACCAAGGGAATATCAAATTGGATTATAAACTAACTATTTTTTTGATAAATGGTAGTAATACCCAATTTTATTCCAAACTAGATGCCAATCTGGCCATAAACACCAAAAAATTCCAAATAGATTCTTAGAATCTCTATTTTTCTACCCGTGGGTGATAAAGAATACCATATGTTGTGTCAAACTCTAGGTCTATCTAGCCATGGTCATTAAAGAATGCTCAATGGAATCTATAGCTCTCTATAGATCTAACCATGGGTTTTAAATAATTCCATATGATATCTCAGGATCTCTATAAAACTAACCATGGGTGATAAATAATGTAAGATGGTGTCCTAGGATCTCCTCTAATCTGACCATGGGGACTAATATATGATTACCAAATAAATATCATTAAGAACTTATCAGCCTACCTTTAGATTTATCTAATTTTAGAACCATATTCAGTATTAATACTCATTATATAAAAATGTTTCACCATATCAAAGTTGGGATAATAATAATAAATATATAAATGGAATACACAAACCAAGCCTTAGATATGAGCTATAATCTCACACATCCCATGTGTCCCACATCACGAGCCTCAATCATGGGGCTTTATTGTCTCTTTTCTTGACTCACCTTTCATATAGTAACACATCAACCACTAATCCACATAATCCAACTCATAATGTCATACTTAACTCACTAGTAAACCTAATTATACCCTCCATCTATTCCATATCAGAGAGAAAAAATAGTTCTCTTAATTATAATAAACTAACTTTGAACACCCCATACACTCCAAAGTATGGAATTGTTTAGTTTTATTTAGAAACAAATGTTATTTGATGGTTTTAGATTGTTATGTCTGTTGAAGTAAAAGGGGTTAGTTTTTGGGAGTTGGATCTTGGTTCAATCTGTAAATCTATGTGAGTATAAGACCACACTACAACATATGGAATTTTTCCATATCAAGTGGCCTATGTGAGATTAATATCTTACATAGGTGTTTGGTTGCATTGTATGTTTAGGGAATTACATCATAGAGAGGCCTATATAAGATTAGTGCTTTTAGATTTTGCATAAATAAAAATATGAAATAAGGTTTTTCTATATAGAAGAGGTTATATAATAGTGGATCTTGGTCTATGTAAGATTAAATCCTTTTATAGGTGGTTGGTCATGCCACTGCCAATGTATTAAACCATGAAGGCCTACTTGGGTGCATGTGTCTCACTACAATAGAGGAGGGTTGCACCGTGATGTCCTGGATGATGGTAGGGTGCTTCACCATGATGAGAAGGATCATGCTGCAACCTAATCTTGGCATGGGAGATCAAATTTATAGGTTATTCCCTAGATCATGGCATTGATCCATGAATATAAGGTCTATTTTTTGAGGGTGAACCTAGTAGGGTAATTATATCGTGACCTCTTATGGTCATACCACAACACACATCCTTCTTAGTTTTAAAAAAATTAATTAATAGATATGGTTAATGTATTAAATGGTGAATTCTTATTTCTTTAATAGTGGCATTCCCTCCTTCCTTCCTCCCTTGTGTTCCTATTCCCTACACTTGATAAATTCTTCATTTTCTTTCAAATTTTACTATCATTCATCCTAGGTGGTAGCTATAGGCAATCCCATCACTTATCTCAAATCTATTCTATGTTTTTAAACTATTTTATCATGTTCTATCATTTCGATGTCATGTATTTTATCACATTTTTTCAAATATATTTTTATGAAATAAATATTTTTGATAAGTAAAGTTTTTCTCAAAATGGATAATCTTTTAATCTGGAATGTATTTTCTTGAATTTGGTTTTTATTAAATATTGTAATGGAAATGTATGTTTTTGGGTGATCAATTGATTAAAGTTCTTGGTGTAAGTCTTATATGAATTGTTTTATATTTTTAATTAATTTCAATTTAGAGTTTCAAAGATAATTAATTAAAAAATCTATGTGTTTTTTAATTTTTCATAGTGAAAATATGGAAAATGGTTGATTAAACTACAAGTTTTATAAGATCAAATGTGAAACTATTTTTTTCTCAAGTTCAGAAAAAATGGAAATCCCTTAGAGTGACTACACATGCATCAGGATCAACCACACATGCAAATTTATTAACCATGTGTATGATCAGTGGTGAAAAGGGTAGGTTCAACCATAAGGAAAATAGGATTAACTATAATCTAACTCAAATCAACCACTATTTAAAATTGAAAAAGGAAATTTTTCATGCCTTGATGAGATCGACTGTGCCTTAAACCAAAGAGAACAAAACTTCAAAATGGAAAATGGAAATAGAATTATGTGTCGACCATCATAATACTACTAAAAAAGAGTAAAATGAAATTATTTTATAAAAAAGGGGGAATCATATTCCCCCTATTCATGGACAATCTTGATCGATCATTCCCTATCACTTTCATAAAAGAACATCTTTAAATGAAAGCTTGACACTATGTTGAGCATATAATTGAATGTTATCGATGTCTCCATCCTCCATCAAATTAGATATGGAGATGATATTTTTCACAATATACAGTGAGGGACCCAATAATACTGAATTGTTTGAATCCAATTTTTCCTCTGTTAACATGGGACTCACTAACTAAGGATGTCCAAAAACTATATAGTCAAAGCCAATGTCGTTCCCAATATCTGAAATGATCTTTTCTGACATCACCTATTGAGAAATCTAAAGGTTGTGCATAGGTGTGCCAAAATTTGAGATGATATGACACTAAATAACCCATTTAGACATCCACTATTGAATCGTGATGCTTCACCACCCATGACCACTAAACAAACCATTTATTAAATCATAGTTAGTTTCATTTTATAGTCTATCATTATGAGCATCAAAACTCAAACCTAAGCTAAGAAAGCTTAATTAAGAAGACACCCTACTCGAGCATATGGTTACTCTGACACCTAATGCTTCAAATTTAGTGGTAGGATAAACTATTAAAGAGTTTGAGTTACTAACACCTTCAAAGTAGGACCAATTTTTTATCCCAATAAACCAAATCCAAGCCCTCTCGGTAAAAACCTAGGTTTTTGAAATAATTTTAGTCCACACTCAGAATGTGAAACAACACGTCTGATATCTATATAGAAGAGTATAATTTCTATACCAAAGAATTCCAAATAATATAAATGGAATCCTTCCATGAAATCATTTTGTTCTTTGAATTTGAGGTTTCTATAGGGCATACAAGTTTGGTTGAGAAAATACAACATACCTATCAAGAAGTGGGTATGAAAGTAGGCAATATATAGATTTATGTATATATAAATAGAAATATATGTAAAAATGAGAAATAAGGAAGTGAATGAGACAAAATAATGGGAATTCAGGTGATGAACAGGCACTACAATGAGTAGGGATTAACACTATTCATGCAGTTATTTTTTTAAGGAAGTTTAGAATCTCTCATAGGGGATTCTTCATTCTTTTTGTTTTCTCTTTGTTTCTTTTGTATCTCAATGAATATGTTTAATACATTAGATCGTTTTATTGTGGTTTTTTCATAAATTATGATATGGGAATTATATTGAGATTGTATAAACATTTACTTCATTGAAAGCATCATGTGTGCTAAGAAACTACCAATTTTCTCTCTTCAAGCAGTAAATATCATTCAATTTCCAAAACTCTGTGAGTGATGGTTCGATTTTTTTTCTTTATATCAATTTTTAATTATTAATTACATCTAATAATATCATATTAAATATAGGGTTATCACATTAGTAACAACTAAGAAGTTGTTTCTGATTCGAATATGGTTTCTTTATTGAGTGTATTAATGTATTTTTCAGTTAATAAATTAGACGATCCATTCATACAAAGGTTATTCATTTGAGATAAATTCACAATATCTTTTCTCTAATGAAACAACACATATTAATGGATAAATATATAAAAATAAAACTAAATACCTTAATAAAAAAGTATCCAATAAAATTCCCCTTTTCCATCTCTATACTTCTCCCCTGTTTAAGTGTGATCTCTATACTTGTTATTGTGTTGTTTATTATTCCCATTCTTCCAAATTTTTCTCACTATAATAGTTTTATCACCATAATTTATTTGTTTTCCTTTTTATATAATATTTTTTTAGTTTTTTTTTCTTTCTTGGTCACACACAATACTCTATTTCGGAAGTCATTCCCTGCGGATCGACCCCTACTCACTACTATATTAGTTTTAAGTAGGGTTTATAAATATTTAATTAGTCATGAAAATAGTAAATATCTTGTGGTAAGTATTCTAGAGTTATTGTCGAGGATGGGAACATATGACCAATTAAAGAATATTAAAAAAAATTAAAGTTTATTGAAAAGGGTATGAATAAAAAATAGGTCATCATCTGACAACCTAGAGGATTTAATTCATGAAATCAACAAACATTTGAGTACTTTAAAAATCAATAAGAATAATATAATGGAAAATCTTGATGAAGATCCTAATAATAATTAAAATTAACATATCAAATAAGCATAAAATGTTAACCCAAAAAAACCTGGTAATTAACTAATGGATAGAGCCAGTCTTAGGGAGTTTTATGTGCCTAAAGTTCCAAACAAGCCATCATGCATTACAAAACCCCCCCGGTGTAGAAACAATGATGTTACTCAATCCCACTTCCCATGATTCCTTCCTACCATGGATTACCTAATAAAGAATCACTAGACTTTGTTAAGGACTTCTATGGAATAATTCAACAATTTCTACTTGGGGGATGGAGTGAGGAATAGTTAAAATTGAGAATGTTCCCATTTTTCCTGAAATGGAATGAAATTTTTTGGTTCTAAAAAATGGATGATAAATTTTTTTATTTAATGGAAAAATTTCATCATAAAATTTTACCCTAAGAGGATGACTTTTGATATTAGGCATAAAATCACTATATTTTTACAATATAATAAATAGTTGTTACATGAAGCTTGCGATAGTTTTAAGGGGATACTTAGGCTGTTTCCCAACCATCGGTGAACAAAAAAAATTTACATGGACACATTCTACAATAGACTCACACCATTCCATCAAACACTATTTGATCAGTCCTCATGAATAGATTTCCTTAATAAAACTATAGATTAGATAAAATCTATTTTCAACAATTTGGCATTGAATTTGAAACAAAAACGTTCTAGAAGGAGAACCATTTTTAGAAAATAAATAACACCCACTCCCCTAGCTGAAGCATAATCTACTGGATTTTGTAACTAAAATACTCAAAAATAATATTAGGAATAAGTTTCCTCAATGTGGGATGTTTGGTCATTCATAGTCTTATTTCCCTAAATTTGACCTACTTTCCTAACTCCATTAAAATGATAATTTTTCTTGGTTTGTCCCTACAATGAAACCATGATATAATATGTTCTCAAACAATTACAACCAAGGCTACCTAAACTATCCCAACATTTCTTGGAGAGAGCGAGGAGTTTTGAGACCTACTACTCCCCCTATTTTCCAACTACCTATACAACAATTCTAACCCTAACTAAGGGTCGAGAATTGTAGGTCTCAATATAGATTCAAGAGTATATTCCAAAAACATATTGGTAGGTTTGATTAAGAGAAGAAAAAATTATTTTTAAAAGTCATAGTAAGAATCTTGGTTTAAAAATATAAAGTTACAAGTGGAATAGATAGTTAGAAATTTATGAGTTAGAGATAACAAAAAATTACCCATCACTACTAAGACAAGTCCTAGGGATAATTACATGGAATTAATAACTAGGAGTAATCCCATAACTCAATAAGAAGTTATAAAATATCACAAATCTATCCCCAATAAAAATATGTATGAAATTGAAAACAAAACTCTAAAAGATGATGAATCTCTAAATTTAAACAACACTGCTGAAAGTCTTATGAATCATTTTTTAAAAAAACTTAAAATCATAATAGAAAACGTGAAAATAAATAAAAATAAAGGAATGAAAAATATTGAATAAGAAGTTAAAATTATACCTAAAATTATTAGGAACTTTTCCCCAATCATTCTATTTTCATAAATAAAAAGAAAGTGAATCAGGATTTTAAACTATTCAAATTTATAAAATTTGTAAAGAAACTATACAATCATATTCCATTCATCAGTGATTTAATTCAAATCCCTTATTATCCAAAATCATGTAAGAAAATATATTTGAATAAGAAAACCTTATAATAATTGGATAATTATATCCTCATATAGAAGTGTAGTGATGTCTTTCAAAATAAGATACCTACCAAACTTTAAGATCCAAAGAGATTTGTAATCCCATACACATTTAGATATAGAGTTGTTTAGTTAAATTTTAATTTCAATCTTGGAGAAATAATTAATTTTATTCCATTATCCCAATTACAACACTTGAGATTAGAAGTCCTATAACCCCAAAATATTGTGTTATAACTCGGAGATCAATCCATTACTCACCCAGTCAGTAGGGTAGATGACTTTTTAGTGGGGGTATGAAAGATATTTTTGTATAATGACTTTATAATTATGGATATATAATGATACTAGGAAGTACCTATCATTATTGTTAGGCCCTTTAATTCTATAGAAGGGTCTTTCATTTATGTGTTAAAGGGAAAATTAATTTTAATCTGGTTGAGAATAGATAATAATTATATGTTTTCTGAAAAATTAAAGAACCCACCTGACACCAACCCTTCCCAAAATATGTGATCTTATAAGAATGTATAGTTAATAAAAAGGAAGTAGAGTTAATTAGAATGCTTGAATACATTACTGGTACACCTAAGTTACCTATAGAGACTTACATGGAGATTAGTTCCACCAAGTACCAGGAACCTTTAGATAAATTTGAAGAGGAATTCCTAGATCACCTCAATGAATTTTCTATATAACATATTTTTACCCCACTCAATGAATCTATATATAATAAATAATTATCTAAAAACAACAATGATACGTGGGAGAACCTCTACACTACCTTTTTTAATAGGTAACATGAGTAACTTAGACCTCATAGACCAAATTATATACCCTCAAACAAAGCACCACCAAATCTAGATCTCAAGACCCTACTAATAAATTTGAAACATTCCTTTCTAGAAGAATGATCAACTTCAATAGTCATTATTTTATCCAAATTGGAGGTAATTCAAGAGGATAACATGCTTGGTGTCTTGAGGAAGTTAAATCCTATCAATGGTTGGTCTATTCCAGATATTAGTGTCATAAGTATATCATTTTTCATGTATAAAATTCCCATGTAACCTATGTATAAACCAAGGGTGGAAGTGTAGAGAAAAATTAACCCAAATATGAATTTGGTAGTTAGAGAGTATGTGTTTAGGTTTCTTAGTGATGGAATAATATTTCCATATTTTAGATAGCCCATGGGTAAGTCTTGTCTAGGTAATCCCTATGAAAAGTGGAGTGGATGTGATAACCAATGAAAAAAAATGAGAAAATTCAGACAAAAAATATGAATATATAGAGGTTCGATAAATATTATATAAAACTTAACTTTACCATAAGAAAATATAATTTTCTAATTTAATTTCTTGAGCATGTTCTTGATATGTTGGCTATAAATCATTTTTTCTAATTTTTGGATGGTTTTATAGTTATAATTTGATTCTCATAGCCCTAAAAGACCAGGAAATAAACCACTTTCACCTACCCATTTGGGATATTTTCTTACAGGAAAATGCACTTTGGGTTGTGTGGTTCTCCTACCACCTTCAAAATGTGTATTATAGACATGTTTTGTGATATGATTGAGATATTTTTTGAAGTACTCATGGATGACTTTTCCATAGTAGGTTTTGATTTTGAGGGTCATTTGAAAAATATGGAAACTACTTTACAAAGGTGTGAAGAGACAAACTTTTCTCAAATTGGGATAAATGTTAGTTTATACTAATAGAAAGAATTTTGTTAGGCCATAATGTTTCCAAGAATAGATTATAATTTGTAAATTCCAAAATTGGAGTAATAAAAAAGTTTCCACCACCTGATAATGTTAATGGGATTAGAATATTTTTAGGACATGATATATTTTATAAGAGGTTTATCAAGTATTTTTCTTAAATAACCAATCCATTGTGTCCTATTATTTTTAAGGACTCACCATTTGTTTTTAATACTTAAAGTTTATAATCCTTTAATTTACTCAATTAAATGCTCATTTCTCCACCCATTATATATTCCCCCAGCTTGAAACTTCTTTTTGAGGTTATATGTGATGATAGTGACATCGTAGTTGGAGTTTTTTTATGAAAGAGGGTAGATAAGAAGTTGTATGTAGTGTAATATGATATCATACTTCTTAATGAGGCTTAGAGAAATTATACCATGATGGATAATAAACTTTTTATAATGGTTTTTTCTTTAGATAAATTTAGACAATACTTTATTGGATCAACAGTCATTTTCTTCAAGGATCATGCAACTCTTAATTATTTTTCTTCTAAGAAGGAGGCTAAACCAAAATTGATAATATTGTTCTTATTGTTACAAGAGATTTACTTCATAATCAAGGATAATATTGGGTCTGGGAATGTTGTGTTTGATCACCTATCTAGTATTCTTAGTACTCAAAGTGATGGAACATGGAAGACGAACCCTTCAGTTCCATAAGAAGTATAATTACTACTTTTTAAGGTAAAGTTCCATGGTTTGGTGATTTTTTTAACTTTATAACTATTGGAATTATTCCTAAGTACTTTTCTCAAAATCATAGGAAGAATTTTATTTCTAAGATAAATTTTCTTTCTGGGATAATACTTTATTATTAAGGATATTTTCTAATGTAATTTTGAGGAAATTTGTTCTAAAGGAATATATGATTTCTATTCTTGAGAGTTTCCACTCATATTTTTAGGGAGGAAATCATGGTAGTGATAGAACCTCTAAAAAGGTTCTAGAATCTAGTTTCTACTAGACAACACTATTAAAGGATGCTATAAGTCATGTTTTAGGATGTGAAATAGTGTCAAAGAGTTGGTAATGTGGGTATGAAGAAATAGTTTCCTCAAAAGGGTATTTTAGAGGTTGAAATATTTGATTCTTGGGGGATGGACTTTATGGGTCCTTTTCCTTCCTTATATGGGAATGAATACATCTTATTTTCTATTAAATATGTATTAACATGGGTTAAGGTATTTTCATTTCCAAAAAACCAGGATAGTAGTGTGAAAAAATTCACCAAGAAGAACATGTTCTCAAGGTCTTGTGTGCTCGAGGATTTCATTACCAACAATCGGTATCACCTTAAAAACATCAAGTTCAATGCATTGATGGAAAAGTATGGTTGTGTGGAAAAAACAAGTACAACCTAATATCCAAAGTCAAGTGTACAAGTAGAAGTCTCTAATAGATAATTGAAACAAATTTTAGAAAAAAATGTGAGAATATCTAGGAAATATTGGTCTATAAATTTGTATGAGGAATTATGGGTTTATAAGACATTAATTAAAACTCCCATAAGAATTTATCCATATCAAAATATTTTTGGAAAGTCTTTTAATTTTCTTTTATATTTGTAACACAAGTGATTTTCGGAAATAAAGGTTTTAAATTTTGATTTTAAGTCTACTGGAGAGAGAATATTGCTTGAATTAAGTTAATTAGATGAAATAAGTATATAATATTATGAAAATTCTTAGATCTATAATGAAAGTAAAAAAATATTTTCATGATTCTATAATTATAAATAGGCACCTTCAAGTGGGTTATAAAGTGCTTCTGTTCAATTTTAGGATTAATTTGTTTCCTGGTAAACTCAGATCCAAGTGGGTTAGCCCATTCACAATTTTTAGAGTATATATAGATGGATCTATTGAGTTAGTTGGGAAAGATAACATTCCATTCCTGGTTAATGGAAAAAATAGTGAAGAATTATTTTAAGAGGAAGTTAAAGGGCTTGGATGTTATCTCCCCCCATGGATTCTAAACCATTTTTAATTCAAATTAAAGAATCTAAACACAATGCTTTATGGGAGTCAACCTATGGTTCATTTTGTTTTTTTTTTGTGTTTTATTTTGTTTTTCATTACTATATGATTGATGATTTTTTTTCTATTTCTTACCTAGTATTCAAAGTTGTTTAACTAAGATTACCATGCCATTCTTAGATCCAAATTTCAATTTATCATAAAGTCCCAAGGGATCTGTTAACTCAATCTTTATCGATAAAACTAAGACCAACTCAAAAATCTAGTTATTTTATTTTGCAACATTTTAATTTTTTCATGCTAATGTCGATCTATTTAAATTATAGAGAGGAGATAAACATGCTAACCAAAGGGTTTTCCTTAAAGGAAAATGGTATAGTAATTTAGACTGAACAATAACAATAATGATCCATTTTTAGAGGAGTGATATTTTTCCTACTTATGATCATATATTGTTATATTATATTTAAATCTAGGTGTGGGGGGATACCCCTTGATTTTATTGTGATAAAAATTAAGAAACTGATTTTCTTTCTTGAGTGTCTAGCTTTCTTATTTCCAGAGTGTTGAAAAATTAATTCAACTAAATTTAAAATATTGCCAGCACCCCACAATAAAAAACAAAACAAAATTGTTTTTTTCAATTTTATTGGTTGTGTGTAAAATGTGATTTTTTAGCTTTCATATAACCCTTCCATAACTCTATCAACTACATAATTTTCAACTTTTTTGAACTCCATTGTTCTCCCATATTAGGATTAAACATTGGGGACAATGATAAACTTTAAGTGTGGGGTAGATGGGTATTTCTCTATGTATTAACAATTCTTTATTCTATATGCATTACAAGACCCCCCAATTTTTTTCAAAATAAATCCATTTTCATTTTTTTAATTAATTTCAGGTTATAACTAATATTTTTGTATCTTTAGGTTAGGAAAATATTAAAAACTTGTGTCCTACCCAAGGGAAAATTTCATGACTCATTTTGAGGTATTTCACTAAGTCTAAAGTTGTAAGGATTGAGCTATTTTTGAGTTATATTGTCCACTTATTTTATAAAAATGTTGTTTGAAATTTAGGAAAAGGAAGTTTAATAGGTTATATTCTTATGGAATTGAAGCTATAATATAAGGAATCCTAACCTTAAACATAAACCTAGTTACTTAGCCTTGGTGAAAAGTAACACCTTAGGGAGCCATCTAAATGGAGAGTAATATAAATCCTTTGAAACTAGATTAAAATGGGAATTTTGGATCCCACAGTGAGTCTTTGAGACATGGTAAATGGGTGTGTTTATGTAAATAAATCCAAATTTAATAAATTCCTCACACAGTTCTTTACACAAATTTCTGTCTAGGAAAAATTCAAATAAAGTTCCTGGGTAAAAAATAAGCTCATTAAGGTGAGGGGAATATTTAACTCAATGAAAAAAGTGAAAATTACATTATAATAAAATATTTTGAGTTGTATCAACTAAGTGGGAAGTCAAACTTTGGTTTGATGGACCTATAAATTAGTAAAAAAATTATTCCTCTTATTATAGATTTAATTCTACTTGCGTATCTTTGGAATGTACTCCTAGAATTGTAATTTTAACTTTTATTGAAGCAGGAAAGTGTGAATAATTCACATAGGAGGCATGATATTCTTATAAATGAATGACTAATTTTTTTTCTTAAATTTGAGTGTATCCAGTTGAACCTAGGCAGGAAGACCATCAATTTTTCTTAGGAGTATTTGTAAATAACTAATTAAATGGGTTGAATTTCCCAAGATTTAAATTGATTAAGTGTGGGAGAATTTGATTTCGTGATATTTTATCACACTTTTCTATGTCTATTTTGATGAAATAAATTTTTTATATGTAAAGTTGAGCTTATAATAGTGAACATTTTAATCTAGAATGTATCTGATTGAATTTGGTGCTCATTGAATAATGTAATGTAAATATATATTTTTGGTTTCTCAATTGATTAAAGTTATTGGTGTTAGTCTATGAACAATGTGATGCTTTTAATGAATTTTAATAAAGAGTTTCAATGATTATTAATTCGAAAATATCTATGTTTTTTTAGCTTCCATGGTAAAAATATGGTAAAGGATCTCAGTGGACACAAGTTATATAATATCAACCATGTGACTATCATTTTCTCAAATTCAAAAAAAATTACAATTTATTTGAGTAACCATATGTGCATTAGGATCACGCACACATAAAAATAGATTAAACATGTATATACCCAATAATACAAAGGGTAAGATCGAGTGCATGTCCAAGAGGATCGACCGTAAGTTAACTTAAATAAACTAATATTGAAAATTGAAAAAGGAACATTGTGGTGCCTTGATGAGATTGATCGTGCATTAAACCAAAGCGATCTCAACCTCAAAGTTGAAAATTTTAACAGAATTATGTGTTGTCCATTATAAGTCTACAAAAAATAGGAAAATGCACTTGTTCTAAAAAAAGAAAAGGGAGAAAAATTCACCACATGATCATGGTCAATCTCAATCAACCGCATCCTGTCACTTTCCCAAAAATAACATTTTGAAATATATTCTTGACATCATGTTGATCCAATAGTAAAAGGTTACCATGACCACCATCCTCCACTATATCTGATCTAAAGATACTAGTTTTTGTGATTGATAGTGAGGGAACCACTAATACTAATGTGGGTGAAGCCAACACTATATCTATTGATATAAGACTCCCCACTTGAGTATAGATGAAAATTATATATATAAATCCAATTATGTTCTCAGTATATGAATTGGTCTTTGTTGACATTTCCTATTGATAAATCCAAAGATCATGCAGAGGAACATTTAAATCTGATTTGATCCACTACGGAAGAACCCACATCAACATTATAATAACCCCAGCCTTTTGGACATATTATTTCATGGTTTTAAGAATAATTAACCATCAATTACAATCCAAGGATCATAAAGTCTAGTGTATTTGGAAGATTAGATACATAATTAGAAAACATGAAACCAAAATAAAATACATATTTTATCTAATCTTCATAATGAGATCCTAATGACCTTTGATCCCTTACATCTACATAGGATAACTTGGGAAATATATGAACAAAGTTATTATATAAAAATACTAGTAAGGGAATAAGAATAAGAATAAAGAATAGAATATGGGTTATAAGGAAAAACAAGATGACAAAAAAGGCATAAACATATGAAATAATAACATACAGAACATAGGATCATGTAATCAGGGAATCATGGTAATGTGGAAGAAACATAAAACATGAAATAAGAATGAGTCAAGGCTCATAGCACATGGAGGATCATGAGTCAAGTCTAACCACCAAGACAGTTCCACATGGAGCACAAGTAAAGGCTAACCACCAAGGTCGTTGCAAATGATGTCTCATGAGACTAAACATTACCCAATGCATTGGAGCTCTATCTAGGGGAAATCATCATAAAATATTCATGAATATGTGTCCCACATTAATAATCATACATAATAAATAAAACATAAACAAAAGGGTTATCAATGGAAAGAATTGGGTATCATAATCGTGTCAAATGGCTTAACAAAAGGGAATATCATAATGGTGTCCATGAAAGAATGGATTTAAATAATAAAATTACATAGGCATAGATCATGATAATTGATGTCAAACTGAAGTGAAAACATGTAAAAAGAGTTTTTAAGAAACTTTATAAATAAAAGTTTTTAGTGCGGTTTAAGGAAAATATTAAAGATCATTTAAAGCAGAAAAAGATTAATATTTTATATAAAACTAGAAAATAACCAGGATATATTTTCCTGAGAAAATGATTTATTTAATAAAAATAATGGTGGATTAAAATATATTATACAATTCACTTGAAAATAGGTAATAAATCAGGAAGTTCTTTTTAATTGGGCTTGTTTATCGAGAAGAACTGAGAAGGGAACCTTTTTAAAACATGTATTTACCTATAAAAGGAGGATGAAATAATATAGATTCCTGGGAATCAAACATATACAACGAATTTATAATAATTTTATAAAAAGAAAGAATAATTACATTAAGGTAAAGAGAGAGAAAGCATAACCTAAAGAAAAATAGAGGTTCAGAAAGAATCCATTACCTTATGTCTGAAAGTGTTATACACTTGAACTTAATGTCATGGATAATCAAATAAAATCCTTGAATTAATTAATTCATAACCATTTATACATGTTTTTGATTTATTATATTTTTATTAAATTCATTTATGGAATGAACCAAGCTGGGATGTCATCTAACCCGACACCCGACCTGTTCTGAGACATGGCCTGAAGGGCGTTCCCGATCCCCTCGGGCTGGAAACTAGTGTCAAGGATCAAAGTAATAACTATGGGAATGATTTTTTCCAAACATTCCAGGATCAAATAATTAAACTAAACATGTGGAAGAACCAAAAAAACTGAATATCAATAAATATATATAAGCTGATCCAAGTACAATAGTTACTTAATAAAATGAAACTGAATACAATACTAAAACCAGAACACACCAACAAGATCTCCAAGTGACCTATTGGTCACCACCAACCACAAGACCAACCTGATCCAAAGGAGAGAAACTGAACCAGAAACTTTCACCTACAAAATAACTCAGGTATACCGACACCGATTGGTACAAGTAGGGTGAGACCTTAAATAGATAGAAGGTAATCACCACATAATCCATGAATTTCCTTTCCCAAAATAGTTCGCAAACACTAGTTTTGAAATAAATTTAGGAAATAATCTTCTAAATAATTTCCATCATGTAGAAATAGCATTACATAAATTCTTTTTTATAAAAAAACTCGCACAACCTTCCTTTTTTAAAAATATTTTCACTTTCCACAACCCATTTCAAAACTCGGAATGAAATATAAAACTAAACCAGATAATAAAAAGGGCTTGTATAGAAAGTAAAATAAATAGAACAAGCAGTTAAAACTGATAGGGCTAATATCCAAGAAGTAGAAAAAGTAAACATAACATATATACAGTGATTTATGAGAATTTTATGAACATCACTAACTAAAATCCCTAGATATACTCAGTTCATACTCACTTGTCAGCTTATAGTGTAACTCCATAATTTAATAACCAATTGGCCACACTAAACTACCCAATCTAGTGGCACATCCCACCTAGACCTATCAAGTCATGGGGGTACCAACCCATTTAATAGAGATCGACAAGAAATCATCACTAGAACATCTAGATGATGCCTATAAATATCATGATAAAAAAATACTAATACTTGGAAACACATGGTATAGAAACCACAACCAACCACATTATCATGCACAAACCACTATAGGGGATCTCATCCAACATTTTAGTGGTCTAAACACCAATAACACTTCCATGAATGAGCCACAATAGAAGATATCATATAAATTTATAAAGGCCTCAAAATATAATCCAAGCATCATAACTCACATGAAAATAAATTTTATTTCATAATCATTATTAAACACTAATAGGGCCTCACATTACTCAGGTTTTCAATAAATTTTCCAAATTCAAAATAAAACATCATTTTCACAAGAACAATGCCAAATAGGACTTTACATTTCAAATCCAAAAATCATCCCAAATCAAATAAAATCATACCGCAACATGAGAAGTTCCAAATGGGCCTTTATATATTTTTATAAACCAAACCACCTCACAAAATTCCAAACAGGCCTTTATGCCAATTGTTTACCAAAACATATCTCTAATTCCATTTGAGCCCCAAATAGCCATTATGAAAACATATATGAAAAAATAACCATCATCATGGAAGTTACCCTTTCCCAAATTAATACACACACTAAATCCATTTGGAAATACATTTCACACCACTTGAACAATTTATGAAATCCAGTTGAAAACACCATAAGAAGAACAAATGTGCAAAGAAAACATATCCATGGGAATATCCCATTTCAAATTAAAATTCACATTAAAACCACTTTACAACATTCTATAAAACACTTTCACAATTAAAAGACATATTTATAAATCCCCACAAAGAGTAACACTTGAAAAACAATCAATCTTTGTTAAAAGACCAACTTCCAATAAATGCACATTTCAAACCACTTTAAAAAACATCATTTTTTAAAAAACAACACTTTATTTTAAATTAAATCAACAATCCACACACAAAATTCAAACCATAAAAGTGACCAATTTCAACATATAAAACCCAACTCACAATCCAAAAACATTATCAAAATACAACCAAGTGAAAACACCACTAAAAGTACCCAATTTCACTTTAAAACACAGTTTGAATTTTATTAAACACCATGCATGTGTTTAAATTAAGGCATAATAAAATAACCCTTTGGAAAACCATTTTTCACCCATATCCCATCATGGAGATAGAATAATAATTTATATTGTCACATTATAAGAAAGTAAATCACATTTATAAACTATTCAGGAAAGTTAAAGAATCAAATGGTATGTTCTAGAAAGGAAATGGATGGAAAACCTACCTCAACGATATGCGAACAAAACCAAACTTTAGGAGGAGGATGACTCAATCCCTAGAGACAAAATTCACACCCTAACATCAAATAAATCAACCCACACATCAAACCTAACCCTTAGGGTTCAGACAACATGGAACCCCACCAAGTAAGAACATAGAAACCAAGATAAAAGGGGAGGAAGATGAGGGGAAAAATTGAAAATCACAATAACTCAACTTAGGAACATTTAAAGGGATTACAATGGAAAGATATCAAGGGAGGAGGAGCTTGGAGTACCCCTTGGTGCACCTAGGTTGAGCAAGGGAGAAGAATCATGAAATGGGGTAAAAACACTGGAAGGGAAAGAGGTAATTTCATATTTTTAATGACTTGGGAAAATCACATAGTTTGGCCATACGGCTTGACAAACAATGCACTAATCGGGTGCCCTCTACTAGAGAAGATGCGCACACCACATTGGTTGGCCAAATTTTTTCCCAAATTGTGCGCCAATCGTGTCAAATGCTTCTTCCCAATTCCAAAACTAAACCACATTGTTTTTGCATGGTTTCCAAAACCATGCGCCATGCTCCAAACTCCAACCCACATGTCACATGGTAACCTAAGTTAAGGTGTACAGTTTCCCCTAACTATACGCCACTTACTTCTAAGACCAAAAACTCCATTTTTCTCTAAATGCTCGAACATTTAAATCGGGGATCCAACCGAACATCAACAAAAAGATCCATAATCAAGGGAATAATAAAATAAAAAGGATTTAAAAGGTTGGGTGTGAAAATTTATAGCCTTTATGAGGATTTATAAGATAAAATTTCATCGTTAGGGAGTGTCTATTTCCCTAGTTTTCATGATTGGTTCATTTGTATATATGTATTAAAGATCATATAGAATGAGAATAGATGTACATAATTGAATTCATATGTTATTCATGAAAATCTATAAGATCAATTGTTAATATAATTCATTTGTTTATTTGGTATGAGGATAAATCATTAGAAAAGACATTCTTGATAATCATTTAGATTATTTTGGCGGTTTTTCAATCATCGAAAATTATTTTTGTTTTATTAATTAACATTATGTATATATACTATTTTCATAACTTTAAATAGGTTTCTATAAATATATTATAATATTTTTTAACCATAAATATGGTTTTATGAACATCCTTGAAAGTGGAACTAAAAAAAGATAACACATCATCCATTAAGGCATTGAATTGGAAGCTCACAGACGATGTTTTCATTTTTAGAATAAAAGGATATTTTAGAATAAAAGGAGATGAAAGAGAATTTATGATGGATTATCCCATAAAAACAATAAAATTACATTATATATAATATATTAGAGTAATTAAGTCACTTTGGGATAGTAATGTTAGGAGAATATAAGAAAATAAAAGAACTTGAAATGAAATTAAATGAAAGCGGAAGAGGGTTTTACCTCTTTAAATTCTTCTCATTAAGAACCTCCTTAGGGAAAAAGAATTGGTCTTTTTTGATAGAAAAGGCTCTTAGATGTTGGGGAGACTCTTGGGAGAGTATTTAGAATAATTTGGAAAATATTCAAGGCTTTGGAGGTGTGAGGAGAAGGGGTTGTGAGGGGTGGTATTTATAGTGGAGGAGAGGGGTATTTTCTCATTATTTTATTCATTAGTTTATTATTTTACAATAAGACTATGAATAGTTTGAGCATTATATATAAATAGTTAAAATAATTAAGGGGATTTTTAGATATGGTGATCACATAAATTATGAATCAAGGAATATTGTATTTAACTTATAATGTATATATATTGTAAATTATCGTATTTTACTATTCCCTAAAAAATCAAGTATTTTAGAAAAATACCAAAAAATAATTCTAACCTTTTTTAGATGTGTAGAATTAAAAAATTAACTACATTTTATGAATATAATTTTCTAAATAAGGGAAATTTATTTTTTAATTAAAATCATCATTTATTTAGAAAAAAACAATTTTAAAATTATAACTGATTTTATAACACTTTGAAAAAATAATCAATGTCTCATATAATTATATTATAGTCATAAGACAAAAAAATATTGATTTATGAATACATTTTATGAAAATAAATTTCTTCTTAAATCAATATATTAATTATAAAATTGAAAATAAGCATTTATATTTTATAAAAATATCAACACTTAAATAATAATTTATAAAACATTTATTTACTTTTACTATGACAAAATTATATCATATTACCATTTATAAGATTACTAAATTTTATTTATACTTTCATAGGTGAGGTTACTAATCTATTAGTCAGGTTACTATTCTTAAGGGTCACATTACTATTCTATAGGTCATGTTACTATTCCATGGGTTTGGGTTCCTTAATTTATATAATTACTTCTTATTTCATTAATTATTCATTTATAAAGTTTTTATTTTGTTCTATAAGTGATTTTATGTGATTTATACTATATAATATAATTATAAGAATGTGATTTTCATTGATAAAATCTTGGGTCGTTACATTCTTCTCCCCATATGAAATTTCTCCCTTGAAATTTTGTTTTTCAAACTAAATAGGTGATGGTACTTCTTATTTATTTATTCCTCTAGTTATTATGTTAAATATTCATACTTATGGTTCCAACTTATTATTTTTACTAGGTGAGTAGTCTTATTGCATAGAAATTTAACTCTACGGTCCAAGATCTTCACTGGTTTCTCCTTATAAGATAGATCACCTTCTAACTATACCACCTCTAAATTTAGTACATGTGAGGGTTCTGGTATCTACTTCCTCGAATGGGATATGTGGAACACATCATGTACTTGAGAAATGGTTGGTGGAAGTGCTATTTGATAGGCCACAACTCCAAAATGATCAAGAATCTTGAAGGGGTGATGTACCTAAGAATTAGCTTTCCATTCTTCCAAAATCTAATCTTCCTCTTCCATGGAGATACGTGGAGGAAAAAAATGTCTCCAACCTTAAACTATAGGTATCATAGATAATTATATTCATAAATCTTCTGTTGAACTTGGGCTACCTTAATGTGCTGCATAATGGTTTTCACCTTTTCCACCATTTCTTTGACCATTTCAGGTTATAGAATCTTACATTCATTGAATTCATCCCAGCATGCTAGTATTTTTCATCTTTTCCCATAAAGGGATTCACATGGAGCCATTTGTATGCTTGAGTGGAAAATATTGTTCTAATAGAACTAAACCAGAGGTAGATGTTGGTCCCATACTTCTTTAAAGTCTATAGAACATGCTCTTAACATGTATTCTAGTTTCTGAATAGTCCACTCAGATTGGCCACCAGTTTGAGGATGATAGGTTTTACTAAAGTTCAACTCAGTTCTTAGAGAATGTGGGATACTTTTCCATAACATAGAGGTGAATCTCATATCTCAATTAAATAAAATTGATATTAGTACTCCATAAAACCTTACCACTTATCTAATGTATATTTTTACAAGTTGAACCAATGAGAAGTCCTCTCAAATTGTGATAAAGTGAGATGTCTTTGTAAGATGATTCATAATAAACCATATAGAATTTTTTCCTCTATATGTATTTGGAAGTCTTGTGAAAAAGTCCATGGTGATTTTTTTCCACTTCCATGTTGGTATAGGTAATGGTTGCATCATCCCCTTAGAATTTTTCCTTTCATCTTTCACTTTCTAACATACCTGGCACTTTGATGTATACTCAGTGATCTCCTTATTCATATTGTCCCACTGATAGTTCTCTTAGAGATCTTGATGTATCTTTTTGCTCCTTAGGATAATAGAGAAGGTTGATCTATGTGTGTCATTCAGAATATCCTTCCTTATATATGGATTGGATGGTACACAAATTTGTGACCCAAATCTCATGAGTCCTTCCTGATCCATTTTAAACTCTGATGATTTCCTATTTCTGATTGATTCCAACTTTTTCTGAATTTCCACATCTTTTCTTGGAGAATCATTTATTTTATCCATGAGAGATGGTTGGGAAATAATTTGATAAAGTATTTATGATGTTCCTCTATTAATGATTCATATATAAATCCTTTTTAAATATAAGAATATTGGTTACTTCTCAATTTTCAACATTGATAAAGATGTAGGATCCTTTATACATTGAACATCCACCACCTTATTTACTTTACTAGGATGGTAGTGGATTGAGAATTCATAATCCTTGATGAAGTATAACTATATTCATTCGTTAATATTAATATGATTTGTGTCAATATATATTTGAGGCTCTTATGATCATTATATATCTCACACTTCTCCTTATAGAGATAATGCCACAATATTTTTAATGAAAATTTCACATCCACTTACTCCTGGTAGGATTTTTCTCCTGACTTATAGAAATTTTGAAACTCCTATAATTTTTTATGAGCATAATCAGATTATAATTTGTAGTTTCCTATAGTTTGGTAGAAAAATGTTCTTTTCTATTATTTATGCCACATTAGTTATGTAGACAAGAAGTTATTATGGGAAAAAATTCAGTAGCTGGTTAATTCCATTATAGATTCATCGATCATCATAGCTGACTTTAACTCAATCCTCTATGTGGATGAGAATATTGGTCTAGTGAAAAAAAATATATCTATAAAAAAGTGTAGGGACTATTTTGAGGAGGCAAGATTGGATGAAATCATTCTAATTGGAGCTAAATTTTCATGGTATGGGAGGCATCTAAATGGAATGAGGGATAGTATAATTGATAGGTATTTTGTCAATGATTCCATTCTTGGTTATTAGAAATCGGTCTCATGTGTCACACTTGAAAAACACAACTCTGACCACCACCCTATCCAGGTAAGATTTCTCACTACTAAAAAGGGACAACCCATCCCCTTCAGATTCAACAATGCATCGACCTCTCTCTCAGATTGTTCAAATATTTTGAAGGATACCCGGACCTCGTATACATGCAATTTCAATCCTCTGATATGTATTTCCAAGATCAAAATTCTCCTGATAAAAATATAAGGAATGAAGAAAGTAAAATTTTAGATCTCTGGATACTGAAATTGAGGGTATTGAATTCTTTCTTCAAAACATTTAGGAATCTTCTACTAGAGCCCGATTTTCTAGAGACAAGAACTAGGAGGATGAAATGTCTTCCAATATTAATAATCTTATACAACTAAGGGATAATATCAAGAAATATATCATCAAAAGCAGGTATCTCAATGAGGGGACCAAAACAAAAAGTTATTCAATGACCTTCAAAGGGTGAGAAGAGTGAATAGACCCCTTTAACTCATCAAATATAAAGATATAATTAAAGAGGAAAGGTAGGACCTTTATAATCATATTGTCTCTTTTTTAGTGGATCTATTCAATGGGACATCAATGACTCAAATGGTAAGATATAACATCATTCATAAATTGATTACTAAGGAGGAAAATCAATCTCTTGCATCCATTTCAGTGTAATTTTAAGTTAAGGAAGTAGTCTTTGGTCTCAAAAAAGATAGTTCTCCAGGACCAAATGGGTTCACCAATCACTTATTCCAAACCTATTGGGATATTATACACAATGAGGTTTGTAAGCTTGTAAAACATTTTTTCAGGGGTGGGACCTTTAATCTAGGATTTAATGATTAGTTCATTTCCCTCATTCCCAAAGTGGGGAATGCCATCATGATAAAACAATTCAGGACAATTTACCTTGTCAATACAATCCATAAATTCATAACAAAAATCATGGACAACAGACTTTCTCAAGTTTCTGAGAAAATTATATCTTGGAATCAATTTGGTTTTGTGAAAGGAAAAAACATTCAAGATTGCTTTCTCACTACCTCGGAATGTATTAATATTCTTAGGAAATCCAATTGAGGGGGAAATATAGCTACAAAACTTGATATCAGGAAAGCCTTTGATACAATGGACTGAGGTTTCATAATCAAGGTTCTTCACGGTATTGGATTCAGTGTGAGGTTCATTAAATGGATCAAAAATTTGATTGAATCATCCCACATCTCAAATCTTATTAATGGCTCACTAGAAGGATATTTCACTTTCTATAGGTGGAGAGATAGGGGATCCCCTTTCATCTATTTTGTTTGCTATTATAGAGGATTTTTTAAGCAGAATTCTTCTCGATATGGTGGAAAAAGGTGAACTACGCACCATTAGAGCGGCAAGAGGTATCTTTGCCCCATATCATTTGATTTTTGCTGATGACATTGTTATTTTTACCCAGGGAGGTAGGAGGAACATAAATCATCTTAATAAAACCCTCCTTCATTATGAATGTGTCTCAGGGTATGAAATTAATTGGAGCAAGTCATTTATCTTTTTTGGAAAGAATATTCCAGCTTCAAGGAAGGATCATCTCATAAATGATCTAGGAATAAATGAGGGATCACTTCCTTTTATTTAACTAGAGTTCCAATGTTCTAGGGAAATCCTTGAATCTCACATTTTTCTAGTTACTTAAGCCAAATAAGGAAAACACTTGCCTCTTGTAAAGAAAATTCTCTCTCAAAAAAAGGATGTATTTTCCTTGTCATGCATGTGGTGACTTAAAATATTATCTATTACTTCAGGGTGTATCTATGGACTATCTCAATCATTAGGAAAATCAAATCTATACTGAAAATTTTAATTTGGAGTGGAATCTTACTAGAGATGAAAATTATAACAGCTTCATGGAAAAAATGTTTCATGCCTCATCTGCTTGGAGGCAAGGGCATTAAGAACCTGTAATTATTTAATCAGGCTTTTTGGGCCAAATTCATTTGGTTTCTAATAAATAATAAATCTTCCGCTATAGATTTCCTTATATAAAGATTACTTATATGGTTAGTTATAGGTAAAATATGCTACCTAAAGTCATCCATTTATACCAGCCTAAGAAATTGTTTCCATGAAATTATCAAGCATTCTCACTGGATGGTAAGTGTGAACTCCTCCCAACAGTTTTGGCATAAAAACTAGACTAGATCCCCCATTATAGATTGAACTAGTACTGAATATCTTACTATTTAAAACAACATCATGATCAAGGATCAACTGAAAAATATCAATGCACTATTAGATGATATCACCTCAACAGTTGAACGTTATGATTTCACCAATCAGGATGATTTACTCATCTAGGAATTGTCTCCAAATGGTCTTCTTAACAATAAAAGTTTCTATAATCATTTGATTCAATGTTATTACAAGTGTATTGGGGAATTAAATAAAAAATGGATACTCTCATCTAGATTCACCTTTCTTTATAGGATCTCACTTAACAAAGTACCAGTTGATGTTAATCTTCAGTGAGTGGGAATCTCCTTGTGCTCTAATTGTGTCATATTTCATCATCACCATGAGGATATAGATCATCTATTTTAGTGTTGGAAAACTAACTCTTCATTATGGAAATATGTTATCAAAATATTTGAAATACACCCTCCACAAAAAGGTTCTTTTCTGAATTTTCTAGCTGCTCTATATGGCATTCATCAATCCAAGAAGATCACACCCCTCCTCAGGGTAGCTTGTACTGAGATGATACACAACATATGGAGATCTTGAAACAAATCCATTCAAAACGAGACTCATTTAAATGAAGGAAATATAATTATAAACATTATAGTGTCTATGAATAATACCAAAAAAATTCTCATAGAGAGTTACAGAAACTCTTTCAAGTATCTCATGGTGCTAAGACGGCTGAATATTATAGGTAATTTTCCTAATCTTAGAGGAACTATGGAAGTCTTTTGGACACCCCTTTTAGTATATGGATTAAATTTAACAGAAATGGGGACTCAAGGGGTAACCCAAAACCATATAGATTTTTGGATATATCCAAGGATCACAATGGGGATGTGGTGTAATGCATTCATGGTTCGTGTGGCTATGTAACTACTCTAGAAGTGGAAATGAT
The DNA here is from genome assembly GCA_963277665.1 of Viscum album. NCBI lineage: Eukaryota > Viridiplantae > Streptophyta > Magnoliopsida > Santalales > Viscaceae > Viscum > Viscum album. The sequence continues at coordinate 1,632,272,351 of OY728155.1, read as the reverse complement.
GGGGATTATCAGAGCAGTTAATATTTTATTTCAATATAATTGGAATAACATCTAGCTTGAATGAGATTACACTACTATTTTTCAAGACCTAAGGATGGTACATATTCATCTTTCATGGAATTGAAAATGGATAAGGATCAAATGCCTTGAGAGACTCACTTCTATGAGATACATTATCACTCACACTTTTTGGGAATCAAACTATATTGAGAATGTTCTTGAAAATAAAGGTTCCACTAAATAGGTATGTATTCATTAAAACAACGTACCTAATGACATTATCCCTCTTCTTTCTCAAGAAAAATTTAAAATATCTTCATTTTGTCTCTTGTAAATTTTTATTGATTTAATCCCTGAGCCTCTGAGCTTATTTTTTCAAAAAAAACCAGATTGACTAAGAAAACTATGGATCTGCATTACAGATGTTGTTCTGGATCACTCTTCAATTTCCTTTATCTAGTAAGGGTCCATAGATATTTCTTTACTGGGGATAACAATACCCAAGAATGATACTTCCTCTATCTATAACTCACATTTACTAAACTTTTCAAAAAAAAATCTCTCTTTAAAATGTCTTCGACATGGTATTCAAATGCTTCTTGAATTCCTCATTACTCTTGGAGTATATCAGAATATCATCAATAAATTCTACCACAAATTTTTGAGGAAATCTCTAGAGACTCTATTCATTAAATCCATGAAAATTTTTGGAGAATTATTTATTCCAAAGGGCATTACTATAAACTCATAGTGTCTATACCTCGTTGGAAAGGATGTCTTGGAAATATCTTTCTTCCTCACACTTAATTGGTGATATCCCAACCAAATTTCCTCCTTTGAGAAATAATTGGCCCCATGAATTTGATTGAACAAGTAATCTATTCATTTAAGGGGATATTTGTTCTTTATCATTATTTTTTTGAGCTCGCAATAATCAATACAGAGGCACATTGATCCATCCTTCTTCTTGAAAAAGAGGACTGGTGCACCCCATAGTGAAGCACTCAGGTGCATAAAACCATTGTCCAAATTCTCTTGTAATTGCTTCTCTATTTCTTCCAGCTAAATGGTTTTCATTCTATAAGGTGTCTTTGATATAGGCACAGATCCAAGAATAAGTTCAATTTAGAACTCAACTTCTCAGTCCGGAGGAAGAAAAGGAAACTATTAGGGAAATAAATTAGCGTAGTCCCTCACAATATAAATTTCTTCGATCATGATTCTCTCCTTTATCTCAATCATTTGAGATAGATATGGTTTTTCATAAGGTGATAATATCCACAACTAATGCAATAATTCTGATGTAGATTCATCTTCCTCCTTACACTTAAATTAAATTGTAGGATTCTTCAAGATGTGAAGATTAATCTCCCTTTCCTGACAGTTGATATCGGATTTATATAAAGATATCCAATCAATTCCAAAATTTGCATAAAAGTACACAAAATTATGTAATATGATATTTTAAGGGAGGTTTAATCCACAAAAATTAACCGAAGATGAGTTATAAACATTGGATGCAATAATTTTCCCATTTTCTATTCTCATAGACAACTCAACCTCCATATTTTGAGGTGGTGTAAGAATATTTATACTAAACTTTAAAGATATGAAATAATGTGTAGAACCAGAATCAAATAGTATGTTCACTATTTCTTAAATTAATAACCAATGTACCTATTACCACAACATTTTCAGGCTCCACCTTAGTGGTAGTGATAGCATATGCCCTTCCTTACTTCCTTGGAGGTTGTTGTGGTCGATTTCCTTCAACAACCCTTAAATTAAGAAAATAGTTCTCATAATTCACATATTCCTTGAAATTGAAACAATGCACTATAGGTTGAGTGTTGATTTGAACATTTTTTCTTCTTCCACATTGGTGGGATTCTTCATATCCCTTTGGTAGTTAATAGGAAGATTCCATATTCTTCCATATTTGAAGCATTTCCTAGTTCCCTTTAGTTAGTTCTTAGGATACTTCTTCCCACAATCTTGACATGTAGGATGTTTCTTTTTCATTCCATCATTGTATTTATCTATCAATACTCCCATATTAAACTCCACTTTCCACTTATTATCTTAGATCCCATGAGACCACTAAGAGTCTCTGATCTCTATTTCAACCTTGAGGGCACAACATATAATCTCCTTATAGCTGTCAAAGTCTCAAATCACCAATTATTTTCATAGACTCAGCTTTAATCTGCTAAATAAGTGATCCACCTTGCTTTTGGTTCCCATGAAAAAGCCAACGACATATATTTAATGTCTTTTAAATTTTTCCTCATACGCCCCAATAGACTCATATACCTTCTTCTTTAGTCTAAGGAACTCCCTTTCCATATTAAGATTGATAGTTCAGGATAAATATTTATTAGAAAATATTTTCTTGAAATCTTTTCACTCCATGGAATTAGCTTCCTCCTTTGACTTTTTGTTCTTGATCAGTGTCCACCACCAATCATCTTCCCCATCAAAATTATAGACTACCAACACAACTTTATCTTCTTATGAAAACTACAAGACAAATAATATCTTCTCAATAGAGTTAATTCATTGTTCTGTGATGAGGGGATCATAAGATCTACTAAAAATAGGATGCCTTTCCTCATAAAGGAATCTACCTAGAATTTCTCTTTCTTAAGAGAATGAGGGTGTTTCACACAAGTCAAGTTATTATTCACAACTTTGGATAGTTGAGCAGGTACTATCATGAAGTTTTGAGCTTTTATTCCCATCATATTTGGAATATCGTTAGGAAAATCATTACATTGCCTATCACATTGATTATTGGTATGAGATATTCTATTTCTAGACATTCACTAAGAAAAATAAAATAAAATTAGGGGGATTCAATACTTAGATAATAAGAATGTAAAAACAAGAAACTTTTAACATAAAAATATAAACATGTAAATAAAAAGTATATCCTAACTTTTGATTCCCTAAGTTGCAATCTAGGTTATCCATGGTGATAGAATTATCCCTAGGGTTCTTATGAAAGTGCTCTAGTCATAATATCTAAAAAAACTGTATTGTGCTCTAATATAAGATATATTCGCCCTATCATTTTACACATATTATTATATGGTTTTAAGAATAATTAACCATCAATGACAAGCTAAGGATCATAAATTCTAATATCTTTGGAATATTAGATACATAATTAGAAAACATGAAACCAAAATAAAAAAATATTTTATTTAATCTTTATAATGATATCCTAACATCCTTTGATCCCTTACATCTACATAGGATATCCTGGGGAATACATGAACAACGGGATGAGATAAAAAGCTCGGTAATGGAATAAGAATAAGAATAAAGCATAGAACATGGGTTAGAAGGCATAACATGATGACATAAAAAAGAATAAACATAGGAAATCAAAATGTAAAAAAATGGGATCATGTAATCATGTAATCATATTAATTTGGTAGTAATGTAAAACATTACATAAGCATGAGTCAAGGCTTATAGTACATGGAGGAGCATGATTCAAGCCAAACCACCTAGATTGTTTCCATGGATCATGAGTCAAAGATAACCACCAAGATCATTGCACATGAAGTATCATGTGATTAAACATCACTAGATGTGTTGGAGAACTATCTGGGAACATATATCATAACATGGTAATGATTATGTACACAACATTAATAATCATACATAATGAATAAAAGATAAACATATGGGTTACCCATGAAAGAATTATGTATCATAATCATGTCAAAAGGCTTAACAGATGAGAATATCATAATTGTGTCCATAAAATAATGGATTTAAATCCTACATGGAAATATGAATATATCATGATAAATTATGTCAACCTAAAATGAAAACATGTAAAAAGTATGTTTAAGAAAATTTAGAAATAAAACGTTTCAGTGCGGTTTAAGGAAAATATTAAAGAGAATTTAAAGAAAAAAGGAATAATATTTTATATAGAACTAAAAATTAACAAGGATATATTTTCAGGAAAAAAATTATTTATTTTATAAAAAGAATGGTGTATTAAAATGGATTATGGATTACACTTGAAAAAGGGTAAAAATCAGGAAATTCCCTTTAATCGGGATTTCTTTCAAGAAGAATTGAGAAGGGAACCTTTTTAAAACATGTATTTCTCTATAAAAGAAGGATGAAATGATCTAGATTCATGGTATTAGAACATATAAACATAATTTTGAATATTTATATAAAAATAAATAATAATTACATTTGGGTAAATAGAGATAAAACGTAACCTGAAGAAAAATGGAGGTTCAGAAAGAATCCATTACCTTATGTACAAAAGTGTTATTCATTTGAACTTAATGTCATATATAATCAAATAAAATACATTAATTAATTAATACATAACCTTTTATACATTTATTTTATTTATTATATTTTTATTAAGTTCATTTATGTCTTTTTGATGAGTTATAAGATAAAATTTCATCGTTCGGGAGTGTTGGTTTCCTTGATTTTCATGATCGGTTCATTTATACATGTGTATGAAAGATCATGTAGAATAAGAATAGATATACATAATTGAATTTATATGTTATTAATTAATATCTATAAGATTAAATGGTTATATAATTCATTTGGTTTTTTGTTTTGATGATGAATCATTAGATAAGACATTAGTGATAATCATTTAGATTATTTTCGCAGCTTTTCAATCATCACAAACTAGTTTTGTTTTATTAATTAATATTATGTATATATACTAGTTACATAAATTTAAAGAGGTTTTAATACATATATTATAATATTTTTTAACCATAAAACTGGTTTTATGGCCTTCCTTGAAAGAAGAATGGAAAAATGAAAACACATCATTCACGAAGGTAGTAAATCGACACCTCACAGGCGATGTTTTCATTTTTAGAATAAAAGGATATGGAATAGAATTTATAATTGATTATTCCCTAAACACAATAAAATTAAATAATATAATATATAATATATTAATAAATTCACTTTTGGATAGGTGGGTTATGATAAGATAATAAAAGAAAAGAACTTGAAAAGAAATTAAAAGAAAACAGAAGAGGGTTTTACCTCTTGATCTTCTTATCCTTAAGAACCTCCTTGGGGAAAAGGGATTGGAATTTTTTTGAGAAAAAATGATCCTTTATCTTGGAGAGAGTCATGGGGTAGGTTTTTAAATAATTTTTAAAAGATTTAAGTATTTGTAGTTGGGAAGATAAGTGTTTATATTTATAGTGGAAGAGAGGGGTGTTTTCTCATTATTTTATTCATTTGTTTATTATTTTTTCACAAGACTTGGAATATTTTGAGAATTATCTATAAATAATATGCATGTAAACCTTCAAATAAATCATATGGGAACTGAAGTTGAGTAGTCAGTAGGGAATACATGGTAGGTTGAGAAAGGAATGCATACCTATCAGGGATTAAGTATGAGAAGAGGAAATATATGGATTATATATATATATAAGGTTAGAAATAAACTATAAATAATGGAGAGATCAAGAAAAAAGGAATGGGAAGGGAGGTGGAAAATACACACCATAGAGAGAAAGGAGTAGCACCATTCCTATAGTTTTTTTAGGAAGTTTAGAAGCTATCATATAGGATCCTTCATTATTATTATTTTCTCTTTATTTTTTCTATATCATAATGGCTTTTTTAATAATTTAGATCATTTTGTTATGGTGGTTGGATAAATTAAGGAATGGGGATGACATTTTTCTTGTAGAATATTTTTATTCAGTCAAAGAATCAAGTGTGGATAGAAACTAACCCTTCTATTTGTTTAAGTATTATATGTATTTCAATTAATAAAATTCAATGATACATGGTTTGGTTTGGTTGGTTTTATTACAATTTTCATTTATAAGTTCATCTAAGAATAGGAAATTTCATACATGGGTTACACATTAGAAAGAAATGAGAATTTTTTTCTAATATGACTCCAGTTTCTTCATTGAGTGAATTAGTGGATTTATTAGTTTATAAACTAAAGGATCTATTCATCCATATGTTATTCATTCAAGAAAACTGACCAACCTCTTTTTACCAATCTGGAAACACCTAAGAATTAATTAAGATAGAAATAGACTAAAAATATATATGATTTAATGAAAACCATTAAATCTGGTTTCCATTTTCCAAATCTAGACTTCTCCACTATTTCCATGTGATATCTGTACTTGTTCTTGTCCTTATTCTCACATGTCACATATAAACTCAATATATGAATCCCCTCCTGAAAATGTGGGATCGTTGAATTCATTGTGCTGGTTGAACCCCTACAGGAATTATTTGACTCTAAATCCGGGCAACAGTTTCGAAATTCTAGAAATCCAAGAACCAGTTCATGACCAATAGGAGGAAAATACTAATTTGCAAGACCTCTATGAGGAATATTATAGTGATGAAAACTTCATTCAAATCTTAATGGATAGTGTTAAAGGGATACAAGGTTGAGTACTTCATGGTTCTAAGAAGAAAAATGGACAAAAGGGAACCTGAGACTTAGGAAGATGCATCATGACTAAGGGAAAAAAATAAAAATAGAATAATTAGTATTCATACTTTTCAAAACTTATGGAAACAAGGTCGAATAATAAGTGGGTGTCCAATAAGGTGCATGATTATAAAGGAACTAGGCAGGACTAGTTTCATAAGAAGAACATTAAACATAAAGGTGAAAATCTAATGGTAAAATATAGAGGTTATAAGAGAAAAGAGTAGTTTAGAGACATGATAGAAGTTCCAACTCAAGAATCATGTCCTATTGAGAAGGGAACAACAATAAGGGTAGAATTAGAGAAATAAAAATGTTTGGATCTCATTGTCCACTCTAAGAAGGAAATGATAGAAAGAGTTTTCAAAATCAAAGATACAAAGGAGGAGGCAAAAAAATCTATGATATAATGATTCAATTTTATATAAATGAAGATCTAAGGGTGTGGATTAATAAAAAAGACTATATTTTATAATGATACTTCAGTGAAATAAATACCAAACTAGAAAAATATATATAGATCTGGCATAAATTTTCTAATAGATTTTAACATCTTATTAATAATGATACAGAAACAAAGGTATCTACACTTCATTAGGAGTTATATAGAGTGTGGGAATACCCTAATATTATCATTATATCTAATGATTTTATGTATTATTTATATGTTTAATTACTTTTGTTTGAGCTTGTGAGGTTTTCCACTTTTTCCTCAAAAGTGTTTATTTGAAATTATATTTTAATTTTTAATCATTATATACCTATTATTTTGTTGTTGATCGTTCCCCTTCATCCAAAATTTTCTCACTCCATTGATTTCATAACCACCATTTCATCCATTTTTTACTTTTTCCTATCACCTTTTTGTAGTTTTGTTTTGTTTCTTGGTCACACACAATACTTTGTTTCAGAAGTCCTTCCCTATGGATCGAACCCTACTCAAAACTTTATTAGTTTTAAGTAGGATATATAAATATTTAATTTTTCCTAAACCATAGGTGACCTAGTTGAAGGGAACATTTATACCCTAAATTGTGTTTTTGTCATATTCTATGTTTTTTATCAATTATAACAAAATCGCAAAGTGATATTCGATAAGAAGTATTCCATTAAATCAAGGTAGGCAGCCCTTAACTAATCCTGATATTTGTTTCTTATTTTATGTGATGTGTGATACACATTCTCATCCTTAATGTGCAATTGACCTAAATTTAAATTGAAATTATTTCCCATGACAACTATTGAGTAGGGTAATGATGTTTAGGGCCACTATAGACCCTTTAGGTATTATTCATTGATGTATTAGTCATTGATGTCCATGATATCAACTTAAAGTGGGTGGTAATTATTACTCGATACCCTTAAGGATTCCCTTGATTTTTGTTGTGATGACTAAGACCATGATTGGTTCCTTATTGACTCTCATGAATAAGGAGAGATTTTATATTGGAAATTCTTAGATTTGGATTGGCCTATGTGGGGATAGTGATTTATCCTTTAGCTTTTATATTGGTGAAGTGGTTTGGGATGATTGTTCCTTCTCATCTAGCAAGAGGAACTTATTAGGTTATGTCTCAGTTTTTTTATGAATTTAGGTTGAGTGTGCACAGACTAACCTAGCTATAATATAAATCATGTTTGATGATATTTTAACATTTAATAATGTTGTAAATTATATTTCTTAAACTATTAATTATTAATTATTTTGATAGTGGTTATGTGTTGTTATGATATGCCTTTTTACATATGATGGATATAATTTGGATGATATGTCCACTTGTATTATGCCTTCCATGAGGAGTGACACATTAACTATTAGTGTGTATATTCATAATTTGGAATCTATTACCATGGTATTGGGATGTTATGCACACAAGACCAAGGAATTTTAGGACCATTTGGTCTTGATAATGACATTAATGGGAAGTTATGCTTAGATATGTGTGATTTACCTTAGAAGTGGGACACACTACCCATGATTTAACGCTTACAAGCAAGGGGATGAGATGCCCATATGAGAATGGTGATGGTGGGATGTGATGCACCTCTCATGTGTTGTGGACTAGGATTATGGACGTAATTCCCATTTATAATTATTCCTATGTCTGGGGAAGTTATTCCCTATCTTGATGATGATGTCAAGATGTGATTCTAACTTATATATATTGACTGGGGTACAATATTCCAATGGTTTGATTGTTTTTTCTACATATAAACCCATGTATTGCTGAACATGTTATCAAAGGTACATTATTCCCATGGTTGTAACTATGCTTTCAAGATATACTGACCATGTATTGATGATCATGTTATTATAGGTATGTTATACCCATGGTTTTCACTATGTTATTGGGATATAATGCCCATGTATCAATTATTGTGACATTATAAGGATGTTATGCCTACTTTTATAGTTATGTTATCAGTATTCACTTCTCATGTGTTGGTTACTATATTATAGTGAGAAATAATTCTAATTGACTATAACATGGGACATGATGCTCAATATATGATTATATGATACATTCAAAGACACTCTAACACTAGACAAAGTAGGTATTGGTCACACTGGGGGGATTTATAGTAATCATTTTTTTATAATATATATTATTTATTCTATTTATTATTTTATTCTATTTTCAACATATATAATTGTACATGAACTTTCCTTTACTAGATGTGTTTAGGGACACAATTTGTAATGACCTGAATTTTAACGATGGTACAATCCATTTCTTTTTTTCGATTAGAATGATTTTTTCCCTAGGTAAATGTTCTCTATATAATAAACAAGGTTTAAAGAGTGACTATGGATTCTTCATATCCCAAAGTTCTAGAAAATTAAGAGAATTAATGAACTGTATGGTTAGAACATAGTTATTGCTAACTGTGTGACACAAACTTTCAAGGAACCCAGTCCAAAGGAGAGGTTTCATGGTTTCTTTACAACTGTGTGGGTCATGGTGTATGATCATGAGAAATGTCTCAAATATGAGGTAGTGGATTTTAACATGGGATGTGTATGGTTTTTCAAACCATGTTCTTAGACCATGAATATGGGGTTCTTAGATACTATCTAGATCATGGTTGGCCCATGGTTTTAGCCAGTCGTGCAGACAAACCGTACAACCTAGTTTTTAAGGGGGAATTTATGATTTTCCCATAATTTTTTTTAAAAACACTTCTCCTTTTCTTCCTCCTCCATTGGATTTATAGCACCCCATTATTGATTTTCCCATATATATATTCATTCTTGGTCCTTTTTTATTTTTTTATTGCATGTTGTATATGTCCATCCCTTACATCCCACATCTCCCATTTTTTTATATCAGCATGTCATGACATTATTTAGATATAACTCAACCTTTGTATTTTATTATTATTACAGTTTCTTGGTTGTGTTTTCTTCTAAAGTTGATTATTATTATTTTTTTCATTGTTCTATATGTTATATTATGCTACGACTAATACTTATTTATTTATTATTGTTGTTGTACCACTCTGATGTGAGGGTGTAGTCTTTCCACCATACCACCTTAGACCACCACTACTAGTAATAAGCCTTTGGTATATAGGGAGGTATGCTTGAGGCCATGTGACCCACCAGCTCGGGGAACTGTTTAGTGGATCCTAGGTCAAGATGTTACAAATTGGTATCATATGGTATTTTCCTTTGTCTTGCTATGTTTATATTCGAAATGAGACTAGGATGTAATGGAATTGGGTGATGAGAATTTTCCTGGGAGTATATAACCCAAGTACATGGGACACCCAAATTACCTAGTATGGGTTATTTCTATTATTGGATTATTCCTATTAAAGTTGTTATGATCTCACCGTTGGGTGACACACAAGATTTTTGATATTATTATTATTGGCATTATTGATACAGACTTTATTCCTAGGATTGGTACAATAAGTATTTAGCATCTCATGCATCATTATAGGAACTTTAGAACTTATATCCCATGAATTTTTCCATTTCATGTTTACTTTCTATGTGCATTTTCCTGCTGCATATTGTTAGTTCCTTGATTATTTTATTAAAAATGTTTTAACACTTTTGTAGTGTGAAATAACTGGGTTAATTAAAGTTCCTACATAAATTTAAATAGTGTTTTCCCAAATATATTGATTATGAAACCTTAATTGTCCAATTATACCATGTTGTGAGTTATGGATCTTCCGGTTCCATGGGATGAAGAAATGTTAGTTTATTAGATCACTTTAATGAAAAAGGTAATTTATGGAGCAAGTAATTATATAAATCATAAGGTGATTCATGTAATCAAATCAATGATTGTGACATGTTACATCATGGTATCAGATGTGAAGGTCGGGTTTTAGTTAAATGATATTCCAACTAAAATTTATAAGGAGTATGAATTTTATAAATTGGGAATAGTGATGCATCTAACTCTACCATGTTATATATATGTTTATATAATATAGTATGAACTTTAAATGAAATTTAAAATTTTAAATGGAATGGTTACCACTAAATGGGATGAAGATTGAAAATTAAAGGGTGTTTTACTCTATACATTGCAATTGACACTCCATATACCAGAACCTATGTCGGTTGATATGAGACTTGGACCCAAACCTGGCCTTAGTAATGGGTGGTTGGGGGTGTATTTTTCATTCTTATAGCCTATTATGTTCTTTCCTTATCACCTAGACCTATATTTTAGAGCAGATAAAGAGGTATGAAATTTTTATTGGAAGGATATGTTCCTACCCTAATTGTTTATTTGTGATATTGTCAACTGTTAAATTATTTTTTGAGGTGTATGTTTGGATTTGTAGAATCATGCCACCATGGTAGCCTCAAATCATACTCCAAGAAGGTAGTGACGACCATGCACTGGAGGTGGTGGGCCATGATTCACTAGTAATACCTCATGTAGGGCCACATGTGGAATTATCTTCTATTTATGGTATGGGAATTGGTATCTAGTTTCAAGAGTGATATCTTATTTTGATACATAATATGAAATGAGTTGCTCAACCTGACTCGACTATGGTAGAGGTGACTTGGGAATTTTAGCATCAGTATCCTACCACTTTCTCATGGGATGGGAGACCATATACTACTGACTGATGGCTCAAGGCCATGATTTATATGTTTTATCATCAGGAGATTCCTCTAGAATATAGGGTTAAGATCACTGCTTATATTCTATGTGGTTCTACCAAGAAATGTTGGGATGTCATTACCCAGGTAGACCAACATCAGGATATGATATAGATTGATTTCAAGATGATCTTTTTTTATTTATTCTTTACATAGACATTTAGAGTTGACTAGGATATGGAATTCATGAACCTACAGTAGGGAGCTATATCGGTAATGGGGTTTTCTATTCTTTTTACTGAGCTACAACAATTTATACCTACTCTATCACGTGACAAGCTCATGACCATGAGGAAATTTGAGGATGGGTTGGTGTATTCCATCTAATCATAGGTTAACATCTTCTGATTGACCCCTATTTTTGAGATATTCGACTAATCCCTTAATATTGAGTGGAATTTTAGGGGATTAAATGGTGTGATATATAGATATTTAGCACTCATACCTAGTGGTAGTACTTTTAGTGGATAGAAGATTCATTTTAAACTTTCTAAAGGGGGTAAAAGATATCAGATAGCTTGTGATGAATGTATTGTTATATGTCACTAGTGTGGGTAGTCAAGACACATGAAACCCCAATGTATGTAAGATCTAGTTTAGTTTAAAGGATGCGGTAGGATGGGGAATATTCAATGCTTCTAAAAGACTTTTACACTAGTTCTTAGTGATAGAGGTCCCACACTGACTCCATGTTATAGAGTGGAACTAGTAGTATCTCACTAAGTAGGAAGCTATAATACCACCAGATTCTCAAGCCAAGGAGGTTGTTGAGGTAGAGGGAATAAGAATTAGGACTTGTAGCACTAGTAATGTGAGCTTACTCAGGGAAGTTAGGTTGTGACTTAGGGTTGTGGTATGGGCCAGTTATATGTAGTGAAACCTATGTTGGAGGAGTGGAGTGATAGACATTCTATTGTACGAGGTATTATTCTAGTATCCCCTACTTTAGTGTCTACTTTATTTGACATAGGCTTGTTACACTATTTTATATCTGAGGAAATTATAGGAAGTGTGGTCCTTAATATATATAAATTTTTTGGTGTTATGAAACTCATTACCCTATTGGGTATTTGATCTAAAAGTGTTTTCTAGTGTAAGGATTTTCCCCTTAAGATAGGCGATTATTAGTTAGAGAAGGATCTTTTCATCCTCAAAATGGAAGGGTTTGATGTAATTCTTGGAATAGACTATTTAGTTCCCTATCAAGACCATATTGTCTTTTATCACTAGAGGGTGATGTTCACAAGACTGGAGTTAATTAGACATATCCTCAAGGGAGAATGGGATGTCCATACTTCTCAAGAATAACCTGAGCATCAGGGGCTAGGCAGAGTGAAAGGCTAGATTGTTAGTCTCTTCTTGGATGATCAGGGATACGACCTAATTTTTTCTTCCTATGGTGTATTGTTTCAGGTAAATATTCCCATATGACTTTTCTAGGATACCTTCAATAAGATAGGTAGAATTCACCATTGTGATAGTGCCAGAAGAGGCACCAATGACTATTCCTCCTTATAGGATGACACCTACAAAGATTCTAGAGCTCAAGAAGAAGTTAAAATACCTATAAGCTAAAAAATTTATCTAACCTACTAAATTTCCATGGGTTTCACCAGTAATTTTACCAAGAAGACGGAATATGCCCTTATTATTTTCTTAGATTACCAATGGTTGAACCATATTATAGTAAAGAACCATTATCCACTACCTTGAATAGCCAACCTCTTTGATTAGATCCATGGATAGAGAGTGTTTTCAAATATTTATTTAAGATAAAGTTATCATCATGTGTATGTTATGTCTTCATACATACCTTGTACATCTTTCCAAAGTAGATATTGTCATTATGAGTACCTAGTAATTTCATTCAGTCTCACAAACACGCCTACTGTTTTCATGGCTCGGATGAATTGGGTTTTCCAACCATAACTAGATTCATTCATGATAGTATTTTTGGATGAAATCTTAGTGTATTATTTCTCTTGAAATGATCATTCCAAACATCTTGATATCATGCTGAATACACAGATAGAGCACCGAATTTATGCTAAACTTGGTAAATTACACTTTTGGATTGATAAGTCCACTTCTTGAGTCATATCATCATGGATTTAGGATAATTAGTAGACCTAGATAAGGTTATATTTGTAGTTTTCTAGGATTATCTTAATAACATCTTTGATATATAGAGTTTCTTGGGGTTATCTAGTTATTATAGAGGTTTTATCCAAGATTTCTCACACCTAGAATCGCCACTTACGGGCTTGACTAAGAATGTTGTGAAATTCATATGGTCATAAGCTTATGAAAGATCCATTCAAGAGTTGAAAGGTAGGTTGAATTCAGTGATGATTATGATTATAGGTGATCCAATTAGGAGCTACATGGTTTATTGTGATGCATCAGGTATCAGGCCAGGGGAAGTTCTAATACATGATGAGTGATTTGTGGTGTACGGGTCTCATCAGTTACAACCTCATGAGCATAATTATCCAACACATGATATTGAGATAGATGTTTTTTTGAATTCATTATGATTTTAGATGCATTATTTAATTGGAGATCATTTTTTGGTATTCACAGATCAAAAATCCTCAAGTATATCTTTACACAGCATGATCTGAATCTCAAGAAATATAGGTGGGTTCAATACCTACAAATGTTAGAATTATATCTTGACTATATGACTGTAAAAGGAAATTCAATAATATATGATCTAATACAAAATACTCTTATATAAATGTTTCAAGAGTTTAGTGGTAGTTTGAATCTCATTTCCTTGTTTTCAGATATGAATTTTGAGGTTCAGGAGGACCATGGGCTGACTATCCTCATGGGTTTAACAATGAACTTTACCCTTCTAAAACTAGTGAGAGTTTGGAAACACTCATATAATAAGGACCTAGTCTTATGGTATAGTATCTTAGATGATGATTCATCTTCTATTTGGAACATGGATGACGATGATACCTTATCCTATCGGGGGTTTGTCTATGTCCCAGCAGATATTATATTGGAGTTAATGCAGTAATTTCATGACTCGGCTTTAGAATTACATCCAAGTGGTACCAAGATGTATTGAAACTTACGTCTCTAGTATTGTAGTCCTTGTATAAAATTTTAGATAGCTATATTTATCACTCGGTGTTCTTATAGTTAGTATTTGAAGGTAGAACACCAATGTCCAATAGGTCTTTTATAGTCATTGTCCATTCCTGATTAAAAATGGGATGATGTGTCTATGGAAATAATGAATGGTTTTCCTATATCACCTTGAGGAAATGATATAGTTTGGGTAATATTTTATCATTTTAAAAATGTCTCACCATTCTTATCTATTCGAGATACCTTTTTAGTATACGATCTATGGGGGCTATACATTAGGTAGGTGGTATGTCTTCATGGATATCCACATTCTATTATATCTGATAGGGATGCTCGCTTCATGTCTCGGTTATAGAAAGGGTTGAAGTAATTATTAGGTAGATAGGTTATTCTAAGAACATCCTATCACCCTCAGATCTATAAAAATATAGATTGCATGAATCAAGTGTTATAGAACATGCTTTGTGCACGTGTCCTTGACTTTGGGAGTTCTTGGGAGAAACACATACCCATAGTTGAGTTTGCTTACAATAATAGTTTTCATAATACCATTCAGAGGGATCCTTATGAGGACTTATATGGTATCTATTTCCAAACACCTCTATGCTGGATAGAGGTAGGGGAGGCAGCACTTCTTGGATCATGCCTTGTTCAAGAGAATTCAGAGTAGGTACAACTGATTATGAAGCGCATGTTGACTGCTTAGTCTAGACAGCATTCATATTCTAACCACCATAGATAAACTCTTGATTTCAACATTTAGGACTAATTTTTCTTGTGGGGTTCACCCAGGTTAGTCTATTGATCTATTTGAAGGTAGTGTAAGCTTTCACTTTGATTTGTTGGATCCTTTGAGGTTTTAGAACGAATTGGACTAGTAGCTTACTAGGTAGAACTTCCTCTGAAATACCAGTCTATGAATGAAATTTTTCACATGTCTCAACTCCACTGGTATTATCCAGACTAATTTCATGTTTTACATCCTGATGAGGTTGAGTTATATTTGTATTCTTCCTTTGAAGAGTACAAAATTTATTTCATTGTTCAGATCCTGAAGGCCCTCTTAGGCAGGTCAGTCCCTCTGTTATGGGTTTTATGGAAACACAGACAAGTGTAGAACAAGACCTAGGAGTTAAGGGATGATATACATGCTCAGTGACTAGATATTTTCTCATATTATCCCCTTTTACCCTCATAATTCCATCAATAGATTAGTTTCTTTAAGGAGTGAAATTTTTAACTACCCAGATTTTCATGAAGGTATGGATCATTTTTTCCAGTTCAAATCATTTGACCCACCTTGGTAAATGTTACCTATAGACTAATAAGGTTTCATGAGTGTCTAGGGATTTTTTAGATCCTATAGTTTCAAAAAATTGATAGCAAGACAAAACCTCATGGTTAACCCATTGTTAGTGCTAACAGTGTGACTCAACTATGTGATGTACCTAGTGCATAGTAGAGGCTGCACGATTTTTCTACAACTATGCGGGCCATGGAACATGAACATGAAAAAATTTCTCAGATGTGAGAGAGTGTCTTTTCATATGTTCTATTCATGTTTTGTAAAAAATTTTACCTAGTCCATGTGAGTTAGGTTCTTGGAAAATTGATGGAGCACGGTTAGAACATGATTTTTCCAAACTTGTGGCCAAACAGTGCGGCCCAATTTTTTAGGGGGAATTTAGGATTTCTTTCCCTAATTTTTTTTAAAAACTACTTCCCTTTTCTTCCTACTCTAGTATATGTAAAACACCCCATTTATATCCTAAAGGTTCCCCCTCCTCCTTGGTTAGCGATAGAGATAACTCTATGATCTAAACTTCATTTTCTTCACCATTAAAAGAATTGGATCTATAGTGGGCATTTGTATATTTTTTTGTTCTCCTCTATTATTCTTTGAAACAAAGGTCAAGAATAGATTAATGGTCTTTAATGGACCTAAGGTATGTGTTCTATAAATTTTACCAAAAATTCTAGGTTCTTTTATTTCTTTGATGCGAACATCGTACATTTCTGTGTGTTGCCTTAAAATATGCCAAACCTCTTTAATTAATTATACCATGTTTAGTTAATCATCTGGACTGTATTGAATTGTTATAGGATTTTAAAATTATTGATTTCCAACTCTCAGGGTGTGATAAATTTAATTTCACCCTTTTAGATAAGTAATTAATTGACCAAACACAGTTTAAGTGTTTTTCTTGACATGGAATTCAAAATTACCCTACCTTATAAATTGGATAGCTTAATTTAAAAATTTTAATGCAGGTGGAAAGGCCAATCCACATGTTATACAATTAAAATCATGGATTATATAAAATTTTCACCCTTGGTAGAATGTTCCAAATGATTAAAAATGTTTAGAGGTAAAACCACATTGCTATTATTATTAGTATTTCATTATTATTGGATGTTGAACAATGATTAAGGGTTCTATTGAGCATGGAATTTTACACTCCCTTACATTGGGTGATGGGAGTAACAACTCATACTATTATAATTTTATTTGGGTGTTGGTAATGAGGTTTCATGTTCATTTCCTTTAGGTGTTGGTCATGATGACTCACCCCACCATCTTGAGTGACGGGCAAGATGTCTCACATTCATACGTGATTCTGGTATTTCACCCTTGTTAGTGCCTATAGATCATTATACAAGTTATGGATTCTTGGGTTATTCCCTAAGACCATCTAGATCCTAGTATCCATGTATATACCTACATATGTCCTCATGTATCAATTTTATAGACATGTATACATACTATATATGATTTCTTTTAGGTATGTATATGGATACACATGGTTAATAATCAGACATTATGAGCTATTCCAAAGTAGGTAGAGTCTTATAGGTGTCCAACATGAACCTGAGCTGACTGGTATTTATTTTACAAAATTTTTTATTATTCAATTATATCTAAAAACTACTATGTTATGTATACTAGCTAGATTATTCTGGACACATTTGGTGGTGGAATACTGATTTTATCTCACACCCTACTTGGGAAGCCTTTGGTACCCAAGTAGACTTCATGACTACAAGTGTGGATAAAGGCAAGATCCCTATTAAAAATGATTGATTTGTTTACTTATAGGATGAATCATAGGGGAAAAGGAATGAGAATATGCTTGTGTTACTAGTAGATCACTCTTTTGGTCCTTTTTTATTTTTGTATATCATATTGTATATACCTATCACCTATATCACCTATTTTCCATTTTTATATATCAGAATTTCATGGCATCATTTGGATATGAATCATCCTATGGATTTTATTATTATTACATTTTCTTGGTTGTTTATGATTCCACAGTTGATTATAATTATTTTTTTAACTGTGTCATCTGTTATATTATGCTTCCACTATTTTCTATTTATTTATTATTACTATTATTCCACTATGATAGGATGATATAGTCTCCCCTCCACACTACCTTAGACCCTCGCTACTAGTCAGTACCCTATGGGTTACAGGGATGTGCCCTTGAGTCCATGTGACCCACCAACTCAAGGCGACGTTTAGTGGATCCTAGGTCAGGATGTTACACTATTGGTGGTGGATTAATGAGTTATGATCACACCCTTCTTAGGAACCCCCAAATATAATCATACTTTAAATTTTATGATCTTGGTAGGGGAAAGGGTCCTACTATCAATGGATGAGTTGTAGAGCTTAGTAAGAGTTTAGAGATGGTATCAAGCACTAAATCTCAACCGGTTTTGATGTCATTTCCAATTTTTCTTATTTTTGGGGTTGTAGTATGATTTAACCATGATATATATTGTTCATTTATGTAAGAATATCTGATATTTTAGCTACTCATTTTTTTATGTCAAGGGTTATCTTATTATTATTTATGGAATTTAGTTGTAATGTCATTTTTTATTCCATTTATATTTATGAATTGTTAGTTATTAACTTTTTTAATGTTATTTATGGTTATATATACCTAGAGGGTACATTATCGTCACTTTTTACATATACCCTCACCATTGGTTAACATATTCTATCATACAAGGAGGTGTAATGGAGGTATTTGGCACCTGGTTTGGTCATAGTGGAGGTGAATAGGATTAAGAATACTACAAAGTGGTATCAGATCCTTGTTTATTTTTTTTCATTATTTTGGATATGGTATATAGGAGATAAGATGTGGTCCAAATATAATATAGGCCTTATTTCTAAAAATAACTAACCCATAAATCGTGAATGTTTAGATTACCAGGTAAGGGATTTTTGTTCTTGATTTTCTCTTTTATAATTGGGTTATATTTTATAAATATGATTCTTTATAATGTAGGTTTATAGTTTATTTTATTTTTTACTCTTTTCTTGGTCTGGAATGAGGGTGTTTGCTCATGTACCATTTTTTGTAATGTAGGATTCTCATGAAATTCATGTGATTTCTCATGTTTGAGTACACTAGTTATGATATAAGGTTTAGTTATTTAAAGTGTTAGTATAAAATTTTATAATGTTCTATAATATAACTTGAGGGTTGAATTATACTTAACTGATCAATAACTATGTTTTTTTGTTATTAAATTAATAAATTGGACCCCCTTTTATATGTTTCTACCCCTGATAGAGAGTGTTTAGTATGGTCTAGAGTGAGTGTTGGGGTTATGTGAGAACCCTAGTATGATAGGGTTTGTGTATAGTATAGTGGGGGATCCATCCTACTACTTCTTATCATATCTATTATATTTAGACATGTTATATATGTGATTTTAAGTTTTATATTTTGAGTTTTAGTAACATGCCACCATGATGCCCTCATATGGAGAGCCAGGTGGGTGGAGAAGAGCATGCCACCAATTATTGAGATGGAGCCACCAATCACACCTATAACTATTATTGATTAGTATATCTTTGATATTATTCTTGATTTCATTTATTTTATGGGATATGGATCTCTATGTGATGATCCTTCCATGTTGGATATAATATGTAACCCTTAGGGTGTACGATGAGTATGGAGTAGTGGGGTGTATTTCTTATTCATGTTTTCTTTTATATTCTATGAGGATATGATGGGGTGTGTTTCATGGTAGTATATTCATCAATGTGATTATGGATGGGATAGTTATCCTTGATGGGGTATTCAAGTATGTGGGTACCCGATGAGGATTGACATCTTTGAGTTGGTGGTTATGTGTAGGTATATAGATGCCCAATATTGATAGAGGCCCAAAATAGGGTTATGGAATGTAAGTTGACTTATATATATGATACTAGAGCATGATAGATACTTCATGGGGGGCTCCCACAAGGTATGTGATCTATAGACTAGTTTGGATATCCTAGTGATGATGTTTTTCAACTCGGGGGCATGGTGAGTGGAATACTAGTTGTGCAGTAGGGTTTTTTTCTAACTATGCATCGGATGGGTTATAATGTGTGATAGTATGTTAGAGAGGGGTGATCCCAATAATATTAATACCTTCTAGATAATAAGAATGAGTGGATGCTTCTTATGGTATAAATAATACTCAAGAAATATGTGATCATGTATTGGTTTAGGCATGAGGGATGCCTTGAAATATATGGATATGAGATCACGGGTGATGATCTATTCAGAAATGTGACTAACATGCATCTAAGACATGATTAGTTTTTAATCAAACTAATGATCCTAGGATCATTGGGATATGAATATCAATGATATGAGTTAGGTTTTTGATAGGATTTCACAATGGTGTGCACTTTTCTGTGTTTGTGTTCTTATTAACAATGTTAATCATGTGTACCATTTTAGGTATGGTTGTATGACTCCTTCCTTGATCTTGGGTTGGAAGATATCCTTATATTCCATGTGTAAGGAATATTCTATGAATATAGTTTAATTTCATCTTTAGGATGGTTGTCTTGGTGTTTTTATAGGTTTGATTTTCCTTATATTGCATGTGAGGTATGTAAATTTATGGATTTAGGAAGCTCTCCAGGTTAGGGAGGGTGTGAATATGGGTCATGTAAGTCTTATTGATATGTCATAGTGACTTTGAGGATGTAATGTGATTTCATTTGGTTCTTTCCTAGTGTGTTATTAGGCTACTTAATTGTGTATGTACAATCCCTTGAAAGATGTATAGGGTGTATAATATTGAGGGGTGACTCTATACCATGGTGGGATCCAAGAATCCATGATTTTCTCTGATATCATAGATCTAGATCATGGAGTGTTTATAAAATATAGTTAGTGATCACATTTGGTTTTTGATCAATTATGATATGATTGTAAAAAGGTGTGATTCATATTGTCTCGAGTGAGGATTGGGTAAGGGTGTCAACCCTTGACACTATATCATGTATTTTTCAAATAAATGTTTAATATAATAATATTCAGGTGTGATTTTCCAGTGAAAACCAATGCATTTTGAAATTTCTGATCCAAAAGATAAGGTATCTTTAGAGAAATTTTGAAATGACTTAGGTGTCATGATAATTATGATCATGTTGGAATTTTTAGCTAATATGATATAATATTTGTGAAATTTTGTGGAATTTGGGATATGGTATGGAAATCAATGGTTATTGTGAGATGCTTAGGGTCTAATTGGATCAGCGCAATCACTAAGAAATTGGGTGAGTGCCTCGAATATGGTGAGTTAGCAACTAATGTGACTGTAAAATTCATGCGTGATCAGGAGAGGTATGCAGTGAGTTTTAATGTGAGAGTAGTGTGATGTTGGTTCAAATGTGACCATATTTTGTAGTATCAATTCACCTATGGATTTGTTAAGTGGTGGTGTAATACATCATTATGTTATAAAACATAGTACGAGGCTCATGGGATAGTTCTATTAGGATCAAATAAGTGGGTCTTGCAAGTGATAGTGCTCAGATGAAAACATATTTCAAGTGGGTTCATGCACAACAATTAGGATCAAGAAAAAAAATTATTGCGGGGAGCACATCATAAATGGTTAGAGTATACAACAATCAACTTGGGATATTCTTGAAAAACATTGGGTGTAGGGTATTAGTAAAGCCAATTTTGAGGTTTTTATGGTTTTTCATAAATACATAGATTCAATAAATTGAGTTATGTTTATAAAATGAAAAATACCTTGATATGGGTATTGATCTATGATTATTGATTAAATTCAGGATTGGTTTTTGGGTCACATTCTAATAGATAGATCGGGTTTGAATTCTAAAAAAACCAGAAGGGTGACTGGGTCTATAGAGTATTGGTACCCATGGGGGAGCATAATGGTTGGTATAACAGAGTAGGGATTTATGTTATGAGTATGCTCTCATGGGTGAAACAATATCTTTTGACGGTATTAGTCAAGAAACACTCAAAAATGGAACTAAACAATTTATGGTCTAACATAAACCTATTATATCTACTTTTCATATGTGATGATGGTGGTTCGGGAACTTATAAATGTCAGTGAGGGTATAAAATCATCATGGTGTTGGTAAAGTTAGTCAATTCCATGATTCATGATCTATTGAGTTGTGGATACAGTCAGTTCAGTCGAGTCATTCCTAGTTAATTTCATGTGTGATCGAATATAGTTTCATAGATAAGGATCAATGCATGTAATTTACCAAATGAATAGTGTGCATAATGAGTTAGAGTAAGAGGTGCATGTGTATTGGGAAATTATACTTGTTCAAGTTCATTGTGGACATTACCATTACTAGTCAAAGTGAGAATTGGATTGTGCATCGAGTCTCGGTGGTCAATGTTTGTCAGAAGAGATGATCGAAGAGACTTTTCAAGTAATTTAAGCATTATATTGTTGAGTTTATAGAACCTAATATATTCCAAAGTATGGAATTATTTACATTTTTTCAAACCTTGTGTGCTTTATGGTTTTCGGTAATTGGAGGTGTTGGCGGGGACCTAAGAGTTGGTTTTTAGTTTCCCAAATTAATTCATTCATTATTCACAAATCACATTTATTCTAACTGAATCATTTAATTATTTATATTTATCCCAATCATAATAAATTACCAACATCCCACCATTTACTAATTCTAGCTCATCACCCATTACCATTTTCATTAATCCCAACCACATTCAATTCCCCCAAGATACTATGGCATAACCCTACAATAATTGAACCAATAACCGCATAAACCACCCCATAATACATGTTAATAAACATCACAATATCCACAAAACCACTACATTTTTACACAACCATCCATGTCACCGCTACTATAACTAAACAGTAGCCCATCTATCATTTCCACATCAATAACCACCACACATCCTCTCATCCACCTACAATAACCATCCATAAATAATCTAATCATAGGCAAAGAGACCCCCATCTAAATATAAATTTTTATTAAGCCACTTTAAGGGAAAGTGGGAAACTATAGTTCGAAAAACAAGGACCACTACATGCTGAAAGAGCTCACAAAAATTATTAAACACAAGACTAAGATTATTTGATTCAGAAAATCTATATAATTCCTAGTGCAGAGTACTAACTTGTGTTTTTGGATTATCCTTGATAAGTTCTTCAAGGTGATAAACCATTCTATCCATTGTTTGGATGAATTCCTCCAGGGTGATTTTGCCTTGGTTGAAGCCCCAAGCGATGATTTAGTAATGCTTTTCTATCCACACCTATAGCTCCTTAGTGGCCTCAACCTACGAAATTATTTCATAAATCCTCAAAATATCCTCATTTGAAGTGTTGGGCTGAAGGAAATTTTCAGTCATTTCTTCCTTGGAGTGGAATATTAGCCTCAGACACTCCCCTGCCTCTTCTTCCATCACTCTTCGTTCTCTATTTTGATCTCCACTTTCCCTACCTTATGGGTCTTTGATTTCCTTACTTCCACCTTTCTTGGTCGACCTAGTTTCCATCAGTTTAGGTAAGTGGGAATAGTCTTTTTATCCCTTGGTTTTTTTCCTCTAGACCACAATACATTTTCCTGAGTCACGCTTTCATTTTTTTCCCTTCTTCCTTCTTGGGATGTGAGGACCTTTCCCTTGGAAACGGTCCAAATTGTCCATTGAAAGTTGGCTATAATTTTCATCACCTAAATCGTATTCCTCATGCATCAATTTTTGTTCTTGAACCACAAAACCTTCAAAATGATTTTTCAACTCAACCTCTGGGCCTTCTTTGAGAGGCCTCGGCCTGCATAGAGAGTCCACCTTGTTTGCTTTAACCTTCATGATATTATTCTTCTTCCCCTAAATCCCAGTCTTCTGAAAGGATGAGGACATAGAAATGGGAATGTTTGGGTCCAAGGTTCCCAATACACTAGCCCTATCCTTCCTTCCTTGTCCATGATAAGGTTCTGTAGTAGTGAGCAAGATGGAATTCCCCTACCACATTACAGGTAGATCAGCCTCCTTTCTGTAATCATCCATAGGAACACCCTTGTCACCTCTATTTTCCTCCACTACCACCAAGGACATAACCCCTTGATCAGTGTCTACCTCTAGATGTGGTGATATTAGCCAAATGTCTATGGACTCATCAATGCGAGCCTCCTCAGCCTTCTCTGAATCCATCGGATCATGATCAATCTTCTTGTGATCACCTAAATCTTTCTTCAGGCGGGAAAAAATATCCACAACCTTGGTTGCAGGTTTTCATACTTCCACCACAGAATTACCTTCCTCATGAGCCATTTCTTCAAATCTATCCATCATTGGATCAAAACCCCTCCACACCAAGCTCCTCTTCAGCAATAGGAATTTAGATTCCCCAGCCACCTACATATCTTATAATACTCAACCCAGGATTCGAAGAAGACTGATTACTTGCACCTGAATTATTCACCAATAGAAACCCATAACCACTCCACCGGTGCCTTGGAGACATCAACCTATACACATATACATGGGTTAATC
Organism: Viscum album; assembly: GCA_963277665.1. NCBI lineage: Eukaryota > Viridiplantae > Streptophyta > Magnoliopsida > Santalales > Viscaceae > Viscum > Viscum album. Next base: position 1,632,247,783 of record OY728155.1, on the reverse strand, counting down.
AGATGGCTGAAAGACATAGTCTAGTTGTTAGAGCATAGAAAAATTCCAACCATGTTCCCCAGCATCCGAAGGATTGAAGGGTTTGGGAATGGCAACGGAAGTTCAGGGGAAGAAACCCAGATTGTGACTGAAGAGGAGTCCCAATTCAAATGAAAATAATATGACCAGTGAAATAGTAAGAATCTAAGACCGATGCACTTATGAGGAGCATTGGACCATGCATGAACCATATCTTCCTCCATGGCGAAACAAACCATCAGGTGGTATTTGTTGAGAAGACCAACAATCACACACCCTTGTAACCCCCAAGATTCGAATACGAAGCGGTCAAATTCATCTACATAAGGACATAAATGCATGAAACTAGCTACTAGGGTCATATCCAAGAGTCTTGAAGCTTCTTTGAACTCCAAAAATGATAACGGAAGTTGCGGTACGCCTTCAAATAGCTCATGAACCTTTGAGATAAGCGAAATAGCCCGAAAATTAGGGTGAGCATTAGGGTTGGAGAAAGGGAGGAAGGATCCGGGCTTCAAAGATGGATGGGCAAGATCCTCCACCCTCCTGATGAAGGGAATGGGGGAGGCCAAGGCTATCTCCATTGCTATTGGGGTATTGCCTCCGAGATCCAAGAGTCGATATCCAATAATTCACAATATTTAACTCATATCCAAAGAGACCCCATATATAAAAAAAGTAATAAAAATCATAATAACGATTCACACTAAATAACTTTTCTTTAAACATTCTTTTATGTGTGCCAAGAATTTTATACTCAATTCTAACACTTTAATTTTAGGTTTACACATAACCAATTCATTACTAACTTTAATTGATTAACCCATTATAGAAGGTGATTTTAAAAAATCATTATAAATAAAATCATATAAAAAAATAATCATAAATCCTTTAGATAAAACTTCAATAAAACAACCAATATATAAGAAACATAATGGGATTTCACAAACCACATGTGAATCCCCCCCTTCCCTTCAATTCCTTTAAGTCAGTTCATTTTCTTTTTAGGTTAATTTATATCATCCATATAAAGAAAAAAACTCATTATAATTATAATATTTTCACATGAATAAATAAGGATATGTTAAATCCCCAACATTTATATATTTTTTAATAATAGTTGCATGAGATAATGAAAAAACTCTAATCAAATTCTACCCAACACATAAGGTTCAACTGTAGGGACTACACATGACCATTCCCCATCAAAACCACAATATAGAAACATGAAAACTAAATTAACATTATTATAACAAACTCCCCCATAATAAATGAAAAGAATACAAAGAAGGACAAGATAACAATAATTCACCATTGATAACAAAGTGTTGATCTCTTGAAGGTGCATCTCAAAACCAAAAAAAATAATGGCTAAAAATATAAAAAGAATAACCTATTATCAACCAAGGTTTGAAAGAATTAAATCCAATAAAAGATAATTTTAGACAAGTCTCAAATTTATAATCACTTAAGAAAATAAAAGAATCATAGATTGATGGGTTATGATCACACCATAATGAGGCTAAATCAAGCGCACTTCTAAAAATCATTCCACAGTCTCTCCTTATCTTCCCTAAATATTATGATCAAAACATAATTAACTCTAGGAATTTAAATATTGTACTTTCATGACACCATCACCATATTAATACAATTCCAAAATAGATATAACTATGAAATCAAACTCTTGAGACTCTATGTTTCAATGGGTATAATGATGCCACAATTTCACTCATGAAAGATTAGCCCAAGGGATATTATAAGATTAAATATCTAAAACACCACATGATAACCAACTCATGTAAGATAAACTCAAAACACCCTCATACTATCACACCACAATGTTACCCCTCACAGTGAAACCAATATCATAGAGGATAAAATTAAGATTCCTGAAGTCAAATTAACCTAAAGAATTCTGTATATAAGAATAACCTGGGAATATCTATGTCGTAACCAACCCCCTTTACACTATAACTGGACTTCAACCTTTAAACAACACAACACAAAATCCATAAAACTCACTCCTCATGTCGTTATATAAGAACAAAATCATATTCTAATTCTTTATGGTGTGAAACATCATACTATAAAAAATCCATCTCCTCTAGAAAACACTATACAATGAAACACATAGAGGCACAACATAATGCATTCCTTCCAACCAAAATTTTAGCCCCAACCCCTTTCTTATTTCCTCCAACTTTCACCCAAAATCCTCATTATTTGAAATACACAAAGTAATGATCCATGAAATTTTAGGTTGTTACATTACATTTCTACCAAAATATTCAAATCATAAAGAATAAAAACATACCAAAAAATTAAACACTAGCTATAAAACCCAAACACCTATTGGAGCTGCCTCTCAAACAAGAACAACACAATTAATAGAACATAATGTAATAGAAAGATAAAAAATCTCAATTGAATTAGTAAAAAATAAAACATCTCAACATCAAAGAAAAATAATGTTTAATGAAACTCAGGATACTTAGCTCACATATGTCACTCGCATTCCCATATACAGTCCTCCTAGACACCATTCCACTATAATACATGAACCAAGGTAATAATAAACCTACACAACACCTTCTCATTAGGATCCTAAATCCCAAAACAATGATCCACAAACATCATATCATCCTCTCTATCCAACTAACCCAATAAATGATATGGGATTCATCATGAAGACGAATTCAAAGTTGCAACACATGGATAGAATCTTGAGTAAAATCCAACTGTTAAGAAAGGGATAACCAATATTCAACCAAACCAATGTGCCCCAACATATCAAAGGGACGGAAAAATTGAGTAGAAATATTTTTTCTACCTCGGTCAAACCTCTAATTTCCATGATGAGGGGAAACCTTCAATAATACATGATCTCTTACCTCAAACTCTAGATTTCCCACCCTCTAATATACATATGACTTCTAAAAGTCTTGTATCACCTTCATCAACTCTCAAGTCATCTAAACCTTCTTTATCATGATTAATATCATGTCTATTCTAAGAACCAATGAGTCTCCAACCTCTATAAAACACAATTTAGATCTATAAGGTTGGACATAAAATGCCTCAAACAGAGCCATACCAATGGAAAAGTGATGTAAATTATTATAAGAAAACTCAACCAAAGGAAAGTTCTTCACCCATGATCTACCAAAATCCAAAACATAGGCTTGAAACATGTTCTCCATCATTTGGATAGTCTTCCCTATCTTTCTATCCATATGAGGATGGAAAGAAGTGTTAAGGAATAGATAAGGGGAAAAATCATGTTTCAATCCTTTCTAGAATCATGAGGTAAAGAAAGGATCTCAATAAAAATTATCATCATCAACACTTTTAAATATTCACTACCTCATCCACATAATTCCATGCCAAAAAATCATAACCTTGATTCTTTAATTACTACAAAATATTCTAACATCATCAATCGATCCATGATCACCCAAATAACACCAAATTATCCTTGTGATCAAGGGAAATTAGTGATGAAATATATTAAAATTTCCTCTCACTCCTACTTAGGGACTTATAATGGATATAAAACAATCCATAAACATGATACTCTATTTTAAACCACTGAAAAACCAAGAACCATGACTCAAACTCAACCGCTAACTACTTCATCCCTATCCAAAAAAACTAAATTTTCAAGGCATTATACATCTTGTATATAACCACACATCCAAGGGTGAGCTATAAAAATAAAAAAGAACCTTCCATCACATCATCAATGGGATGAACAACTTAGTTTAAAATAACACTTAATACCAATCATCATCTGACTATCCCTCAAGAGAATCACCAAAAATGATACTATTAGGATAGACCACTTCCTAAAAATCTCCAATATATAACTCCTTAACCTACTAAAATAAGCATTATTTCATGGAAATATGATATAAGAAACCTCTACCACCATATTTTTCTATATCAATATGCATCATCATAAAATTATCCATCACAAACCATACAAATCTAGACACCCAAACAATATCTAATTCTCACTTCCTACTTATTTCATCAATAACTACAATCCATTTGCATAGGGTTTAATATATCCCAAATTTATGGTCCTTTAACTCCATACACCACTGATAACATAGATTAAAATACTATTGATATAAAGTATACCTTGATATCTTATGATTTGTGAAGATAAAAAATCATTCACTATGGATTTAATGTTGTCATAACTTTATATAAAACACAACTAATGTTAACTGAGTATCATAGGTGGAATAGATATGATCCTGAGAATTTAACTTCCTAGACCCATATGAGATCACTTAACCATTCTACATCAAAATACTCCCCAATAAAAAATGAGATGCATCATAGAAAACCTCAAACATGAATCATTTATATAATAAATAAATAACAAACTCACTTATTAACTTCTTCTTCAGGTGGTCAAAATATTCCAATGTAGTGACTCTAATTTTTCATAAGACAATTTATGTTTTAGTTTCATAGGTTGGATTCCTTAAAGAGGTTAAACAATAAATTTACCATAGTGGTTTACCTCTAAAAAAATTAAGTGTTCTATTAAACTCAAAATGTGGTAATTACTCTTTTAAATAATTTTAGTGAAATTATGAGATAGTTAAATTATTAGGGATATTTAATTTATTAGATAAATAAATATTAATCATGTGAGTAAAAACATTTAATAACTCTTAAATAGAGTCCTAAATCAAAATTTTATCATTACATTTGTGTCTAGAATTTGGGTTTTTCTTAAAAGAGGAATAATTTTAATGGCATGTCCTTGATCCCCTGGATTGAGTATTTTCATGTTTTAAAATTAAATAAAAATATTTATTTTTTATTTTTTTCATGGAGTGACATGGTGATGACATATATTGGTGATGTGGAAGCTATATTCCATAGTAAAGAGGATTCGTCATAGATAACTCTATAACCAAAGATTTTTGGAATTCTAAGGATTTTATGAGGGGATTTTATCTTTATAATGATTTTTAATAGAGGGAATTTATTATGGGTTTTTTATGGTGAATTATTTGAGTATTTTATCAAATGTAAATGTTTTTTTTTCTAAATTAACATCTTTAATTGGGAAAAAATATATCCCCTCTCTCATATCTTTTTTTATTGGTGTAATTAATTAGAGAGTCCCTCCATATCTCCCTCTCTTAAAAAAAGATTATAATAATTGATGTTATTCATGGAGGTAGTGTCAACAATGATCATGGAACATGACATGATCATTATGTAATAACTATTCATCATTGAAGTAGGACCTCTTACTGATTTATCTACCTTATTTATGTTGTGTGATTATATACCCTTCTTATCATGAATTAATTGCCTAAAACTTATATGAGGATGAAATGAATAAAAATCATGAAGATATTAAAATATTATTAATTAAAAAAAATTGTAATTTGATCATATATTATTTTCAAGGAAAAACTCAACTTGTTGATTTTATATTGGAAACAATTTTTGGTGGTGAGAAAATGAAATTTTACTTATTTTAAAATTAAATATTTTTAAAATAATTTTTCTTATGGTAGACATATTCCTATGTGAAAAATATTTTAATTGAAAAATCAAAAAATAATATTAATTAAATAAAACATTCTTTTCTTTCTCATGAAATGCATAGTGGATATTTACTTGAGGGTTTTTTCATTGAATGAATGATATTTTTAAAAGAAATATAATTAAATAATTTAATTTTATTATTCTATCAATACATAAAGAAAATAATATTTTACCTCAATTATATTTCTCCTTCGATCATGCTAGTTAATTTATTTAAATATTTTATTCTTATAATGGGTAGACTGTGGCCATGAACCCTCAATTTTTGTCATGAATTATTGATTCAATAATTATCCTTGGATTAGACATTCCCTCAACCACACCAATAGACTATGATCCATCAGTCTCCCTCCCTACAGAATCTGATATACCCTTCGTCTGCCCCCCTTTACCATCTCTCACACCCTCTATTCCATCAGTGTTTGGTACACCCTCTGTCAGTATCCCATCAACATCTAATCCAGTGACTCCCCATTAATCTAATTTAGCAACGAGGGAATAGGTCGTCTCATGAGGATATTTGAGGGTGATATTTATAGGTAAAAAATTAATGTGAATAAAGTTATTTCATTTTTTATACTACTAATTTTTTTTCATAAAAGATACAAATAATGTTACTATGGAGAGAAATATGAACAGTTCATATATTAAGAATTTTATCGGGTTGAAGATAGTTGTCCCATTTGACTGCTATAGAGTCCCCGCTAATGATGTCATAGGATTACTTGGCCAAATTTTAGGCCAGATGGTTGTAGATATGGCGACCCTTCTAATTACCTATGTAGATTGGATGCATGTGCCTCAGACTTGGAAAACTGATGTTTTTTATCCCCAAATAAAGGTAATTTTTATACAATATGGTGTAATTGAATTTCATTATATTATTAAATTCTATTTTTTTTAATTCATCTCTTTGTACAGATGTTTTTCTACTTTACGATTGTTGGTAAAGTGGATATTGAAAATTTTGGGTAATAAATGGAAGGATTTAAAATGGATGTTATAGAATGAATTCAATGATACTTTGTTGAGCGGTCATTAGTTGTATGATAAGGTACCCAAAGGGATATTTAGAGATAAATGGATGGTTTTTGTTGATAATCATCGCCAGGAGAAGCACATGGTATTGAAATATATATTATTATATTAATCTCATTTTACATATATAAGTATATGATAAGGATATGACATTATATATATTTCTATAAAATTGTATGTTATTTATTTCATGATGTTTCAAGAAAAAATGCATCAAGTTGAGCTAAACAAATCATCCCTCACACTTCCATATCAAAGAGTTTTTTTAGAAATAGATTGACTCTGGAAATATTTTCATTAGTTTAAATATTTATAAGACAAAATTATCTATTTAGTATATTAATTTTTTGATTTATATTTTTTTAATGGAGTCAAATAATTTAGTTCACCAAGTCTCCTGAATAGAACTATGGTTGGATGTTCATAAAAAATCTGATGGGAGTTATTTTAATGAGCTTGCCAAAGAAGGTTTGGTATGAATTCCTTTTTCATTAAATATGATTTATTATAAATTTTCACTATATTAACATGTATTTCTTAAAATATGGATGATATTTTATTTATAGGTAAAAATTAACGAACTATTAGATTTTAATCCCCTACAATCTTTCACAGTCTCCTAGGATGACCCAATTGGTCAAGTCCTTAGGAAGAAACATCCTATTCGAGTACTCGGGATGAGTTTGAGACCATTACCATCTAAGTTATTTTACAGGCCATCAGGGATTGCATCATAATCTAATCTTTATTATAGTGACTCCCTACCTTGATATGGATAGAGAGAGTTTTTTTAAATGAAAAACATAATCCATGAAAAGGGGTATCATATAAATATGCAAGATGCAAAGTTAAATTCTCTATAGAAAGAATTGGTTGTATTATATTAGAATACGACTAGATCTATCCTCACAGATATTGTATCGATGAATGGTAGTGAGAAGGTAAATCACACAACTTCAAAATCATTTAGTATACAAACTCTTATTGGTTTCAAGTTTAAATATATATATATATATATAATTATTTAATTTTCAACATAATTATAATGAAGGTTCCAGTAGTAGGAAGTGGAGATGGAGATGGAGATGGAGATGAAAATGATTTTATTGAAATTTCTTGTGGTAGTGATTAGGGTTCACTATAGATTTGGAGATGATGTTTAACTAAACATATAATGGTTTCTTGACACATTTCCCAGATAAGCCTTATTTTTTTAGCTTAAACATTTAATTTATTTCATTCTACCACCCAAAGTCCCCCCATGAGAATCCATATATTTTACATATTTTATATATCCCAATTCACTCCTTCATGCTTCTTAATCCTTGATTTATTCTATTTTATCAGTTATAATTTCCATCTCAGTTAATATATATCCATTTTTTCATGTTTATGAGCTTTATATTTATTATCTTAACCCCTCTCATGTTCAAATTTTGGAAGAAAATAGTTTTGAATTGGATATATTAGTAATCAAGTGACCATTTCATGTTGTTGATTCTTAGGAAATGATTTAGTGTAAGAAATATCTTCCATTCTTCTATGTGTTTTGGTGAAATGTAATAGACTCATAAGATTTAGGAATGATAATAGATGATGTGGGAGTAGTGGGATCATATTTTCTTTGATGTCTTATTGAGATGGAATATTTCAGTTAAAATGTGATATGGTTAGGATAATTAACAAATCATGATTTCACAATAAGGTACTTATATTTTTTTACATTTTTTAACAAATATATTTTTTATGGTTAATTTTTGGACATTTGGTTTTTTTATAGGCTTGTTCATGGTTAGTTCATAGTTAAGACAAACCATTTGTCATTCCAAGATAACATTTATCTAGTGTTGTTCTAGGGATATGAAATTTCACATGGTTTGTACACAGTTATAAAAAAACTATTTGATTGAACCATGAATCTTCCCATATAGATAGAAATAGGAACATGGTCAGTCAATAGATTTCTAAAATGTGTGTCCCAACAATGATATGAAAATTAATTTATTAAAAATTTATTTTTTTTGAACCTGATATGCCTCTCACTAGCCAAATTCTTCCTCTGAATGATTATTTTCTTGACCCTATATATTCCTCTTGGTAATAGTGGATATCCCAACCCTTTTGGATGGTGATTCAAATGGTTATTGAGGTTTAGATATTGGAAACATAGTTAATAGATCAATCATGATTTTATTCATAATTTTTCTAGATCTTCTATATTCTTATTGATATAAATGATTGATTTGGGATGTTATTTCTATATTTATGGGTTTTGTCAAGATCTACTTCGTTTTCATATATATTTATTTTGATAAAGGAATGAAGAGACCAAAAAAGGGGGGTTTTATGTGGATTCTAATTTTTTAATCAGTGTTTTGGATTTCAAATTCTCTTATATGATTGTTTTGAGGTCGTGAGTTATTATTTTATTTAGTTTCTTATTTCTTGTGTACTTTTGGTGATTTATTTTATTGAATACCATGGTTTTAATGAGTTTCTCAATATGCATTCTATATTACTATCTTTAGAACTTACAATTAATGTTGATATATATAGATATATGCATATAAATTATTCTAAATCTGGTTTGTTTTAGAGATTGTGAATTGGTTTTTTTGGCTATTTTGAATAAGAATGGAGAAACACTCATTTGTGTCTCATACAATATCTAATGTGAGGTCGAGAGATTATTCTAGCCTAGGTGTCTAATAGTGTGAGTTGATAGAGGCTTCTAGGCTATAGTGGGTCATGATGCATGAGGAAATAATGGATAAGCAAGGCATAGGTGGGTTGTGTGAGGCAACGCTGGAGGGGAAGATGTAAAAGAAAGGAGAAACCCTATCATGTTTGGTTGTTTGGGGGAAGTAGATTCTGCATCTGTATTTTTTTTTTTTTTTGAAAAGTGATTTATAGAGGATTTTTAAACCACTGCTATATATGGGAAATTAATGTTTATCGGTAGATTAAACTGCTGCTATATTAGGTCCAAATTTTTTTAGCGGTGTTTTATGCTCTAAAAAATGTCTTGAGTATAACAGAAGTTTAAACCACTGTTATACTCTCTGTATTTTTGGGAGAATAAACCACTAAAAAACCCCTAAAAACCACCTCTAAAAAAAGTTCATGTGATAGTTTCCATAAACCAATGCTAAATTGCTGGAATAAATTCGAATTGGATGATGACACCAACATTAGCGGTGGTTTTTGGAAATCGTTGTGGAAACATATGGGGGTGGTTAAAACCACTGCCATATCAAAAAAAAATTGTCATTGTAATTAGATTTGGTTGTAGTATGAGGTCTATGGTGCTTGGAGGAATCCTAGTGAAGGATAGGTGGGGTTTGGGAACTGAAATATTGTAGCAATAAAATTTCATGATGTGAACAATAGTTCATGACATGAGAGAGCATATCGAGGCCCAAATAGAAATTCATAAAATGAGAAAGGAAATTCCCAGGGTTTGATTCAGGATGTAAATCATCAGTTCATGATGTGAAAGGTTGGAGGATTGGCTTTGATCATTATATCCCTAAAAACTCATAATTTGAATATGAATTTCATGATTTGAATTGATCCATGTATATTGGATTGAGTAGATACATTTTTTGGTGAGTCTTAAAACTCGATCAATTCATGAAATGAATTTCCAATTCATTCCATGAATATGTGTCTACAAGTGTTCTTATAAATCTAATCACATCCTCAATTTTCAAGAAACCCCTATGATTTTATCCCAACTCTAGGTAGGAATAGGTGCTTATTTAGGGTGTTTTGAAGCCCTTTCGATGGGGATTGATCCATGGATTCTTGTGTTTGACCTAGGGTGATCTGAGGTGTACTTTCCCTCTTTCTCTTCTAGTTTCTTATATAATTGATTTTTTCCACATGTTTATCATTCCATTATATGGAGGATGATCTCATTTTTTCTTATGTATTTCTTTAAAATTTGTTGGTGTGATTTTGGAATAGATTTTACATTAGGAAGTAGTTTCCTTATGAGAGAGGTGATCAAAGGTTTTTCCTTGTTGTTCCATTCTCGTTCAAGACTATTGAAATCCTTGAATTAGAGGATTCATCACCACTACTATTATTTTATTTGTAATCATAAATTAATCATGTTTTATATCTTTCAGTGATGGTTTAATTAACCATAATAAAGATTAAATTGGATTAATAAAAGAAATGGTTTGTGGATTTTAATGATTTAATTTCCATTGTGATAAAGGTTTGCCTCTTTTTTGACTAGATAGTGTGATATCTATTTTTATGATTTTATTATCATGTTTTTATCCTTAGTTTTACATTTTAATTTGATATATATGGTTAAGAACATAAAACCAATAATGTTGCTGGCTAAAGAAATAAAGAGGCGTGTTTATTGAACCTGTTGATTCTTATAATTTAATAGAAATCAAATGATGTATTATTTATGTTTAATATGTTAATGGAATTGGGTAAATAACATAAATATAGAAATACTTGTTGATGATAATAATAAATAGGTGTGTTAATGGTATTTTTCTTCCTTAAAGTTTGTTGAAATTAGAAGTTATGCATGGGAGTATGTTTAAATAATTTGTATCTTTTAATAGTTTATGCCTTAGGTTTCATATGGTTGTAATCTAGGATAAATGAATTAGATAATTCAAGATGGTAATGAATTAGTTGTTTGGTAAATATAAATATTTAGAGATAAGCATTACTATTTTATTTTTAAGGATGAATGCCTTGGTTTTAAGGGATATATGACCTATTTTCTCTATTTGTTGTTTTCTTATTGCCTTGAGTGTTTCTCTGATGTGATTCTTTCTATGTGGTATGATTTGATCCTGGGATAGCTTTTAGTTTGGTGAGATATGGATGGGAAGGCTCAGGTTTTTGGTAGTAGTTCACACCGATGGTGATGGGATGAATGAATTGTGATATACATATTGGTGTTGAGAATGAAACCAGGATTGATGGAACAAGTGGAATCCATGCTTTCTTGTTGTTGTGATGAAAGCTAGATACTTACTTGATAATGTTATGATATAAATTTTTGGATGGTCGGGTTGCATGTTTACCTGTATTCCTTTCCCTACAACTTGAGGAATCTAGCTATTCTTGGTTTATGAATATTTTTTATGATATCTTAGGATGTTTTCTAGAGTACCTAGAATTATGGAATGATAATGGTTAATAATTTTTTTAACCCTTGGGTTTGGTGAATTAATGGAATGAAAATATTGATAATCTTATAGAACCATGGAATCAGTTAGATTATTCCTGGAGGGCAAGGAATTCACTTAGAGGTTAATGAGATGTGAATGAAATAATATTAATTAATAAATAAATAAATAATTACCATAAAGTGAAATTTTAAAAGGAAATAATATTTAAATGAAGTTCCTTGAATGCTTTTGTGCTTCTAGGATATCTAGTTCTTAGTAGTGGTGGTAGGGTTTATGAGAAATGATAGCTACAGTTGAGCCTAAGACTAGGTTAATTCTTATAGTGTGGTTTTGAGTTATATTATATATTTTATATTATATGATTTCATATACTACCCCACCCATGTAGTTATGGATACTGACACCAAGTGGTCCTTGGGAGGTTTTTTTCAACATCTAGGTTGGTGACGAATGGATGGTTGACTACCCCCTCAATCCCCACTTTCTTCTCCTAGTAGTATTATGTGATGGTATGCACAGTGGTTACCTTTCCCATATATGTGTGTAGAGATATCAGATTTCTTGTATTTATTTCACACACATGTATCTCTAGGCATAGTATCCTATGTATTACTATAGGTATGACATGTATGGGTGGTAAAGTCTTGTGTTATAATACACGACATACAAATTGTGGTGAATCTAGAAATATCTAGAGATGCATCATGGGATAATGAGATGATGTGATACATGGGGTTCATAGTATGAGATGATGAGATGATGAGATGATGTGATGCATGGGATACATGTTATGATACACTAGTCAAGGTGTCTTCGGGGTGGCTTGCTTTTGGAGGGAGAAAACTCTAGACATGTGACGTTGGGGTAGAGTGGAAAACCACTGGGGTAGTATTAATAGGGTACCTTCTTTTGATATTATATTATATGTTTACTTATATGTGATACTTGGTGAGAGATAGCCATGGTGAGGATATGAACATAGAATACCTATTTAGGTTATGAATTAGATTCACTCTTTGTTCACTAGGATTCAACATGATTTATTTATCTTTTACATGAGAGGATATGGGGAGGAAAATAAAGAGTACACATGTTATTCTCACCCTTTATTTGTATAAAATATTTTTCATGTCTAGAGGAGATGGTTGGGGTTTGGGATGGAAATTATGAGCACATGGTTTGTTCATGAGCTATTTAGTATTTCTTGGTCACTCTTGAGGGTTATATTTTACTACTTGTAGTTCCCTTTATGAAGTTATTCCAGTGGTATGGAATTACATTCATGTATTTGGGATATTTTTATATTATCTTGAGTAGGTTTTTTTGGTGTTTTTATCTTATATTTATTTCCTCATGTTCTCTTAGAGGGAAATGCATCACATATTTGTGTATGATTTAAGCTTGGTGTTTTTCACCAACATGTGGCTTTTTGGTGGTGGGATTTAGGTGTTATTATCTCCCTTATCTCATTACTAGACTAGGAAGGGTACATTTGGGGGGAGGGGATCATGATAGAGTGGTATCAAATGTTCAAGTTAAGATATAAGATGAAATTTGGAGGTAGGAATGGGTATGGACTGCATGGGTTGGTAGGTAAATGGTATCAATTATGTTTAGAAAGCAATATAAATAAGGGAGACCAGCTAAGACATGGGTATTTGGTGATTAGATTCATGTACCTTTATGTTTACTAAGCCTACTAAGAAAAGTGATACTTATTGAGGGGTATAGACTTAAAAAATGATCATGCATCATTCTTCTTGTTCCTATGTTTAAAACGGGTAGACCTTAGGATTTGGTTGAACTTTAAATAATTAATTTAATAAATGTTAAATATTTCATATTTCAATTTTATGAGTCCCTAATAGTTTTTTCTATTGCAGGTATGGCTCTAGGTCAATATCCTCATTAGGTTCACTCCAAATATGTTCAACAGGATGTTCTATCAAATCTCCACAGAGTATAGGTTGAGGTAATGAAACTTAGAGGAGGACACTCTGAAAGTTTTAGTACCATATCCTGTATAAGTATGAGGGACCCATTTCAAAGTCAATGATAAAGTACTGGTTGGAGAAGGTGGAGATAAAATTTAGTTCAATCTACAATCAGAAGGAGCACTAGGTTTCATTGGTGGTAACGATACTGTGTGGAGTAGAGAGGTAGTGGCGGTTATTGTTCCTCATGGAATATGAGGTTTCAATAGTATCATTGTAGAATTTTTTAGACCAATTATGAGTATAATTTCTTTCTTTGTCCAAAATGGTGGACAATCTCCATGATCTTCTTACCCTTTGATAGGTGAGTTCCAATGTATGGGAGTTTATGACCCATTATGCTTTAGACTTATATCCAACTAAGGAGGTTAGGTAGAGGCATTCTTAGGATAATTCCCATCCAAAGATATGGTTCTAGGTCACCCCATTTATATTGTCGATGTATCTCAAGGTGCTAGTAAGAGTAGAGGTCATTGATTGGATACTATATAGGACCATATATTTATGAGAGGGGAGTCATTATGATTCATCACATATCATATTTTTGTTTCAAGTGTCCCAATTTTCTAGATAGAAGAGATTTCAAATAGTTGGGGGTAGGTCACATCCCTCATCATCTCGTTTCTCTAGGGGATATAGTTCTCTAGCCCCTGTAAAGGGTTTATATGTATGTTTCTTGTGTGGAGGCCATGGTTATTAGTGGTGGTAGTTCCTAAACTTTCTAAGGTAGTTTTAACTTTAGTAAAAGTAGTAGGGTTCCCTATATTTGGATCAATAGAGAGGATATAGGTAAGTGTAGGATAGCCCTGAGATTATCCTCATCCTTAGAGAGTATAGTGTGTTCATGGAGGTGGTCTCTATCCAGGCAAGAGAGGTTATAGAGAGGGTCAAGATCAGATATATACTCTATATTAGTTGGTTTCAAGTTATATAGACATCATTCAAGGTACCCTTTACTTGTTTTCAACTTAGGTTCCTGATTTTTTTTATTCAAGATCTATGAATTGCTTCATATCACCTAACCTAGTATTTGCTTTGGTAATTGAGGTAGAGAGGCTTCTAGTTACCTTAGAACTGATTATTCTCGTAGTAGGTCAATTTTATTTGTATGAATTATGTAAAGAATGTGAGATAGTGTTGGGGTAACACCACTCTTGGTGAGACTTCCTATGTTTACAAATATATCCATATGACTCCATCCTCTTCATGGATGGGTTGTATTTAGTGCAGTTTATTTTGGATTGCTTAAAGAGGTAGATTTAATTATATGATTATAATGGATATTCTTCCATGTTTATTGGAAATAATGACCCTTATATGGGTTTGAATCATGTTATATCATTGTCTTCCTTGATGACAGTTCTGAATCTGAGTTTTTCTTAGGTTTAACTAATAGTGTTTCCTAGGGATGTGGAAGAGTTCTCTAATTTCTTTCCTAAGGTGGTTATAACATTACCCCATATATGGTAGATTTATTTTTAAATATAACTAAAGTCATTATCTTATCTAATCCCAATGTATCCATATATCATAGATCCTTATGAGTTTCAAGAGATATAAGTAAAAATCAATGATATTTTGCAGTGATGTTTTGTTCATCCAAGCATGTCACTTTGGGGTACTCTAATTCTGTTTATGAATAAGGATGATGGTATTTTGTGTGTCTGTATCAATTATCTTCTCATGAACTAGGTGAAAGTGAAGAACCAATATAATCTTCCATGGATTAATGATTTATTCAATCATCTAAAAGAATTTAGTTTTTTTCTCAAAGATTGATTTGTGATCAGGATATAACCAGATGTGGGTAAAAGATAATGATATTATAAAGACTACTTTCTGATGTTATTAAAGGAATTATAATTTCATTTTAATATCATTTAGTGTGATGAATTATCTAGTTGTGTTCATCGGTTTTATGAAAATGATGTTGATAAAGTTTATAGATTGATCTGTGGTGATTTTTATCGGCGACATCCTTTTATAATCCACAAATAAGGAGGATAAAATAGTGAATATATGTGGAATTTTGAGATTTATTCACCATTAATAGTTTTTCAAGAATCTATTGATGTGTTATTTATGTTATTATGAAGTTTATTTATTAGGGCATGTCATGTACTAGCTTTGTGCAGTTGTGCATTCTTCAAATATCAAGGAAGTCATTTCTTGGGAATCCCCCAAGATAGTTGTATAATTGCATATTTTCCTTGGTATTTAAAGATAATATAATAGGTTCATAGACAATTTATCATAGGTTGAAAATCCTATAACTACCTTGACTAAAAAAGATCAATAATTCTTATGGACTGATCAGTGTCTCAAATCTTTCGAGTACCTAAATGTGAAGTAGGTCAATGCTCCAGTTATTTATTTTCTAGAATAGGGAGTTCGTTTTGAGGTTTTCTGTGATTATTTTCATCTTGGTTTTGGATTTTTTCCAATATATAAGATATCAGTTGTTTCTTATGGGTCTCAATAGTTATGTTCCCATGAGAATAACTATTTATCCCATGATCTTGAGTAGGAAGCAGTCATATTTGTCTTAATTTTGTGGTGAAATTACCTCATCAATGAGCATTTTTTTGTTATTAATGATCACAAGATACTGAGTTTTGTCTTTTAATGGCATTACCTAAACTTGTGAAAATGATTTTGTATGGAATTCTTACAATATTATGACTTTTATATTTCATATACACAGGGAAATGGTTAATTTTATAGCCGATTCGCTAATCCAAAAGTCATGCAGTGATGCTATTTGTGCATCTAGAAATTCCTAGGGAGTAATGAAAGATCTCTCAGTGATGAATCTTGATATGGGAGAGGTTAGTTATATAGGTTACCTTTTTTAGATTAAAGTGTAGTCATCTTTAGTATAGTAGGTGGAGGAGTCCCAGCGGGGGAATTCTGAGGTGGAGGTCTAGAGAGGGTGAGTTGACTTTGGTAATTCCCCTGATGGTTGGTATAAGTATGAATATCATCGGGTATTATTCCAATGGTTAGAAATGTGTTAGGTTGTTCTCCTTGAGTTCTATATCTCATAATTGATGGTATATCCTGGTGTGACAAAGATGTACCAAGATTTGAGTGGTTAGTTTTAGTGACCTGGGTCGGATCATTCAATTACAAATTTTTTGTCTCGGTGTTTGGTCTTTCAGAAGGTGAAATTTGAGCACTGTGTTCCTGTTGATTTTCTCCAGACATTGGATGTTCCTCAGTGGGAGTGGGAGGACATCTTGCTGGACTTTTTCACCAGTTTACCTTGGGATCAGGGAGTCATTGGTCCTATATGGGTGGTAGTGGACCATTTGAAGAAATTAACCCACATTATAGTAATAAAAGATTCAATCTCATTGGTTTTTTTTATCAAGGTAGTACCTAGAAGAAGTGTTGAGACTCCTTTGTGTAATATCCCATATTTTTCAGGTACGTCTCTTTCTGAGTTTTTTTTAATCATTTCTTTTGACTATTTTTTTTGTCATGAAATTCTATCATTTGAATAAACATAGTCTTGGATTACAAGGAAACTTGAGAAAGACCAGAGAGTATCTAAAATGAGAGATTTGTTGGATAAAATGACTTAAAGTTTGGGGATGTATTCTTGTTTTAATTAACCGAGTCCATGTATAAATGGGTTAAGTGTTTCATGGGTTCTTGGTGAGATGATAAACATTAAAATAGTTTCAGATTAATTAAAAGGAAAATGGATGAAAAATAAACTGCAGAACATTTAAATGTTGTGTAAAGGGATTACATGTCATGTAATTGTTTGAGGGTTTTAATAAAACAAATCCAAGGCAATGACTTTTTTAGTATATTCCATTAAAAACATCCACATGACATGTAATCACATTACACACCATGTAAATGCCCAAAATACTATTTTAAACATGTTGTGTGGATGAATTCTCATTTTTTCTAGCTTCATCTCTTCTCCACTTGATCCTAGGTCTTTCTCCAAGAAATTTGGGTTGTCAAATTCTCTTATGGTCATCCCATTTGTGTGACCAATCCCTAGTAATTTTTTTATTAGGTTTATTCCTTCTCTTATTTCTTCTCCAACCATTGTAATGAAATCCTTAGACTGATTGCATTCTTGGTTTTGATCTTGGTCAGTTCTGATCAAGGAACCTCCTTTAAATAATCTTCACCTTCTTCCTCATGGGAGTTAGACATTAGAAGAGTTGTTGGATCATCAGTTAAAGGTAGGGGTCTAAATATTAACCATATCAAAATTAATTAAATAAATGAATGTAATTATTCCTTGAAGTCTTTTGGTTTCAAATGGATTTTTAACAGGCTTATGACTACCCATGGGGTGAGAGAACCATGATTATAATTGAATTGGAAAATAGATTAAAGTATATTTTTCATGACATGTAACCTAGGGTGATTTATTGTTATAGAATCCCTAAATTGTGTCTTATTACTTATTGATAAAACTTTAATCAATTATGAATTAAATTGAAAGTGGCATATGAAAGAATAATGGTAATTAATATAATTAAACCTTGATAATTATGATGTGATATTATGATATCCATGTTGTATTATAGGGATTGTGTTCTGTAACACATCGAACTTGATTTATATAGTAATAATAGTTTTAATTATTACTCTAGTATTAATTTCCTTTTATATAAGCAATGCCCTCAAAATAAAACACAAAAATTGTTATTCATTCAAAACACTGAAAATGGATACATGGAAACAGGGCCTAAGAACCATAACTAACCAAAAATTCCTACAAGTTGGCCAATCACGATCATCGGTAGACCCCACATCACCACAAACATGCCTATAAAGAAGTGTATTTCCTTCGGATCTTCCATGACTAAGAACATTATAACCAGAACTGTAGTAATTGTACTAAGAATCAGGGGGATTAACAGCACCATCTTCTGTACCTCGGTGTTAGGAGTTGGAATACCCTAATCATGTTTTATAAGACCTAAAATTCAACCATTTACATTTAAGTAACCGTTGAGTTTACAATGGTTATAATTATAGCCATCGGGTATTGTAGTTTGATTGACTATGAATATTGAAATTTTTAAGTATTTAAAAAATAAATTAAATTCATTAACTCTTATTTATATTTTATGATTTCAAAACATAATGTTTTCAAATATTTAGACATTCTATTTTTCGTAAACTGATCACATGTATGACAATTATAAATATTTATTTCTTTTGAAGTTAATATGTAATGATTTTATCTATGTATAAAATCACCATGAAACATTTTAAGTGATGGAGTGATTTAAAATCCTATCATTGAACATATTTAATTGAACTTATCTTTCAAAAACATGACATTTGAAAACTGTAAAGTTTTGGTATATTTTACCACTTAAATTCAAAGAGAAGTATGTATAATGTTTTTGAATTTGAAAACATTTTCACTTTTATTAATTAAAAGTAATATAGTTTTGTTTGTGTAAATATATAAATAAATAAAATTTTATGGAATTAAGGATATTCTATTTTTTAGATGTTCATTATGAAAAGTTGGGTTAATAAAAATATTAACCCATTTGGAAAGCCCTTTATAGTTGGGTCGAGGGAGGCGGTACACACAGGGTGTCTGAGCCTAGCCCTTATCCCAAGCCAAGGTTGGTCGAGCATGGGTACCCCGAAGAGTGTATAGGAGAGTTGGAACGCTTGAGCGCGCCACCGTGGGTGTGAGGCCACGGTGGAGCTGGGTAGGCTGAGTCCTACAGGGGAGAAGGAGCTTGTGTGTAAGGCCCCTATTCCATGTGTGTTGTGATTTCTGAAGGGTGCAGTGGAGCCTCGGGCTTATAAGGAAGCGGCGTGTGTCTCCCCATTTTGATGTGGGAAGTAATTTTTTGGGCGAAACGCGATCTGGCTCATTGGATCGTGTCGCGTGCGATCCAGGCCATTGATCCCGATCTCCCTTCTAATCCTCTACAACCCCAGAGTTCTACAGTGCTTCATATTGACCGTCTGATCTATATGAAGTCTAATCGCAGTCATTCACTCAGTTTTTAAATCCCACGCCTTTCCTCATCTGTATGATCTAATTCAAGATCCAATCTCGACCATTCTTCTTTTTTAAAACCCATGGAATCCTCCCAGTTGTCCGATCCAGACTCGACCGATCTGAACCCTCCATTTTTTCCCGGTTTTCTCTTCCGCATTTTCTTCCCCGTCGCGCTCAAACCAGTGGCCACCCACTGGTATTTTCTTCATTCTTATTTTTTTATCTTCTCCTCCATCTTGTATTCCCCTCTATTTTATAGCCTCATGACCTTGACTTCTACCCAAAATATTCCCCCAGATCTCTTTTATTTTTACATTATTTATTTTGAGTTTACTTTCTTTTGTTTCAGGATAGTTTTTCATGAACTTTGTATATATGTATATATTATAATCACCCTTGTTTTCTTTGAGCTCTCTCTTAAGAAAAATGTTGGGTTATTTTATTTTGGTCAAGTATTTGTTCATATTATATTTATGATATGTTATATATATTAAATATATGAAACACCACCTATATAAACCATGTTTTCTTGCACCAGAAATCACTTATTTTCTTCCTCTTGACATGCAAATAGTTCCTACCCATCCATCTTGCACACCTAAAGTCAGGTAAGGGATCAACCTATTATTTTTTCAACCTTTTTGTAAAACTCTTTTATCCTTATGTATATACGGGTCCATACGTATATATACGATTTCATATCACTTTTAAAACATAATTAACGTTGAGTTTTCTAAATATATTTTAAGTACACAATACATGCAAGAGGTTTCATGCTTCAATTTTTATATGTGAACCCTTATTATCTAATTTATTTACCTCGCGGATATATGTATATGTATATAGTTTCATCTCAACCCGTTTTATAATTTCAAAACAAAAGTATGTATATTCATATGTACACAACAAACCATTTCGAGTTATGATCTTTAAAGGGTGATCTTTCATTTTTAAGTGTTGTTTTCAAAACATAAAACACATGCAAGGGGTCTAGTTTCTCATGTTTCTTTTTTAAGTATACCCTTATTTAAAATTCATGTATGTATGGTTATATAAATATATTAAAACTGAGATTTCACAAAACCTATCCTTATTGATTTTAAACCATGGTTATGAAGATAGAAACAGTTGCAAGTATATATTAAATCTTGTTTTGGGTTGTGTAGATCTCAAATATACACTTTATGTATACATAAACATTTTTCCATAATTATCAAATTTACATGAATACATATACATTTCGAATTCGTTTTCTCAATGTCATTGGTATGATTATTTTTCATGTTCAAGTATAAATGTAAATTCATTCATGAGATCACATGTTTAAATATTTCTTTTATGCATAAATACTTCATAGGAAATAATTCATTCTTTGTATTTCAATTGTTTCACAAGAAACTTATTTGGTCCTTTAAGTTTATGTTTAAATCTTTTATATAACAATTAACATTTCATAGATCAAATGAGAATTTCAAAGCCAAATCATATCACCATGGTTTAGAAAATTCCAAATTCTTAAGATTTTAAATGCAAGAGTTGTTATTTCATGTGACCACCCATTATTTTATGTGTACTAGTTCTTATTACACATGAAAGAGTATGTCATTTTGGTTTATACATGTTGTTGTTTAATATGAAGCCAACAAGTCTAGTTCTTTTTACATGATCCATTTTAGAATGAACGTGTATAAAAAAAAGGGATTATGGACTAAGAATGTAAGTTCTATGTAACATGAGCACTATGAAGATGAGACCATGCTAAGACATATGAAGAATGTATTGGACTTAAAATGATGTGAATGGTGCGCCCAAAATTATACAGCACTCCAATGCATTGGGTAAAGTGATGAAGACTCATGAGTTAAGTGAAATGATGCGTGAACATGATGCTAGCTTTGTTCACAACTATGTATTGTGGTTAACCACAATTATGTTGGGTTTTTACTCATATGGTCTTGGTGCAAGGCCTTGAAAAAGTCCAGCATTATACATTTCCTCACTATGGAATTGTAAAGGATCAACCAAGGGATTTTGGATCCTTAATTAAAAATATTTTATGACCATAGGGCATAATTAAGTGTGAAAATGGAAAGTTATTCAAGGGAAGAGTATCTAATGTTAAAGCCTTATGAATCTCTTTTTATACTTTAATGAACCATGATATGAATTATTATACTCTTAACAAATATTTCAGAGTTTTCTTGACTAAGTTATGAATTATGCACATCTCATTTCTTATATACACATGTGCACTCTGATTCATGTTTTGTAGAAATCATGGTTATCTTTTATGAAAATGGTCTCTTGGAAAAATTTCTGCAAGTAACCTCAAAAAATATTGATGGTGTGCCTCAAAATGTTAAATCTATCTCTTAAGAATTGTTTTATGTTTGTTTTTGAGGTGGTTGTTTTAAAGTTGAATTTTCTACAAAATGTTTTAAAACCCCTTACTGGGCATTTTTATGCTCACCCAACGTTTAAATTTATGTTTTACAGGTTTGTAGTAGTTGTGATCAAGCCTTAAGTACTCTTTGTGACAACACCAAGTTGAAGCTTAACCCTGCCGTGTTTTTAGAAGAAGTACTTCAGTAGCATCTGATTTCCAAGAACCTAAATCGAGATGATCCTCTGTATTGGGACAAGATGTGTAATTTTCTTCCTTTGTAGGACTTTTTTTATGAAAAAAAATTGCACACCATGTTTCACGCACCGATTTCAGTCTTCTGGGGTCAGGGTCATGAAAATTAGTATTAGAGGATTGGTTTAGGAAAACTCTAGAAAATTACAGAACCCATAAATTAATTAATTTCATCATACTAAGAAAAATACTTCTTAATATTTTAGATGGCTGATTAATCACACCCTGTATCTCTTCTAGCAGAAGTATTAGAGACTGTAGTGGGAAAGACATGTGCGGAAAACTACGATACATTTGAAAATATCTATCTGTCATGCACAACCCTCTATCGTGCATCAAATTCTCCTTGTGTACTCCAACTTCACCGAGGAGAAGGCCTCGACTATATTTTTATGCTGCATGCCCAATTTATGTTCTATTCACAGTAAGGAAAATACCTTGAGGGTTTGTTTAAATTTTTTACCCTAGATAGTAATGCTTCATCTCAAGAAGACTTCGAAGAAGCTTCACAAGGGGGTGACCTTAGAGAAGCATGCCTTTTTAAAATTTTGACCTACGGTCTCCGTAGTCATGTTATAGACTTTGAAGCTCTCAAGGACGAGCCTACTCGTTTACACTATCGACATATAGTTCATGCCGATGTTGCACAACTTCATACACGTCATGCCTTCTTCACCCTGAACCATATATGTCCACATGGGTTTGACCCTCATTGCTCGTGTTGCATCTGGACCCAAGAAATCGAAACATTTGGAACTACCTTGGGGATTCATTTAATTAGGAACCCAATAAATCACTAACATCGATAGTACCTTTGAAAAGACGTTACAATGATTATGTAACACCTCGAGTTTATGAACTTTGCTAAATTAATCTTGTTATGTTTTATGTGTTGGAATCTTATTATGTTTCTACAAAAGTAATGTCTCTATTGTAATATAGTTATACTTTACTAAGTAAAACATGTCCCTTGTTTTTCAGATGGAAAATGTGAGTTCATCGATCAACCTTTTATCACTTCCTACTGAATTTCTAGAATCCATAATCACCAAGACATGTTCAGAATAATACTACCCTTTTGTAAACCTATTCTTGTCTTGCAAACATCTTTATAAATTATCCCTTAGCCCGAACATCCTTCAGACCTACCAAAGAAATTGTCATGTTTATCACTACCTAGAAACTGCACAACTAGTAGAGTACATGCTGAGAGGAGAGTACCATGAAGGTCTATTCCTTTAATTCACCTTGTCCAAGAACCACCTAGCCCTGGAGAAGTTTTAGGAAGCTACCTTGGAGGGTGACACTCGAGAAACTTATCTACTTCAGGTCCTAATTATCAGTATATATGGGATGCTTTATGAATTTGAAGTGTTCAAACGAGAGGCGGTCTGGGAGATTTATAGAGAGGTAACTCACTCCCAAATCTATAATCTCCACACCTCCCATGCAACTCTTTAGAAAACTGAATTCTTTATTCATAGGTTTGACCATAACTGCTTATGGTGTATATGGGCTAAGGATATCGAGGAACTGGGAACTTATCTGGGAATCCACCTGTAAACATCAGCGGATTACCCGCCGTTGTGGTCCTGGAGGAGGGGACCTCGAGCATAAAGTATCTCTGGTTTTGCTTAAGGTTGTAAAAGAATATAGAGGGTACAATTATTTAAAGGAGGGGATAATGTAACACACCAAACTTGATTTTTTTAGTAATAATAGTTTTAATTATTACACTTGGCTTAATTTCCTTTTATATAAGAAATGCCCACAAAATAAAACACAAAACTTGTTATTCATTCAAAACACTGAAAATGGATACATGGAAACAAGGCTTAAAGACCATAACTAACTAAAAATTCCTACAAGTATGCCAATAAAGATCATCAGTAGACCACACATCACCACAAACATGCCAAGAAAGAAGTGGATTTCCTTTAGATCTGATATGACTAAGAACATTATAACCAGAACCACAGCAATCATACTAAGAATCAGGGGGATGAAGAGAACCATCTTCTATGCCACGGTGTTTGGAGTTGGAATACCCTAATCACGTTTTATAAGACCTAAAATTCAACCATTTACATTTAAGTAACTGTTGAGTTTACAACAGCTATAATTATAGCCATCAGTTATTGTAGTTTGATTGACTATGAATATTGAAATTTTGAAGTATTTCAAAAATACATTAAAGTCATTAACTCTTATTTATATTTTATGATTTCAAAACTTAATGTTTTAAAATATTTAGACATTCTAGTTTTTGTAAACTGATCACCTATATGACAATTATAAATATTTCTTTCTTTTGAACTTAATATGTAATGATTTTCTCTATGTATAAAATCACCTTGAAACATTTTAAGTGATGGAGTGATTTAAAATCCTATTGTTGAACATATTTAATTGAACTTATCTTTCAGAAAAATGAAATTTGAAAACTGTAAAGTTTTTGTATATTTGTGCACTTTAATTCAAAAAGAAGTATGTATAATGTTTTTAAATATGAAAACATTTTTACTTTTATTAATTAAAAGTTATATAGTTTGGTTTGTGTAAAGATATAAATAAATCAAATTTTATGGAAGTAAGGATATTCTGTTTTTTAGATGGTCATTTGGAAAATTTGGGTTAATAAAAATATTAACCCATTTGGCCAGCCCTTTACAGTTGGCCTGAGGGAGGCAGCACACACAGGGTGGCTGATCCTAGACTTCAGCCCAAGCCAAGGTCGGCTGAGTATGGGTACCCTAAAGGGTACATAGGAGAGGTGGAACGCTTGAGCGCACCACCGCAAGCGTGAGGTCGCGGAGGAGTTGGGTAGGCCGAGGCCTACAGGGGAGCAGGATCCCATGTGTAAGGCCCCCATTCCGTGTGTGCTATGATTTCTGAAGGGTGTAGCAGAGCCTCGGGCTTATAAGGAAGTGGCACGTGTCTCCCTGTTTCGATGTGAGAAGTGATTTTTTGGGCGAAACGCGATCTAGGTCGTTGGATCACGTTACACGCAATCCAGGACGTTGATCCCGATCTCGCTTCTAATCCTCCGTGACCCCGGAGCACTACAGATCTTCCTATGGACAGTCCAATCTACATGAAGCCTAATCACACTGTTCACTTGGTTTTTAAATCACATGCCTTGCCTCATCCGTTCGATCTGATTCAAGATCCAATCTCGACCACTATTATTTTTTAAAACCCATGGAATCCTCCCAACCATCTGATCAAGACTCGAGCGATCTGAACCCTACATTTTTCCCCGATTTTCTCTTCCTCATTGTCTTCCCCATCGTGCTCAAACTAGTGGCCACCCACTGGTATTTTCTCTATTCTTCTTTTTTTTATCTTATCCTCCACCTTGTATTCCCCAATATTTTATGGCCTCATGACCTTGACTTCTACCCAAAAGATTCCCCTCAATCTATTTTATTTTTACTTTATTTATTTTGAGTTTACTTTATTTTATTTTGGTATAGTTTTTCACAAGCTTTGTATATATGTAGGTATTATAATTACCCTTGTTTTCTTTGCACTCTCTCTTAAGAAACATATTGGGTTATTTTATTTCGATCAAGTATTTGTTTATATTATATTTATGATACATTATATATATGAAATATATGAAATACTTCCTATATAAACCCTATTTTCTTACACCTGAAATCACTGGTTTTCTTTCTCTTGACGTGCAAACAGTTCCTGCCCATCCTTCTTGCACACCCGAAGTCAGGTAAGGGATCAACCTATTATGTTTTCATCCTTTTTGTAAAACTCTTTTATCATTATGTATATACGGTTCCATACATATATATACAGTTTCATATCACTTTTAAAACATAACTCTTGTTGAGTTTTATAAATATGTTTTAAGTACACAATACATTCAAGAGGTTTCATGCTTCAGTTTTTATATGTGAACCCTTCCTATCTAATTTATTTACCTTTCAGATATATATATATATATATATGTATATATTTGCATCTCAACCCATTTTATAATTTCAAAACAAAAGTATGTATATTCATATGTACACAACAAACCATTTCAGGTTATGATCTTTGAAGGGTGGTTTTTTGTTTTAAATGTTGTTTTCAAAACATAAAACACATGAAAGGAGGCTAGTTTCTCATGTTTCTTTTTTAAGTATACCCTTATTTAATATTCATGTATGTATGGTTATATAAATATATTACAAATGAGAGTTCATAAAACCTATCCTTATTGATTTTAAACCATGGTTATGAGGATAGAAACAGTTGAAAGTATATATTAAATCTTGTTTTGGGTTGTGTAGATCTCAAATATACACTTTATGTATACATAAACATTTTTCCATAATTATCAAATTTACATGAATACATATACATTTCAAATTCGGTTTCTCAATGTAATTGGTATGATTATTTTTCATGTTCAAGTATAAATGTACATTCATGCATGAGCTCACGTGTTTAAATATTTCTTTTATGCATAAACACTTCATAGGCAATAATTCATGCTTTGTATTTTAATTGTTTCACAAGAAATGCCTTAGGTCCTTTAAGTTTATGTTTTAATCTTTTATATAACAATTAACATTTCATGGATCAAATGAGAATTTCAAATCCAAAGCATATCACCATGGTTTATAAAATGCCACATTCTTAAGGGTTTAAATGCAAGACTAGTTATTTCATGTGACACCCCATTATTTTATGTGTACTAGTTCTGATTACACATGCAAGAGTATGTTGTTTTGGTTCATACATGTCGATGTTTAATATGAATCCAACAAGCCTAGTTCTTTTTACATGATCCATTCCAGTATGAACATGTATAAAAAAGGTATTGTGGACTAAGAATGTAAGTTATATGTAACATGAGCACTATGAATATGACACCATGCTAAGACATATGAGGAATGTATTGGACTTAAAATGATGTGATGGGTGTGCTCGGAATTATATAGCACTCCAATGCATTGGGTAAAGTGATGAAGTATCATGAGTTAAGTGAAATGATGTGTGACCATGATGCTAACTGTGTTCACAACAATGTGTGGTAGTTAACCACAATTATGTTGGGTTTTTACCCATACGGTCTTGGCACAAGGCATTGACAAAGTCCGGCATTATACATTTCCTCACTATGGAATAGTAAATGATCAACCAAGGGATTTTGGATCCTTAATTAAAAATATTTTATGACCATAAGGCATAATCAAGTGTGCAAATGGAAAGTCATATTGGGGAAGAGTATCTAATTTTAAAGTCTTATGAATCTTTTTTTATGATTTAATGAATCTTGATTTGAATGCTTATACTCTTAAAAAAGCTTTCAGAGTTGGCTTGGCTAAGTTATGAATTATACACATATCATTTCTTATATACACATGCGCACTCTGATTCATGTTTTGTAGAAAGCACATCTATATTTTATGAAAATGGTCTTTTGAAAAAAATTCTACAAGTAACCTCAGAAAATATTGACGGTGTGCCTCAAAATGTTAAATATCTCTCTTAAGAATTGTTTTATGTTTGTTTTCGAGGTGATTGTTTTAATGTTGAATTTTCTCCAAATGTTTTAAAACCCCTTACTGGTTATTTTTATGCTCACCCTATGTTTAAATTTATGTTTTACAGGTTTGTAATAGTTTTTCTCAAGCCTTAAGTACTCTTTCTAATGACACAAAGTTGAAGCTTAACCCTGTCATGTTTTCAGAAGAAGTACTTCAGTAGCATCTGATTTTCCAAGAACCTAAACTGAGACGATCCTCTTTATTGGGACAAGATGTAAAATTTCCTTCTTTTGAAAGCCTATTTTTATGAAAAAAAAACGCACACCATGTTTCAGGCACCGATTTCAGGCTTCTGGGGTCGGGATCGTGACATGTTCCTTATTGTAATACTTTTATATTGGGCTCATCCCTAAAATTTGGACACATATATGTTATAATGTTGATATTGAGTGGGTTTATCTCAGTTCCATGTTGTAATGATTATAGAGATCGTGCTATGCCCATTACCATGTTGTAATGCTTATAGGTCTTTGGATTGGATGTTGTAATATTTATAGGTATTTAACTTGGATTATTTCTACTATTACATGGTTATATGGCTTTGGTTGTCATGGTTGTAAGACATGATCAGATATATTTTTGTATGGTGTTAAAGCATGTTATTTTACCTTGGTTATATATTTTTTCTTGGAACGGTCATAATATATGCTCATAGATATTCTAGCACGAAGCCAAAGCAGGTTGTTATTGTATTTTATTAATTTTTAAATTAATTAATACACATGGTTATCACTTTATTGCATACACTTTTTATCAGACTATTTGTGTTTAGAGATGGTGGTCTCAACCTACTTAGTTATACTCACATCCTATTTAGGAATCTATTTGGTATCAAATTAGATTAGGTGGCTGCAGTTTTAGACAAGGGAAAATGACCTTATTGTTGACTGCATGTTTTTTTATGGGATGGAGTTTGGATATGGGAATGATGTGGGTTTTGGGACCCAGGAGTTTGAGTCTTTTATTTGATTCTTCTATTATTTTTCCTATATTATTATATCATGACATTTAGTTACATTCCAACATGTCATTCCATTATTCCTCTATTGTTTATTGGATTATTCAGTTGGATTTTAATGTTGTATTTTTCTATGAATTTACATTGATTATTTCAATTTTATTATGATTTGTTTCTAATGTTATGACACTTTATTTCAGGGGTATAGTCTTCCCACTATACTTTACACCCCCCGCTGCTAGTCAAAAGCCTCTAGAATATGAGGAGGCATGCTTGAGGTCTCATAACCAACCCTTTCTAACCACATGAGTGAGTACCATAGTGGGGGATGTAACACTTGGAGTCCTGAGGATGATCACATCTAATCATAATCCTTTTATTACCTCCAAGGTGTGGAGAGGTCTCTAGAATAATTTTGGATTTAAGTTATTCCTTATCACTACTTTTAATATGTTGGAGATAGTGTTCTAGAACCAATTGTTTGTACTTTAGATTACATTTATATTCAAATATTTGAATATTAATAAAGAATATTATTATATATCATTCATTATTCTACATTAATTTAATATAATAATGCCTTAGAGTATATATCGCATTGATAAGTTCATAGAAGTTCCCCACTATGATGAGAATATTAAAATTCCATGATGATATTATTAAATATAGTTCTACAGTTAGATAACATATTATGGGACACATAGAATGCTAAATGTCAGGTGTGAGTACTCGTAAGTAGATGAGATTTATTCTCATGAAGTTCATACTTGGTAATCTCTAAGATGGGAGATTATAAGAACAAACATACCTATAGTAATTATCCATGTTTATATGTAATTACAAATTCTTATCTGTGAGAACTTCTAATGGTCCTTATAATTTAAGATTATTATTAATTATTTTCATGACTTGCATACTTTGATGTACTAACCAAAACCATGATGTCATATATTCATGGGAAGTAAGGTATGTTGGGTGTGTTATGGAAGAAATGTTATTAATTAATAAGTTGAGGACTTATTTATCTCTCCTATATTTATGGAAGTTTATATCTCATCATTTTTATTAAAATAGAACCATCGCATTAAATTCGGTATCAATGGTGTAAGAATGAGTTTATTTCAGATAGTCAATGAAATACATATCCAGCACATAGGTTAATGAAACATGTGTGTGACATTCTTGATGAGATATTATGAATTAGGGATTATATTACACAGTAAGCATTCGTGTGTGGTTTTCAACATTATGACATTAACTTCTTTCTCTTGTGTGTCTTAACCCATTTCTAGTTAGTAATCTTGGATTTTAGGAAAAAAAATTGAATTCCAATGAGAAAGAAGTCTATATGGTCACACACTAAGTGTTACAATTGATATCAATTAAATTATATTTGAATTTTATTATTAGAATAAATATTATTCTCAAGACTAAGGAATAATTTTATTCGTGAATTATTGATCGCAAATGTTCTCGTGCTAATAAATAATTATTTATTCCTTAATAAATAATTTTTTAATTATGTGAATATTTAATAAATATTTATTCACAAAAATGTGAATTTAATATTTTATTATTTATTGAATATTTAATTAATATTTATTATCTAAGCTATCAATTTAATGTTTATTTATTAATAAAATATTTATTTAGGTATTCGATAAATTACAAGGAAGATGAGTGGACCAAGATAGTGTCAGGTGATAAAAATATTAATTTACAAGATGGTAAAATAAAATTTATCATTGTGCCAGTTAGCACATGATATAAATTATTATTATTATTATTATATGGAAGAGGGTTAGATGTGGTTCATTACATTATTTAAGTGTCATTGTGTAGTTAAAAAATATTTTCAATCTTAACCATAACTCTATGAATAGATGGTTATGTTTATTGTGTAGATTTTGTCAAGAATTTAGAATCTTTGCGCAAATACATTTCCCTCTAGATTCCTCCTTCTATCATCCTATAAATAATGAGAAAAACCAGAGGAAATCCTTCAAGCCTGAAAGATATTGAAGTGATCAAGATGAACAACATAATATGATCAATCTACCACAGTATCACCTGAAATTCCATTGGTGTTGTTCAGAGATCAGAGGACCATGTGTGGATCACTGGTAGAGAGAATCTGCTTTGGGTCCTCTCTACGCAATGATGGTAATCTGAAAATGGGATTTTGGAAGATCAAAAATATCATAAAATAATGATCTTAAGACAATGTATTCTTTCTTCCAATCTATTTAAATTCATTATAAAATTTATGTAAAAAATATCCTCTCCAGGTTTTGGGGTTTCTATATTAATATTTGATGGAAAATTTTCATTCTCCAGGGCATTTAAAACTTTCACAATGGGAGAATAATCCATCGAATTTGACAATAACTTGAATGGTTATTACCTCAAAAGGAACTTCCTCTATGTATGGAACCTTCAAGTGGTATCAAAGTGGTTATGATTAAATTTATAATTATTTATTTCATTGTTGATTATATATATGAAATTATGTTTAGTTTTCATTTATAGATTATTATTTATTTAATTTGAAGTTTAATTAACATGTTTTTGACATTTTAATATCCTTTGTTCAATATTCATATTTTCTTATGGCCCAATAATAGATAAAGAATGATTGGAGATGCCATTGGGAGGTTCCAATGTTTCTGGATGATAGATTGCGTTACATGGAGTGTAGCCAGAGCACATGTCATGAACCCAAGTTTACTACACCAGGACATGTCACTAGATACACAACATTTTGAGAAGTTATTATATGTGGTGCATTTATTGTACACCACATGATGGTCGGGCCAATCGGGAACATGGTTTTTTAGACTACATAGAATGTAGCTGGAATAAACATCATTTATTTTACACGATAAAGAGATAAAATCCATGTTAACCATGTGGTTAAATATAAAAATTTAAACTAAGTGAGACTAAAATCATAGAACATTAATGAAATTTATAATGTGTAGTTTATGTACATGTCATGTAAATCATTAATCCCCATTTCTAAAGAAAATGTCAATTTAATCAGTAGGTAATGCGAACACACAGTGAGCAGACTAGATGACATGTAGCTCATTAGTACATATCATGTAATCCATATAAGATACTCACTGAAGACCCATTAATTTATCTTGGGAATACATAAACCAAACCCTACAATGTATATCACATTAGTTCATGTCATGTAATAAATATGAGGTACACACTGATTTCTTAGGCATTTATCCTAGATACATAGCAATCAAGAAACATGCAATGTAGCTCTAGTATATTTCATGTAGTATACCAATAAAGTATATAATTTAATTACATTAAAATAATTAATTATATAATTAAAAAATAATTAATTTTTTTGGAACAAGATGTGTTTGACTATGTAATAAAGGTTTTGAAGATTTCATTAATTCTTAATAAATTTATTATAATTATCTATAATTATTGGTTGTGTTGTTTTATTTTTCATGAATTATTTTATGATGGGTGTCTCCAAGAGACTTTGGATGGTCATTAATATTAAGGTAATCAGTTAATTAATAATAGAAGCACATTTATCTTAATAATAAATAACGAGTTGAAGTGAATGTTATTCAGTGTACTTTTGCATAATCATTTCAGGTGTATGACCGATCACAATCGTTGACCAGACCTATGTATGTGTTGGTTTTATTTAATTTAATTTATTACATGGATTTTAAAAATATTTATTATTAAATTTAATATTATTTACTACGTCTTATCCCTATATCTTTTATTATATAGGGCCTATATTTCCTAGGTTGTTTATATAATTCCCCTTAACCAATCATTTGGTTCTCCTCAACTACATGTGAGTTAAAAACGTATGTAATAAAATGATTATATCAAGTAAAATGGAGTAATTTCAAGATATAACCAAGATGAAACTAACATGGGTGATATAAAGGTGGATATTTGGAATGTTTCAAATCATACTATGATTGATACAATTATTTTTCCCTTAGGGTCATGGGTTTATTTATTATACTCTCAATAAATCAACCATTATATAAGCTCATGGTTGGGTCATTTATTTATTTATTTATTTTTGTCTTATTCAAGATTTATTTTATGGATTCAAGACCATGATCAAATAAATAAATGGATTAAAATGTAAATAATGAATTTAAATAAATGTATCTTGCCTAAAAAAAATATTGAAGCATGTTTAATCACTTAAGTAATATTATAAGGCCTCGGCCTTAAACCTTACTTAATAATGAATTAAATGAATAATTCACATTGAGGATCTTTTCAGGTTTAGATTTTTAGAGAATTAGGACATAACTATTACAACTCAAAAGATTACAAAGTAGACACTTCTACTAAGATTCCATAAAATAAAAACTCTTAAAAAGAAACATGCCTAGTTCCATTTTTTAGATAGCATGACTTTTCCTTGATCTCATCCTTGACCCTATTCCACATTAAGTCAGGTGAAAAAACATTTCAAAAACTTGGGATGAGCATAAAAAGCTCAGTAAGGGATATAAAAGTACGAAATAAAAACATTAGTCCATGTATGAAATCATACTTTACTCATAAAACATAAGCATTTTAACATACCTCATCAAATCATGAATAAATCATAGAAATCATAATACATAAAGGTAACTTGAGGCATTCATAACATTCTTACGTAGGGAGTAACCCTCATGGTTACGTTTGGAATACCCATCATAGTATATTCCTTAAATATCTTTGGAGAAACCTTAAAGTTTAACTCCTTCGCGTTACCCAATGCATTGGAGAGCTATATCAGGCTCACCCTCCCTTAGTTTATCACGGAACCACCCGTCTTCATAACAATGCCCAAGAACCATAACATAATCATATCACGTAAAACATGCATAAAGGAAACATAACATTTCCACATTTCAATCACAAGATATCAATACAACACATTGATATAATAAAAACATTATGAACAACATTTTCAATACCAAAATAAAAGAAAAGTAATACATGGTATTTATTTTTCATTTTAAAAAAAAAGTTAGGTTATGGATTGTAGAGGAAGCCGAAACTCAAATAATGGTCACGGCGGCAGAGAAGTCGTTGTCACCGCATATATAAGACAAAAAAAACATTCCTTTTGTCGTTTAGTAAAACGCTTCGTATAAAAAAAGATTCCTTTTGAATAAGCGTAAAAGTCAAAGGGTTTATACATCGTATAAAAGAATGTTGTGTATAAAACAAAATATGCCTCAATGAATAGAGATTGAGACGAAGTCCCTTACAAAGATAATTTTTTAAATAAAATAGATCTATTATGTGTATTAACTATAAGTACACATAAAGAAAGTATATATACAATATAGGACATAATAATATCATGACATAATTATAAAGTAGGAGATTAACCCAAAGAACAGAAATTGGGTTAA
The DNA here is from genome assembly GCA_963277665.1 of Viscum album. Classification (NCBI taxonomy): domain Eukaryota; kingdom Viridiplantae; phylum Streptophyta; class Magnoliopsida; order Santalales; family Viscaceae; genus Viscum; species Viscum album. The sequence goes on along the minus strand of OY728155.1, from coordinate 1,632,213,401 downwards.
GAAGTTCCCTTACCTCGTGTCTGAAGTGACTCAATTGCTCTTTAATCTCCTGAATAATAAACATGAGTTAATTTAAAATTTATTAAGAACCTTTTTCAAGTTCATTATTCCTTTTATATCACTTATTACCATGCCATGAACACTATGTAATTATTTAAGTTAATAAAAGTCGTTTTAACGATCATTGGTACTTGAGTCAAAAATAAACTCTTTATAATTACAAGTTTTTCATGTATCCATTATATCCAGAGTTATATTAATTATTTAGATATCATATATATCCAGTATATACATGCATTTATAATATTTCATAACATTTAGAGGTAAGAAATGAAATGCACCGTTCACGGAGACGGTAAGTCGTACATACGCATGAATGCTACTTTCATTTCTATTTCGTATTTTATGGAATGGAATCATAATGACATAAAGGTATATTATTATTCCATTATAATTTCATATATAATATCATTAACTCCATCCTTTATACATCCCACATATGGCATTAACGAATCAAATCACTTTGAGGGGGCGGTAGTCCGCACTTCCTAAAATGAAGATATCGCGTATACCCATAATGGAATCCATAAGGGTATGCCATAAATGAAAAATACAGAAGCTTAAGGAAAACATAAACATATTATATATCATATATAAATATATTTTCATCTTAATGTCCACCTTTTAAGGTGTTAGAAGAATATTGAACAATCATCGTTTCGTGAGGCAGAAATTCACCATCCAAGGAAACAGTATGGTCTTTAACCATTAGATGAAGGTGTGTGTAATTGAAGCTCTAATACTTCTCATAACAGCATCCTAGTATATTGAAGATACTATTTTTGTTACAAAATAAAGGAATAAAAAGAGTTTAGGGGGTTGGAGAAGCAAAATAAAACATAAGAACACAAGAGAAGACACTACCTTTAAAACGGGTAACTCTTTTTGATTTGAGCTCAAAGGCTTCCTTGGAAAGACTTCTGCCCAAAGTGAGGGTTCTAGGAGTAATAGAGGGATGTGGAGAGATAAAATTGGCAGGGTTTGGCTGAGACAAAGTCTTGAGAGGTGTGGGTAAGGTGGTAGAGGTGGGGGCCTTTTATAAGAGGAGAGGAGGGGCACTCTTGGAAAGTTATAAATGGTTACTTTATTATAAAATGCATTTCGGATTTTAAAGGTCCCAAAATTATATATTTAGAGTATAAGGTGATAATAGTTATAAATCCACCCATACAATAGGTTTTTTACAAGTGTAGGCCTTAGATTTTATATTATCTTTTCATTTTATTTAAATCGTTAAATAATGTGGTAACCGCTGCATCATCATGGTGTCATAAATAATTTAATTTATTTAATGTCTAAAAATTATAAAAAAAATATAATGATGTAGGAAATCTTTTTATATTTCTAATTAATATTTATAGTCAAAATTATGACTTGTATAACCCCACTTAAAAATTGTTTTAGTAAAACAACACATGTTTGTGACATTTTTATTTTAACATTAAATAAAAAGTTATTAATGTCATTTCCCTACCAAAGTGGCTCCATGGGGTCCCCAAGTTGACACATGGATTTTCTTGGTCGTCCATGACACATCCAATAATGGTAGGACATGTTTCAAGGTCATTTCATATTATTAAAACATTATTTTAACCTTAAATTACACTAATTACCTCTAATCACGATTAAAAACGTAAAAGTTACTATTCAACAAATTTATTTTAATCCCATTGAACCACATTTTACTTCTTAATGACAACCATGTATGTCGTATTTTTGAAATTCAAAACACATAGGTGGTAAAATTTCATTTAAACAAAAAAAAATTAGTTTTTTAAGTACCACTTAGTGGTTTCACTATTCATCAAAAATTGAAGTTTTTCAGAAAAATACCAAAACTTCACCCTAAGCTATATTTGATATTCCGAATTCAAAAATGATGTCTATTTTACAAAATTTAGAACATATAAGTTACATTAATTAATTTAATAATTAATTCCCGCTGTCAGAACAAATAGTGTGTTTTTATGAAACAATGTATATCAAAAGATTGACACTATTTTAAGTCTAATTTCAAAGAGAAATTAATTCCAATGACCACTATTGGATTAAATGGTAAAAATATATTCTAATTTTACTTTAAAACCAATTCAAAAGATAATCTAATCATATTAATAAATTAGATAAAAAAGAGGTTTTGAATTAAAATACAACATTTTTCACTATTCATTAAAAAATGAACTTTATCGGAAAAATACCAAAAAATTACACAAAGTAAATTTTGATGTCCTGATTCTAAAGAAGAATTTTATTTGGTCTAATAGAATGTATAATAGTGACCAAAACTATATTTAATGACGGTTCTCCATCAAAAGGCGATAAGTGGACCTTTAGTGAAAATTAGAGTATATATGCCTAAAATTGAATTCTTTTCGTATTTTAAGCCTTTATACTTTATTGGATAAATGTAAAAACATTTAACAAACATATATAATCATATTTTAGTTATTTATATTCATTCTCACCAATACAACGGCTACGTGTTAACTACCATTTAAAATAATATGATTTTATTACTAGTATGCAACGTAAGATTTCAAAGAAACTCTTTGTTGCGTATCGGGTATGATATCGAACATAGTAACCCCTTTAAAGTAAAATTAATATTTAATTCTTAAATATTAATAAATATGAAAATGTTTTGTTCTTTATTTACCTGGGATGTTACATCCTTCCCCCCTTTTGGGAATTGCGTCCTCACAATTTTATTCACTTATCAAAATAAGTGGTGGTATTTATCCCTCATAGCATTTTCAGATTCCCACGTTGCCTCTTCAACCATATGGTTTTTTCACAAAACCTTTACCTGATGAATTACCTTATTCCGCAACACTTTCTCTCTATGGTCAAGAATCTGGACTAGTTGTTCTTCATAAGAGAGATTCTCTTCCAACTGAACTACCTCTGGGCTCAAAACATGAGATGGATCTGGCATATACTTTCTCAACATCGAAACATGAAAAACATTGTGTACATGAGATAAACTCAGAGGTAACGCCACTCAGTAAGAAACTAATCCAAATTTTTCCAGAATTTCATATGTTCCAATGAACCTTGGACTCAGCTTTCCTTTCTTACCAAATCACATCACACTTTTCTATGGTGAAACTTTGAGAAAAACATGATCACCTACCTCGAAAGATAGATCCTTCCTCATGTTGTCTGCATAACTTTTCTGTCTTCTCTGAGCTGTTCTCATGTGTTTCTGAATCAATTGAACTTTTTCTGCCATCTCTTCTACCAATTCTGGTCCCATCAGCTTTCTTTCACCCACTTCATCCCAAAAAGCTGTAGTTCGACATCGGTTCCCATATAATGCCTCAAACAGTGCCATCTGTATACTGGAATGAAAACTGTTATTATATGAAAATTCAACCAAAGAAAGATGTTGGTCCCAACTTCCCTGATAATCCATCAAACAATCATGTATAATATCCTCCAAAGTCTGAATTGTTCGTTCTGACTTCCCATCTGATTGAGGATGAAAAGTTGTACTAAAATTTAATTCAGTACCCAACGACTTCTGAAGGCCTTTCCAAAAGTTGGAAGTAAATCTGAGATCATGATCAGGTACAATGGATAGGGGAACTCCATGAAACCTGACTATCTCTTTAAGATACAATCGAGAAAGTTTATCTAGAGATAAAGTATCTTGAATAGGAAGGAAATGATCAGATTTAGTCAAGTGATCAACAATAACCCAGACTTCATTATTACCTCGAGATGTTTTCTATAATCCCACAAAAAAGTCCATGGATATATTTTCTCATTTCCAATCTGGCACTGGTAAAGGCTGAAGCATCCCTTTCGGTAACTGTTTCTCTACTTTAACCTGCTGACAAGTCAAACACTTCACAATAAAATCAGTAATATCTCTTTTCATTCCATCCCACCAGTAATACTCTCGCAGATCTTTGTACATCTTAGTACTGCCAGGATGAACTGAAAACGGAGAACTATGAGCTTCACATAACAACTCTCTCTTCAACTTTGAATCACAAGGCACACACAATCTCTTCCCAAATCTCAAAACACAATCAGTATAAATGTTGAATTCAGGCAACTTACCCTTATGAACCAGCTCTACCTTTTTCTACAACTCACTGCCTTGCTTCAGTGCTTGCTTGATTCTATCTGATAGAGAAGATTTAACTGATACCTGAAACAAAACAGAAGTTCATCCTACACCAACAACTTTTATTCCAAATTTCATCAAATCTTTAACCAAAGGATCACGTTCCAAACGCAACATTGTTAATGAAGCATTACTTTTTTGACTCAAAGCATCAGCCACTTTATTTTCTTTTCTCGGATGGTAATGAATTGTACAATCATAATCCTTGATTAATTCTAGCCATATCCTCTATCTCATGTTCAATTATTTCTGAGTGAATATATACTTTAAACTTTTGTGATCGGTATATATTTCACACTTTACTCCATACAAATGATGCCTCCAAATTTTTAAAGCAAAAACAATAGAAACTAATTCCAAATCATGTGTAGGGTAATTTACCTCATGAGTTTTCAACTGACGTGAAGCATATACAATTACATGATCATTCTGCATAAGGACACAGCCAAGTCCCTTCAACAAAGCATCACTATATATAACAAACTCACCATTCCTGGAAGGAAGTTCCAAAACTAGAGCATTCACCAATCTTCTTTTCAAATCCTAAAAACAATCATCACATTCTTTTGTCCAGATAAACTTAACACTCTTCCGAGTTAACTTAGCCATTGGACTAGATAACCGCGAAAAATTTTCAACAAACCTTCAGTAGTAACCTGCAAAACCAAGAAAACTACGGATCTTGGTTACATTTTTGGTTCTTGGCCATTCCTCAAAAACTTTTGTTTTTGCAGGATCCATAGTTATTCCATATTTAGAAACAATATGACCAAGGAAAGAAATTTGTTGCAACCAAAACTCACACTTGCTGAATTTCCCATACAATTTATTTTCTTTTAAGGTATGAAAAATAACCCTTAAATGACTTTCATTCTCCTATTTAATTTTAGAAAACACGAAAATATCATCAATAAAAACAACCAACATTTTTCACCTGAGTCAACTGAGCCATCACTGCAACAAACTGTTTAGTTCTGATTCTGACCATCTCAAGATACTAATTTGAAAGGTCATTTCCCTCTGTATGCCTTCCCAGAAAATTTGTTCTGTTTCCTCTATGAAAAACCTTTCTTAACACAGAAATATCTTAGGCAAAGCAACATGGTAATCTTTAAATGCTATATCATTTCAATCATACCATAAATTAATTTATAATTTAACAATTTTCTAACTCCTAAAGTTGTCTAAACCGACCTCTGATACCAACTATAAGGCCCCAGCCTTAAACCTTACTTAATAATGAATTAAATGAATAATTCACATTGAGGATCTTTTCAGGTTTAGAGTTTTAGAGAATTAGAACATAACTATTACATCTCAATAGATTACAAAGTATAAAATTCTACTAAGTTTCCATAAAATAAAAACTCTTAAAAAGAAACATGTCTAGTTCCATGTTTTATATATCATGACTTTTCCTTGATCCCATCCTTCACCCTATTCCACATTAAGTCCTATGAAAAACATTTCAAAAACTTGGGATGAGCATAAAAATCTTAGTAAGGGATATAAAAGTACAAAATGAAAACATTAGTCCATGTATGAAATCATATTTTACTCATAAAACATAATAATTTTAACATACCTCATCAAATCATGAATAAATCATAGAAATCATAAGACATAAAGGTAACTTGAGGCATTCATAACATTCTTACATAGGGAGTAACCCTCATGGTTACGTTTGGAATACCCATCACAGTATATTCCCTAAATCTATTCGGATAAACCTTAACGTTTAACTCCATCACGTTACCCAATGCATTGGAGAGCTATATCGGGCTCACCCACCCCTAGTTTATCACGGAACCACCCGTCTTCATAACAATGCCCAAGAACCATAACATAATCGTATCACGTAAAACATGCATAAAGGAAACATAACATTTCCACATTTCAATCACAAGATATCAACACAATACACTGATATCATAAAAACATTATGAAAACCATTTTCAATACCAAAATAAAAGAAAATTAATACATGGTATTTATTTTTCATTTTAAAAAAAGTTAGGTTATGGCTTGCAGAGGAAGTCGAAACTCAAATAATGGTCACGGTGGCGGAGAAGTCGTTGTCGCCGCATACGTACGACAAAAAAACATTCCTTTTGTTGTTTAGTAAAACGCTTCATATAAAAAAATATGCCTTTTGAATAAGCGTAAAATTCAAAGGGGTTTATACACTGTATAAAAGAAAGTTGTGTATAAAATAAAATATTCCTCAATGAATGGAGATTGAGACGAAGTCCCTTACAAAGATCATTTTTTAAATAAAATAGATCTATTATGTGAATTCACTATAATTACACATAAATAAATTATAAATACAATATAGGAAATAATAATATCATGACATAATTATAAAGTAGGAGATTGACCCAAAGAACGGAAATTGGGTTAAGAAGTTCCCTTACCTCATGTCCGACGTGACTCGATTGCTCTTTAATCTCCTGAATAATAAACTTGAGCTAATTTAAAATTTCTTAAGAACCATTTTCAAGTTCATTATTCCTTTTATATCACTTATTACCATGTCATGAACACTATGTAATTATTTAAGTTAATAACGGTCATTTTAACGATCATTGGTACTTGAGTCAAAAATAAACTCTATATAATTACAAGTTGTTCATGTATCCATTATATCCCGAGTTACATTCATTATGTATATATAATATATATCATATATATCCAGTATATACATGCATTTATAATATTTCATAACATTTAGAGGTAAGAAATGAAATGCACCGTTCATGGAGACGGTAAGCCGTATGTACGCAAGAACGCTACTTTCATTTCTATTTTGTATTTTATGGAATGGAATAATAATGACATAAAGTTATATAATAATTCCAGTATAATTTCATATATAATATCATTAACTCCATCCTTTATACGTCCCACATATGGCATTAATGAATCAAATCACTTTGAGGGGGCGGTAGTCCGCACTTCCTAAAATGAAGATATCGCGTATACCCAAAATGGAAGCCATAAAGGTATTCCATAAATTAAAAATAAAGAATCTTAAGGAAAAAATAAACATATTATATATCATATATAAATATAGTTTCATCTTAATGGCCACCTTTGAAGGTGTTAGAATAATATTGAACAATCATCGTTTCGTGAGGCAGAAATTCTCCATCCACAAAAACAGTATTCTCTTTAACCATTAGATGAAGGTGTGTGTAAGTGTAGCTCTAATAATTCTCATAAAAACATCATAGTATATTTAAGATACTGGTGTTTTTACAAAATAAAGTAATAAAAAGAGTTTAGGGGGTTGGAGAAGAAAAATAAAACATAAGAACACAAGAGAAGACACTACCTTTAAAACGGGTAACTCTTTTTGATTTGAGCTCAAAGGCTTCCTTGGAAAGACTTCTGCCCAAAGTGATGCTACTAAGATTAAGATAGGGATTTGGAGAGAAAAAATGGGCAGGGGTTGGCTGATCCAAAGGCTTGAGATGTGTGGGTAAGTTGGTAGAGGTGGAAGCCTTTTATAAGAGGAGAGGAGGGGCACTCTTGGAAAGTTATAAAAGGTTACTTTATTATAAAATGAATTTCAAATTTTAAAGGTCCCAAAATTATATATTTCAAGGATAAGGTGATAAGAGTTTTAAATCCACCCATCCAATAGGTTTTTGAAAAGTTTAGGTTTTATATTTTACATTATCTTTTCATTTTATTTAAATCGTTAAATAATGAGGTAACCACTGCATCATCATGGTGTCATAAATAATTTAATTTATTTAATTTCTAAAAATTATAAAAAAAACTATCATGATGTAGGAAATCTTTTTATATTTCTAATTAATATTTATATTCAGAATTAGGACTTGTATAACCCCATTTAAAAATTGTTTCAGTAAAACAACACATGTTTGTGACATTTTTATTTTAACATTAAATAAAAAGTTATTAATGTCATTTTTCTACCAAAGTGGCTCCATGGGGTCCCCAAGTTGACCCGTGGATTTTATTGGTCGTCCATGACACATACAATAAGGGTAGGACATGTTTCATGGTCATTTCATATTATTAAAACATTATTTTTACCTTAAATTACACTAATTACCCCTAATCGCGATTAAAAACTTAAAAGTTACTATTCACCAAAAAAATATTTTAATCCCATTGAACCACATTTTACTTCTTAATGACAACCATGTATGTTGTATTTTTGAAATTCAAAACACATAGGTGGTAAAATTTCATTTAAACAAAAAAATTAGTTTTTTAAGTACCACTTAGTGGTTTCACTATTCATCAAAAATTAAAGTTTTTCATAAAAATACCAAAACTTCACCCTAATCTATATTTGATATTCTGAATTCAAAAATGATGTCTATTTTACAAAATTCAAAACATATAAGTTACATTAATTAATTTAATAATTAATTCCCACCGTCAGAACAAATAGCGTGTTTTTATGAAACAATATATATCAAAAGATTGACACTAGTTTAAGTCTAATTTCAAAGAGAAATTAATTCCAACGACCAATATTGGATTAAATGGTAAAAATATATTCTAATTTCACTTTAAAACCATTTAAAAATATAATATAATCATATTAATAAATTAGATAAAAAAGTGGTTTTGAATTAAAATACAACATTTTTCACTATTCATTAAAAAATGAACTTTATCGGAAAAATACCAAAAATTTACACAAAGTAAATTTTGATGTCCCAATTATAAATAAGAATTTTATTTGGTCCAATATAATGTATAAGAGTGACCTAAACTATATTTAATGACGGTTCTCCATCAAAAGGTGATAAGTGGACCTTTAGTGAACATTAGAGTATATATGCCTAAAATTGAATTCTTTTCGTATTTTAAGCCTTTATCCTTTATTGGATAAATGTAAAAAAAATTAACAAACATATATAATCATATTTTAGTTATTTCTATTCATTCCCGCCAATACAACGGCTACGTGTTAACTACCATTAGAATAATATTATTTTATTACTAGTGTGCAACATAAGATTTCGAAGAAACTCTTTGTTGCATATCGGGTACGCAATTGAACATAGAAACCCCTTTAAAGTAAAATTAATATTTAATTATTAAATATTAATAAATATGAAAATGTTTTATTCTTTATTTACCTGGGATGTTACAAATATTCACTTAGTATTAGTAATACATGTAAAGGATAAAACAAGAAAAATTTACACATGATAAATCAAATCCCTCAAATTAATATTAAATCATTATAAATCTTCAATTACTTGATTAAGAATGAAACCATAGAACTAAGTGATCGACCAACCCTCATTGGGACACTTTTATCAAGATGTTATTATAAAATTCTTATTTTGAATAAACTAATTTAATTCAAGACAATTATATCTTGCTAAAATTTATGTAAATTAGAGGGAAGTGTTGAGAAAATATGAGTAAGTGTTTCTAGATTTGGGAGTCTCCTCAATAGATCAAGAAGTTGTAAGCCCATGGTGGTCAATGACCTACCTAACTAAATACTTTTGAGTAATTGACTGAGCTCTTTCTTGGGTTATGAGAAGGGAAATATGGATCATTTCAACTAGAATGTCTTGAGTTATGGGACATTCTAAGTTCAATGGGGAGGTTCGTTGAGACTTGATAAAATAGTGGGAGAATTATTAAAATTTAAATTATTATTTTGTCTCACATAAATTGTAATCAAGTAATGTACTAATAATCTACCCTTTTATAATTATAGAATGATGTAAAGTTCATCAAACAAATTAATTATCAATTTTGGATAAAGGTCATATCCTTATTGGTAGTAACTTCTAGGAATGGTTCATACACCTACAGGTTGTGTTGTTCCATGAATGGAAATATTACATGCTAGAATCATCACTACCTAATATGCCTACAATTGAGGTGAGTGGTAAAAAGTTCAATATCTATGATAAAAATTTAAGTGATTCTATCAATGTTCTATGTTATATTATTTCACCTATATCTAATAAACTCATGAAGTTACATGAATACATAAATTTTTATATAATTCTCCATCATCTCCATAATCTTTACTAAGAGAGTGCCAGAAAGGAATGGTTTGAGATTTCCAAATCACTCTTTTAGAGTAAACTTAGAGAAGGTACACTAGATAGGCCTCACGTAGTAAAACTCATTGGCTACATAAAGAACCTAGGGGTTTTAGGGTTTAAATTGCCTAAATATTTTCACACTAATCTCATTATTTCATCAATTCCTTATAGATTATTTATATTTTTTGTTAATTTCAATATGAAAAATATAGATAAGTCTCTTATAGATATTATCACACTCATTCACCAATTTGATAAGGAGAAAAAGTGTGAAAATCCATCTATCATTATGGTGAAAAAATGGAAAGGTTGAGTGAAGAGATCTAAATATAAATATCCTTCAAAATTCCCTCAAAAAAAATAAGGATAAAGGGACAAGAAAGTGAAAATGATCCTATCTATTTTACATTTGTCAATAAGGTCCACTAAAAGAAATAATACACCTAAAAAAGAAGAAAAAGCTTTATGTACATTTATTATCAAGTGTAATTTATATGTTTCTATAAACTATGTATTAGATAAAGTGTGTCATTATCACATATGTATTCAAATATAATAAAAAAGTATATTCCAAAATATTTCCTAGGGTACAAGTATCCAACGGACAAATAATTACTTTTATGGATATCAATGACTACCACCTCATGTTGCCAATGGGAATGATCTTGGTTTTGAAAATTTGTTATTATGTGACTTATATTTCCAAAAACATTATTTTATATCCAAACTTTATAAAAACGGATTCATTTTCAAATTTGGGAATATAATTTTCTTGTTTTATAAAGATATAATTTTTATGGTAATGTACATTTAAATAAAGGTCTTTATATGTTAGATTACATGAACCAAGTAATGGAAATCGATAACGAAAATAGTTCACATGACTCATGCCACACCTAACTATGGAATCACTAGCTAGGTCATTTAAATAAAAAATGTTTTAATAAATTATATCAAGTTGGATATTTGAATTATTTTTAACTAAAACCACTTGGTGTATGTTTCATATGTTTAAAAGGAAAAATGAAAAAATACCCATTTAGTAGAAAAGAATAAAGTACAAAGGAACTTATTAAATCAGTTCATACCAATTTGTATGGACCATTTATAGTTGATTCAAGGGGTGGAAACTCAAGCTTCATAAATTTTAATGATGACTTTAGTAGATATGTATATGTATAATTTATGAGGAATAATTTGGTTTCTTTAGATAAATTTAATGAATATAATAATGAAGTTGAGAACTAGCTTGGTAAGAAGATTAAGAAACTTTTCTTAGACCATAGTGGATAATATATTAATCAATTATTCATTGATTACATGTATGATTTTGGGATTCTATCCCAACTCACTCCTTATACACCTCAGTGAAATAGTGTAAGAGAAAGGAGGAACTGCTCTTTGTTAGAAATGTTGAGATTAATGATGAGTCATGTGAGTCTTATATTAACCTTTTGGGGACATAAATTATAGACAGTAGCATAAATACAAAACTGGGTGACAAATAAAGTGGAAGATAGTATTTTATACCAATTTTGGAGTGTTAAGAATCCCGTGTTGTATTACTTTCATGTGTGGGTGTGTGAAGTGTTTTTAAGGCTTATTCAGGAAAATAATTGCTCCTTGAGGCACAAAGTGTACATTTATAGGATACCCTAGGGAAAAAAGAGTATTTTACCTATATAAACCCTTAGGAAAAAGGTAATAGTGGAAATACATTCTATATTTCTTGAGAGGTAGAATGACTCTAAAAGTGATATTGGGAGAGATATATAATTTGATAAAGTATATGATCAAGGTACATAAGAGTTGGAATAAGAACAGATTCTATAAATTCATAAGGAAAAAGAATTTCAAGAGAAATAAGTATAGTGTAAAAGTAAAAGAGAGATTAGAGAACCTAAAATATATGGTTTTCTAGTCGCTGAGGATGGTGACTCATTATTAGTTGATAATAGGTATCTTGTAACCAATAAGGATGTAGTAAGTGTCACAATTTTTTCCAAATGTCAAGTAGTTATGAATTAGGAAACAGATTCCATGTACCAAAACCAAGTATGGATTTTGGTAGATCCTATAATGGATGAAAATACCATTGATTTTAAATGGGTATTCAATAAGAAACAGGACATGGATGGATAAGTTAGTACTTACATGGCACAAATGGTTGAAAAAGTGTTCAAACAACATCAATTCATAGACTATGATAAAACCTTTTCATCAGCTTCTATGCTAAAATACTTTAAAATTCAACTTTATATTATGTCTTACAATAACTATGATATTTAAAAAATGGATTTCAAAATAGTTTTATTTAATGTTACCTTTAGTAATATGTATGTATGACACACCCCTAAGGGTTTGTGACTCCAAAGGATACCAACAAGGTATACAAATTTAAAAGATCTATTTATGGATTAAAAAAAGTATCCAGATCATGGAAATTTTGATTTGATGAATCCATGATGGAAATTTGTTTCATAAATAATGAGTGTGATCCTTGTGTCTATAAATGGTTTAGTGTGAGTGTGTTCATTTTCTTAATAGTTTATGTCCATGATACACCACTTATTAGAAATGATATACGAGTCTTACAATATATTAAATCCTAGTTAAATAAATTCTTATCCATGAATGACTTAAGAGAAGTAGATTATATTCTTGGGATCAAGATCCCTCATGATAGATCGAAGAGTAATCTTGTACTAAGTCAAATTACATATATTTACAAGATACTGAAGAGATTTGGTATGGAAAAAAATACAAGATAATATTATTTCTAGGGTCATATGGAATTTATCTTTCCAAGAAAATGTGTCCTCAGACACATGAGTAATGATAGAGTATAGAAAGAACTCTATGTGCATTGTTGATTGGATCATTCATGTATGTTATGTTATGTATTATGCTAGATACCACATATTCCTTATGTGTGGTAGGAGGATATCAATATGACCCAGGTGACCACTATTATATGGAATTCAAGACTATCCTTAAATTTATGAGGCATACTAATTATATATTCCATGTCTATTGAGGAGATAGGTAATTTTTCATCAAAGGATAAGAATAAATCGGTTTCCAAATAGATCAAGATTATCTAAAATTGTATTTGGGATACATCTTAACTATTAATGGATGTGTTGCGAGCTATAAAAGCTCAAATAAAGACATATTTTTATATTCTATAATATAATATGAGTATATTATAGCTTATAATTTATCAAAATAATAATTTTGGATGGGAAACTTCATTTATGATCTTGAAGTGGTACCTATCAATAATGATCATATCACACTTTATTGTGATAATGCTATAGTGGTAAAACTTTCAAAGGAGACAGGATCACATTAGTAGATGAAGTACATACTTTGGAAGTATCATCTCTTGAGGGGTTTTCTCAAAGAGGTAATGTCATAGTGAGAAAAATATCCATGAAATACAATGTGATAGACCCCTTGAATAAATTCTCAACTCAGAAGAAATATGATCATCGTGTGAGGTCTAGTGGACTGAAAGTCATAGACAGTTGGATCTATTCCACATGGGAGTCTGTATAAGTTTTTGTTCTAAAACCAACTATTTATACTTTTTATTACATGTACATCTTAATATTTGAATATCAATAAAACATCTTATTATGTATTGTTCATTGTTATGCATAACTTTAATGTAATAATGTTCTAGATTATATGTCATGTTGATGAGGTCATAGAAGTTCCCCACTATGATAAGAACCTTGAAATTACATGAAGGTATTCTTAAATATAGTTTTGTGGTCATATAAAAACTATGATGGGACACATATAATTTTTTACTATCAGATTCTAGTACTCATAAGCAGATGAGACTTCTTTTAATGAAGTTCACACTTGGTAATCTCTAAGATGGGAGATTATGATAATAGAACCACCTATAGGAATTAGCCATGTTTATGTATCATTGTATATTCATATCTATAAGCATTTGTAATTTTCCTTAGACTTTAAGATTATTATTAATTATTTTCATGAATCATAAAATTTGATGTATTGACCAAAACCATGATGCCATATGTCCGCACGAAGTAGGGTACATTAGGAGCACCATGAATTACATTTTAATAATGAATAATTCAATTAAGGATTTATCCCTTCTATATTTATGGAAGTTGATATCCCAGCCCTTTGATTGAAATGGAATCATCACATAAAATTCAATGGACATGGTTTAATAATGAGTTTATTTTTGATAGTTAAAAAATATGTGTCAAGAAAATTGGTTAATGACATATTTTTGTGACTTGATTGATGAGATATTCTTAAAAATGGATTGTATTACATAGTAAGTGTTTGTGTTTGGTTTTATATGTTATGAAAATAACTTCTTTCTCTTGGGTGCCTTGACTTGTTTCTAGAAAGTAATCTTGTACTTTAGGAATGCTCACCTAATTCCAACAAGAAATAAGCCTAGTGGCTCACACACTAAGTGTTTTCATTGATCTCAATTAAATTCTATTTGAATGTAATTATTAGAATAAATATTATTCTTAGGACCAAGGAACAATTTTATTCAGGATTTATTGATAAATAATATTCAAAGGGTAATAAATAATTGTTTATTCATTAATAATAATTTTTTAAATTACAAGAATATTTGATAAATACTTATTCTCTATACTATGAATAGAATATTTATTTTATTAATTGAATATTTAATAATTTTTTGTTTTTAAGACTATGAAAGGAATATTTATTAACGAATAAAATATTTAATTGAATATTTATTCATGTATTTGATAAATATCATGGCGGGCGAGGAGAAAAAGATAGTGTCCATAGATAAATATTAGTTTACAAGATGTTAAAATAATATTTATCATTATTCTAGTTATCAAAAACCATAAAATAATAATATTTATTATCATATGGTATGGGGTCAAATAAAGTTTATTATATTATTTAAGGGTCATTGATAAATTATATAATATTTTTAATATTAACCCTAACCATATAGATATATGTATATGTCTATTATATAGGGTTAATTGATAATTGAGAGTCATTGTGCACAATTCATTTCTCTATAGATTCCATCTTATCCCATACTCTTAATAATGAGAATAACAAGAGGGAATCCTTAAAGACTGAAGGAACATGAAGTGATCAAGACAAACAATATAAGATAGTCATTTCATAATGATATCACCCTATATTCTATTGATGTTGTTTGGGGAAAAATGGCTACATGTAGATTGTCTCTAGAGGGTATCTACTTTGGGTCCTCCCATTGAAGTGATGATAATCCAAAAACGAGTTTTTTGGATGATCAAAAACATCAATGAAGAAAGATCTTAAGGATAGGTATTCTTTCTGATAATCTATTTAAATTGATTATAAATTTAATGTGACAAAGATCATCTTAAAGTTTTAGGATTTATATTTCAATATTAAAATAAAAAAATCATTTGTAATAATTTTTATGTGTTTCACAATTGGTGAATGATTGATCACGATGTCAAGCACATCAAATTAGAAATTGTTTTTACTAGAATTTGTGCAGTATAATAGGAACCCTAGGTTGTCTCTCGATGAAGACTTAGATAATTAATTTTAAAATAAGGTTTTAATTATAAAATTGGGGAATGTGATTTTATAAAATTTGGGTTTTTTTATTTATGTGGGAAGAATATATAAGCAAGTGATAAAAGAAATCATAAATTAATAGATTTGATTAAGTGTGTTCAACTTGAGGAAATTTCAAGATAATAATCCTTAATTGCTTTAATAGATAGGTTTAAATGTTTTAATCCTTGATTTTTATCTTTTAAAAATATATTTTAATGTGAAATATTACTAAGTTAATTCCTACGATTTGATCAGTCATGAAATATTGATCATCAGTGACCACTCTAAGTCAATACTAGTGTGTTGATGTTAGATCTAAACTCATCAAGGCATCTTATTAATGATGTGATGTGATGACCATATTTAGGTCCTTTCTCAAATTATCCTCGTGAAAAAATGCATATTAATTAGTTATAATTATATATTTTATCTACCAACTTAATCCATGATATTACTCAACAAAGGGAAAGGGTGACAAAAGAGGAAAACACGCTCAAATCATCACATGATCCAAGATATGCATATAATCATGGGGATCTATGATAATTTAATTTTTTTGTGTGAATACTAGAATAAACACAATAAAAATGAAAAAAATTAAGAATAATTGAACACAAAGCTGAATTTAAAACACCATTCAATGTATTACAAAAACGAAGCTCGGGATTGGATCACGGTTCCCCCCAGGTGATCACAATGAGATTAGAACTCCATGGAATGATAAGGGAGAAAAATATGAGTATATATATTTCTAAAATCCTTAAATCCTACCCTCTTTTAAAAAATCCTTTCATAATGAGGGGAATGAGTGATTTTATAGACGATTATATGCCATTTTCCAAAAAAAATAAGTCAAGTTTCTATGAGACTAGGTGGGATGTTCTTGGAATTCCTTATCCCCCTCCTATTTTTGGATGGTTGAATAACTTAATAACAAAATATTGAGTTGAAATTATGTGGATAGGTGTTTCTTTAAATTAGATGTACAATAGAGCTGGAATCAACCTAATTAGGGTTTTAAAGCCTGAGTTATGCCCCAGTCACAACATGTAGGTCCAATATGTCTCATCCATAATTTCTTCATATTATGGGACTCTTTTGGGCCTCTTATACATAGATCCAAAATTTGTTCTAGTTGTATGAATTGAATCCTCATTATCATAGAATCCTAAAAAAGGGAATTTTTTCATTTAAATTAGTGTATATAATGTTATGAAAAAATAGAGAAATTGGACCATTGTGAAATTACATCTCTTTAAGCATGTTTTCAACACATGAATTAAAAATATACATTGAGTGGAAAAAGCATTAATAATGGGATAATGAAACCCATAAAAATGAAATAAACATGTATAAGGTTGATAATATATGATATATCATTGTGTGATCACAACCCAACACCTAAACCTTTATTCTATTAGGAAAAGTCTTAAATGTTAATCAAGTCTCATTCCTAAATCAAAGTTGAGAAAACTTTCAAGATTATTTTGAAATTAAATCCATCATGTATCATTTATTAAATCAATTTTCCTATCATTCTTCTTATCTCACATTCAAATTTGTTCAACTTCATTTTTTCACCCATGCAACATGTTAAAACCAACATCACCTAGAAATTTTACCTCTTCACTCTAGAAACATATAAAAGTGGGTTTATGCTCATTTATTAGAGTTAATATGACTTTAACATATAATTTCTAAGATTCTAAGTAATCTACTGGTATAAACTAGTGTTCTAATCAATAGGAATTCAAATAGGTTTTTTTGAGGTTCAAGGTTTGGTAGTATTTCATGTTAAAAATTAGGATGCAGAATATGAGTGTTTAATATATTATGTATAAATCATGTAAAAATTTAGCAAGTATTCACAATGAATGTAATATATAAACCCCTCATAGAGTGTATCACTTTCAACTCACTCTCCCCTTTATTTATTTTGTGAGGGACACATACAATCAGTGAATAATAATGAGTAGACTTCCTCTTTTCTCCATTTCTTTTTCTTTTTTTCTATTTATTTTTTTCAATGTATAGAAATATTATTTTTTATATAAAATTTTATTTGGAGAAAAGTTGAGAAACATGTTTAAAATAATGATATAATATGGATAATGAACCCACTAACCAAAACAAATGTATGCACCCTTTCACTCAACCCATACCAATGAATCTTTCCCTAGAATCCATGTGGAAACACCATCCCCCCACCACACTTTTTTAAACTAAAACAATAATATACACAATATATGGGTAGGTATGGATAAATTAGATTGTAATGTAGCTACCTAATAGTCATTTCATGGTCTCTAAATCTTAATAAGGTTCAAATTTCAAGGTAGTCCAAAATAGGAGATACTTGTACAAAGGGATTTTCAATTGAATGATAGCCTCTATCATGGGTGTAGGACACTATAATTTATGGATTAAAATAGAATCAAGTTAAATTCTAGTTTCTCTACATGACCTAAGACACTTAATAAAGTGATTAAGAGAAATAATATAAAATAAATGGTTTATAATATCTCTTGGTTAATGGATTTAAAATATTGGTTAGTGATAATGAGGTATGGATTTTAAAAAATCCATTAAACACCAAAAAATGATTTAAAAATACAAATTATAGAAACATATTCCATATCAACATTCATTTGAACTCATTTTTTCAAAAACAAAGGAAATTTCCACACAATCGACTCAAACATGGAAAATGATTTTTTATATTTTATTTAAGATCATTTTTTATCTAAAAGCACAAAATAATAATAATAAATCAAAAATGAAAACATAAATAATTTTTTGTTGTTCTTTTGTTTCTTTCAATATATACATACATAACATGTAAAAGGAAATAAATGAAATGGGTTTTTTTAATTTAAATCCTAACTATCATATTTCACACCCCCCCCCCACTCCAAAATTTACATTTTTATTAATGAAAATAGTTTAAATAAATAGAAGAGTAAATAAATATAGGGAGAAGGGAAATTTTACTAAGTGGTGTCATAATTGGCATCCATTAGCTAGATTTCATCCAGTGGATTCTTTGGAAAACCGTCATAGAATTATTTAATTCACTTCCCATTAATGGTAATCCTTCAACTACTCTGCTCATCCAAAACTTGTATTTCACCAAAAGGGTAAACATTAGTAATAGTATAAGGATATATCCATCAGTAATGAAGCTTACCTAGGTTGAGATTTATCCTATAATGGTACTTGAGGATCTTATCACCAATATGTAACTTCCACTAATGAATAATAACTTCATGGATATCCTTTGTATTCTCTTTATAGATTTGGGAGTTCTCATATGCATCACACTGAATTTCTTCCAACTCCTAAATATAAAACTTATTATTCTCCCCTACATATAATACATTTATATTTAATTGTTTAAAATCCCAATATTCATGGTTATATACCTCCATATGGAGGTGAAAATCCCTTCCAAATATAATTCTATATAGTAAAATTTGGAGTGGGGTTCTAAAAGTTGTATGGTATACCCAAAGTGCATCATCCAAGAATAAACTCAAATCTTTCTTATTGGTTTGTACCATTTTTATGAGATTCTCTTAACTTAAAAACTTGGAATTTTTGATTTTCAGTTAGTTTTTATGGTGATATGTAGTGGAGAATTTATGAAAATCCACATAATTATAGGGTAATTTTCCATGTTTTGATTACAAAAAATTGAACCCTGATTGGTAATGATAAATATTATAAAACTAAACCTGCTAAAAATATAATATCTCACAAAATTGAAAACCACTCGAGAGTCATCTATCCTAATAGCCTTTGATTCCACCCATTTAGAGACATATTCAACATCCAATAATATTTCTAAAAATTCAAATTAATTTAGAAAATTTATCATGAATTCAATGCCCCATGCATATAAGATCTCACAAAATAGCATGGGTTGTTTAGGCATTTCATTCCTATTAGAGATATTCCCAATGAATTGAAATCATGTGCATGATTTGTAAAACCGATGGGCATATCTATAAAATTTTGGATGATAAATTCTAGTTTTAAAAACTTTTTTATCTATAAATTGAGATCAAAAGTGACCCCTACAAGCTGAAGTGTAGAAAAGCTCAAAACAAAATTGAACTCATGGTTAGGGGCGCACTGATGAATAACATAGTCACTATAAAGTCTCCAAATATATGGTTCATCCAAAATTAACCATCATAACTCATGATTAAGTATTTTTAATTGTGATGTGCTAAAATAGGGACCTTAGATGATGTTAAAATTTTCACAATGTCTATATACCAAGGGTTAAGGTCCACTACATCATTAAGGTTCTCATAAAGGAAGAATTATCCAATGTGAGGGGATTCATAAACATGGTAGTAAAATCCTACTAATGTGGTTATCTACCACATTCTCCAATCCTCACTTATCTCAAATCCCTAAGTAAAACTTCTGGAGGAGGAGAATCCACCATATGAGGTAGGACTTAGCTTTGGGTTTCTTAAAGATAAATATAAGGACAATGTCATCAGAAGACATAATGACTTTTGACCCAATAATATGTGATCATAATTTTTCTAAGGAAAACACAATATAAAGAAGTTATTTTTTAGTATTCATGTATTTTACCCTAGTAGGGTCAAGGGTACTCAAGTTATACACAATGACATAAGGATCCCTCTCTTCCCTTTATGGAAAAACTACCCCAAGTGAAAAGTTTGATACATCACGTATAAATTCGAAGGAGATATCCCACCTTGGTGGTTGTATGATGTGAGGTGATATGAGAGTCCTTTTAAGTTAATTAAATGTATCATCATAATTTTTATCAAAAACAAACTCACTGTCATTTTATAATAATCAATACAAGGGAAGTATGATTTTGCTAAATTCTTTAATGAGTCGGTAGTAAAAACCAGCATGACCTAAGAAAGATCATACCTCATGAACACATTTTGTAAATTTAAGGGAGGAAATTATTTCAATTATTTATTTATCAACTTGATTTCCATTACTTTAAATAACACTCCTAATAACTATCCCTCACTCTACCATGAAATAGAATTTCTTGTAATTTAATATGATATCTGTTTCAATGTAGTAATGGAGTAAATAACCTATGTGTTTCAAATAATCATTGTGTGACTTGAACTTAGTTGTGATAAGGCTATACATGATTTTAAATATTGCATGTCATGTGACTTCAATTCACATTCCATGTATCTTGGAATCATTCACTTTAGTGTGTAACCATGTACACACCATGTCATAAAGTTGGAACTGCACACTATGTGTTTCCTTCACACACACTATGTATGATGGTTTTAGAGACTAAACATGTACAAGATACACATTCATTATGGCCATATAAGACTTACACACCATGAATCTTATGAAAACACCTTGTATCTAGAGTACACACCTTTATCCCAAGTGGTCCTACACTTCATGTACATCTAGAGTAATCATGTAGTATTCATATGAATAACTTGAAATTTATTCATCAAATGTTAGATTAAATCATGGGACAATTATACATACACACCATGTACACTGCTAGACGAATAAATTCCATGTACTTCACATGAGTCGGGAAACAAAAGTACACAACAGCCTTTCCTGAGAGCCCTACATGCCATATACCAACATGGAAATGTAATATACCATTATATTTATGGTATTTTTCATGATTTCACACCCATATATCAGATTTATACACATGATTAATTCATTATTAGTAACTTCCCATGTATAGAACAATAGTATGAACCTCTTAAACATTGGAGACTATTTATATTGTGGTTTAGACAATTCAAGGATCTTAGATTCATTGAGGTGACTAGAGGTTGTGGGTGGGATTTTTAGAGAATACATGGAGTTATTTATTCCCTAATAAGTAGATTCATGGTACTCCATGCATGGGGTTAAATTACTCCCTAGGATACATAGCCATTATAGGGAAGGTTCCACCATATAGCATATGGAGTTTTGGAACTCCATTATGAGTTCGGCATGTGGGTCCTCTGAATTTGGGCATGGGGTAGGTACTCCCTTGATCTTGATGAAGTGAAAGTCCCCAATTCTATAGGAAGGGTAGGTACCCCCCCTCCCCACATGATGGATTCAAATTCCTCCACCTAAAAAGGTTAGTGTCTTCCTATGGATAGGTTGTGCATGGAGTTAATACTCCCCCATATGTTAGGGCACAGACCTATATGGGGGTCACGTACTCCCTTAACTTATACACACATACCTTTATAAGGTGTGTTCCCCCACCACAATTACAAATGGTTAGATGTAAAGTTGTAAAATACTAGTAGATTAGGAGTCACATAACTTATAATGTATCGATATATTGATTCATTTGGGATATTAATGGATATTTAGTCTTTGTGGCTACCTTCCAGTTATAGCTTGTAGCCAGAATATTGAATTTGAGTATTGTATATAGAGACCCAAACTTCTCATGAATATATAGTATATATTAATAAATTAATATTTTTTACATAACATAACAATCCAATACAAAAATATTTTAGGTCCGGTGCCTTTGTAAAATTTGTAACATAAACAACGGTTTCATAGGTGAAGTACATCTTCTCCCACTAATTAGTTCATATCTAGCGCCCTTCATAGACTTATCATATATAAAACCTTTCTTCATAACCTGTGGAATAAAACATAATAAAGAGTGATCCTGGATTCTCAATAAGGGTAAAAAGGTATATATCAATGATCACATAAGAATTACATGATCATAAGGGTATGATAACATGATCTTAACATTTGAAAACCATACCCAGCATATCATAGATCATAAACTTGAGTCATAGTATAAATCATGGAAGTTCATATTAAATGAATCATAAATGAATCAAAGTACATAAGAAATGATATCATAAAATTTTCAAAAGAAATAAAGTTGTGGAATACACATAAGTATATAAAACTTTATGTCAAGGCTACCCACCAAGACATTCATAATAGGTTAGGCATGGGATAACCACCCATGTACCTACTTTAGGCTTGGGATAACCTCCCATGTACCCTCTTTTGAGTTTGAAATAACCTCCCATGTACCATATTTTAGGATTAGGGTAACCTCCCATGTACCTGTTGAGCTTATATAAAATTAATAATTATCCAATGCATTAGAGGGAGATATAGTTCCCACCTGTCCTTGGTTATAACATGACCATCATATATCTTTATAACATGACCACTATCCTTTTTTATGACATAACCACTATCAAATAATGAAAACCATACATAAGTGTGTCAAAATATCATAAAACATTCATCATATCATAACTCATGAAAAGAATATGTTCTCATAAACATTCCATCATAGCATAACCCATAGAAAGTAAATGTCTCTCCTAATCATATCATCAATTCATCATAGCATAACATGTGGAAAAGGAATGGGTTTGATAAAAATATATTAATCATAATAATATACCATACATAGATATAATAAGGATGGTAAAATTAGATCATATCCCCAGTAAATCAAATGTAACATCTAAGGATGTTATCTTGTATGGAAAATTATTTTGAAAGATCACACGGAATATTTTTTGATGAAAATAATGTTTTCAATTTAAAAGTAATTTTTTTAAAAACTCAAATTTTATAAAAAAATTTCAAAATAATTTTACTTTAAAATAACATTTTAAAATTATAAATTAATCTTTAAATATTTTGTTTCCATGATGGAGGAAAATTATGTTCATTTACACTACTAAAAACCCGACCATTAGCGACCACCATTGGTGGTCACTAATGGCCAATAGAGACCACTCAGTGACTGCTAATGGCAGTCGCTTTAGACCCATCGCTTTAGGCCTACAATGACCGCCAGAGGCGGTCACTGAAGGAGGCCGAAAATATGGCCTACAGCGACCACCAAGCGGTCGCTGACCTATTGCTCGGCCAAGCAATAACGATTGCCACTGGCGGTCGCTACCCTATTGCTTGGCCAAGGATTGAGACAGCAACCGCCAGTGGCAATCACTATTGCTTAGCCAATAAATAGGTCAGCGACCACTTGGCGGTCTCTGTAGGCCGTATTTTCGGCCTCCTTCAGTTACCGCCTCTGGCGGTCTTTGTAGGCCTACAGCGACGGGCCTAAAGCGATCGCCACTGGCGGTCACTGTCCTGATCCTCGGCCAAGCAGTAGCGATCGCCACTGGCAGTTACAGTTCTGATGCTCGGCCGAGCTATAGAAACCTCCAATGGTGGTCTCTATCCTATTTAATAGGTAACCTATAGCAACCGCCAATGGTGGTCACTATCCTATATAAATGTTTTTTTTAAAAATCATGGTTCCCAATCAACAAAAATAGGGTAAAAATCATAAAGAAAAGAAAACAATTCCAAACAGCATAAACATAAAGATTGTCATAAACAATAAATGATAGTCGTGCTTCAACGATCCAAACAGGTCCAATCCATTTCAATCTTATGCTTCAATAAACCTACAATAAGATACAAAAAACAACAACTAAACAAAACAAACGTAAACTAGACATATTTATTCAGTTAGTATATATATATAATAAAATTAAATCTGACATCAAATTATGGGTGCTATAATAATTTAAAACCCCCAATTTAAGAAATGTTATCATTTTAAGATTTTTTTCTTATTTTGGAGTCTTTGGTTTAGCTTGTGGAGGTGTTTTGTGGTCTAAAAAGGAATACTCTCCGCGCACACAGTGTGAAACTGTTAAAAAATATTCAGTCGTATCATGCACACCGCACGTCTGATTGATATTTCATCTACTCCTACCTGTTACGAATAATATTCCTATTGTTTTCGTGTGATTTCAAGTCATTCTGAGGATTTTTGCTGTAAATTCAACCGTTACTTGTCGTTTTGGTGTTTTATGACTCCAGAAATGCGTTTCTGGTCACCATGGTGAAACGACACCTTCGATTGATGTGACTTCTATCTGAACATTTTAAAATTCACACTACGGTTATTTTCGTATGATTTCATGACATTCCGAGGTTGTTTGGCTGGTTTTGACTACCCAACACGCCCTTTTAGAGTGCGTGGAACTGTAAAAAAAATATTTGGTCGTACTGCACGCACACCGCATGTTCGATTGATGTGTTGTCTCCTCCTACATGTCACTAATAATATTCATATTGTTTTTGTGTGATTTAAAGTCATCATGAGGATGTTTTCTGTGAATTCGACCGTTACACATCGTTTTGGTGTTTTATGACTCTGGAAATGTGTTTCCAGTCACCATGTTCAAAAGACACCTCTGATTGATGTGTCATCTACCCAAGCATTTCAACATTCACACCATGTTTTTTTCGTATGATTTCATGGAATTTCGAGGTCATTCGGATGGTTTTTACCACCAAACGTGCCCTTTTAGAGCGTGCCGAACTGTTAAAAACAACATATTCAGTCGTACCGCGCACACCACATGTCTGATTGACGTTTTGTCTCCTACTACATGTCATGAATACTATTTATATTATTTTCATGTGATTTCAAGTCATTAGGATGATTTTTTCTATGAATTATACCGTTACATGTCGTTTGGGCGTTTTATGACTCCAGAAATGTGTTTCCGATCACTACGGTCAAACGACACCTCCGATTGATGTTATGTCTACCTGACCATTTTACAATTCACACCCCGGTTTTTTTCGTATGATTTCATTGCATTTCGAGGTCGTTTAGCTAGTTTTGACCACCCAACGATCCCTTTTAGAGTGTCTCGAACGTTCAAAACAACATATTCGGTCGTACCGCACACACTGCACGTCCGATTGATGTGTTGTCTCATCCTACATGTCATGAATAGTATTCCTTTTGTTTTTGTGTGATTTCAAGTCATTATGAGCACGTTTTCTATGAATTCAACAGTTACACGTCGTTTTTGCATTTTATGACTCCGGAAATGCGTTTCCGGTAACTGTGGTGAAACGAAACCTTCGATTGACGTGTTGTCTACCCGACCATTTCACAATTCACACCATATTTTTTGTATGATTTCATAGCATTCTGAGGTCGTTTGGATGGTTTTGACCACCCAACACGCCCTTTTAGAGCGCGTCAAACTGTTCAAAACAACATATTCGGTCGTACCGCTCACATCGCATGTCCGATTGACGTGACCTCTCCTCCTACATGTCACGAATAATATTCCTATTGTTTTCGTGTGATTTCAAGTCATTCTAAGCACGTTTGATGTGAATTTGACTGTTACATGTCGTTTTGGCGTTTTATGACTCTGGAAATGAATTTCCGGTCACTGCGGTCAAATGAAACTTCTGATTGACATTTCCTCTACCCGATAATTTCAAAATTCACACCACGGTTGTAGTTCTATGATTTCATGGCATTTCAAGGTCATTCGTCTAGTTTTGACCACCCAATGCGACCTTTTAAAGCGCACCAAACTGTTCAAAACAACATATTCAGTCATAATGTGCACATCGCATGTCTGATTGACCTTCCATCTCCTTCTACATGTCACGAATAGTAATCCAAATTTTTTCGTGTGATTTCAATTCATTCTGAGCATGTTTTCTTTGAATTCGACCGTTATGCATTGTTTTGGCATTTTATGACTTCGAAAATGCGTTTCTGATCACCGCGGTCAAACGACTCCTCTGATTGACGTGCTGCCTACCTGACCATTTCAAAATTCACACCACAGTTGTTTTCATATGATTTAATGGCATTCTAAGGTCATTCGGCTAGTTTTGACCACCCAACGAGCCCTTTTAGAGCACGCTGAACTGTTCAAAACAACATATTCGGTCGTACCACACACATTGCACATCTGATTGACGTATTGTCTCCTCCTATATGTCACGAATAATTTTCCTATTATTTTTGAGTGATTTTAAGTCATTATGAGCATGTTTGATCTAAATTCGACCATTACACGTTGTTTTGGCATTTTATGACTCCGGAAATGCGTTTCTATTCACCGCGGTAAAAAGAAACCTCTGATTGATGTGAAGTCTGACCGACCATTTTACAATTCACACCAAGGTTGTTTTTATATTATTTAATGGCATTATGAGGTCGTTTGGATGGTTTTGACCACCCAACGCGCCCTTTTAGAGCGTGCCGAACTGTTCAAAACAACATATTCAGTCATACCACGCACACCGCACATCCAATTGATGTGAAGTATCCTCCTACATGTCACGAATAATATTCCTATTGTTTTCATGTGATTTCAAGTCATTATGTGCATGTTTTCTCTAAATTTGACCGTTACACGTCGTTTTGGCATTTTATGATTCTGGAAATGTGTTTTTGGTCATCGCAGTCAAATGACACCTCTGATTGACATTCTGTCTTCCCAACCATTTCACAATTCATGCCATAGTTGTTGTTGTATGATTTTATGGCATTCCAAGGTCGTTTGTCTGGTTTTGACCACCCAACGAGCCTTTTTAGAGCACGTCGAACTGTTTAAAACAACATATTTGGTTGTACCGAGCAAACCGCACATCTGATTGGAATTTTGTCTCCTCCTACATGTGATAAATAGTATTCCTATTGTTTTCATGTGATTTAAAGTCATTATTAGCATGTTTTCTCTAAATTTGAATGTTACACGTCGTTTTGGCGTTTTATGACTCTGGAAATGCTTTTTCTGTCACCGCGGTCAAACAACACCTCTGATTGATGTGACGTCTACCAGACCATTTCAAAATTCACACCATGGTTGTTTTAGTATGATTTCATGGCATTCCAAAGTCGTCCGGCTAGTTTTGACCTCCCAACGAGCCCTTTTAGAGCGCACCAAATTGTTCAAAATAACATATTCGATCATACCGCGCACACCACACTTCTGATTGATGTGTCGTCTCCTCCTACATGTCATGAATAATATTCCTATTGTTTTTGTGTGATTTCAAGTCATTTTGAGCACATTTCCTTTGAATTCGATTGTTACACGTCGTTTTGGCATGTTTGAAAAGCGTGCATAGGGTGATCAAAACTGGTCGAACGACCTCGGAATGCCATGAAATCGGATGAAAACAAAGGGTGGGTGAATTGTGAAATGATCGGGTAGACGACACATCAATCGAAGGTGTTGTGTGACCGCGGTGACCGAAAGTGTACGCCGCGTGTCGTAAATGGCCAAAACATGTGTTTAAAGGTCAAATGCATACCGAACGACATCAGCATGACTTGAAAACACAGTAAAGCACCCTAATTATTATTCTTCAGGTTTATAAGGAGATGGCATGTCATTCGGCCATGCGGTTTTCATGACACAGCTGAATATGCATTTTTTAGGTGTTTCCCACGCTTAAAATGTGTTCGTGGGGGCGGGGGGGCTATCCGGTGGGGGGGCTATCCGGGGTGGGGGGCGTTGTCTGGGGGTGGGGGTTGTCTGGGGTGGGGGGATGTCTTGTGGGGGGAGGCATAACAACTAATTGTCCTAATGGACAATTGGACTAATGGTGTAACGATCAATTATCCTAATGTCCTAAAGGTCAATTTTCCTAATGAACCAATGTCAAATTGTCTCATTTACCAATTCACCTAATTCCCTAATTCCCTAATGGCATAATTTCCAAACAAACAATTGGAATAATGGCCTATTGTCTAGTTGTACAATTGGAATAATGGAATAATGGCCTAATGGCCATTTGTCCTACATCCAATTGGACAATTGGCCAACTGGCCAATTTCTCTAATGGCCTAAAAACCTAATGAACAATTTCCCTAATGAACTAATGGCCAATTATACTAATGAATTCCAGGTGGGGGGGGTTGTCCGATGTTGAGGGTTGGGGGGGGGATATCCGGTGGCAGGGGGGGCTGTCTGGGGTGCAGGGGGGATGTTCGGGGTGCAGGGGGGCTATCCGAGGTGCGGGGGGGTCCTGGGTGTAGGGGGGTTGTCCAGGGTACAAGGGGGGATGCCCGTTGGGGCGGGGGTTCCAGGGTGTGGGGGCTGTCCAGGGTGGGCCAGGGGCCTACAAATAGTGAACCTGGGCTCAGTCACCAAAAACAAGTTCCATGGTTTCTATTAGAAATGACATGGTTCTTTCAAAAATATTCACATAACATGCAATTGAAAACACTAAAGAATAAAATGAACTAAAAATATCCAAATCATTAATCAGTTTCATGGTTACTTCTCAGTTCGTGCACACAAACATTGTATAAGTCCAAAACACACATGATACCCCCAAATCTCAAAAAATATCACTAGGAACCCAACCTAAACCTAAATAAAAACCCCACCAATAAAAAAAGAAACACACCTTATGAATATGATGCATCATGAATAGTCATGACTGCTACCTCTATCTGATGGGCTAGGGGCCTAAAACAAATAATAATTATGAATATTTTCATAACAAAAATAATAGAAAATAAATAAATAAATATAGTATAAACTTGCGTCGTATGATCCCATACACCATCACCTGGATGCACATATTCTCGCAGTGCTCTAACCTCAGCGATCAATTGCAAATTTACCTCCTCGGAAGCACGCAGTCGTGCCTCGAAATCTGACAACTATTGTGTCATCTGAGCAACAATAGGACCAAAAACCGTAGTGTGTAATACTACAGAATGAGGAATCCATGTTCCATAGGTCAAACTATATCCATGCTCGTCCTGACCAATAATGTGATGAAAGATCTCATCCCTTCGCATGGGAAGCTATCGATGGTCCTCTGGCAGCTGTTCTAACTCAGCTTCAAATTGATCCTGTGAAATATTTAAATATATATACATATATATGTTAATATAAAGATTTATGTAAGTATTGGTAATGAGTACAAGCACTTAATATATTTTTTACAACCTTTGGATCATTTCGATCACGAGTCCTCATCCACACCGACATTTTATCAGTCGGTGCACCTTGATCCAGTAACTGTATATGAATTGAATATAAACACAAAACCATATTAATTAATAAATTAAAAAATGAATAATAAATACCTCATGTCAGATCTGAGACACGTGACGAGTCCCGAGCCTATGAGGTGGTCCCTGCAATGCTCGATTCTCATAATGGCATGCTGACACCTCCTACATTAAATTAATTCAAATTTCAAACAAATCACACATTCTTGAAAATTTATATACCAAAATAAATATACAAACCGAAACACCCTCATTAGACCAATATGCAACTAATTCACACCACTGAGTCGGGAGGACACCTCTCGGGACTTTTTCCAGAATGTCTGGGGCACCCACCTTTGGTACCCAGTGGTCCCTCATGACTTTTCCTTTATAATCATTCCACATCTTACGGAATTTTCTCATACACACGGTCCAAAACTCATTAGGGAATACTTTCAAATTTTTTATTAATGAAAAAAATCACATATGTTAGTATTTTTTATACATAGGAAAGAAAGTAAAATGGTCTTCTTACCTGAACCTCCCTCCAAAGACAATCTGATGTGTCATGAGGGATAGAATCTCAGCCACGTGTGGTCAATGGAAATCAATGTGAGTCACGTATGATATGACCCAACTAATGAATAAATGCAGGGAAATTCAATTCCATAGGATAAAACAGTTCATCAAAGGAAACATCAAACGTCGTGTCAGAATTCCATGATAAAATGCCACGACCAGGGCCTCTCTTGCGAGAGGAAGAAGCAGTCGAGTCTGATCCTGTTGAAAAAAAAAATTATATATAATTTGACAGATTTTATATATATATATATATTTATCAATTACATAAAAAATAGACACAATGACATTCAAGCATACCTCGACCCTGAGACATGGATGGCTCTGATGGATGATGCGGATCTGATGCCTCTTCCCTTGACATGCCTACAGTCATAGAAAACATTAGTAAGGGGACTATCCAAATTTTCAAAAAGATAAATTGGATTGTTTTTTAAAAAATAAAACTTGTATACTTGTTCATCAAAAAAAGGTATTGAATAATTAGTTGTGAATGGATTTTAAAAAATCAAAAAGTTAACAAAATAGATATACAAATTATGTACAAAACCAATCAATGCATATCCATATTTTAGATTGAATTAATAAAAATTCAATGACCCCATGAACCAAATGAAGAATACCTTAATGGGAAGATACACCAACAATAACATAAATATACCAAAAGAGAAATCACCATAAGTATTTATAAATTCATAAAATTACAAAAGTGAGGATTAAAACTTACAAGGATTTATAAAATGGTTAGATAATTTATGATATCCTAGGACATTCAATACTGAATAGTGGGAAAACAATTATACCTTTCATTAAGCATGAAAATTGACCATTTCTCCTTCAACGACCACTTTGACCCAATAAATATCTTCTTCATGTTGAACTAAGGTATGTTGATCAAGTTTTTGGGAAACAAACGGAACAGTCTCTGGTACATCTTGTTTAAATAAAAACACTCCTCGCTGGGATATTTTCACAACAACTTGCCAACTTGGATTCAAAGGAAAGGTAACAAAGAATACTTGTTCTTCTCGTGATGTCAAAATGAAAGGTTCATTATCAACTTGTTCATTTCTGTATAACATATAGTTAAAATTAACCAATGAAAACTGATATTGATCAACTTTACATCCATGCACTGGATCAACCCAATTGCACATTAACAATATGTACTTCAACCCATGTGCATATACAACTTCAATGATGTTTATCAATTGACCATAATAATAACCAGAATCGACGAATGGACAATTGATGCCACTGTTTTATGTTTCTTATTTGTCTTCAACATCTTTAATGTGAAATCAAAAACCATTAGCATCTATAGCTTTATAATGACGAGCCATTATAGATGGACCCTCAACCAGTTGGATAAATTCTTCAGTTAGCATGGGGTCCCCTAACTCTCTCAGATTATGAACCTACATAATTCATAGAATTCAATAATGATTTATTCAAAAATAAATTATTATAATACTTCACTCATAATGAAAATAAATTTATACATACATATTCCTTGAACCAATCCTGAAATGACGCATAATGAGATTGTTGAATTTGATACTCAGTCAAACGATACATCTCTTCTTTCATCTCATTAATGTGTTTCGTGCAAATGATAACGCGATGTTTAAATGATCAACTTATGCAAACAAAACATTAAAAAGTTAAACAATAAAAGTGATAATACACTTACTGCATTAATGGTGCAACTGATGGAGTATTGAATAATATATATCAATATGCTTGTATCCACTCGATGTTGTCCATATCTAATATGGTTACTTCTCCAACTGGACCATCATGACTCTAAGAGGGCTTATCTAATTTTGTTTCCACATCTGTAAGATATTCTGCACAAAAATTAGTACACTCATCCATCAAATAACCATTGGCTATTGATGACTCTGGATGAGCTCTATTGCGTACAAATCATTTCAATGTACTCAAATATCGCTCAATAGGATACATCCACTTAAATTGAACTGGACTAGTAGCCATTACTTCATCAGTTAGGTGAACTATCAAGTGGACCATAACATTAAAAAATGAGGGGGGAAATAGTTTCTCAAAGTGACAAAGCATAAGTACAATTCAGTCCTGCAAACTTTTTAAATCACTCATTCATTGATTTCTTAAACAAAGCTGTATAAAAAAATACGCATCCCAGTCAACGAATAAACAACATTGGGGGATAAAAAATCACAAATTGCAATTGTAATCAACTAATGAAGTAGTATATGATTGTCATGACTTTTCAACCCTTGCAATGTCATGCTCATCAGATTCACATACTTTGAAATATTAGAAGAGTAACCATCAGGCACCTTAAGAATCTTTAGAATGGAAAGAAATGTCTCTTTCTCCTTGGTAGTCATCATATATTGTGTAGCAGGCATATATGCCTTGTTTCCCTCAGCTAACTATAAATGAAATTATTTCCTTAAACCCATTTCTTCCAAATCACGACATGCATTAACATGGTCCTTTGATTTTCCACTGACACCTAAAATGGTCCACAATATGTTATCAAAAACATTTTTTTCAATGTGCATGACATCCAAATTATGCCTTAGCATGTTAGTTTTCCAATACGACAGACTATAAAAAATACTTTTCTTTTTCCAAATGTGACTGTGCTGCCTACCCACAACACGAATATTACGTAATGGATGATCCACCAAATCCTGAATTTCATATACCATGTGGATGTTTTCTTCCTCAATCTAAGATAACATTTCGACTCCTTTCATGATCTTTGGTGTTGGGATGAACTCTCTAGAACCATAAAATTCCACTCTGTCCTTTCTGAACCTGTTTTGAGGGGGGAGAAAATGTTTGTGACCCATGTATGCCCATTTTTTGGAATGTTTAAGCCATACAGATTTTTTACTTTTATTGCAATATGGGAAAGCAAATTCCCTTTTCGTACTCTAGCCTGATAATTTTTCATAATCCAAGAATTAATTGATTGTCCACAATAAATCAGCCTGTAGTTTGAACATTTCATTCATTTCACAGTCATAAGTCATCACACCATCACCCCAAAATTCATTCAACTCGTCAATAAATGTTTGAAGGTAAACATCAATCTTATCCCTGAACTTCTAGGTCCATAAATAAGAGTGGAAAGTAATATAAATTGTTGCTTCATACAAAGCCACGGAGGAAGATTATACAAAACCAACACCACGGGCCATGTGCTATGAGTTGCACCAACCATAAACTTAAATGGATTTAAACCATCTGCTACTAACCCCAATCGGACATTACGAATATCTTTAGAAAAGTAGGTATGTCTCTTATCAAAATCCTTCCATGCATGAGAGTCTGCTAAGTGGATTAACATATCACTTTTGTGAATTCTTTTTGCATTCCATCTCATTAAATTAGAAACTTTAGATGACATAAAAAATATTTTTAACCTTGATTTAAGGGGAAAGTAATGCATTTTCTTTAAGGAAATTGGTTTCCCCTATATCGCAATCTGAATTTGATGAGTCTAATTTTCACTATTCTCTTTCCACCTGGAAGTGACACAAACCATACAAATATCCAAATGGGAAGTTTCCTTTATAAACAACATACAGTTGTTTGCACATGCATCTATAGTCTCATATGTAAAACATAAGTTCTCTATCAACTTATGAGCATGGTAATATGACTCGAGAATCTTAGCGCCGACAGGAAGAACCTTTTTCAATAACACCTATACCATGTAGAATGATGTGTCTGGACACTGATTCAAAGTCTTCAAATGCAACAAATCCATGATAAATGACAATTTATTGTAAGAAGTGCATCCAGGATATAATTATGTTTTTGCATCATCAAGTTCTTAATAAAACCTCATTGAATCACGATCTATACCAGACCAAAGATTTATCTCACCGGTCTCAAGATTCTAGATGTAAATGCCTTTAGGATCCAACCCACATACCATTTCAGTAAGAATTTCATACATTGGATCATTCATCCTTGCATCAAAATCCATATGAACTGCATCTGTATTTTGACAACGAACATATTCTTCTCCATGATGATTCCAACTCTTATAATTTTTCAGAAATCCATTAAAGAATAGGTGCTCCCTCATAGTATCTTATTTTAATTGATATCTTTTAGCACATTTTCTACATGGAAAACTAATATAGTCACTTTCAAATCCTGTGGTGAAGTTAATAAACTGCATAATGCCATTGAAATATTCTCTAGACGTTCGGTTTGTAAGATCAATCCAACTCTTATCCATAATAATATCTGTATAACAAATATTTACACAAGACTTATTACAATCATTTTTCATATCAAATATATTTAAAATAAATATTAACCAATTTCTTGTGGACCATTGATAAAATAATCAAATTATATCTCTGAAAAATAAACAAGAGAATATATAATGGAATGTAAGTGAAAGCCCGTGTCATACCTGATTGCACTAAAAACCTGGAAGGGAGGAGAGCAGAAGGCAATGCTACGGGGGAGAGGAGAGGCAGTGGAGGGGAGCCAGAGCCAGACACAGTGCGGTGAGGGAGGGGACGGGCGGCGGCGGCGGCGGTGAGCCAGAGGAGAGGAGGCAGTGAGGTGGAGACGTTGCAGCAAGGGTGGGACGACAAGGGAGGGGACAGAGGATAATGGGGAGCCGGAGTGGATGGGAGGCAGCAGCGAGGGGATGAGCAGCGGCTGTGTGGGGAGGGAGGGGACCGGGTGGCGACGGTGCCGCACAGGAGGGGATGGTGAGGGAGGGGATGGGTGGCGACAGTGCAGCGAGGGAGGGGGATGAAGAGGGAGGGGACGGGGGATGGCAGAGATCCGGAGAGGAGGGCGGCGAGGGGACAGGGGACGGGCAGCGAGGGGGTGGAGGGCGGAGGGTGAAGGGAAGAGGGCTGAAGGAGGAGGTCCAAGGGCCGAGGGGGAGGAGGGCCGAGTGGGTAGTGGGCAGAGGCCGGAGGGTGGAGGGTAGAGGATGGAGGCCAGAGGGTAGAGGGGGCAGAGGCCGGAGGGGACGGAGGGCGGAGGGCGGAGGGAGAAGGCTGGAGGGTGGAGGGTGGAGGGCGGAGGGCAGAGGGGGCGGAGGCCGGAGGGGGCGGAGGGCGGAGGGCGGTGAGGGGATGGGTGGCGAGGGGTGGAGGGTGGTGAGGGGTGGAGGGCAGCGAGGGGACATGTGGTGAGGCAGGAGGGTGGAGGGCGACGGGGGATAGGAAGCGGTGATCGAGGGGAGGGGATGTGGGGTAGGGTTTCGTGAGGGGAGGGGGTGGGGGAAGGGGGCGCCGAAGCATTTTTTAAAGCCCATCGACCGCCAAAGGGGGTCTCCCATGTCAGGGGGCTTCAAATCCCATTTCTCTAGTAGTGGTATTACATGTTAAAACAAATATTCTTTTCAAATTTTTGATAAAAGCCAAACGGGCCTTATTTTTAAAAATGGAAAGAAGAATAATTTTAATAACTTTTTAAAAAATATAAAAAAAATTAAAATTAACTTTTAAAAATCATATGTTATAATTAAAACATTTTTTAAATCATTTTTAGAAAACATGGATATGGAAGAAAAGGGGTTTTCGACCGAAGAGAGAAATAAAGTCGATTTTATTTAAAAAAAATTATTTTAGAATCATGAGTACATGAAGAGAGAAAAATTAAGAGAAAACATTTATTATAAAGGAATACCTATAAGATAATATAATTCATTATGTTCTTGAGAAATATATCATAATATTTGATCATCAAAAGTGTATTCATAACCAAACTAGATAAATAATAATATTGTAACATCAAACCCTTACCACTTTGGTAACTTTTGAATCGTAAGTCCCATTAA
Organism: Viscum album; assembly: GCA_963277665.1. Lineage (NCBI taxonomy): Eukaryota > Viridiplantae > Streptophyta > Magnoliopsida > Santalales > Viscaceae > Viscum > Viscum album. The sequence goes on along the minus strand of OY728155.1, from coordinate 1,632,177,294 downwards.
ATAATAAAATCAAAAAAAACATTAGGTATAATTAAAATAAGTATATTCATGATAAAATATATCAAAGTGGATTTATATACACCTCATAGAAGAATATAGGTTCATAACATAACATATGTCTCAAAGAATGCAATTTGAGACAAAAAAATCTCTTACCTTAAGTCTAAAATTCCTTTATACACATTTTACCTCCTATATAATAAATATAGGTTTATTATAAATATATTATATAACCATAATTATGTATATCATATAATATATTATTACTTATTACCTTTTTCAACTAATTTATTAACAATTCCTTTTTAAAATCATGTTTTTGGTAATAAATGCTTTGTTTTTCATGTATGTTTTGATTTGGTATTTTAGATCCTTTTACTTTGATCACGGTTACAGAATCTAAAAAATGTTAAAAATTATATAAATATAATATATATTCATTATATATTTGTATTTATATAATTCCATAAAAGTTAGATATAGAAAATGAAATACATCATTCATGGAGATGGTAGGTTATGTGTTTGCATGAAAGTTGTTTTTATTTCCTCAATGGATAGAATGAAAGGAAGACAAATAATATTTCATATTTAAAGAATAATTTTTATTTCATATATATCACATATATTCATTAAATTTACCCTTATTACCTTCTATGTAAATCTTGAGTAAAAAACGGATCACATCACTTTGCGAGGTGGTAGTCCGCCATACACACACGCGGAATTATTATATTCCCACAGAATGGAAAGTAAGAAGTTAAATGTCATGTTATAAAAAAAATAAGTATAAAAATATCATAAATATCATATATAAAAATTATATCTATCCTTGAGATGTGGTTACGGGAAAGTAATAACATCGATTTGCGAGGCGGTGGTCCTCCGTACACACGATCGACGATTTTGTTTCCCATTTGATTAAAGTGGAGATGGATATAGGTTAGGAAATTAAAATAATAAAATATAAGTATATTTGAGATAATTTTTTATTATATCATCATATTTTAATAATATTTTAAGTAGGTGGAAGAATAAATTAAACAAAAATTCATGTTTAATAATTTTACATCTTCTTTGGAGAGCCTCTTTAGATTAATACCTAAAGCCTTCTTAGGATGGATTTATAATAAAAATAAGGCCTATCGTATGTGGTGAGGTAATTAAAGATGATAGTGTGGTAGTTATTTTCTAAAAAAATGGTATTGGAAGAGTGGATAGGGGAGGAGGTGGGTGGCCTTTTATAAGTTGGAGAGAGGATACACATAGAATTTTTTTAAAATTAATAAAGTGAACCCACATTTTTCACATGGCCAAAGGCTAAAAAATGGGTAATTATCAGATATTAGAGGAAATAAGGTTGAAATATGGCTATAAAATTGGTTTTTTTACAATATTATAGGTCATTTTATCCCTTATATTTTTAGTTTAACCCCCAGTATACCTGTTTTAAACTTAACCATAGAAATTAATTTTTTTTTGTTTTTACTATTCATTATGGTCAAAAATTAAGTTAGAATCATTATATAACATTAATTATTCTATGTAAAAATTTATAATCCATTTTTATAAATTATATTAACATAAATAGAAAATTTTAATTTATAATTAAACCTACATACATGATGAAAAAGAGATTTTCCAAAGAGAAAATATTAAAATGTTTAGAACGTTTTTATATAAAAATTCAATATGAAATTGATTCTAATGAACTAAATTGGATTAATTATAGTATAATTGTGATAATTTTACTTTTAAAATCATATTAAAATAAAATTTAACCTTATAAATTCTTTAAACAAAAAATTCATTTTTCAATAAAAACAAGTATTTTTCATTATTCATTGAAAATTAATTTTTTTAGAAAAATACAAAAAATTAAAATTAATATAATTTTCAGATTTTGATTCCAAAAATGAAGTTAATTTTTTCAGATAAGTTTTCTAAAAGTGTAAAAAATAATTTTATTATTTGTTCACAAAAAATAATACAAATATTTTTTGAGAAAAGGATATTTTCAAAGAATAAGAAGACTTTACTAAAAAATGAGTAATTATTTATAAATATATTTTATTTATCTAAAACCTTTATATTTAATTTTAAAAAAAAATATTCCTATTCATACTACCAAAATTAATTTCTAGGTAATAATAGTCAAGTTGAAATAAAAATACTAATAGTATGTCACAGTTCGTTAAAACTCGGTGTTACAGGTAATATAAGCTATCGAAGAAATTAAATTTATTTGAGAAAAATATTTCATAAAATATTAGGGTATTAAATTCTACCCCCTTAAAATGGATTTTTTTCCTCAAATTTCAATCACTCTGATACCAAAAATGAGGATACTTCTACATCATCATATCCTCAGGTCCCCATGTAGCTTCCTAAAACTAATACTTTCTCCACAAAACTTTTACTAAGTGAGTGGTATTTTTTTGTATAACGTTCTTTGTATAATACATAATATGCAATAGTTATTCCTCATATGAGAGATCATTATCTAGTGGTATGACCTCTGATTTTAGTACATGTGATGGATCAGGTATGTACTTCCTCAGGAGAGACACATGGAACACATCATGAAATAGAGAAAGGTTTGATAGAAGTACCAAACAATAAGATATATTACCTATAAGATCAAGAATTTCAAAGGGACCAATATTCATAGGGATTATTTTTCCTTTTTTACGCAAATAAATTCATAAAAACACCTTCTTACCAAATTTTAATCCCAGATCACGTTAAATCTTATCAGTATAACTTTTTTTTGACTTTGTGTCATCCTTATGTGTTATTGAATGGCTCTAACATTCTCTTCCATTTATTCTACTAAATTAGGTATCAATATATTTATTTCTCTAAATTCATCATAGTACATTGGATTTCTACACTTCTTTATATATAGGTCTTCATGAGGATCATTCTGAAAGCTTAAGTAAAATCTATTGTTCTAAGAAAACTCAAATATAAGATGGTGTTGATCCCAACCACCTTTAAAATCAATAGAAAAATATCTAAAAATATACTATAGGGTTTAAATTTTTCTCTTAGACTGGCCATGTGTATGAGGATGATACGCAGTGCTAAAACTCATCTTTATAGCAAGATTTTTCTAAATACTATGCCCCAACATCAAGGTAAACCTTGGATCGTAATTAGATACAATGGAATGTGGTACTCCATGAAACATTACCAATTCCTTAATGTATATCTGGGAAAGATGATCTATAGATAAATCTTCTTTAATAGTGATTATGTTTTTTAAATTTTTTAGGCGATCAATTATATCCTATATATTATTTTTCCATTTAGATGTTTTGGGGAGTCTGATGAAAAATCCCTAGTGATGCTTTCCCATTTCCATTCTGGTTTGGGTAATAGTTGTGAAGTCCCCTTAAAATTTTTTCTCTCAACCTTAACTTGATGACATACCAAGCAGTGGGATATAGACTCTTTGATATCTCTATTCATTCCATTCCACCAGAAATACTCTTTCAAATATCTTTACATGTTTATACTTCTAGGATGAATAGAGAATTAAGAACTGTGAGACCATTCTAACATCTCATTTTTCAAATTGGGTATGGATGAAACACATACATAGTTTTTGAACCCTGTCATTCCATCATAATCTAGGTAAAAATCAAAAACATTTATCACCTTCTTCTGTACCTTTACATCTTCCTTTTGTGCCTCTTTAATCTTCATTTAGATGGATAGTTGAATAATTATATGAGAAAGATAAGATTTCTACCCTCCCTTCAATATTTAAATATCCATCCTTTTCAAATAAATAAATTTTGGATCTTTTTTATCCTTATCATGGATAAGTTAGCATGATCCTTTCAACTTAAATAATCAACCACCTTATTTTCTTTCCCTAGGTGGTAATGTATTGAGATATCAAAATCTTTAATCATCTATAACCATCTTCTATGGTTCATGTTCAACACCTTATGTGTGAATATATACATTAAATTTTTGTGATCATTATATATATCACACTTTTATTCTTAAAGATAATGCCTCTATATCTTTAATACAAAAATTACTGCATCTAACTCTAAATCATGGGTTGGGTAATTATTCTCATGAACCTTCAATTTTCATGAGGAATAAGAAATAAAAATTTCATTTTTCATTAGAACACATCCAAATACCTTATTGAATTTATCACTATAGATTACAAACCCTTATCCTCTATAGGATAATGTAATCAAAGGTGCACTAACTAATATTTTATTTAGTTCCTTGAAATTTTCTTCATATTCATCTATACATAGGAACTTAGATCCCTTCCAAGTTAACTTGGTGAGGGATTATATATTCAGGATAAATTCTCTACGAACCATCAATAATATCAATCTAAGATAAGAAAACTATGAATCTCAGTCACTGTGTTTGGTCTAGGACAATACTCAATAGACTCCATCTTTGATGGATCTACTAATATACCCTCTCTTGAAATTATATGACCTAATAATGAAACCTTTTATAGAAAAAAATCACAATATAGTTTCTCCTTCCTTATGGTCTTTAATATAATTCTCGCGTGATCTTCATTATCTTCCTTAATTTTTGAATAAATTGGAATATCTTCTATAATGAATACTGCAAACTGATCAAGGTAATCTCTAAATAATCTATTCATTAAATAAATGAAGATAGTGGAGGCATTAATAAGACCAAATAGAATCACTATATATTCATAGTGTCCATACCTAGTACAAAATATTGTCTGTGGAATATCCTCCTCAAATAACTTTTCACTAAAATTTATACAAAACTGAAGGGTTTCATTACCATAAATTTATACTAAAATACCCTTAATCTTGATAAAATCCCACCATATAAAACATCAAAAGCTATGTCTGAGAATTTAAAATCATGATCAAACTTAAACTCATAAACCCATATTGTTATCAATAACTCTTAAGTTAATATTAAATTTATACATATATGAGTCTAAAATTAACACAATCCTTAGATGTTTTTTGATTCATATAACCCAAATACTATCGATAAAAATACTTATACAACATAATCCTTGAATCCCAATACATAAATAATTCAATCCTTACACTTCACCAATTAAAATGGAATAGGTCCTTCCTTAGTCTAGAAGGTAACTCTTTGATTAGGGCATTGACTTAGATAATGACCATGTTCCCCACACATAAGACATTGAACTCCTCAACAATTCATCACTCTATGACCTTCTTTTCTATATATAAAACATCTTCACATTTATTTGATATATTCTTCTAGGTTCCTCTTCTCGTGTTCTTGAAATATAGGAATCTTAATTTTCTTTCCACTCTGTTTATTAACATAAAACTTTCTTAAAATTCAATTTCATATTATTTGGTGTGTTGAGAATCTCATTTAATTTCATGTTATTAATCATATATAGAGATAGTTGATTAGGAATAATCACAATATCTTTCTCTACAATAATCATCTAATTTGGTTCCTCATAGACATTGAATTTTCTATGAGATTCAATGTTAACATGATTCCTTCTAGTTTCATCAATTGACTAAAACCAAAAAAGATAGTTTGAGAAACACAAGTCATAGTGAAAACCCACATAATCATGAAAAATCACTTATAGGATGTCTAAATCATGACCCCTTATTTTAAATCTATAACACCATAGGCTCAACCTAGCTCATTCATGGTCATTATTTAAATCATTCATGATGGTTTTTAAAGAGTTTTTGAGTTTCAAAAGATTACCCCAGGTGTATAAAACTTTGTGTGAAGTAAGACCCATTTTTCTATACCAGGTAACACTCAATTCAAGCCTAATGTTCCTTTTTGGAGTTATTACCCCTAGGTACATCTCTTCCAAAACCACGTCCACTTGTAGTATCCATACATGGATGTAATTTCTTGGAAACCACATTCTTAATCCTTCACCAATATTCTATAATATTTTACTATGTATATAATTATCTCTAGACTTATACATGAACATATCCCTAGGTATCTCACTAAAGTTTCCTCATCTTGTTTCCAAAGGTTAAATAAACCTTACTCTGATACCTGTTGGAACCAAGCATGTAGTGGAAGCCCCAAATAGGTGGGTTTTTAAAATTTTCCACCAAAGATCGACGTAAACTTTTCAACTTTTACGAACATAAGACCAATCTTAGATGAGGACCACATGTGAAGGATTTTTAAGCACAAAAAATAAATCATAAAGTATCTGGTTTAATTCCAAATCCACACATGATGTCTGCAGGTCATTAGAGATCACTGCTCAAAGAATCTAACATTGAACTCCTCTAGATCATCCAAATGTTCTTCAAGAAATCTGTGGGAGCATCATTCATCATAATCTAGGAGTAGGCATGGAATTGCGACGACGCTTTCGACACTCCAATGATCACCACATCGCTACGCTAGTGATGTTTGAGAGAGAGATCCATCCGAGCTCCTTGGATCTAGATCATCTCTCTCTATATCATGGGAGAGAGTAGAATAGAGAGAAGTTCCATGAATAGTTATTGGAAATCTCCTCTCCTATTATATTTATATGGTTAATTAAAATACCCGGTATCGTCTCACCGACCCCGAATACTTAACGCACTATCAATGACATTTTATGACTACTAAACTAAGTCATAAATATTATTATCATTTAATGGTAATATATTAAAATATATTATGTGATAATAATTGAGTCATTAACTCGACTTATCATTCCCATAAATATTAATTGATCCTTGAATAATTTAATATTCGTCAATTAATATTTTTCATGTATTTACTTAAAAATCGTAAATACATTTAATAAATAAATTCAATTCTCATTATTCTAAACTTTAATAAATTGAATTTATTTATTACATCGGTGATCGTTTAACTTTATACAAATCCCGGACCCTATTGGCGGGGCCCACAATGTCCAAAACTTTTATTCAACTGAATAGGGTAGATTCTTGAATACGCTATTGTGTGTGACCCTCTAAGCCCTTATATCGACAGTAATAAATAGTATTCAATGACCAAGAGTGGGATTTAGAAATCCATCATGGCCTCTAAAGAGATAAGGATTGTCACAGCAGTGACAACCAACCTATGAACATGTACTGTGTAATATAATCTCTTTGTCTGTAATATCTCATAAAGTATGACGCACTCTCGTGTCATCTCCCTTTTCTTGCTTTATTGTTTATTGATTTAACTGGATATATTTACTCTCGACTGTCATGTCCATAGTCTTATAAAGGTACTTCCATCCATATCAACATGTCATGAGATATATTACTTCCCTAACTCGGAAGAGACAAATCCTTTCTTGACCATTCAACCAATGACATGCCACAAATGACGCACCCAAAACAGACTACCTTGCCATGACTTCATTACCATGGTTTTCATCTTGCATAAAAGTACATAATCAAATGACATAAATTTGTAATGATCTCAAGTTAGGAGACCATTATACATGATTATATATAGGAACATCCAATGACACTCGAAACATGTAGTGTTCCTATTGGAGGGTCAATCCTCATGATCTCACTACTAGAGATCACCAAGTGCAAACTTGATGAGAAGAAGTCTCAATGATTATGATCCCCCAACACCTGATATTCATACATATACTGTTTCCAATCAGTAAGATGTATCTAGACCATAGAACATACATTTAAGATTAATTTTGTAGTATATTGAGGCTCTCATTATAGTCTGGGATATGCTATAACCTCTCAATATGACAATTAATCATTCGAAATTACCATTTCAATAGTGGATACAGAAAAGTATACACTATAATGGTAAGATGAAATAATGCCTAGCCAGCTGTATACATGATATGGTAATCAAAAGAACTGAATAGTTGGGTCTAGGGCACCCACTATTTCAATACTTCCACTTGCACTAGAACCAACATGCTAACTAAACTTGTTAGCTACTCACATGATGAACATCATGTTTATACGGAGTAATGGCTTTAGCTACTGGGCCTTATATGGTTCTACCACATGGAAATTCTTCTATTGAGACCTTATCTCGTTTAGTATAACTTCTCAAGAGATGGTATCCTGAGTATATCAATTTTTTTCCACTTTCATAACTTGAAATATTTCCCACTAAGAATATCATATTTTTTTATGATAATACTTTTATTACCAGGTGTGATTCTAAGAACTAGAACAAAGAATTGAATTTAATAACTGCTTCTTAGCTACCTTAGAGGTTGCAACATACTCAGTATTTATAGGTATGGCTACCACTGGCTTATATAATCTTGACTCGCTCATCGTCTTTAGCCTAACTGTGATAGTAGATCAAATTGATCTATGGAAGACTAGTTTGTATCCCCTAAAACTGGTATCCTTCTTCTCCATTTACCAGGAACATATCTTTTGTACTTTCCTAAGTACAATTAGATAGTTCTGACTACATCCCTTGCAGTGCTGCTGGATATAACTGATATTTTCCTAGTGTAAGATATACCTTGGCAATATCAGTTTTTGTACATATCATGGAATATGTGATTGTTCCATCGCTCTGACGTATGGATTTCAACTCATCACATTTATCTCTTCTCATTTCCTAGACATGTCAACCTAAAGAGATTATGCCATGTGATATAGGCAAAAAATCATCGCTTAAATTGTTCCATCTTGTATTTTTTTAATACAATGTCACTATATGTACAATTGACTAAGACCAATCAACCTATAGATCTACCTTAGTAGATCCTATTCCCTAGAACTTAGTTTTCTACTTTAAGTCAATCACTAGAGAATAAATTTCATTTTGGTCTTAACTAACTCTAAGGCCAATGTCTGTTTTCCATATGTTTCCAAACATATTTTTGTTTGGAAAACATTGACGCTCCCACTAACCTCATGTAAACATATGGAAATCATTTTTTCAAAATGTATATTCTATGATCATGTTTCTTACTTTTATCCTAAACCATATTTTGGTAACTTGTAACCTTTATTAGCATTTTGTGATGTGACCATCCCTTTTTGGTTGTGTCGTATAGACACCATCCTCGATTGGTGGTCATGATATCCAATGCTTAATAATTTGATCATAGATATTATCTATGATAAGTAAAATTTTAATGGATTTAGGCATAATGACTTGGTGAAACCAATCGATCCTTATTGGTATTGCACTTATACCACCCTTATATCAACTCAGTTGAATACCCACCACGGTATTCAAAATAATAAGCCCCTTTTCACTTTGATAGATGGAATCCATTAATTGAATTTTAGTTGGTATTATAAATTTTAGCTAATTTATATATACTTCTTACTTGTAGGAAATATTATTCATATTGAATAATAGATCACCAAACGTGGTGAATATAAAACCATCACCATGGTTTTATCCTTCCTACTCAGTATGTGTCTCTGGAACATACTTTGTTCCACATGTGCTTGTGGAACTAGTTCTTATGCTAAATATTTGTGCATCTTGAGCATTGACTAAACACAAGTCAATATAGCTCCAACTATCTCTAATAGGGATGTTAACCCTCTAATAGAAATACAGTCTATAACTTAAATTTATTTTCTTTGACAGGGATTTATGTAACATCCTAAGTAACTATCAGGATAATTACCTTAGATGCACAATGATGGAAGTTTGTTTGTATCCGAACAAACTATTTGCATCCAAACAGATGTCCTTATAACATAATGGATTTACATCATAATATGAATCTTATGATATCCAGTTTTTCATTATAGTTAGCATATGGTTGTGGGATATCACCATTATTTGCAAATAATTTCATGAAATATAATGGAAGTTTCTTCTAGTTGCAACATTAATATTACTTACATCAAATTTTTGATGTATAACATATGCATTTAGGAATTACTCCATGCAACATGTTTGTTGATCAATGTTGATATGTAAGACTTCATCGTCAATCCTCCTCATTGACATCAATGGTGTGATGTCGATAAGGTAATGTGCGTTTAGGAATTACTCCACGCTACATTATTATGATTGATGAATGCTTGGTCGAGATATTCTACGGTATCCCAACCCTAAGAAACTCATATCTCCTGGACATGAATATACTTCACATTATTATTCCTTAATTACTTAAAGGGATCTTATGAAGTGTGTATACCTCTAGCTTATACATGGAATAGTTCATGCTTACTTGTTGAACTATTTCCAAAATCTTTGTGGCATATCTTTATTTCTAAAGGCTTCTTTGTCTAAAATAAAGACCTTGATAATACCAAAAGTATTTAGCTATGCCAATCCTAAATACCATACTTATTATATTTATGATGTCCACTTTTATTTTTACTTGACAAAGAATTGTCTTGTCACAACAGGGTATAAGTATTACATTTATATTCATCACTAATTGCCTATGATTCATGTATTACTGAACTAGTGATTGAGTTTACCAAAACAGCATTCATTCCAGAACCTGAAAGAATGTCTCCTTACGTCCAAGGACACATGAGATTAATGTTTGTGGTTATACTCAATAATATTTCAACACAAAGCTTTCACTTGTAAATTAAGAAGTCATATACTTCTCACCACGGGCCTAGGTATCACCCTTTCACAGCCACTTGGAGAATACACCTGACTTCTAGTAAAGTTTATATACTTACTTGGTAACTATATTTAAATACAAATATTTCAAAATCATATAGTATTAAATACCCAAGTAGTAAAAGAAACATTACATTGATGAATATTCCTGATGTAGAAGCAAAAACTTGTTTCTTTAAATCAGTTTATTGCTTTTAAACTTCCATTGTTTTATTTTATAATATGCAATGAAAATAATCTTTGTTAATACCTCATTAATTGAAGTATATCGTGATTTTTTCATTGGCATTAAATTCCTTTTACCTTTCCACATTGTCTTTCAATTTATTCTCTATAAGAATTAAAGATAAAAATGTCTTTGAATTCTTATTCACTTGGCAAACCTTACTTGGAATGGTAATGAAGCATTTACTCAATACTTGTTCATTTTGTAACATAAAATGAAACTTGAGTAACAAGGGTGGAAATGATATGATAAAGGGATCTATCTAATGATCATGATCAATCTTTAAATTTACACATGCCTGTGTAAACTATCACCTTATTCATATCATTGCTTCGATTTCTCCTTGAAAATGTCCCAAAGATGAGACTTCATGTTATATCATCCATTTCCTAGTGTAACGACCATAACTAACACTAGACGTTGATGAAATCATAATGATATAACTACCATATTCTTTGTACATTAGTCTCCTGTAATAATTTTCACTCTTGCTTCTTAAGGTGGTGAAATAGTGTTGGGGACACTGACACCTTGAGTTTCCTTTATCATAGTACTATGCTCAAGCACCTGTACTATTCATGGATACTTGTGTCAGTGTCGACATTTAATTTTTCCAATACGTATCATAGTTTGAACTTGTGGTATAACTTTCCATTTTTCTACAAAAATGAATTTTAGCAGTTGAGTGCTTTTTATCTATTATCGGTTTAGACATTTTGATTAATTACTTAAATCATTTAATGTCTCCCACTATTTTATCAGATTCTAAGAATCCTCTGTGCTAGAATCGAAATACTCTGTCATTAGAGTATTCTAGTGGAAAGGATCCCAAAACCACCCCTCATAGTCTACAAGATATGGCTATGCCACTACTTAGATGGTTCTAGGTGGGCTTTTGGATAGCCGATCACTTGAACTTGTGGTTCCTTGATCTGTTGAGTGAAGTCTCAGCTTCTTAAAATCAAAACTTGATTTACTCAACACTTGCCTCTAAAATTACAACAATATAGCTATGGCTATTTAGTTGTTGCAATTTTAGTTAATTCAACCCATCATTCTTATAAGGACTCCCCGGTAGTAAGAGGCACCCTCATCTATGGAATGACCGACATCTTAAATAGCCATTTTTTTCCAAATTTAAATAATGGAAGGCTATTTAGACTTAATATATATTTGAGGGTTTTATTATTTTTTAGTGTGATGAAAGAAATCATTTTCTATTTTTATAAGCATGTACTATGTGATCACACTCACATCTAGCCATTTAAGAAATAGAAATTTCATCACGTCACATGATCATTTTATCTTGCATGCTTGTTTATTATTATTCTATGTGATCACACAATAAACTAAACATGAAAAAAATAATAAACCATGCAAAAAAATGAACACCTGATCATGAGTCAGTATTATTGGCTGATATGTTTAGTGAATAACAGACCAACTGAAACCTTAGGGGTAAGTACCTTTAGTCATGTGGCTTGAAACTTGAATAGAAATGTGTGCTCATCCAATGCATCCAACTCATGTCTGGTGCGTCACCATAACTTGGTGCAAAGTGCATTATACATCATCTCGCCATTATACAACTAAACTCACACACATACGAGGGGGTCTGGGGGTATAAATATACAACTTTGAGAATGGGAATGCAGGCCCTTATACATATAATGACACTTGAGATGACATGCATATCGTATTTGATTTAAAATAATTATTACAAACCGACATGAAATAATTAAATAATTAATTAAATAAAATGCACTAGACATACATTGGTCGGTCTCCAACTCATGATTAGTATACGCATTAAACTTGCGTATAGTAAATAAATGCGGAATAAAAAATAAACTTGCATTAAAAATAAACTTGAGGGAATTATTTTATTGAATTAAAATTTTACTCTAATTTTAATTCAATAAATATCTTCATCGGCGCTGGTGATTCCTCCCAGCCTCTTATTTCTTCCGATGAGCTCCCTGGGGCATTCTATTTTCTTTTTCCTAGAGTTTATCCTTCGATTCCTTTTTGTTTAGGGTTTCATCCTTGGCCCCTATTCGCTTTTCCCTTTATTTTATTCTTCTTTGGGTCTTATCCCCATGTCCGTTTTAGGGTTTCAATCCCATTTTCTCCTTCCTTGTTCCATGGTGGTCAAGGGTATCGATTTTGTTCCTGTTGAGGAGTTTCGATGGTTCTTCGGTCTTTGGTTTGCTTGTGAAGGTTCATAGTTGATGTTTTTTTTGGTGTGTCTGGTGTTTCCTGGTTCGTGTCTTGCTATGGAACTATTGACCAATTATACTCTTCTATGGCCTCTAGATCCACTGCTTCCTTCCAGTTCGGTCAGGTGCGATGGATTCCAAGCAGTTTTGGGTTGTGTTGTGTGTTGTGGTGGGGGTTCCAGGTGGCCCAGCCTGGGTTCAGGTGATGGCGGGGTTTCAGTTTGGATGGGTGCTTTAGACAAAGATCTTGACTCCCTGTGAGTACTCCATTCTTATCCTATGCTGCTCTGACTTCGGGAATCACTTCTCCTCTCTAGGTCGGTCTGGCGAGGTCACTGTAACGCAAGATTTGGGAGGTGTTGTTGGAGTTTTTTTGGCGTTCTAGGGGTAAAAATCTCCGTTCGGTTGTTTTGTTTTGTGGCTGGTATGTGGTCTGATGATGGGGGATGATGACTTGATATTTTAAGGTGCTTCGATGTTCTGGTGTGGAGTTGATCAGTGATGATGATGGTGATGGTGGACCGGTGTTTATGACAGTCATGGTGAGGGAGTATCTGTGAGACATCGGCGATGGTGTGTAGGCGATTGTGGTTGGAGAAGAGGTCAGCGGTAGCGGTTCACCGGCGGACTACTCTGATGGGATGATGGTGACGTACAATGTTAGGGGTGCGAAACGAGGTGGACGCGTGGCTTGATGGGTTTTTTTCATCATTATTTTGGATGAAGTTTAAAATTTTAAAATCTAAATTGTAATCTGGAATGTTCAGATACCGCGTTGTGGTTTTCATTTGAATTTGGACATTTTGACTACATAGTTACCGGTTACCCTTAAATTGGATTTTTAGAAAAATAAAAAAAATGGATTTGGAGGAACTGTAATTAAATTAATTTTTTGAATTAATTTTTTACTAAATTAAATCACCTGGAACCTTAAAACATTGGGCAGGGCCGGTGCGGGTTGGGGGAAACCTGTGCAGGTTCAATCCAGGCTGTACTGACCTCGTTCATGGACTTTTCAGGCTGGCCAGGTCTGCCCAAGCCTGTTCCGAGCTGAGAAAATATTCCTGGACATGTTTCAGGTTTGATTTGGTCAAACCCCATGCAGATGGGTTACCTCGTGGTGGTGTGTGCTGCACTGTTGCGGGTCTCTGTGAGGGAGGGAGGCCAAACAGAATTCGGTTGGGTAGTACCATGAGGCACCAGACTAGGGGGTCCTGGTACGGGCTTCAGCTGATGGCGGTTGGTGAGAGGATGCCTGGTGTCGGGTGCTGGGGTGGCCCACTACAGCATAGTGTAAGAAAGGTGGCGGCCTCGTAGGGCCGCCAAGCACTACTGGTGGATACCATTTGTAGTGCTTCTCCATGTAGGAGAAAGGAGAGGTAGGTGCCATTGTAGCTGGATCTAGGCGGGAGGGTGCTGGAGTGTCTGGTGCAGTGCTAGGAGCAGGAAAAGTGGTGGTGGCACCTGCACCTCTGAGAGCTACTACGGTCGAGGGTGGAGGTGGACCACTGGTCTACGGTAGTACGACGGGGAGAGGAGGCAAACAGTGCTGGGGGAGGGGCACCTTTGGCTGGGTGAGGTGCGTGGGAAGCGCCTGGTGCAGGGCACTCAGTGTTTCTTGCCTTTGTGGGAAGGAGAAGAGGCAGCCGTTCGGGCCTCCACGCATGGGAGACGGGGGGCCACTCGGCCCCCCCAAACAACCTATTTTTTTCATGACCTCCACATGTAGGTCGTCTCCCCCCCCCATTTTTTACACAAAATAAAAAAAAGAGTTTCTCCTCCTTTTTTTAATGTCAATCTAGACTTTCAAAGTCTTTCAACCCCTTTTTAAAATATTTCAAGACCTACTTTGCAGGTCTTTCACCCAACCTAATTTTTTTTATTTTCTTTCTTAAGTCTATATTTATACTTGAAAGAATAAAATATTATAATAATAAAATATTATTATAATAGAATTTTTATAATAATAAAATTACTATTACAATTAAACTATTATTATTATAATTAAATTGTTATAATAATAATCATCATCATTAAGGTTCACTGGAAAACACCATTCTGGTAATTGGATGTCCACCCATTGATCATAAAACAACCGGTTTAATTCCAATTTTAAACTTCAGATGACCGCAGATGGATCATCTGATATCAGATTCAAACATGTTCTACGGCGTTGGGACTGTAACGATGCCATATTCATATTTTAATGAAAATTTAATTATTTTGGCTTAAAATGGACAGGCATCCCTCTAATACCACTTGTTGGAACCGGGCGTGTAGTAGAAGCCCCAAACAGGTGGGTTTTTAAAATTTTCAACTGACAATCGATGTAAACTTGTCAACATCGATGAAAAGCAACCCGAAATTAGCTTAGGACCACACGTGAAGTATTTTATGCACAAAAATAAACCGTAAAGTACCTAGTTTAATTCCAAATTCATGCACGACATCTGCTCGTCATTGGTGATCACTTCTTGAAGAATCTGACATCGAACTCCTCTAGATCATCCACATGAGCCTCAAGAAATCTGTGGGAGTGTCGTTCATTGTAATTTGGGTGCTAGTGTAGAATTAAAACGAATCCTTCGATGCTCCAATGATCAATGCATCGCTTTTCTAGTGATGCCCGAGAGAGAGCTCCATTTGAGCTCCTTGTATCTAGAACATCTCCCTCTAGATCATGGGAGAGAGGTGAGGAGAGAGAGGTGCCATGAGTAGTGATTGGAAATCTCCTCTCTTCTTATATTTATAGTGGTTAATTAAAATACTCAGTATCGCCTCATAGGCCCTGAATACTTAACGCACTATCAACAACATTTTATGACTACTAAACTGAGTCATAAATGTTATTATCATTTACTTGTAATATATTAAAATATATTACATGATAATAATTGAGTCATTAATTTGACTCATCGTTCCCATAAATATTAATTGATCCTTAAATAATTTAATATTCATCAATTAATATTTTTCATGTATTTACTTAAAACTCGTAAATACATTTAGTAAATACATTTAATAAATAAATTCAATACTCATTATTATAAACTCAAATAATAGGAATTTATTTATTGCATCAGTGATCCTTTAACCTTCGACAAATCCTGGACCCCACTGGTAGGTCCCACCATGTCCAAAACTCATATTCAACTGAATAGGGCAGATTCTTGAATACGCTATTGTGTGTGACCCTCTAGACCCTTATCTCGACAACATTGAATAGTATTCACAAACCAAGAGCAGGATCTAGTAATACATCATGGCCCCTGAAAATATAAGGATTTCCATAGCAGTGACAACCAACCTACAAACCCGTACTATGTAATATAATCTCTTTGTCTATAATATCTCATAAAGAAAGACGTGCTCTCATGTCATTTCCCTTTTTTTGATTTATTGTTTTTTGATTTAACTGGATGTATTTACCCTCGACTACCATAACCATGGTCTTATAAAGGTACTTCCATCTATATCAACATGGACTGAGATATATTACTTCCATAAATCAGAAGAAACAAATCCTTTCTTAACCATTCAACTAATGACATGCCGCCAATGACGCACCCAACACAAACTACCTCACCATGACTTCATTGTCATGGTTTTCATTTTTCATCAAATTATGAAATAAAATGACATACATTGTTAATGATATCAAGTTAGGATATCATTACACATGATCATAGATAGGAATATCCAATGACACCTGAAGCATGTGGTGCTCCTATTGGTGGGTCAGTCCTCATGATCTCACTGCTAAAGATCACCAAGTGTGAAAGTCATGAGAATAAGTTTAAATTCTTATGATCCCCCAACACCTGATAGTCATACATATACGGTGTCCAATTAGTAATATGTATCTAGACCATATAACATATATTTAAGATTAATGTCGTAGTATATCGAGGCTCTCATTATAGCCCGGGATCTTCTATAACCTCTTGATACGACAATTAATCTTTGGACATTACCATTTCAATAGTGGATGTAGAAAAGTTTACACTATAATGGTAAGATGAAATCATGCATAGCCAACTATATACACGATATGGTAATCAAAATCACTGAATATTTGGGTATAGGGCACCCAATATTTCAACAATACCAACTATAGATACCCAAACTCCTCATACATATATATTATATCTTAATGGATAAATATTTGTAATATAAAATAATGATCCATGTTAAATTCATTTAGGTCTAGTGAATTTGGAAACTTGGAAACATAAACAACTAGTTTATAGGTAAACTACATCTTCTTTTACTAATTTATTTATATCTAGCACCCTTCTTAGAATTATCATACATAAAACCTTTCTTCGTAACATGGAGAAGAAAATATAATAAAGGGTTCCATCAGATACTCAGTAAGGGTAAAAAAGAGACATATTAATTATCAAATAAGAATAAAATAAGAATAAAGGTATGATAATAGGATCTTAATATTTTAAAATCATACCCCGCATATCATATATCATAAACTTGAGTCATAGAATAAATCAGGGAAGCTCATAATACAAGAATCATAAATGAATAAAAGTACAAAATCTATGAGAAAATAATATTGACCTAATACAAAGAGTTGTATCATACACATAATCATAGAAAACCTTATGTCTAGGCTACCCAAAAATACAGTCATAACATGTTAGGCTTGATATGACAACCCGTGTACCTGATTTATGCTTAAGATAACCCCCCATACACCCTATTTTGGGCTTGAGATATAACCTCCCATATACCCTAATTTAGGCTTGGAATAACATCATGTTTACCCACTAAGAACATATAACATTAATCATTACCCAATTCATTGGAGGGTGATATAGGTCCCTCTTATCCTTTGTTATAATGTGACCATCTTCCTTGGTTATAACATAACCACCAACCTTGGTTATAATGTAACCACTGTCACATAATAAAAAACATTCATAAGTGTACCATGAGATCATAAAAAATTCATCATATCATAACCCATGAAAATAACAGGGTCTCATAATGATTCCATCATAACATAACCCATATAAAATAAATTGTTCTCATAATCATCTCATCAATTCATCAAATTATAACCCATGGAAAAGGAATGAGTTTTATAAAAATCACTTCATAATAATAATAAACCATCCATAGAAATATTAAGTATGGTACAATTGGTTCATATCCCCATTGAACTATAAGTACCATCAAAGGATGTCATCTTATATGGAAAATGATTTTGAAAGGTTACTTGGAACAATTATTGAGAAAAATAATGGTTTCTCTTAGAAAATCACTTTTTTTAATCTAAAATTTCATAAATAATTTCAAAATACTTTTATTTTAAAATAACCTTTTAAACATAGAAATTAATCTTTAAAACATTGTGTGTTCATGGCAGTGTAAAATTATTTTCATATCATACACGTTAAAACAAATATCCATTTCACATTTTTTGTAAAATCCAAATGAGTATTATTTTTTAAATGATATGAAGATTAATTTTAAAAAAATTAAAAACCCAAAATAGGTAAAATTTACTTTAAGAAATTTTAGAGGAATATTAAAATATTTTAGAAATAATTTTTAGAAAACATGGATATGGAATAAAATGGTTTTTTAACTGAAGATAGAAATAAATTTGGTTTTCTTTAAAAACATTCTTTTAGAATCATGAGTATATAAATAGAGGAAAATGAATGGTAAACATGTATTCTAAAATAATAACTATAGGATAATATAATTATTGAGGTTATTGATAAATATATCATAATATATCATCATCAAAAGCATAATAATAAACAATCCCGATAAATAATGAGATTGTAACATCAAACCCTTACAACTTTGGTGACTTTTAAATTTTAAGCCCTGTGAAATAATAACATCAATAAATTATTTATATATCATGAAAAGAATTATATGAATTATATAACATATCAAAAGGGTAGTATATACACTTCATAAAATAATATAGGTGTATAGCATAACATATGTCTTGAAGAAGGCAATTTGAGACAAAAAAAATCTCTTACTTTAAGTCTTGACTTCCTTTGTACATGTTAGAACCTTCTTTATAATAAATATTGGTTTTTTATATATAAATTAAAGAGAAATAATTATATATATCATACCATATATGATTTACTTATGACCTTTTATTACCTGTTTATTAAAAATTCCTTGTTAAAATAACATTTTGGGTAATAACTACTTTGTTTTTCATATATGTTTTGATTTGTTATTTTTGATCCTTTTAATATAATCATGGTTCCATAATCTCCAAAATTTTAACCATGATATAAATATCATATATATTTAGTATATATGTATTTATAGTAATCTATAATAATTAGAGAGAGAATATGAAATACATTGTTCATAGGGATGGTAGGTCATGCGTACGCATGAACGTTGTTTACATTTCCACAACGAGTGAAAAAAAGAATGATAAATAATATATTATCTTTCTAATATCATTATTATGTCATGTATGACACATATATTCATTCAATTTACCCTTATTACCTTCCATTTAAAGAATAATTGAAAAATGAATTACATCACTTTGTGAGGCGGTAGTTCATTGTACACACACACTTCATTATCATATTCCCACAAAATGAATAGTAAAAATGTATATGTGAGGTTATAATTAAATAAGTATAATAATATCATAATTATAATAATATCATAAGTATAATATAAAAATATTATATATATAATTATATCTAGTCGTGAGATGTGGTGATAGAAAATGAATAACATAATAACATCTCAGTATATGGGATATAATTTTGTTATTATATAATCATATTTGAAAAATATTTTATGGGGGTGAATAAATAAAACAAAAATGTAGATTTAAGAATTTTACCTCTTCTTCAGAGAGCCTATTTAGGTTTATACCAAAATCCTTCTGGGGAGGGATTCATAATCAAACTATGTCCTATCGAATGTGGGGAGGGAGTTAGGGAAGATATTTTTGTAAGTATTGGATGAAACAAATGGTTTTGTAAGTGTGAAGAGGGTAGTAGAATAGGTGGCCTTTTATAAGTGGGGGAGAGGACACACATGGAATTTTTTGAAAAGAATAAAGTGTGCCCCTATTTTTCACCTGCTAAAAGGACCAAAAATGGTTCATTATATAACCTTAGAGATGATAATTTATAAATATGGCCACAAAATGGGTGTTTGAAAATTTTATAGGTCATATAACCCCTTATCATTTTATTTTAACCCCCTTTAAACATGTTTTAACCTTAACCGCAGTAATTAATTTTTATTTTTTTACTATTCATTATGGAATAAAATTAAGTTGAACTCATTAGATAATACTAATTATTATAATTAAAAATATTTAAACCATTTTTCAAAATTCCATTCATGTAAGTGGAAAATTTTAATTTGAAATTAAACCCAAATACATGATGAAAAAGTGGTTTTCCAAAGTTAAAATCTTCAAATTTTAAAAATATTTTATATCAAAAATCAAAATGAAATTGATTATATTGATAGAAATTGATTTAATATAATATAATTGATCTAATTTTAATTTTAAAAACACTTTAAAATAAAATTTAACCTTATAAATTCTTTAAACAAAAAGGAAACTTTCAATAAAAACCTGTATTTTTTACTATTCATCCAAAAATTAATATCTTCATAAAAATACCAAAAATTCAACCTAATATAATTTTTACATTTTGATTCCAAAAAATGGATTTAATTTTTTTAAATAAATTTTCTAAAATTGGGAAAAAATATTTTATTATTTGTTCACAAAAAGAAATAAAAATCATTTTTTTGATAAAAATATATTTTCAAAGCATATAAATAATTTAATAAAAATTAAGTACTTATTTATAAATATATGTTATTTATCTAAAAAATTTATACTTAATTTTAAAGTTTTGATTATCCCTACTCATATCGCAAAAATTAATGCATAGGTTATAATGGTGAAGTTTAAATAATTGCATTAGTTGTATGTCATGGTTTGTTAAAACTCGGTGTTGCATGAAACGCAAGCTCTCAAAAAACTAAATTTATTCAAGAAAAATATTTCATTAAATCTTAGGTTGTTACATTATAGGTTTAAATATACCCTAGGTGTCACTTTTTTTCTATGTGATATGATCCTTTATGTATCTATGCTTTGAAGAATTGGATTCTCCCATTTCTTAATGTTTTCTTGACTTTATAGCATATCTAGTTCCTTTATGATACCTTCTTTTATTTCATGGAATTTTGTTTGAGATAACTTATCGGATTATTTTTACTTTTTGTTTTAAATTTTTCCTAATAGGTATGCTTATACTCACCCATACACAGGATACATTCCTAGATTTTTTGTGTCTGTGAAAATATTGCACGGTTCATAGATGACATTGATGGATATTGAGATAGTGGAGTTATAGGAGTTATTACATTGTATCTGATGATTTTTCATGGTAGAGAAAATTACATTTGGAGTATATTATAAGATACCTTATGAAGAGTAGGTTTTATCCCATTCTTGGAGTTATTTTTACCTAGTGGTTATTGTCTTCTACATATGTATTTACCTTTCTGGATTTTTTCCTTGGTGGCATTGTTCTTGGTATTGATGTCTCATGCTCAAATTTTATACAATTAAATTTTAATATATATATAACTTTTGGTGTTTTTGGTTTTATTATATATTGGTTATTCATTTACGCTTCATTTTATTATAGGCTAAGTCCACCCATTGATGTTATGAATACATGATATTAGTCATCAATACCTTCCCTATTGAAGGTGAGATTAGGGTGGACCACTCAGCTTATCATTGGACTAGGTGGGGTCCCAATGGTTTGAGTCATGTCAAAATGGTATTAGAGAAATTTTATTCCTATGGAAATATTTTGGAGATAATTATCTTGTGAGTTTCTTCTTGGGAATTAGAGTATCGGTGTTAAGGGGTATTGATTTTGATCATTAGACCAGAGAGATTGGCGTAGTTATAGTGTCCAATGTATCATTTTATTATGACTCTAATAACATGTTAGTTAACTTGGAACTCTGAGGAATGTTTTTTAGGGTATAAGTTGGTAAATTCTCCATTCAATGGTCAGTGGTGATGTTTCATGTCCAACCAGTGTTATCTCACTTAGATATTCTCTAAATAAACCATGGGTACCTCCTATAGTAGAGGTTGTTACCCAGAAATAGCTAGATATTATTAAGATATAGGGTTGTGATGTTCCCATACCAATAATTAATCCTATTATAGTTGAGTGATGAGGTATCGATTTAGAGATTGAATGTAAGGTATCTTTTCCCCTATGAGCAAACGGTACATCCTCCACTAATTATGTTTAATGTAGATATTCATTATAGAGAAGATGGTAGTTCCCACTAAGATGAATAGGACTATTTATACTCTATATGTGCTATGTGTGATCTAGTGATAGAGTCCTCAAGAGATTTCGAGGTGATTTTGATTCTCAATTATACCAGATAGAAGTTCCTAGGTTTTTGGATATACTAATTTGATTGTGGTTCAACATTCTACTTAGGTTTGTGGATATAGATCACTTATTGAGCTGGTTCAAAATTATATTTTATGAGATCAAGAATTTGAGAAGGGCCTCCTATATATGATTAAATATTGGGGTTATATCTCTCCTACATCCTAAAGTTATACTAAATACATGAAGTTAAATTTTTTATAGTGGATATTTTCTTAGTGTAATGCACTAGAGATTTTATAATAGGACAATACATTCTTATGGGTTCAAAAATTGGTGTCATATAAATAACTCCACTGTGAGGGAAGATTTGAAATTATAATTTTCCCTATATAAGTTTTTAAATGTTTTCTAGGTGGAAGTTCTAGTAGGGAGTTGGTGATGAGGAAATAAATAGATATGGATGATTCTTTAGGCTATCTTTATCTACCACCTTCAGGTAATCCCCATTAGACCGAGAGTATTGATAATCATATTTTGGATGGTTGTGTATGATATATGATTTAGAGTTGGTAGTAACTGACATGGTTATATGTATGATTTGTGTCATCTTAAAAACACTTATTCTCATAAATATTGTCTTGATTCATTTTCCTCTTCCAATATTATTATTATAGGGGTTTATGGTTCCATTAAATCTCCTAGATAGTCCCTTATTTTTAAATAATTCTATCAATGGTGTTCATCCTATATTCATATAAGTTGAATGTGTGAATTTTCTCTCTAATAAAGAAGATCATTTTATAGATAGATCTTAGACATACATTGGTTGGAAATATTTTCATTTTAATCTATGAAATATATGGTAGATTCGTTACTCAATGTGGTTTTTTAATTCAATAACATTATCTTGGATGATATCCTAGGGTTACTATCATTGATTATTTGGTTCCTATGTCATCCTACTTCAAGTGTTGTATTGATATTTATTACTAGTTAGCAGATAGTCTAGCTTAATATGGGGAACTTATATGTAATTGGTTGAATTGTTATAGGAAGTTTTCCATTAGGATATTTGTGACCCTCCCAACTAATGTTTGCTGGATATTTAGCTTAAGTCTATATAATAACGTCTGAGGCTTTAGTAAAATAATGCTCCATGGGTAGCATTAAAGGCATCATTAGGACATAATATAAATCCTAATGATGTTTTTTATAGTAATTAATGACGTGTTTTATTATAATGACTCAAAAATTGTTTTTAGTGTTCTTTTAAATGCAACCCATTTTAAACTGAAATGGAGGATGAGAATATCAGTCAATTGGAGGTTATCTTTTACCTGTTTGGAGCACACCAATAGTGTAAAAACCCTCATGGTGCGGGTTTTTGGGTTTGAGAAATCCATAATTTCATCCATTATGTTCAATATGATGAGATATTTATTCATCTATATTAAAATAGATTATATAGAATCTTAGGTGGTTAGAGTTGTGCAGTGTTCTGGTAGTAGCTTACCCACTTAGAAAGAGTTTTTTGTGCTCAATGGATAGTGTAGATATTTGATCATCCTTCCTTGGTGTGGTAGACTTCGATGAAATAGGTGATATATTATTCACTAGTTGCAATGGTCCTCACATATTTATAAAATTGAGAGACCCTGTATGAAATATATGATTTTGGAATCATGTGGAATTTTGAATTCATGGAGAAGCATCCTAATAAATTTCTTTAAAGTTGGGGAATTCGTTAACTTGGTTTGGGATTGAATAGTTATATTTTACAAAGAATCATATTGGTAGGGGTGATGAGTAGCTATAAAATAATGTTTCATAGTGACTAAAAATCATTGGTGAGGAGTTTCTAATTAATATTTGGTTTTCATTATGTGGTGATTTTTGCTAAAAAATTAAGGATGTATCTCTATGGGTTGTGGTTATGGTCCCTCAAATTTTACAATATTTATCCTCGGGTTTGGGGATGAAAGAGTAGGGTTATATGAATGGTCATAATCTTCAACTTCAGAATATGGTGGAATGGGTAACAACCAATCTTTGGGTTTTTTGTATGAAAGTTTTAGGAGGTTTATGTCATGTGTTGATATGACCATTTAACATTTTCAAATAGAGTTACCATGACCCAACCAAAATACCTTCAGTATTAGATACAAGCATTTAATTTTTTAACTACTCATTGAAGGAGGAGAGCATGGAACTCTCCTTAATGGTGCCTTTAATTATAAGCCTTTATATGGTAAATGTTTGTGTTTTTTGGTTTTTACTTCATTCTATATGGATAGATGACCTATGGTTGAAAAATTATTCAACATGGGATCTTGGAAGAAGCCTCCTTATGCAAGATTATTCCTTTTTCTAAGGCCTTGTTGGGATGATCCTGAGCAGAATTATTCATATATAAAGGTGAAAATGTTTCCCTGAGTGGTTTTCTCATAGGTCTACTTAGGTTATGGACCTCTAAGGGTCAATTTCATATACACAATGGAAAATTTAATACCACATGAGGTTTTTTAATGGGATTTTTATTAACAAGGTGGTTTGTTTTCTTTTCAAGGATGAAAAGGTTTAGATGTGAGGTGGATGTAGCGACTTGGATTTTTTATAAGTGGATCTTAATTTAATTTTGAGTTTCATGGGTTAGGTCCCTTAAAGAGGATAAAATGGTAAAATTAGCAAATTTATTGACCTTGAATTTTTTTTTGATGGTTATGTTTAACTCAAAATTCATTATTTACACTTGGTATGAGTTTTGGTGAAATTTTAAGATAATTGAATTCAAACGGGTATTTAATATTTTTTTAATAAATAAATATTAATCTTGCAAGTGAGAATATTTAATAATTCCTAAATGTAGCCCCAAATAGAAATTTTAACACCGTGATTGAGTCTGAAATAGGGGGATTACAAAGAGAGTTATAATTTTCATGGGATGTATTTGAACCCTAAGACCGAGTATATACATGATTTAAAATTAAATAAAAATAAATTTTTATTTTTATTTTTTTAATAGTGATATGGTGATGACATGTATTAGTTACGTGTAATCTACATACCAAAATGTAAATATGTGACATGGATAATTATAAAACCTAAAAAAATTTGTTATATCCAGGCTTTTATGAAAGTATTTTGTCTTTATGGGAAAATTTTAATGGATGGAATTTATTGTGGATTTTTTATAGTGAATTATGGGAGGATTTTATAGAAAGTAGATATACTTTACTCAAAATAAAATTCTTACAATGGAAAATAATTGTAACACCCTGATATTTTAGAAAATATTTCCTAGTTAAATAAATTTAAAGTCTTTGATTTCTTGCTTTATATGAAACCTTGAGCTTAAATGAACTGTGATATACTATTGAAATATTATTATTAAATATGATTATTATTGCATAGTAATTGCATTGGAGAGTATTAAAAGGACTAAATAAATTATGAAAAATATGTAAAAAAAATTTCCTTAATGAACAAATATTAATTAATTCCCAGGAAATAAGTACCCAATTTTAATTGTTAAAAATAATATCTTTTTATGTTAAAAGATCGATTTTAAAACGTGATATAGTTTTTTATATATTATATATCTATATGACTAATGAGATATTATTTTTATGAAATGTATTGGTATTTATTATAAACAAATTAATTATCATTCATACATTTATTATCAATTGGTTATAAGTGAAGATAAAATCATTTGAATAAAAAAGAGTTATTTTTCAGAAAACTATTTTATATACATAAAGTATTTTTATATTGGTAAATTAAATTAATAACTAATGATGATTTATTTTAATATAATTTGTAGACAATTAATTTAATGTAATATATTAACATGCATCTGATGGTTGTTACTGGTTATGGAATGATAATAAAATCATTTTTATGCTTAAAAATACTTCTTCTCTAAAAATAATTTTTACACATTTTGTGTGTGGATATTAGAATTAATTTATGAAACATAGAGAAATTTAATCTTATAAAATAGATTTCATATTTTTAATCATAATAATTAATATTAGGTAATAATTTCAACTTAACTTTTATTCATAATGAATAGTTACTGTGGTAAAAATCATGTTACCACTGTAATAGTTAAAAGGGTTAAAAGGGGGTTAAGTTAAGAAATAAGGTTTAAAATATCACAAAACACTTACTTTAATTTGATTGTTTTATTATGTTTCTACCTTAAACTTGTTATATTTTAATCTTTCTCCATTTATGTCCACTTTCTCATGAAAGTGACTTTATAATATTTTAATATTATTAGTATTTACAAGTTTGTCACCCAACTCACTTATAAAAGAGAACCTCCACTTATCACTTATCTATGCCACTTGAACCCCTTATCTCTACCAATATCTACCCAAAACCCTACCAAAATACTTATATATGAATTTTAGGTTATATTGTTCCCAAAATACCCATCCAAGAAGCCTTAATGTTCTTTTTCAAAGGATGATATATAAAGAATAGGTCTATGTTTTTACCAACCATTTTCGAGATTATTTCTTCTTAACCCTCATAAAAATGTTTTATAACCATATTAAAATAATTTAATTATTATCTTTACTATACTGAGATTTTTTATGTTAATTTTATATCCATTTTATAACTCCTTCCCATCCTTTATAAATGATAATGTTGCTCGTGTGTAAGTGTGGGATACCACCTCCATAAAGCGATGTGATTCCTTTTTCATTTAATTTTTACATTGATGGTAATAAGGATTGTTTTAATGAATATATATTATATTTATGATATAATTTTGATTTTTAAAAGGTTAATTATAATTTACCTTTCTTTCATTCCATCCATTGAAAAGTCGAAACATCACTCATGTATACGTACGAACTATCATTTACACTTTATATGGATTGATATAAAATTGTATTTAATGAAAAAATGTGATATTTAATAAAATATTAATATTTATTAGGTAATGAAACCTTTACCAAGGTGAGAGTACTGGAATGTCTGAAATAAAACATGCATGTGAAACGAAACAGTTAACACTTAAATGTTCATTTTAATAAATAATTATTAATAAAAGGATAACTAGAAATTATAAGGGTGGTATATATATTAATTTTTTTATGAATATGATTCTAGGATATATGTATAATAAATCTACATTTATTATAAAGGATTTTTTAAAATATATGGAGAAATACAAGACTTTAGGTGAGGGTCTATGTTACAATCTCATTTCTTTTTGGGATTGTCTACGTTAAATTTAAAATGAGGGTAATTATATGATACTTATATTTTAAACCCCGTATTTTTTCTTATAATTTGGTTATTTTTATTTTTATTATTTTTTCCTTCCATTTTTATTTCTTTTTTACTTAAAATTATCAATAATATTTTTTTAAGAAAATCCATATTTAATTATTATTTTTGGGTCAGGAATTTTTCTCCTCCATGTTCATGTTTTTAAAAATGTATTATAGAAGTTTTTATATATGATTAAATGATTGATAAAGGTTATTTTTACCACATTTTAATTTATTTACAAATTATTAATAGGATTATTTTAAAAAAATCCATATAAACCAATTTGGACTTTTAACAAATGTCTGAAAGGGATGTTTTTTAACTTATGAGACATGAACGGATTTTCACATCAGTGTGTATTTTCTTTTTCATGAATCTTCCTTTAAATGTTACCATGGTTTTTAAAATAAAAATCTATTTTTATTATTCTATAAATTTTCAATTTTAAAATTCACCAAAATAAAATGATGTTTTCTTATGTTTTCAAAACATATTTGAATGCTTTATAAAAAGATATTTTTCATCTATGTCAACATCCTTTAAGGATTATAATTCATTGGGTATATGATCTTATGATACCATCTACTTTATTTATTTGTATGTCTTATAATTTTTATGTTTTAAGGATGATTCTATGAACCCCATTTATTTCCCATAGGTTAATTAAGTTATGAAAAAATCTTTATGGAACCCGTTTCTTTTCCATGGGTTATGTTGTGATGACTGTTTTTATGATCTTATGGCACACTAATGTGTGGTTTTCATTATATGATGGTTGGGATTGAAATTATTTATCCCTAAAATTCATTTATTAAAGATTTAAATCTCATTTAAATACTCTATTTTTTCTGGTAACACTTTAGAATATTTTAGAGAATATTTTCAGAGTTAGGCATGAAGTCAACATGGGATTTCAGGGCCCATGGAGCCTCAGTGTTCATATAATATAAATATTAAATTTATTATATCATATAAACTCATTTTATTAATAAATAATGCAATATATTTCAAATGGTTTCTCATATGAAAAAACTAATACCTCCATTAAATTTAGAATGTGGGTTTCACCCAAGACATGGCCTAACATTTGTGCAAGTTGGATGTTTCATTTAAGTACCATTGAGGGATAAATAATAGATGAATAAATTAATTAAATAATTTATTTTATATTTAGTTTATATAACCTAATACTTCTATATTTAAGCGTGGATATAGATAAAATCATAGGATTGGCTGCATAACTCTATAGATTGTAGGATAGGATTGTGGAGTAGAGAATTGGCAGATAAAGACGATATCATGGATCAGTGATCGATATATCATGGGGATTGTTATCATAAATAGAGATCATGAATATTACTAACAAAAATGATATAGAATATTTCTTCATAAATGATTAATAGATTTTCCAGGTATGGTTCTTGATTTTATTGTTTTAATACATGTTTTTGGTTTCTCTATAGAGAATGAAATTTAATTCTTTTATAAAATTACTCCATGAATAATTTTGTTGATTCAAGATTTATTAGTTTTATTAATATAATTAAGAATTTATTATTATTTCTTTATCCTTCTCACTCAATTATTTTTTCCATAAATGAATGAAGTCCAAACAGAATACAAACCAATGTTCATTTCTCACATTTTTGTTTCATTATTTCTCCCTCTATTCATTGGATGTTTTTCATCAATATTTTGATTAACATATGATTTAAAAAAACCCATAAACTGGTCATTGTGAAATCACTCTTTGGTGTAATGGATAATTTTTTCAGATTCAATTTTGGGATCAAAGGCATGAAGAATATATGACAATGATGATGGAGATTTGATGATAGTGTGGATGATGGAATTTTTTTCATCTGGATTTTATGGGTGATTTAGGATGGTGATGGCTGGTGTTTTCTAATCAAAGGGTGGTCATAATATTTCCACCAATGCTAATGCAGGCTTATCCAAACTAGATCTAGTATTTATAAGTGAAAATTGTAGTTGGATTGAAGTAGAAGTATATGTGAGTGGATACACATAGATATATGATATTTCAAAAAAATATTGATATACACGGAGATTATTTTAGAAGAAAACACACCATATATACCCCTTCAACAGGGTATAGGGTTTGTGCATGAAGTTAAATTTCACACAGCCATGTCACTTGATCACACCCCATGAGGTCTTTAAGGTAGATACTCAGTGTGTACTCCCAAGGCACAGAGGTAAAACATGACTAGAGGATACGGAAATGTACAGATTATATAGACATGATGTGGGTACACGGACATGATAAAGACTGAACTTAGTGGAAAATTTCATTTGTCCCTTATAAACATCATTTACTATTTCTAGGTATGTTGGATCCCCTGTTTCCCTTAGTCCAATTTTAGTATCTGTGTGGGTGTGTTCCCTTGATCCATCCCTAAGAGGGTATAGTGTGGTATACCATCCTGAGTATAGGATGATTGGTCCCCAATACAGGCTAGTTTTAGATAGATTCATGTATCCCTTATTATGTCCCAGGGTGTGATCCTCTATCATTCTTCCATTGGTTGGGTCAAGTATCTCATTTTTTATATCCAAGTCATGTGAACCCCTCTTTATAGGATTTTCCTAGATAGGGTTAGGTATCCCCCATATTCCCTAGGTGTGATCCCCTCCCTACCCATGTATCAATTTCTTATAAGTTCCAATTCATACTATGAATGGAAGGATCTGCAAGTGTACCCTCTAGATTGAGTTCCATAAGTATCAATGAGACTTTAGAAGTGAGTTACCTCATAATAACATGACCTTTTATTCTCAATATAAATCTTAGGTTAGCTATGTGGATGTGAACTTACTTTGAGACTTAGTGTTTATCTATGAGAATATCTGGGTTTTTATATTTCCTTATTAGAAACTCAACCATTGGTGATTTTTATTTGACTATATTTGATTCTTTGTTTTTCATTTTTGGGGTGTCCAAATAGGTATGTTATACTCACCCTTATATGGTGTCTACCTACATGTGTCATGTCTTATATAGATAACAAGACATTCAATGGAGTCCTAGGAGGACTAGGATCAGGTGGAGATTAGTTGTTCTAGATGGGCCATAGATTGTTCTAGGAGTTTCATCTTGATCACGTTCCCCTTTTTATTATCAGTTTGGACTCTTAGTTTCAATGGGCTTGTATTTGGCCCTTTTCTTTTTCATGATCTTTGTCATAATATAATGTGGGATTAGATGTTATGCGTGCATTTATAGTATCATTTTTTTTTGTCTTTTATGAATTATACATGTGTATTGAGATGTGTGTGTGTGTGTACTTTTACATTAGGATAAGGACTCTTATGTGTGTTATATGCCTACTCAGAGCTAGTCGCCAAACGCTGGCCTATTGGAGGTGGCCTTGGGGTATCACACTCAGCTTAATACTGAC
Organism: Viscum album; assembly: GCA_963277665.1. Lineage (NCBI taxonomy): Eukaryota > Viridiplantae > Streptophyta > Magnoliopsida > Santalales > Viscaceae > Viscum > Viscum album. Next base: position 1,632,146,148 of record OY728155.1, on the reverse strand, counting down.
TAGGAAGGCCTCAATGGGTTGGTTCATGACATCTCATGAGATAATATGGATTGAAATGGGGATTGGATCTAGTTTGGTAAGGGACTCTATACACTATGATAGTCTTGGTAGTGATCCTTAACTAAGGAAATGATGTAATGGTAGTGAATTCAATCGAATATGGGACTCTATCCACTATTATAATCTTGGTAGTGAGCCTTGACTAATGAAATGGTTTTATATTCTTATAAGTATGCCACAAACTTATGTATTATGCTTATAATATTTTATCTTGTATCATGATTGATTATTGATGATTATAAACTCTTATGGCCAATGTATTTTGTTATGAAAAACCCTTATTCCATAACTCGTGATTAATGATCATTGACCGATTGGGTATGAATTTTATAAGTTATGATCATATTCTCATTCCCTTATACTTATCTTATTCTTACTTTTGATCATTTATTGATACCTCCTATGTTTATCCTTACTAATTATTTGATCTCACCCTTTATTATGTATCCATTTTCTGAGGTTAGGAAGTAAGGTTTTAAGTATGGTATATTAAATAAGGATTCTTTGCAAGAAGAAATTTTTAGGAGATATTGGAGATCTTTCACAAAATAAGTTGATTATGTATCAGGTCTCTAAATATACTAAACCTTTATGGTTATGAGGTGTGTATTATTTTGAGATGTATTTAATATTCATCTAAAATGATATAATATTTATATATGTTATGATTGGTTCACCTCAGGTGGTATCAAAGTAGAGTTTTGTTGTTTTTATAGACTAGGATTAGAAAAAAAATGGTGGAAACTCTAGGGATAAGTCTAAGTATAAGATAACATCCTAAATTTTTGGTAAGATAGGGATTTTTTGGTTTCCTAGAAATGGAATCCCTATATAGATATAAACAAGTGGATAAAGGATTTGGTATAGATACACCTATGGATAATAACTCTAAAAATGTTAATTGGTAATTAACTCAATCTCCATCTGGTGCATGACCAAGAGTTCTAATTGTACACCTAGTTTGACACTCCAGGGGGGTATTCTTTTGTTAATTTACATTTTATTTATAAACTAATATAAAGAATAAAAGGATTGAATCTATGATAAACTCTAATGAAATAAAAGTGATATATGATGAACTTAAAGTGTCATAGATTCATAAAAAGGTTTCATAATTTATGAAATTATAAGAATCATTTTCATAATCATATGATTTCTTACATGGATTATTGATGTTCCATTCTCACACTAAACTTTTTGGTTTTAGTCAATGGTTGGAGCTGAGATGAATAGTGTGAAAAACTAATGTGATGGCCAAGGAAACAATCATACTTATGAGAAACTAAATGAAATGGGAGATGGAATGTGAAATATTTTGGTTTTTCCCACATAAATATCTAAAGATATGAATGGTAACATGAATCATGTTGAACTTCCAAATACTCAAAGGAAGGAATAACTCACCATCGAGTGTTTTATGTGAAAATATCCATCACCCTTAAGTGGTTTATCTAATACACTTATTTTTGGGAAATGGATCAATGTTATAGAAAATATATTCTTCAATATCTAGTGCTCATACCATGAGAAGTTCATTTTGGTTGTGTATTATTTGAAAGGTGAAGTTGGTCAATGGTAGACTCTTATCAAGAATATGAGGCCATAGGTGGAAATTAACTCCATATAATTAGAAAATTTTAAGAAGATATTTTTCAATAAGTTTTTTCCATAAAATATTCACACTAAAATAGAGAGGTAATTTCATGAACTAAATCATAGGGGTGATGGATTGATTAGTACCTATGAGGCAGATCTCACCATACTTTCAATTTGCACTTCAGTTTTTATCATCAACCTTATAATAAAAGTTGACAAATTATTTAGTGTCTTAAGAGCGGGTATCTAAAATAAATTATCTATAAGAGACTTTAATAGAAACTAAGAAATCATTTTATGTGATATCAATCTAGAAATGGATATTGGAGACTCTCATTGTTATCATGGTTTGGGGGATAAGAAGAGAAATGGAGTTTTGAGGAAATTATAATAATAAGAACTATAGAGGAAAGAAAATTAATCTTCCATCAGGTCAAAAATGAAAAAGGAAACATTGGGTAAATTTCATTAATGGTTTTAGTAAATGTTTTAAGTGTTTAAAAATTTCATTGAGAAAAATAATGTTGAAGCAATATCAAGAGGCTAGTCAATGAAATGAATAGAGTTAATGCTCAACTGAATGTTCCACCCACACTCCAATTCCATAATTTCAAAAAGTATAAACATAAAACTAATTATTTCATGAATTTTAGGGTTAATAATTACAATTGGTATTGTTATCCTCTTAATCTAAGAGACAAAAGGAAATCTCATGTGATCACAACTACTGAAGTGTGTCATAAGAAAAATGTGGTGAAAGATTCACTTACCATCCACTCTAGAAATAAAAATGTCTTATTTGATTATGGATCTACCCACTTTTTTATATCTAAAGAATTTTCTAAAGTTATAACAACACCACCACAATTTTTAGATATTGAGTTATCAGTAAAAACTCATAATGATATGATGATCTTATCTCAATTCCACAGCTCCTCACCAATAGAAGTTTGTGGGAATGTGCTTCCTACAAATATTTTTATTCTCCCTCTAGTTGAATTTTATGTTTTTTTGGGAAGATATTATCTATATTTATATTGATACCATATCAATTATTTAGGAATGTAATTTTTATCAGATATTTAATGATTCAATCTATGATGGTTTTTGGGTGTAAGGATGAATATGAACTTACATAGGAAATTACTTCCATTTTATGGGTCTTACTACCTATTCATGTGGTTTATTTATCTTAAATGGTTGGGGAGAAAGTTGATATTCAAGATATACCTATTTTTTAGGATTATTTTTAATGTATTTATTAAATAATTTCCTAGTCTTCCCCTGAATAGTGAAGTTGAACTTTTAATAGAACTCAAACCTGGTGTTACGCCTATTCAAATACCCTATATAGAATGGCCCCAGTTGAGTTACAAGAATTGAATAAAAAACATTAGGATAATATAGAAAATGGATTCATACATCTAAGTGAGTCACCATGGGGTGCACTGGTTCTTTTTTATTAAGAATAAAGATGTTCTAATGTGTCTTTTCATTGAATATCGATAACTTAACAAGATCACTACCAAGAACAAGTATCATATACATTGTATTGATGACTTGTTCAATCAACTATGTGGATCTCAATAATTTTCCAAGATTGACCTTCATTCTGGAAATCATCAGTTGAGGGTTGAGAAGGATGATATTCCCAAGACAGCCTTCCGTATGAGGTACGGACATGATGAATTTATAGTGTTACCATTTAGACTTACTGATTACCATATTATATTTATGGATTTAATGAATATATTATTTATAGATTACCTTGATCAGTTTTTGGAAGTCTTTATATATAATATTCCTATATATTTAAAGATAAATGATGAGTATGAAGACCATTTGAGGATTGTATTGAAGATATCTAGGAAGGATAATTTGTATTAAAAATTTACAAAGTCTAAATTTTGGATATATAAAGTTTCATTATTGGTTCATATAATATCAAGCGATGATATATTAGTGGATCCTTAAAATATGGAAGTTGTTGAGTAATAGACTAGACCAACCATAGTTACCAAAATCCTTAGTTTTTTCGGGTTGTATGGATACTAATAACAATTTTTAATCAATTTATTACAATTATCTAATCTAATAACTAGGTTAGAATGGAAGGGGTTCAAGTTCCTTTGGAAAAATTAATGTGAGTAAAATTTCAAGGAACTTAAAAGAAGGTTGTTTAGTGCACCTATTCACACACTTCCTTATATTAAATAAGGTTTTGTGATCTATATTTATGCATTGAATAAGGGATTGGGATGAGTCTTTATTAATAATGATATGGTGATAGTTTATGCCTCATTCCAATATAAAAATCATGAGAAATTTACCCAACTCGTGATTTTGAGATGGAAGTCATAATTTTTTGCATTGAAACTAGAGTTATTATCTTTATAGTGAAATTTGTGATATATATACTGATAATAAAATATTAAAGTATATATTCACACCAAAATTGTTGAATATGAACCAAAATATATGGTTGGAGTTGATTAAAGATTGTTACGGGTCAATAAATTACCACCTTGGGAATGAGAAAAAGGTAAATAGTTGTATGAGTTAGAAATACCATGATATATTTTCCTTAAAGAGGATTGAAATAGATCCAACAATTATGGATTTTCAGAATATGGGTTTTTAAATCATAAGGAAAGGGGACATATCATATCTTTTTCTGGTGAATATTCTATCATATGTCCATGTGAGGATTAAAGAGGAATAGAAGGAAGATGTGGATCTGTGGGATTAGGTGAGTAATATTCTTATATTCAACCATGAATATGATATAATAATAAAATTCATGAAACAATTATATATCACATTAATACCATACTTTAATAAGGATATGTTGGATGAATCTCATATTTCATTATTCTCTATCCATACTAGAAGTACAAAGATGTATAGATATCTGAAAGAGTATTTCTGGAGGAAAAACAAGAAAATGGATATTTAAGAATATATATCTTAATGCCTGGTATATAAAAAAGTTAAGGCTAAGAGATATAATTCAATGTGATGTTACATCCATTACCCATATCAGGATGGAAATGGGAAAACATCATAATAGATTTCTTCATTGGACTCCCCAAAACATCTAAAGGCTATGATGATATTTTTGGTTGTAGTCAATCACCTTACAAAGTCGGAACATTTCATTAATATCATAGAAGATTTATCTCTTGAATATATTTCTAGTATATATATTAAAGAATTTGTAAGGATTAATGGTTAACCGCATTCTATTTTATTTTATTGAGATCTGATGTTTACCTTAAAGTTCTGGAGAAGTCTTTAGAAATATTTGAATACAGAGTTGAACTTTATCACTGCATATCATCCTCAGATATATAGGTAGTCATAGAGGACCATTCAAACCCTATAAGATATGTTGAGATATTTTTTATGGATTTCAAAGTTTTTTGGGATCAACACCTTCCTCTAGAAAAAATTTCTTATAATAATATCTTTCACGTAATAATTTAGACAGATCCTTGTGAATCCCTCTATGGAAGGGAGTGCATAACTCTAATATATTGTTATTAAGTTGGATAAAGAAATATATTGATACCTAATCTAGATTAATAAATGGCAGATAAGGTTAGAGACATTCAGAAAAAAATTAGGATAGATCATAGTCATCAGAACAGTTATGTTGATAGTCATCAGCGAGATATAGAGCTTCAAGTTAGTGATAAGGTATTCCTTTGAATATCTCTATGGAAGAAGGTTATGAGATTTAGAAATAAGGGTATGTTGATCCATTGATATATTGGTCCCTTTGATATTATTTTTCATATCATGATGATATATTATAGCTTGGTTCTTCCACTAAACGTCTCTCAAGTTTATGATGTGTTCCAGGTATCACTTTTTAGGAAGTATATACCTGATCATTCACATATACTGAACTCAGTGGCTATACCACTAGAGTTTGAAATTTCTTATTATTAACAACATGTGTATATTTTGGATTGAAGATATAAATTCTTTTGGAACAATACCACTAACCTGATTAGTTTTTCCTAGAGAAACCCTGAATTTGATGAAGCTATGTGGTAATATAAAGATATAATGAGGCTGAAGTATATCCTCATTTGTTTTCATATGAATAATGGAATTTCGAGGGTAAAAATATTATAAGGGGATTAAAATTTAACACCCTAATATTTTAGAATATATTTCCCATCTAAATAAATTAAAACTATTTGATATCATGCTTTATACGCAACCTTGAGCTTAAGAAATCCGTGATATACTAATGAAATGTTATTATTAAATGTGATTATTATCGCATAGTCATTTGATTTGTGGGTATAAAAAGGACTAACTAAAATATGAAAAATATGAATAAAAATTAATTTAATGAAAAAAGTGTTGATTAATTCCTATGAAATAAGCACTCAATTCTTAATGTTAAAAATAATATATTTTTATATTAAAACATCAATTTTTCAAAGTATTGTATTTTTCTAAATGTTATATATCTTGATCACTAATGAAATATCATTTTTATAAAATATATTGGTATTTAATGTTAAAAATTAATAATAATTTTTACATTTATTATCCATTGGTTAGAAGTGAAGATAAAATCATTTGAAGATGGAAAGAGTTATTTTTCATAAAAGAGTTTTTATGTGAACCATATATTTTTATCTTAGTAAATTAAATTAATACCTTTTAATGAATCATTTTAATGTAATTTTTAGAAAATTTATTCAATAAAATATATTAACATTTATATAATGTTTGTTACTAGGCATGTAATTAGAATAAAATCATTTTTATGCTTAAAAATACTTTTCCCTAAAAATTAGTGTTAAGCGTTTTGTCCATGGATATTAGAATTTATTTCTACCACTTATAGGAATTGAATATTTTAAAATGTATTAAAAATTTTGAATGATCATAATTAATATTAGGTAATTGGTTAAACTTATTTTTTATCCATAATGAATAGTTACCATAGTAAAAAATTTGTTACCACGTAAGGGTTAGAAGGGTTAAAAGGGGTTAACTTAAGAGATAAGGTTTAAAATATCAAAAAATGCCTATTTTAATTTGTTTTTCTACTTTATTTTTACCCAAAAATTATTATATTCATTTATTTTTACATTTTGATCTGATTTTCTATGAGAGTGACTTTATTATATTTTAATATTTTTAGTATATACAAGTTTTCCACCAACCTCACTTATAAAAGGAACCTTCTCTTCTCACTTATCCATAAAAATTGAGCACATAATCTCAAAAAATATCTACCAAAATACCCTCCCAACATACTTATACATGACATTGAGGTTTTTTTCTTCCCAAAATACCCATCAAAGAAGCCTTAGGTTATTTCGAAAGGAGGATACTTGAAGAAGAGGTATATGTTATTACCAACATTCTTCATGTTATTTATTCTTAAGACACTGATAAATGTTATATAATAATATTAACATAATTTAATCATTATATTTAATATACTAAAATGTTTTTATGTTAATGTCATATTTATTTTCTATCTTCTTCCCATCTATTGTAAAATGATAACATTGCTCATGTGTATGTGTGGAATACCACCTCCACAAAGTTATGTGATTCATTTTTCATTTCATCATTACATGGATATTCATAAGGATATATTTAATGAATATATATTATATTTATGATATAATTATTATTCTATAAAGGTTAATTATTATTTACCTTTATTTTATTTCATCCATTGAAAAGTGGAAACATCACTAGTCCATATATAAGGACTATCGTCTCTAAGATGTGATGTAATTTATTTTTCATTGACACCCTATATTGATGGATATTAAATTATATATAATGAATAAGTATTATATTTATGAAAATATTATTATTCTAGATATGATGAAACAATGACTAAGGAGAATGTACTGGAATCTCCAAAATGAAATATACATGGGAACGGAATAATTAACACCATAATGTTCACTTTTAATGAAGAATTCTTAATAAAAGAGTAATTGGGAATAATAAGGGTATGATATATAGTAATTTATGTATTAATATGGTTCTATAATATAGGTATAATAAATTCAAAATTATTATATTGGAGGTTTGAATGTGTACGAAGCAATACAGGACTTGACGTAAGCGTTTATGTTTCAATCTCATTTCCTTTTGGAATTATCTACACTAAATTTATATGATAATTATATTTAAAACCAAATATATTTTCTTATCCTATATTTATTTTTGTGTTTCTTATTTTTTACTTAAATTTTTCTCTCTTTAGTACTTAAAATGATCGAGGAAATGTTTTTAATAAAATCTTACCTTAATTCTTTTTTTTAAGTTGGGAATGTTTATCCTTTAATTCAATGTTATTAAAAATGTTTTATGGAAGTTTTTATCTATAATTAAATTTTTTATCAAGATTATTTTTACTACCTTTGTCTTTATTTAAAAATTATTAAAAATAATATTTTTAGTTTTTTTCCCTATGAATCAATTTTGACTTTTTAAAAAAGTACAAAATGAATTTTTTCTTTTAAATTATATGACATGAATGGGTTTCCCCACTATAATGTATTTTATTCATCATGAAGATTTATTTACAAGTTTCCTTGGTTTTTCAAAGAAAACTCTATTTCAATTATTTGATAAATTTTTTGTTTTAAAAGTCACTAAAAGAAAAGGAATTATTCTCACGTTTTCAAACCTATTTTAATACTTTTATAAAAGAGATTTTTCATCAATGTAAACATCCTTTAAGGATTGTTATATTTCACTAGGAATATGATCATAAGATACAATAAAATCTATTTCTCTGGATATATTATTATGATAATGTTTTATGGATGATTCTATGAAACTCAATACTTTACCATGGGTTTATTAAGTTATAATGAAATATTTATGAAACCCATTTCTTTTCCATAGGTTATGTTATGATGAATTATTTTAGGATCTTCTGTACACTTATGTACCATTTTTTGGGTGATAGGTAATCCTAGGATTATATATATCTCTAATTCATTGGGTGATGATTAATATCTTGTGAGATAATATGGAATTAAATGGGTAGTGTACCCAGTTCAGTAAGGGAATTTGTCCACTATGATAGTCTTGGTAGTGATACCTGACTAAGAAAATGATATAATGGGGAGTAAATGTAATCCACTATATGACTATGTCTACTATGATAGTCTTGGTAGTGATACTTGAAAAATAAAATGATTTTACATTCTTGAATGTATGCTAAAAACTTATGTATTATTTTTATTGTATAATCCCAATCTAAACCACCAGGTCCGAGCCATAAGGTCACATGACCTAATGTGTGACTCCTCATATGTAAGAGGCTTCCGACTAGCAGGAAAGGTCTGATTCCAATAATAGGGATACTATACCCTTAGTATCATATTATAGTATCAATAATCAATAACAAACAGCATAATAAATAACCATAGTAAACATGTGGAAAGGTAAAGATAGAATACATGTCATACAATTAAATCAATTCCTAAAGTGGAAAACATATCTAGTGTAATGATAAATATATAAATAAATGGATAAATAGTATGTCCTCTAGAATTTTTCCTTGGTCTACTACTAGATCAGTGGTCCACTTCTCAATAATCTATCACAAGGCTCTTTCCCTTCACCGGATCCCTCATAAAATATACAATAGCATCAAAATGCCTGATTAGGGTGTTTTTACAAGACTCAGTAGGGCACCACTAATTATTAATTAACCTAATGTGATCAATTATAACAATGTATTACATAATAATAATCAATGGATAACAAGCATAAACATCCAATCCAAAACTGATTAGTCGTGAGCTAACTAAGCTGCCACAAACCCCTGGTCGTACCTGCTTTGAATCTATATCAAAAATGTATTATATGTATATAAGTATCCAAAATATCCACAAGTATTTTTTTGTTTTGCTAAAAATCTACAAGACATTGAGTGTAAAAAAACCTTCCTAGAATCCACAAGGCATCGGGTAATACTCGGAATCTACAAGGCATCAAGTATTTGTAACCTACCTGGAATCCTCAAGGCATAGGGTAACACTTGAAATCCACAAGTCATCAAGTGTTGGACATATACTCAAAATCCACAAGGAATCAAGTAGATTCCATATTATAAGGTTATCATGTTGCATCATTGTTATCGCCGCACACCATGAGTGAACCCCGCAAGGAGTAATCATACCACGATGGCCACCTATCAAGTATACACATACCAATCCTCCAAATTAAAATAAGAAAAGTCATATCATGATAAAAAACATAGAAAACATCATGAGAAATATAGAATCATCATATACATCAACATTTGAATAAAACATCATCATGTAATCTATATATCACATTAATCTCATGGAATCAACCCATATCATGTCATGGGCTTTACACAAACCCACATGCAATCACAATCTAGAATGCTCATCAAATATGTATAGGAATAAATCATATTAAGGAATCACATATATCAAATACCAAAAAGGTAAGAAAATTCCTACCTCAAAAGTCATTGAGGTCAAAGGAAAGAATAAACCACCCTATGTGGTTTGATATCTAGAGTGGAAACCCCAATAGTTAAGATAACCACTTCGTGAACTTATTATCTTAAACATTGACACATAAATTCTCAAGGTTTGTCAAGGGTTCTTAGAACCAAAACAAGTTATTTTATTTCAAAATGAAATAAAATATCTCATACGATGATACTTTTTCTCTCCTAGATAATTTTTGAAATATCATTATAGATAAGCACATGCACTCATAATATTCTCAATAAGAATAATTATCTTTAGATAATTTCTGATAAATTATATCTTTATAATTATATCTTGATAATTTATCATAAATTATCCTTTTATAATTATCTATAATAATTTATCCAAAATTATCCTTTATGATTATATTTTTTTATTTATTATAAATTATCCTTTATAATTATCTTTTGATAATTTATCCTAAATTATCATTTTAAAAATTATCCTCTATAATTATCTTTTGATAATTTATTATAAATTATACATTTTATAGTTATATTTTTTATAAATTTTCAATTATTTGTCTTTTGATAAACTTGTAATTATCATTTGATAATTTTAATAATTATCCATTGATAAATCAAAGTAATTATCATCTAGAAATTCCAATAATTTATCCCTTGACAAATCTATGCGATTATCCTTTTATAATTGAATAATTATTTTCTAATAATTTAATAGATTATCCATTTATAAATCAATATAACCATTTCTTGATAATTTTTTATAATTATCATTGATAATTTAACACGATTATCTTTTGATAATTTTCCCAATTATCATTAAATAATAAATTATCCTTTGATCAATTTCATAAATTACCCATTGATACTCAACTTATATAAATTTATTATAAATTATCATTTGATAATTGTATATTATTATCTTCAACAGACACAAGAAATTATCCTTTGATAATTTGTTGAAATTTTCATTTGATAAATCGATGTGATTATCCCTTTTTTTAGGATTATCACTGGATAATTTGAAATAATTATCATTTAGAAATTAATTTATAAATTATTATTTTATCATAATTTGGGTAAATACCCTTTGATAATCTTAAAAATTATCCTTTGATAAGTTAAGAGTTATAATGTAGGTTTTAGCATTTATAAATTCCACCATTCTTTTATTGAATTTATGATAGAATAAAAAATTAAAGAATAAAATAAAGAAATAAAATTTACCTTTTATTCAATCCAGGCACACCATGCACAAGAAAGGGACATCACATAGTATGGATTTAAAAGAAGAGAAATTGATTGAGTCTTACCAACTGCATGCAAGGGGACCTAAGGTTGCTTGAACATGACTAGATCCACTAAGGTTCAAGGTCGATCAGCTATTATAGAACTTAATATTCATACACACCGCATTCCAAAACTGAAAAATAAATACCCCAATTTAATACACATTTAAACTGAAAATTAATTATGGAGTCATTTATTTAACCCCATTAAAGCATTTGTGAATTTAAATAGTCAAATAGGATGAAATTCAAGATTTTGGATCAACCCATCATTGAAAAATGGAGGTTTTCAACATTGAAGAAGATTGAGTTTTGTTTTAAAACAAATTTAATTAATTAGATTAATAATAATAATATAAATAAATATTAATTATCTTAACATTAAGTGTGATCTGACTCAAAGTCTAACGCGCATAAAATTTATGTTTCACCTAGGATAAACCCTGTGTCCTAGACCTAATGGTGGTCTCATAATTCTAATACAATGCACCGTTTGGGAGATATTGAATTATTTTTGAAAAAATAATATATTAAATATATTAAATAAATTATCCTCACATGTGGTCTGACCAAACACCCAATGAGCACAAAATTTATATCCTGACTAGGGTAAAACCTATATGTTTGACCTAACGGCGGTCTCATATTTCTTATACAATGCATTGTTTAGGTGATATTAAAATTTTTTTGAAAAATATAAATAAATTATTAAATAAATTATCCTCATGTGCGATATAACCAAAATCCTAATACCCACAAATGTTATACCCCTCCTAAGGTGAACACCACATCTCAAACCTAATGGTGGTCTCAGATTTCTCATACGATGCACTATTTGAGAGATATTCAATTATTTTGGATAAATCACGTGCGTGTAACATAATTTATTTAATTTTTTAATTTTTTTTATTTTTAGGCTCTATGGTCCTTAGAATCTCATATTAACTCAGTTCCTAAATTTGAAAATATTCCATAAAATATTCCAAGATGATAACTGGGCTTTCACCCTTACTCAAAAACTTTAAAACGTTTATTAAGTGTTTTTTATTGAAAAATTTCATTTTCACATAAAAATAGATATAAATTATTAACAAATATAGTTTTTACTATCTTTAAAAATTCAGGATATTACATTTCTCCCCCTATATAGACTTCTCACCCTCTAGAAGTATCTCTAGTGGTCATGCTCGAACAGCGCAAGCCACTGAGATCAAACATCATACTCGCATTACCATGTTTCTTCTTTGGTCTGTCTATGATTCCACTGATTCCAGACATGTGGTATCATTTTCCCTCCGATTAATTTCCCACTCAAATCTGTAATCCACGCTAGAAACTCCTCATAAGATTCATTAGGTTCCAACTCAATGGCCTTAAAATCTTTAACATGTGAAGGATCGGGCATGTGCCTATGAAGCTGAGAAACATGGAACACATCATGCATGCCTCAATAACATGTAGGATAGTCCTAATGGTACACCACTATCCCCACTCATTCAGGGATATAATAGGGTCTCACAAAAATTGGTTCTAGCGCTCCCTACTTCATCATACATCTTTTCCCCAACCAAAGAGTCACTCCTAATAAAAACATGATCACCCAAAATGAACACCAAGTGTCTCCTCCAACAGTCATCATAAGAACTTTGTCTACTCTATACTATGATCAACCTATTCACAATCAGATCCAATCTCTCAGAGGCCTCCTAAACCAACATGGACCATAACCACTACCTCACTTTCCACATGCCAATAATCAGTGATCGACATGGTTTCCTTTAAAGTGACTCATAAGGTTCCATCTGAATTAAATCTTGGTAACTATTATTGGATGAAAAATCAATCAAGGATGGGTGATCATTCCATGAACCATAAAAGTATATCACGAAATCTTGAATCATATCCTAAAATATGTGTATAGTCTGTTTGGACTATCCATCATTTTGAGGATGGTATGCCAGGATTAATCTCAACTGAGTATCTAGGGATTTCTATAAGAACTACCAAAAGCGCAATGTAAAATGTGTTTCTATATCTAAAAAAATGATCAAGTTAACACCATGAATTCATATACTCTCTCAGATATTGAGCTTTCTCAGCTCCTCCACTAAGTGAGTTTCTCTTATCGGTAAAAAGTGATCAAACTTTGTTATCCGATCAACAGTTTCCCAAACTGCATCACAACTCCTTGGGGTCCTAGGTAAACTCATAAAAAATTACATCATGACATCCTCCCACTTCTATATAGGTATCGAGAGTGACTACTACAACCCACTAGTACATTTTTTCTCTTAATTCACCCACTAATAGGTAAGGCATCGAGAGACAATACCAGAAATGTCTCTCTTTATCCCTAGCCACCAAAATTACAGCTTAAAGTCATAATGCATCTTGGTATCACCAGGATGTACTATCCATATAGAGGTATGTTAATCCATCATCATATCATATCTGATGGAATTAGGGAATACTACTCTCCCATATACCAATATCAAAATATCATTGTCCATCGACCATCCTAGTATTGATTCACCACTATCTAGTTGTTCCATCATTATAGAAAATACTAATTCCAACCTCTATACAGCCTTTACCTAGTCCAAAAGTGAAAATGCGACTACCAAGGTAGAACAAGTCATATAACCTTAGTCCTCTATGTTATCCATCCTCTAATCAGCCAAAAAACTCATCAAGAGTCATTTCTCCAGTGAGAGCCACTCACTAATCTCCTACTCAGCTTGTGTATTATGACTAAGAGTATATGTAGTAACATTACCCTTCCTAAGTGCATACACCATCTCAAAATATAACATATACATATACTCAACCCAGCACATCTATCTTGGATTTAGGTGTTAGGACCAAGCTAATGATAAAGGTGATGGTTTTTAAGTGTTTTCTTTTGTTGTCAATGAAAGTTTTTGAAAATCTCCTCACTTTTTTTCTGGAAACAATCATACTGACCTTTTATTGAAAATATTCAAACTCACTATGAAATTACATCGTAATGAGAAGAATCTATTATGAAAGGAGTTTTTATGATCAGACTCACCTTGGGTCTGACTAAAAGTAAAATCATCTTGCTTGAAGAAATTGGACATCCGATTCACTCTGAATACGATGAGAAAGAAGTGTTTTTCTCTTGAGAATCAGAGTCTCTATGACTATGATGTTTTAATTGTGATGATTATTTACTAATTTTTCTTTCATATAAATCCTGAGTTTAATTGAGAACTTATGATGCAATCTTGATGGAAGAAATGGGGACTGAAAGAAATGGTGGTGCCAATTTGAAAGGTGGTGTTGATTGAAAAGAAGTGACACCAATTGTTTTTCAAAATAATTGTATCCAGGTGAAAGAAGAGTAATAGGTGATATTGATTTACTGTAGCATCTGACTAATCCATCGGATAGGCCATAATATTTTCATACAAAGAAAAGATCACACCCAAAAAAGATCATAACCATAATGATCGTACCCAAGTTAATTGTACTCATAAATATCATACTCTACATATCATAATAAGGCTTAGTTGAATGGTTGTTTGAATTTCTAAAGGAGGAGACATAGGAAGACTGATTTTTTCTCAAAAAAAAATCCAAGTGGTTTAAGAGAAAAAAATAAAGAATATGATAAACAATGTAGTCAAACATTTTAAAAGGGATGAATTACATTTTTTGGATGAGTTATTGGAAGAAAATATATTGCTAAATTATTTTTCTAGGGGGATATTAAATTTCAAATACAATATTTTGATTCAAAATGGTTTCAGGAAATCATACTCAGCAATTGAAATTGGACTCAGGAATTGAAATCAGACTCAGTAATTGAAATCGGACTCAGTAATTAAAATCGGATTTGGCAATTGAAATGGAAGTTTGTTGATTCAAAATAAGGGTCATAGAATATTGTAGGAGTTTTGAGAAAAATATATAATCACTTAAGAAGTCATAATTACTCTGATATTTCAGGAGAAATTTGGATTTGGGTGAATTTAGGTGAGCAGGAAAGATTTTTGGATTCCTGTCTAAAACTATTTTGGGTCACCTATAAAAGGTGGAAAGTACACTGTACTTATCTAATGATGAAGTGATGTTCATTGCAGTAGAGAGAGAAGCTACAGGTTTTTAGAGAGAAGAAGAAGTATTTGTATCGATATTTTTTTGAAGAGGTTTTGACAGAGAAGTAAGATAATAAGCAAGATCACATCATTGTATTCGACTGATCATTGTACATGGAATTTATCATAATCAACTAGTCATCATATTCATCTTGTAATTTTTATTCGTTTGATCATCATATCAGGCTAGATTAATCAGCTTTAGGATTTCCATATTGGGTTTCTCAGACTGAGGAAGTATCATACTGAGTTTATCATACTCAGGTATTGAAGTGGTTTTGATTAATTCTATCATATTCTGAAAGAAAATCGAACTGGGAGAATTGTACTTGGAGGAATCAGACGGGGAAGATCGGACCCAGAAAAATTAGATTGAGTTTTCTACAACAAATTCCAAGAGGTTCTTTCCTTTCTTATGGGTGATAAAATGAATAAATTTATTTCAATTGAATACATTTGTTT
Organism: Viscum album; assembly: GCA_963277665.1. Lineage (NCBI taxonomy): Eukaryota > Viridiplantae > Streptophyta > Magnoliopsida > Santalales > Viscaceae > Viscum > Viscum album. The sequence goes on along the minus strand of OY728155.1, from coordinate 1,632,130,120 downwards.
AATTAAAAAGAAGCTCAATTAACATGAGTTGTTATATAATAATTTTATTACCCTATTTGTGCTAAGAGGGTGCACACACACTTTTGGATTGTCTTAAAAGTGATACATGAGTGTAAAGGATCCTACTCATTATAATCCAAGTATTTTTTTCTAGTGGATTGTATGGTATTGGATTGTCTCCAAACTATACCAAATATGTAGCTATTCATATTTAATAGTGAACCTTATAAATTCTTATGTTCCTATGAATGTGTGTTGGATTTGTTTTCCATAGAGAATTTAAATCTCTAACAGGAGGTGAAGTTTGTTTCAATTAAAAATAAGCATAAAAGAAAAAGAGTATCACTGATTCACCCCCTCCCCTATTAGTGATACAATCATCCTCATTGAGAAATTTCAAGTGGTATTAGATCCAAGTTCCCTTCTCTATTCTTTGTTGATGGAGAATTTTAACTATGTGAATAGTAAAGGTATTCCTCTCTTTGATGAAAAGAATTATCATATCTGGAAGGATAGAATGCTTCCTTATATTATTTTTATCAGTTATTATGTTCTTGAAGCTACAACAGTTGGGTTTCCACCCATTGATGATAAATCTGCTCTTACATATCTTGATAAGAAGAATATATAGAATGTTGTAAGGGAAAAGAATGTTATATTCTCGTCACTTTATGAATGTGAACTTTTAAGAGTGAAAGGTTTTTCCACAACCAAATGTATATGGGACAAATTTAAAAACATATACAAAGGAAATAAAAAATTCAAATAGAAAAAACTTTAAATCTAGAGATTGAAGTATGAATACTTGAAGATGGGTGAGCATGAATCTATTGAGGATTTCTTTACTAGGGTGAATGACATTGTGAGTAATATCATATTTCATGGTGAAACATTTAAAGACTCTACAGTTGTTGAAAAGATCTTGAGAATCCAATATGAAAAATTTGATGAAAAACTTTCTTCATTAGAAGATAGAGATCATGAAACAATATCTCTTGATGATTTTCATAGCACTCTTATCACTTACAAAATGATAAGAGATAAATCTGTGAAGAGAAAAACAAAAGTTGATAGAGAAATGTCTTTCAAGGTTGTAAATAATGAAAAATCAAAGAAGATTCTTATTGAATAAGAAGATGGTGATTCTGATTCTAAAAAATGAGGTATTTAAAAATATCAATGATATTTTATCCCTGTTTTCTAAATATGTCAAAAGAGGTATAAGGAAATGCAAAGGGAAACATCCCCTGAAATATTTTAAATATGGAGGAATTGGCTACTTTTTGGCTAATTTTCCTCAAATAAATAATAAATAGGAGAGTTATGAAAAAGAAAGAAATCCATCAATATTGTGGAAGAAACAAGGAGACGAAGAAAAAATGAAATCCACATAGAAAGAAAATAAATTCTTCAAATCCAAAAGAAGAAGTTTCTTATGAAAAGATAAAGAAGAAGAAGAAAGAAGTGACACTGAATCTAAAAAATCAGTTGAGTACGGAATTAAAAATACTTTTATGGAAATGGTTAATAATGAAGAATTCAGAAGCAGTAGTTATAAAAGATAAGAAACTCAACTTGAGATTCATTTGAAAGAAGAGTTGAAAGAAATCCTGGGAGAGATCAGAAAACTAAAAAAGAAAAAAAACATTAGAAGATGGATGTTCTTCAATGAGAAATCAATAATGTTTTGCTGATGAGAAAGAAAATCTAGTGAAAGATATTGATTATTTGAAGAAATATATTGAATAATAAAATAATCATAATGATCATCTAGAAGTGAAATTTAAAGAAAAAGAAGAAGAGTTAGAACTTGTCCAGCAAAAAAATTTAAATATGAAGAGAAAAGTAAAAGTTTCCAAAACTCTATCACTAAAGTTGGTTAATGTTATAGTGATAAGAAACTTGAGAAGGTTCAAAAAAAGTTACCTTCAAAGGGTGATAAGAATAATGTAATTTTTTCTAAAAAATAATACTAGAAAAGTTATGCATGCGTCCAAAGTAAAGAATTTAGAAGTTACAAAACATCCTGAGTAAGAAAAAAAATTATCTGGATTCAAAAAAGTTTCAAATGCTTCTAATTCTATTAATAATGTAAAGGATAAGAGGACTCCAATTGAAAATGAAAATAAAGTGGTTGAGAAACATATTCACAATTCTGATCAGTGTGGAGGTTTCAGAGACGAATACTCTTTCTATGGGTATTGTTGGTATTGTGGGGGATTTTGACACATGTAAACTATGTGTTGGTTTAACAAACAATATTTCTATTATCACATGTGATATGGAAGTATAAGATTGAGGAGGATTCAATATCCTTAAAGAAATAAGTATGAGAATGTTGTTGTGAATAAATTTTAAAAGAATAAAGTGAAGATTAAAAATAGGTTTCCACCCCTGGAAAATATTTTTGAAAGAATTGAACAACCTGGACATCTTGAAAAAGGATGTCTTGTTTTGTTATTAGGTTAACAAAAGATTCTTAATACTTAGAATCCAAAGGTGAATAAAGCAAATAAAAGAGAAAAATATCTTGTTGTTGAAACTACATTAAATCCACAAAAAGAGAATGACCCTTTATACTTAAAAGTGGTTGTTCTTATCATATGATAGAAGAATTGAAGTTATTTAATAATGTAAAAGAGTTTAAAGAAGGAACAATGACATTTTTAAATGATGAATCCCTAAAAATCAAAGGTTTTGGATCAACCATCATTGGAAAAGAAAAAATTAAATCTAAGAAAAAAAAATGTTGATGGGATAAAACACAATTAGATAAGTGTTTCAAAATTGTGTGGTGAGGGTAATGAAGTTATCTTCATGAAATATGGGTTTGCTGTGAAAAGTGAAGAATATGGAAAGATTATTACAAGTGGAAAACATACAAAAGGAAACTTATTTCAGGTTGGTGAAATACAAACCTCTTGTTACATGAGTATGATATAATAGAATCAATTATGGTATAAAAGGTTGGGACACATGGGGAAGAGAAACATGAGTAAGTTATCTAATATAAACAGAGTATGGGACATTCCTTATTTTCCAATAATAAGAGATTGGTGTTTCACTATTTGTGATAAAGGAAAGATTACAAATGTTGTGCATAAGAAAGTTAAGATTTTCTCAAGAAAACCCTTGGAACTGATTCATTATGATATTTGTGGGCCAATGAGAAAGCAGTCAAAAAATAGAGATAAGTATTTCATCACTTTCATTGATGACTTTACTTGAATTACTTGTGTTATATATATGAAACATAAGTCAGATGCTTTAAAAATGATTAAAATTTTTAGAAGGAAAGATAACAAAGAAAGTGAGTTTTTTGTGAAGAAGTTAAGAACAGACAATGGTTGTGAGTACATAAGTGGAGAATTCAAAAGTTACCTGGAGAAGTATAGAATTAATTATGAGTATAGTTCCCCATATACTCCTCAAAAAAATTGGGTTATTGAAAGAAATAATATAAGATTTGTGGAAATGGTAATAACTATGTTACTTGATCATGGCCTTTCTCATTAATTTTGGAGGTAAGCCATGAACACCACTATTTACATTCAAAACTGATGTTTCTATTGGACTGATTCAGATGTCAATCCATATGAATTGTTTTATGGGAAAACTCTAAGTTTTAAACACTTAATAGTTTTTGATATTACATTCATTATAAAGAATAAAGGCATAAACTATGGAAAGTTTGAGAATAAAGGTGAAGATGGAATCTTTCTTGGCTATGCTATGAAAGGAATAGGATATAGATTCTATAACAAAGAAACAAAAAAAGAATTTTTGATTCAATTAATGTGAAAGTAATTGAAAAGGAATAGGAAGATAAACATGCTCAGGCAGATAAGGAAGTTTAAAAAGTTAAGGAAAATAATTTTGATAAAGATAAAGATAATTGTATTCCTCAGACTCATCTATTTCTTGTAATGAGGAAGATAATTGAAAATCTCATCCAAGGCTGAGGAAACAAGTGGAATACCATAATATAATTTGTAATCAACATCAAAAGGTTTAAACAAGAATAACAACGAATGTTGTTATGCATACTTCTTTGTATTCAAAAGTGGAACTAAATGATGTGAAAGAAGATTTTGAGAATCTGGAATGTGTTCAATCCATGAATAAAGAATTGTATTATATTGAAAAGAACAATACATGGAAAATCATACCCAGTCCTAAAAACAAAAATATAATTGGCACAAAATGGGTTTTCTTAAACAATATGAATGAATAAGGTGAGGTTATAAGAAACAAAGAAAGATTAGTTTGCAAAGGGTATTCAAAAATTGAGGGTATTGATTTTGATGAGAACTTTGTTTCGGTAGAATGACATGAAACTATCAGAATCTTTCTTGTTATTTTTGCACAATGTGGCTACAAGATCTTTCAAATGGATGTTAAATCCACACTCCTAAATGGTGATCATTAATAGGAGGTTTATATTGAACAACATTGTGGATTTTTTGTTGGGAAAGATGAAATTTATGTGTGCAGATTGAAGAAGGCCATGTATGGGCTAAAACAAGCTCTAAGGGCATGATATTACAAATTGGATACTTGCTTAAGGAAAATTAATTTCAAGAAAGGAAGAGTTTATAGAAATATATATATCAGAGAAATTCAATAATATTCCCTCATTGTAATCATATATGTTGATGATATTGCCTTTGCTAAGAATGATGAAAGAAGTTGTGAAAGATTTTCTAAAGAAATGAAGAAGTTATTTGAAATACCCATACTAGGGTAAATGAAATAATTTCTTAGATTAAAAATCATGAAAAAGAAAGAATACATTTTTCTCTCCCAAGAAAATTATGTTAAAGAACTTCTTAATAGGTTCGATATGAAAAACTCAAAACATTTTTCCACATTAATTTCATTGGGAACAAAGCTGAGTAAAGATGGAGAAGGAAAAGAAGTTGATCAGAAAGAGTATTGGAAGCTGATTTGAAGCCTATTATATTTGAATACCTCAAGTCCTAACATTGTTTGTGTTGTCACCTTATGTGAAATATTTCAGAGTGCTCCAAAATAATCACATCTTATTACTGGAAAAGGAATTATCATATACATAATAGGCACACACAAAAATCGGAATCAAGTATTAAAGCTCATATAGTATTAATTTTTTTGGGTATTCAAATGCATATTGGGTAAGAAATGTTGATGATAGAAGATCCACATCTGATGGGGTATTCTTTATGGGAAAGAAATGTGTGAGATGGCATTCAAAGAACCAGAATTTAGTAACCCTCGGTACTATTGAAGCTGAGTATGTTTCTGCCACTCAAGACACTACTCAACTTATGTGGATAAAAACATAATTATAATATTTACTTATTGAGGTTAAGTTACCCTTGCTCTTGGGTTATGACAATCAAAGTACAATCAATCTCACTAGGAATCTGGTTAAACATTCTTGTTCAAAGAATATTGATATCAAATATCATTTCATCAAAGATCATGTGGAGAAGAATGAGTTAAAGTTAGAGTATGTTCCAACATTGGAACAAGTGTCTGACATTTTCACAAAACCCTTTCCAAAGGAATCATTTTCTATATTGAGGTTTAACATGGGAATCCAAACTCTTTCTCATCAAGGTTGGGGTATGTGTTTTTATCCCCTATCTCATCTTACCTTTGGATTTTATTATCAAGGGGTAGAATTATTTCATAAATCTATTTCATAAAAGAGAGATTTTTGGGTAATTTGTGAGTTCAGAATTGTATTTTGAGTGAACTATTCTTACTGTTTGTTGGAGTATTTGTAGGAAAGAAGTTTTTTTGTATTCCAGGAAGTTTGAAGAAGAACTAAAGAATAAATATGAAGATGTTGTCATAATCACTATTTTTGGATAGCATGGTTTTGTTGTCAATGATTCTTATTTCTGATAATGAGTTAGATCACATAGGCTTAGAATTGTTGATATGTAATCCATTGCTTGAGGATACAAAGTTCAGTGATTTATGAAACCTGGTTTACAAAAAAAATCCAAAGGGGGAGATTGTTAGGACCAAGATAATGATGATAGTGATGGTTTTCAAGTGTTGTCTTTTGTTTTCAAGGAATGTTTTTGAAAATCACCTCACTTTGTTTCTAGAAACAATCATATTGACCATTTTATTGAAAATAATCTAACTCACTATGAAATTCCGTTGTAATGAGAAGAAGTTGTTTTGAAAGGAGTGTTTCTGATCGGACTCACCTCGGGTCTGACTGAAAGTGAAATAATCTTGCTGGAAGTAATTGGATGCCAGATTCACTCTGAATACGATGAGAAAGAAGTGTTTGTTTTTATTGAGAATCAGAGTCTCTGTGACTATGATGTTTTAATTGTGAATATTCTTTACTGATTTTTATTTCATATAAATCATGATTTGAATTGAGAACTTATTATGAAAGCTTGATGGAAGAAAGAGGGAGTGAAAATAGTGGTGGTGCCAATTTGAAAGGTGGTTTCAATTGAAAAGGTGTTGACGATTGAAAATAAGTGACACTAATTTTTTTTCAAAACAATCATATCTAGTTGAAAGAAGACTAAGAGGTGGAACCAATTTACTATAGCATCCAACTAATCCATTGGATAGGTCATAAAATTTGTGTACCCATAAAACATCATACCTAGAATGATTGTACCCAGGTCAATCATACTCATAATTATTGTACTATGTATATCATAATAAGGTTGAGTTGAATGCTTATTTGAATTGTGGAAGGAGGATACATATGAATGCTGATTTTCTCTCAAATGTTCTTTTCAAGTGGGTCAAGAGAAGAAATGAAGAATATGATCAATAATTTAGTCAACCATTTCAAAAGGGTTGAATTAATTTTGTTTGGATGATTTGTTGGAAGAAAAGATATTGTTTAATGATTTTTCAAGAGAGAGATTAACTTTAAAATACAATATTTTGATTCAAATCAGTTTCAGGAAATCTGATTTGGCAATTGAAATCAGACTTGGGAATTGAAATCTGACTCAGCAATTGAAATCGGGCTTGACAATTTAAATCAGACTTTGTAATTGAACTGGAAGTCTGGTGATTCAAAATAATGGCCAGAGAAGATTATAGAAGTTTTCAGAAGAATCAAGAAGTGTTTATGAATTCATAATTGCTCCAATATTTCAGGAGAAATTCATATTTGGGAGAATTTAGATGATCAGGAAAGATTTTGGGATTCCTACCTAAACATATTTTGGGTCACCTATAAAAGGTGGAAAGTACATTGTACTTTTCTGATGAAGATGTATTGTACATCACAATAGAGAGAGAAGCTCCAGGTTTTTAGAGAGAATAAGAAGTCTCTGTACTGATATTTTTTTGAATAGGTTTTGATGGATAAGTAAGAAAAGAGGAAATATTGAAGTGCTATATTTGGTTAATCATCGTACTCAGAATTTATCGTGATCATATAGTCATCGTATTCATATTGTCATTTTTATTTAGATGATCATCATATCGGGCTGGATTAATTAACTTCGAGATTTCCGTATTGGGTTTCTATGACTGAGGAAGTATCATACTCAGTCTATCATACTTAGGGATTGAATTGGGGCTGATTAAATTCTATCGTATTCTAAAAGAAAATAAGACTAGGAGAATCATACTCGGAGGAATTAGACTAGGAAGATTAGACCCAGAAAAATCAGACTGAGTTTTCTACATCAAATTCTAGGATGTTTTTTCCTTTCTTCTGGGTCAGAAAGTGAATAATTTTATTTCAATATAATATATTTATTGAATTGAAAAGAATCACAGGTCACATGTGTTGTTACATAACAATTATATTACCCTATTTATGATAAGAGGGTGCACACACACTTTTGGATTGTCTTAAAAGTTCTACACAAGTGTAAGGGAATATCATACTCATTGTAATCCAAGGATTGTATTCTAGTGGATTTTATGGTATTGGATTGTATCTAAACCATACCAAGGACGTAGCTATTCATATTCAATAGTGAACCTTGTAAATTAGTGTGTTCATATGGATGTGTGTTGGATTTTTTTCAGTAGGGATTTGTAATATCTAATAGGAGGTTGAGGTTATTTCAATTGAAAGGAAACATAAAAGAAAAAGAGTTTAGTTGATTCACCCCTTACCCCTCTAAGTGATACAATCATCCACACTGGTCACTTTCATTAGGTCCATTTGTGTGAAGATATAGCATAGAATTTTTTTGTCCATGTAAACAATAAATCTCTCACTGAAGAGATGGTGTCTCTAACATTTTAGAGTATAGACCACAACTACCATCTCCAAGTCATGTGTAGGGTATTTCCTATCATGGGGTCATAACTATCAATATCTATAGGCTACTACCTTCTCTCTTTTCATCAGTACCACTCCCAAACCAACACTTGATTCATCACAGTACACTGCATAACCAATCCTAGTCTTAGGGAGTATTGGTACTAGAACAATAATCAAACATCTATTCAACACAAGGAACACCTATTCACATTGGCACAACCATTGTAACTTCACTCCCTTATTTGATAGTGTTTTTATGGGTGCTGATAGTCTGGAGAAGTCCTGGATAAATTTTCAGTAACATGTTACAAAACCTAAAAAGCTCCTAATATCAAATATATTCTAGAGACATGTTCAGTACATGAATACCTCCACTCTATATGGGTCTACAGATATATCAATCTCAAACACCACATATCCTAGGAACTTCACCTCTTAAATATAAAAGTCACGCTTCAACAGCTTAGCGTAAATAATGTGTTCTCAAAGCATACTCGGGACTATATCAAGGTTACTTGAATGTTTCTATGGTTTTAGTGAGTAGATGAGTATATCTTTTATGAATAGCATGATGAATGAGTCTAGGTATGGATAGAAGGTCTTGTTCATGTGGGCCATGAACACTACCAGCACATTTTTCATCCTGAATGACATTACCAAGTACTCGCATAGTCCATACCTACTCTGAAACACCATATTAAGAATTCCATCCTCTCTAAATTGAAACTAATGATAGCTTGATCAAAGAACAATCATGGAGAACCACCAAGATCCCCATGGTAATCTAAAATATCCTTGATCCTAGTTAATGTATATTTATTCTTCATTTTCACCTGGTTCAACTTCTGACAATCAACTCATATCCAAATAATATCATTTTACTTTTTGTAAAAAAACATAGGTGAACCCCATGGTAAAGTACTTAGCCTTATAAATACCTTCCTCCCCATGTTGTCTAGCTGAACCTTGAGTTCCTTCAGGTCGGTTGGCACCATACGATATGAGTTATCGGGATGGCTATTCTCTTGGCATGATATCAATATTAGATTAACTTTCCATTCCTTCATTGTCTCTACAATTTCAAGGATAATGAAAATATTTCAACCCATTCCTCAGTATACTGAGGTCCTATAGTTCGATGGAAGGATTAATAATATTGGAGTTGAAAATCATGGAATATTTTACCATAGTTCTTAACTTTTATGCCTAGGATAAGAACTAGGTGAAATACTTTCAGTTGAAGTGGCCTTACTGGCCTAGCCACAAAGAACATTTGGGAGCATGCTCAACTAAATTCTACTACACATCCTATGGTAAAGTAGACACATAGTCCCTTGTGAAATTATTCTGGGCTACTTGTTAAGTAGACCCATAAGACTATTCTGAGGTGAAATATTTTGTAACATGAAGGAACACACTTTAAAAAAGAAATATAGACATTAGGATAAACCCTAACCAGTATATGGGATCACATAATTTTTTTTCTTAACCAGTCTATGGGATCACACAAGGTTCTACTATGAGTCTACCCTTAACCCATAGTATACCCCTCATAGTAAATACCTTTGTTTTCATCCCTACACATTATTCACATTCATCATATATATACTAACACAATAGTATGATCAATTTGATGAATTAATTCCAAGATATATATATATATATATATATATATATATATCACAACAACATGAAAAATAGATTTATCACATAGAGAAACTTTCTTAAATAAATAGAACAAATCAAGGAATTTAATTAATGGACAACAATGAAGCACCACAACAAGTATATATATGGAATGTGAACCTACGTTCCTAGTTATGATTCATGAACACACCCAAAATCCCATAAATCAAATATAAACATCATGTGTATCAATTGAGGTGGGTTTAATCAATGGTAATATAAAAACATAAATTCCCTACTTTATGGAAATCTAAAGGTCCATAGTATAGTGCTGGCTAGGAACTGTCACAGCTCCCTTGCCCGAATCCCAATCATCTTATCTCTAGTATAACCAGTCCCAACCCAAGGCAAGGAGAAAAAAATTTAGTGAGTTCTAATGATCTGATACCATTTTCTAACATCCCAATCTGAACCATCAGGTTTGATCTAGAAGGTCATCTGACATCATGCGCACCTATATGTATGCAAGAGGTTATCGACTAGCAGTGAGGGTCTAAGTCTATCAGTGGGGAGAATATACCCTCGGTATCATATCATAGGACCATTTATCAACAGAAAACAATATAATAAATAATCAGATTAAACATGTGTAAAGGTAAATATGGCATACATGTCATACAAATAAAGAAGCTCCCATAGTGGAAAGCATAACTAGTGTGATAAGCAGTGCATAAATAAATTGATAAATAGTGGGTCCTCTAGAGTCTTATGCAGTTTACTACTAGATTTTTGCTCTACTTCTCATCTGTCCATCATAAGGACCTTTCCCTTCTTTGGATCCCTCATAAAATCTATAAGCACATTGAAATTATTGAGTAGATTGTGAGTACAAGACTCATTAGAACACCACCAATGTGTCCTTAACATGATTTTCTCATGTGTAAGAGTGTATTCCATAATAATAATCAATTCATAACAAGCATAAACATACCATCCAAAAATAAGCAGTCATGTTCTAACAAAGATTCCACAAACCCCTGACCATACCTACTTTGGATCAATGTAGGAAATATACTATATGTTTATAAGTATAAAAAATATCCACAAGTGTACCATCATACCCTAGAATCCACTAATAAGTGCCCCACAATGGTTGGCCACATGACCTTAAGATCACCTCCTCATATTCCAAAGGCTTCTGAATAGTAGTGAGGGTCTAGGGTGTGTCCATGGAGAGACTATGACCTCATGGATCAGAGTGTGGCACAATGGTATATAATAATGGTAAACAATGGAAACATAAATAATTAAGCAATGGTGGAATAATAAATAAAAATCAAATAAATTAATAGGCAGAAGATGAATCATAAATAGATACAAAATTATAATGATGATGACGATGATGATGACATGTCTCTATATAAAAATTAGGTACACAGGATATAGGTGAAACATTCATATAACACGTGCTATACCAAAATACAAAAAAAATACCAAAATCTATCTTTACTAGCATCGTAGGCCTAGGAATAGTCCTCTACTCCTACAATCTATCCTAGTTTTTAAAACCAAACATCAAAATCTAGAAGCTTCCCTTTATCTACACCTACAATCATAAAGTCTTCTTGGGTACCAAGTGAGGCCTAATTAGGGTGTGAGATATACTTAGTATGATACCACCAACAATGTATATAACTATCCAGTCCATGTATGTAAAATGAGTAGTGTGAAAGTACATAATAAATGTTAAGTAATAAATAAATAAATATATCGGTCCAGGTTCCTCAAGGATACTCAAACAACACTACCTACTTTGGCCTAATATAGATGTCTCTAAACCAATGTGAACTTGTACAAGTTTTTTATGGTGTATGAATGGGTCATCATAATTGAGTATCAAGAAATAACTGATCCCAAACATGTTATTTTGATTGGAATATGAGTAATTTAATTTAATAAGTTGGAAAAACTATAATTGTATATAAGGTATCTCTAGAATTTAATAAACTGGGATCCTAGGCCCATCCAAGGAGAACCATACAAAGGAACCTAAGTATCGCACTAGGAGCACTACAATATAGACAAAACTATAAGAGTTTGTCCAAGGTGATTCATAAATGCATCCCAAGTATCACTCTTGTCATGGTAAAGCATGAACCTCTGATCATGTACTATGTATCTCACATAGGAGACCAAGTATAGATCGTGTCATGGTATAACCATCTTTCCACCGAGCCCATCCACGGTGACTCCCCTAAGGAACTGGTATCACTCATGGTTAGGTAAGTAATTTTCCTAGTGATCCCATCCAAGGAATTCCATAAAGATACAAGTATCTCTCTTAGTGTATTTAAAATTCAGAACAAGTCTTAATTATATAGCATGATGAGCCTGTCCAAGGCATCCATAATTTGGGAACCTTGTATCACCCTTGACTTAGTATGAGAAAGGTCTAGCTATCAAAAAATCATATCATTTAATAGTCATGAAAATCATAACACTTTATACAATTTTTCCTATTCATTTAATTAATGTATTTCAAGATATGGATTAAATGTTAAGGGCCTACCATTTCCATTAAATCATTTCACATTTCAAATTTATTTATTAAAAGGGAAACCACACACACTTCAAAATGTGGTTTGACAATTTTAAGGAAAATGGTCATTCCAGACATTAAGGAAATGCACACCCATAGGGGTGGCTCATGTTAAGGAAAATTCCCAACGAAATTGTTTCTTAGGTAGCTAGGGTCTCGTTACACATGATAATGACCTTTAATTTAATTAATTAGACAAAATGAAGGTGACATAGGGAAGTTCAGTGAATGGAACAATGGAGTATGATAAAATGAAATGAGACTTTAGGGAATAAGAATTAGACCACTTACCTTAATCCTATATCACTCTCATCATCTAGTTTTAGCCATTGAATTGAGATAGAACCTGAGAAATAAGAAGAATATATGAAATCCTTGAAAATAGGGTGTATAATATCACACCAAAATATCACAAATGATTGTGAGATAAATGAAAAATTAAAGGAATAGGAACAAGGATCTTTCTATTATGGATCCAACAAAGTCGACAGTGAAAGAAATGGAACTCAGACAGAGGAGATCCAGAGGAACCTAGGTGAGTCATTGGAGGGGTCCTCTCAAAAGACTCTTAATGGAGAAGTTAGAGGGTGTTATTTCTAAATTATCATCTTACAACTTTCAAAAAAATAATCCAAAATATTTACATGGCATGAAAAGTTTACATTTCGTGTAAAGATTATGATTTTACCTCCTAGGAAAAACCAAATTCACAATGTATATGGGGTCTGGAAAACCCATTTCTTGTCATGTATTTAATACACACCATGTATTTGGTTTACAAATAGCCTCTATTACACCTGAAATGTTTCCTTATAAAAGGAAATAGACCAGCCAAAGGTCACAATTACTCAGTCTCAGAAAAAAGTAAAAAAACAATGAGGGTTTTACTAAAATTGAAAGAGAACATACCTCCCTAAAAACTGGGATATTACACCCTCCCCTCCTTAAAACAAATCATCCTCATGTTTACCTTCTGAGGGATATAAAGCATCGTCTGAGAAAATTTCCATCCACTGAGCACATACATCAGCCTCTATCTCCCAGGTCTCATCCTACAAATGGTCATGATTTTATAGCACCCGCACCAGAGGGACTAACCTACCTCATAGAGAATCAACTCTCTGATCAATGATATGTATCGTATTCTTCAGCCTCCAAATCAATATCCTTGGGACTAAACAAATGAGATGGGTCAGAATGATACTAGTGAAGCTTTGATACATGGAAGACGTCATGCATATCATGGTACCTTTGAGGTAACTGCAACTGATAAGCTAACAACTTGAATCTATCCAAGATATCGAAAAGTATAGCATAGAAAGACAGTATCTTTCCCTATCTATGAATCCATATATAACCCAATCTAGGTAAAAATTGCAGAAAGACCTCATGTCCCACCTCGAATTCCAGATTTTGGCAGTGACAATCGATATAATATTTCTTCTAAGACTGAGCTGTAGACATACACTTATGAATTATATGTACTTGTTCCAAAGTCTCTTTAATGAGAAGAGGACCCAGTAGTGTTTCCTCACCTGCATCTAATCAGCATAGGGGTGAACGATATAGCCTACCATAAAGGGACTCATATGGATACATCTGAATTATTACCTAAAATTTATTATTATAGGAAGATTCAATGAGTGGTATATGATTCTCCCATAACCCTCAAAAATTAAATCCATGTGCATGGATCATGTCTTATAACACCCGTATCATCCTCTTGGACCACCCATTGATCTGAGGGTGATATGTTGTACTCAAGAGCACCTATGAACCTAGTGCCTTTTGTAACTCTTTCCAGAACTATGATGTAAACTAGGAATATTAGTCTGATATAATAAAATATAGAACACCATGAAGGCACACAATATCCTAAATAGAAATCCTCCCGACCTCATCAATTGAGAATATCTCTTAGATAGGTAGGAAGTGTATGAACTTGGTTATCCTATCAATGATCACCTATACTACATCAGTGCCTCAGTGGATATCAGTAAACCCATTATGAAATTCATAGTGATGTCATTCCATTTCCACTCAAGAATGGAAAGGGGATATAAAAGTCTAGACAGATACTAGTGCTTATCCTTAACCTATGAAAAGTGGAGCACCAAGTGATGAAACTTTCAATCATAATCCTCATACCTGGCCACCAATATTGATGACATATGTATCCGTACATATTGGTAATACTAGGGTGAACTACCCAAACAGAGGCATGATATTCTTACATCAACTCTTCTTGTATTTCATTCAGGACTTAGACACATTTGTGTAAGTATAGAATCTCATCCTCATTAATAACCAAACTATGAAGTGGTTTCTCACATGAGAAAATATCCTTTGTGATGTGACCCTTAGGATTTAAAATCTTTCTCATCTGAACTCATTCCATAAGGGATTATTTCACCACCAAAGCTACTAAAACATGCTTCCCATGACATTACTAGACCTCTAGGTGCATATTAGAAAATAGATCCATCAAATGCCACTCACTTTTGGGATCCTAGATGGCCTATGTATATGTCTTATGACATAGTGAATCACCCATTGTATTACCCTTCCTGGGTGTATAAGAAAGCTAAAAATAGAATTATTGTTGGTATTATACCCACCTACACTGCTTCATATTCAAGTTATGCTATGTGAAATGTATTTGATACTTTTATGGTCCATGTAAACAATGAATAGTTCTCCCAAAAAATAATTCCTCCAACAGTGAAAAGGATAAACCATGGCTTCTAGATTGAGGTCTTGTGTAGGGTAATTCCACTCATGAGGTCTCATCTAGAAATAACCATATGCCAAAAATCTATCAACCTTTATCATAAAAACCCCTAGTCTGATTCTTGAGGTATCACAATAAACTATATAGATTCTTCCCTGCTCTGGAAGAATCAAGATTGACATTAAATTCAATCTCCCTTTAAACTCCTAAAAGGATGTATCATAGTCATCTAACCCAAAGAACTTCACACCCTTCTTAGTCAAACCAATAAGAGGTGATACTAGGTGTGAGAAGTATTGTATGAGATTCATGTAATATCTATACATCTCCAATAAACTACGTATATCATATATGTTCATGGGATGAACCCAATAAACAATAACAATCACCTTATCTAGGTCAATAGATACCCCTACCTCTGAAAGAATATGACCTAAGAAGTGAACCTTATCGATCCAAAAGTTGAATTTGCTGAGATTAGCATAAATATGATGCTCTCTTAGTGTATTCAGCATAATCTCAAGATGTTTGGAATTTTTGTGTTGAGTACTAGAATACACCAAGATATTGTCCATAAATACTATCACAAAAAAATCTAGATAAGGGTGAAAACCCCGATTCATCAGAGTAATAAAAATGGTCGATGTGTTTGTGTGGCTGAAAGACATTACCAAATACTCATATAATTTGTACCTTCTCTAAAACATTATATGTGGAATGTTTGATAGTATAACATGTACCTGATGGTAGAATGAACTAAAACCGATATAATAGATTTATACCACTCCTCAGAGATAGTCTAAGAGGCCATCTATATAGGGATGTGGATACTAGTTCTTTACCATAATTTGGTTCAACTGATGGTAATCCATGCACAACTAGAGGCTACCATCCACCTTCTTGGAAAAAAGGATAGGTAAACCCCATAGTGAAGTATTAAGTCATATAAAAACATTTACTTCCAAGTATTACAACTACTTTTTGAGTTCTTGGAGATCTGTAGGTGCCATCATACTAGTAGGAATAGACACCAATTTTGCTCCTCAAACTAGCTTGATAGTGAAATACACCTCTCTCACAGGAGCTAACCCATGGAATTCTTTAGGGAAAGCATCCTTGAAATGATCAACCATGGGATGGATTTCCACAAGCCACATTCCCTAATCACTTATAAAGTGACTAGCCATCTGGGCTATCACTCCAACCCACCCATGATTCTTAGGTCAATCTCGACTCAACTGGACACCCCATTCTCCCTTATTAATATAATTAGTTCCCTAAGGTGATGTAAAAGACACCCTATGGTGATATCAATCAGTATGGTTATGGTAAGGAACTAACCAGTCCATTCCGAGTATGACATCAAAGTCGATCATCTCAATGAAAAATAAATTCCAAAAGAATCAGTGCCCAACTATCTTAAGAGGTCACTCCGTACACTAGATCACACTCTCCAATAAAACCCCTAATATGGTGTCGATAGTCATCACACCACAAAAAAGTACTCTATCTATAAGACTAGACTTTAAATAATTTCCATAGATATGAAATATTTTGATGAGACTATATCAAATAAAGTAGAAACAAAAGTAAAGGATACTAGAATAGTGCCTCATACTATAGAATTCACTAGACTCTACTCCTCGAGTGTATGCTACACTACATATATATGGTCTGATCTACAATCCTAATATGTAATATAATTACCCTGAGCAGGCTCACTCTAATAAAACTAAATCTCTAAAGTCTGATTACCTCTACCATAATCACCACCTCTATAACACCCCGACCCCAATTACCCAGAGTCGGTGCATTATTTCATAACATTAGCATGATATAAGGAATCATTTCCCGAAAGACCGATTAGTTTAGTAGCCTTGGAAGTACTAGATACATTCATAAGTTTTACATGACATCATGAAATAAAAACATCAACAACATTTTGTCTTCTTTGAACACACTTATATCCCTTATCCTATCCCTGCAGGTAAACCATAAAATACTTCTTCACATCCTGGGAAAAATAAAACATAGAAAGGGGTGAGATTAGATTCTCAGTAAGGATAACAATAGAGTAGAAAATTTCATAAATAAGAATAAACTTTTATGGAAATGTATAAGAATAAAACATAAGCCTTTTAAACATAAACTTCTACATAATATGGCCAATATAAATCAAATAATACCATTTACTTATTCATGTGTATATTCTACTAGTAGAATTATCACATGCAATATCAATAGCCAATTTCATAATGATGGAATGCATAATGCCATACTTCAAAACCACATAGTTAAGGCCTTGTTCGAAGACTACAAATAATATTCTTTAAAGGCCTTATGCCAAGACACTAGTTTGTCTCATGAGACCTACCGATGTATTGAGGAGCTGTAGTGGGCTCCACTCATCACTTACTATGTCCAATACATTCCTCATATGAAAATGTTGAAACATAACATAAACATTCATATTAGAACTAGCATAAAAAATGTCAATAGTTTATCCCTAAACCATGAATGGTATAAAAATAACACATACAAAGTCAAATATATCACAAAACTTTCAATATAATATGGAATATTTGTATCATACTAAATCAAACTCGATCAAGAATAATATCCCATAAAGGATGTTGGCATAGTTGAAAATGATAAGTAAAAATATTTGAGAGAAATATACCTTTTTCATGAAATCATTTAAAAGTCACACAATATAGAAAGAAAGAAATTTAAAGAAATTTTTGAATCAAATTTTCCCATACCAATTTGAAACTTTTTAATGGAATTAACATTTTAAAAACATCTATGTCCATATAAATAAATCCTTAAAAAACATTTTGAAAACAAGGACATTAATGAGAATGATTTAGAAGAATAAATATTTAAAACATTGAAAATGACATTTTAATAAAATAGTCCCTTAAAAGTAATCCCTTTTAAAACTCTTTTATGAAACATGGACATGAATAATAAATATGTCCCAGTAAAAACTTACCCATAAACAATCTCCAATAATAATGAGATTGAGGAATTAACTCTTACCTTAAACTTTACCTTAGTCGAGGGTAAGTTATCCTCCTATATAATAGTTAAATCACTGCTATTAAATTATACAAGAATCATATACATAAATATGATATCATATATTATCTTATAATATTTCTTTGTTAATAATATTTTAGTAGTATCATCGTTTTGGATGTTAAATGATTTGTTTTCCTTTATATGATTGGTTATGTAAGCCATGATTTTCATGGATATGATGTATTTGATTCATATAAATAATTATATTATGTTCATAAACATTATTTTTAATCATAAAATTAAAATTATTCTTTAATTATTATGATGGGGAATAAATCTCATCGTGTTCGTGGAGACGGTAATTCGTAAGTACGCATGAGCGACAATATCATTATATTGATGGTGAAATAGTATGTAATTGGATGTTATATCATATATACAGAATAATTAACATGTTATATTTATTTTTTACATTAGTTATACTCATTATTATACCCATACAAATAATTAAGTATTTAAATAACAAACTACACCATGACGTGGAGACGGTAGGGCGTACGTATGCACGCATGGTGACTTTGTCATTTATAGGATGGATATAATAAAGAATGTGGTTATAAAATATTAATAATAATATCACAATATGTATAAGGTACTAGATTTATTATTTTGGTATGTAAACAACAAAGGAGGAAGGGGAAGAATAAAAGAACTTGAAAGAGGGTGGTGAAATTATTACCTCTTCTTCAGGTGTTTTCTTTTGATTTGATCAAAAGGGCTCCTTAGGTTGGATTTATGATCAAAGTAAGGCCTCTAGGTTTAAGGGAGGATAGTTTAGAGGATATTTGGGCAGGTTTTGGCCGAACCAAATAGCTTTGGAGGTGTGAAATTAAGAGAAGGTGAAGTACCCATTTATAAGAGAGGTGAGGGTCACTTTAAGAAAAACTTGAAATATTATTTTATAATAAAATAATTTTCGGTTTATAATGGATTAAAAATGATTTATTTAGAGTATAAGGTTGTTATGGGTCGAAAACCTCTCAACCAATAGGTTTTATACAGGTTTAGGTCACCATATTAACCTTATCTTTTATATTTAAGTCTTAGTTAAATAGTTTGACATTTACTATGTCTCTTTGTATTTTTATATTATATGGTTAATAAACATAATATAACAAGACAAGAGAACCCCATGTGGTTAATTATTAATATACCTATCATTATATAAGTTCTTTGGCAGAACCATAGGTTTTTAGGACTATTATATAATTTAATAATATAATATTTGTTTTGAAAACTCATTTATGTCAATTTTGACACTATTTAGTATTTGGTTTTTGTGAAAGTCATAAAAAAATGATTAATTAAAACCAAATACATTGAATAAATACTAATATGTCATATTCACCTATAAAATTTTTGTATGGAATCAAATTATGTTTATTTAAATATTTACAATACCTTTTATTTGATTCATTCATTAATAAGGTAATTAATTCATCATCATTGTGTTATAAATAAATTTAATTATTTAATATCTAAAAATTATAAATAAAATATCATTATCTAGGAAATATTTTTATCTTTTTAATCAGTATTTATACTAGAAAAGATAACTTATATAACCCCATGTAAAATTGTTTTACTAAAAGATATATGTTTATGTCATTTTTGTCTTAACTTTAAATTAATTAATATAAAGTGTCATTATCACTCTCAAGTGGCTCCATGGGTTCCCAAAATCGACCCAAGGATACCCATGCTCGGACATGTATCAAACAATAGGAATAGGACACATGTTATGGTAATTTAATATTATTATAATATTATTTTTTATCCAAATTTACCGGATTTACCCTTTAACCATGCTAAATAAAATATTTACTGAAGTAAATAATAATAATGTCCAAAAATAAAAGTTACTTATTTACACAATTTGGACCTCCTAATTCCAAATATATGATCCATCTTTCCAAATTCAAAACAGAAAATTGGCAAAATTTAATTTAAAATTAATTTTTGTTGTTAAAACAGAAAGCGTGTTTTTAAGAAATAATAACTATCAAAAGATTGACACTTGTTTATGTCCAGTTTAAATGTGAAATTACATCCAATGACCTAAATTATATTAAATGATAAAAATATATTCTAATGATACTTTAAAACCACTGAAATTTATAATTTAACACTATAAATTATTTTGATTAAAAAAGTTATTTTTAATTAAAATTTAGTATTTTTTACTATTCATCAAAATATGAAATTTATCAGAAAAGTACCAAAAATTTACCCAAACTAAATTTTTATGTCCCTCTTCTAAATAAGAATTTAATTTCACTAAATTTAATATATAAAAGTGTCAAATATTGAATTTAAAAAGGGTTCGCCATTAAAAGGCAGAAAAAATGCATTTTTGAAAAATACCTCTTTTATCTTAAAAATGGAATTTTTATTATATTATGTCTAAGAAACAAAAAAAATGAATGTTAAAATTATATAGGATATATAAAATTTAATATGTGGTTAATACTATTCATAACCTCTTTTTTGAATGGATAGTTTGGTAAGTTGTGGTGCGCTCGAACACGGTATTGTGTGTAGCACAAGTTATTGAAGTACTTTGAAGAGATAACATACTATAAAATCTTGGGGTTTTACATTCTCCCATTCTTAAATAAATTGCTTCCTCTCAATTTTAAATTGTTCTTTGAAAATAAAAGGTTAAAAATAGAAAAATACATTTGTCTAAAACCCACATCGGAAATTGGGTTAATAAAATTTAGTCTTAATAAGAGGGAAAGGGAAATAAAAAAGTCACCACCAAATTATGATCTCAATTAAGAGAACATTGGTGTAAATTAGAGACACATAATTGGAGGGAAAATGTAAATATTTATATGGAGTGATTTAGGTCATCAATCACAAAAAAGTGTAAAATTGAGGGCCTCAAATCCATCAATCTAAGATGATTTAAAATATCATTGGTTCAACAAAACATAAGGTATTATGATAACACATTTTTTATTTTAAGATCCCTTAACTAATGTTTAAGAATTAATTTCATCATAGAATAAGAGAGAAAAATATACTTGACAAGTAGATTTCTATCCTTTAACTAATTTCTACCACAAACTCATCTTTCATTCTAAAAGATAATAAAACTTAAAAATATTTTATTTATCCTAATCATATAGTGTTCTAAAAATGAATTTATAATTCACCTACAAGACCATTTGAAAAAACTACACTATAAAATCCAGGACATCATGTGGTCCAGTGGTAGGTGATGCACCCTTGTCGCCCTTCGGTTGCGGTTTCATGTCTCGCGGCCTTGCTGGACGCGACAGGTTGTCACCCAACCTTCGGGTTGTCCTTTTTATGAAAATAAAAAAATAATCTCAAGAAATGATTTAAACTTAAAAATAGTATCCAATGTCAAATTTAATCGATCCCAAACTTTAGAATTACCCAAAATACTTCTATCTAAACTCAGAGTCCAAAATTTATAAGGAAGGTAAACACATTGAAGATCCCTTTTTCCATGTAATAACATATGAAAACCTTCATCATGTATTATTTTAAAACACTATAACACCTTGAATTACAATAAACCCTTATTGATTACATTCATTCTCCCTTATTCCTTATATAATACTGGATATACTCCTTCTATCCAAAAATTTTGTAAACTCTAACAATGATGGAATTTACAAATCATTAATCAGTTTCAAGGTAGTCAAGAATATCCAATATAATTTTTCCAAATCAATCATATATTATTCCAAAATCACTAACTCGGTATCAGAACCATATTATGGTTTATCTTTCTCTCAACCATATATTTTCCAAAAAAAATAACCTGCTATTGATTCACTTTTCTTGGTTCCACACAATCTCAAGTCCTTAATGAAATAGTACTGCAGTGCAATCCTTATATACTATGTAATTCTTATAACATGTACATCATTAATACAATAATAAAATGACACAATACTTTAATAACAACATAATAACTCTAATCATTCCTCTTCATCTTCGGAATTATCATAACTTGATTATTATCCAATAGTAGCATTTAGGGTAAACTCTGAGGATTTGGACATTGATTCGCGTAGTGTCCCAACTCCTTGCAGATGAAGCATTGTACATTTGAAACCTTTTTCTTACCCTTGCAATCACATACTTGGTGTCCTTTTTCTCCACACTTATAACAAACTCTCATTCCCTTTAATAATTTACCAAGTTGATTCTTTCCACAGTTATCACATATGTGAAAATCCTTATTTACCCTCTTTCCTTTATCCATCTTTCTCTCTTCCATTCTTTTCTTCTCTTGCTTCCCTTCAAAGCCAGAGGATTCAAAGAATTATTTACTTATCTTATTAACACATGATATTATTTCTTCATATGATGAGAATATGTGGGATACTATTTCCCCTTTTAAATGTTGACTTAATACCATTAATGATATGATTATTCTTAATATTTCAATCATGCGTATTGCTGGAATTATCATTACTTCTACTAGGCATCATTTCTAAAAAATAGCATACACTAGATTAGTTTATGAATCGCAATTCATAATTCCAAACTTGTAAAACACTTAACATAAATTGAAAAATTTATGGATATAATCCATAATCATAAAAAAAAATGTTTTATTTGAGGAGGTATATACTCATAAATCCTTCATAATGGTTTGTAAAGTGATTGTGAATTATCCTAATCATATCCCCCAGGAGTGTCGTAACCAAGAGTGCAGCAAGGCCCGTTGTTGTGTACCAGGATACCCTGGGTCAAGCCCAAAACTCCTTGTCAGAGTTTTCACTCTTAGGTACATCTGTACCAGAGCTGCCTCTACTTGATTGAAAAGGCTGGAGGTCGTCATGGCCCTCAAAATTACATTTAATAACCTAAACTAGCACAGTGGTGCAGGGTCGATCTACATAGAAGGCAGGTGAGTGAATTCTAAGGTTTTAAAACTTAAAATATCATTGTTTTCAGCAGTGAGGTAGACATCTTTCTACTTTTAAATTTTTTTATTTTTATTTCTTTTTAATAAAGAAGTATGAAACAAGTTTTATAAATTCCCTAATACCTATACTGGAAATGATACAACAAAAATTAAACAGTGTAAACTAAAATGACTATAGAAGGAAACAGGAATGCTGAGGGTAGATCAAAAATTATGCTCGAGAGATTTGAACCTTACTGGATTTAATGTATGATCCTCATTTGACTAAATTCACACCTTAAAAATTAGTTGTTAATTCTTCCTTTCCATAAGAAATAACACTCTGTAATATAGTTCTCAAAGTTTGCCACATCAAAAACCGCATACAACAAATTGATAAAAGTTTATCATCAGAAAACTATCTCACCAAAAGTTCTGATGATTTCAAATTTGAAAGTTTGATGAACTGTCTCAATGATCAATCTTTCCAAAATATCATCAATTTAGAATTAAGTTCTTAAAGGTGTTAATTCAATTTTAAATTCAATAACCATATTCAATCTCACCAAAGGAATCAGATTCTCATTGAAGAAATTAATTGAAGGAGATAAAAGTTTTAACCAATAAAACTCAAAAATATCAAGCAAATGAAATTAAACTAATATCATTATCAATATATCAGATGTCACACCCCGACCGCAGATGTAATTATTTTACTTCTTTCTTGGTCTCGGTTTAAAAATTTTGAGGTTTAATTGTGTAGGCGGTTTCGCACCGGTGCGCGGCCATCGCATCGCTAGCGGTGACCGTGCGTTCAGCCCGGGTGACTATGTGTTCACCCGGCATTTTAAATATTAAAATTTTTATGTTGACATTTTATTATTATTACTATTTAAGTTGTGTTATTATTATTGTAGTTATTTTCTGTGTATAAGTATATATATATATATGTCCATATATGTGTATATATATACATATGTATATACTTTAATACGTTATGTTTATATATGTATATACATATATATTGTATCTATGTGTATATGTTTATATATAGGTATATATATATATATGTTTAGGTATGCGTATATATATATATGTGTGTATTTTGATTATAATAATTATTATTATAATTAACTAACTTTTATTTATTATCATTATTTTATTGTTATGATTATTATTATAAAGTTTTATTAATATTATTATGAAGGTTTGTTATTATTATTATAAAGCGATTATTATTATCATAAAGTTTTATTATTATTATTATCATTATTATTATTATTATTATTATTATTATTACTATTATTATTATCAAATATATAAATATATATAAAAACTGAAACCCTAATTCCCCCCTAACCTACCCAGCTGCCACCCTCTCCCCTCTCCTCTCTCTCTCTCCCCCGTTTTTCTTTCCCCCCCTTTTTCTGGTTTGGTTGGCCCACGGCCCCTCCGGTGCACTCCCCTTCAGCCCGCCGTCGTCCGGCTCCCGCTCACCCCCAGGCGCGCCGCGCGGCCCCCGGACCTCACCGCTGCCCGCACCCAGCTCCCCCGGCCTGCCTGCGCTCATCCTGGCCCCTCCTGTGCGCTCCTTTCCCAGTCTCCTCCGCCAGCCCGACCGCCGGCCTCCTCCCCCTCCGGCTGCTGCGGCTCCCTCTGGCACCCCCCTGCTTCGCCCGACCGGCCTTTGGCAAGGCCCCCCCCCCCCCGTTTTTCTTCCCCCCTTGCCGGTTTGGCCGGCCTGCGCCGCCTCCTGCGCGCTCCCCTCCACCTCTAGCCGTCGTCCCGCCTCGCCCAAGGCAGCACCCCCGCGCCCCCCTGTACCGGCGCCTGCTGCCCGCACCCCCCTCTCCGACGGGCCGCACTGCCGGCCTCCGCCCCTACTTCTAATCGCCGGTACACCCCCCCCCCCCCCCCCCCCCCGCTCCCCTCGACCGGCCTCCCGACCTCCGGCGCGCCACCTCCCTCCGACCCCATCACCGGCACACCCCCGCTCCGGCCAGCCCGCTCCGGCCACCCCCGCTCCGGCCAGCCCCTTCCAGCCAGCCGCCCTCGGCCGCGTCCTGACCATCCATCCGCGCCCCTGTAAGTTTCGGTGTTTATTTTATTTTGTTATTATAATATTATTATACTTGATTTATTATTATGTTAGCATTTTTATTATTAATATGTTAATATCAATAATATTATGATTATATTATTACTATGGTTATTATATTATTATTATTATTATTATTAAGTTAATATTTTTCTATTACTATTATTATTATACTACTATTGTTATTATTATTATTATTATATTATGTTATTGATATTATATTATTATTATTATTATTATTATACTATTTGTATTATTATTATTATTATTATTATTATGTTATCATTATTACTACTTTATTATTATTATTATTATCATGTTATTAAGTTATTATTTTGATTATTATTTTTATTGTCATTATTATTATGATTATGCTATTAATATTATTATTAAATTATTATTATCATTATTACATTATGGGTATGCTATTAATATTATTATATTATATTATTATTGCTATTATGATTATGTTAATATTATAATTATGCCATATTATGATTGTTATTATTATTATATCATTATTATTATTATTATATTATGTTATTATTATTATTATGTTATGGTTATCACTATTATTATTATTTTTACATTATTATTATTATTGTTATTACTATTATGTTATTATTATTGTTGAACCTGTCTAATGGTTTATTGTTTAGGACCTGTTTGACGGCGCAATACGGTGCGACCATTACGCAACGGGAGTTTTGCGCCGTGTCGTTTTTCGTTCTGATTCGAGGTAGGTCTCCCATTGCACTCGCCTTTAAATTTAGAATTTATTTATTCCTTGTCTTTTCATTGAGTTTCAGTAAATTTAAAAGTATTATTAAGTAGTTATTTATAGTGTGGTGATCTGCTGATAAAAGCTGTTTAAATTCTAGCATTTCATTGAAAG
Source organism: Viscum album (assembly GCA_963277665.1). NCBI lineage: Eukaryota > Viridiplantae > Streptophyta > Magnoliopsida > Santalales > Viscaceae > Viscum > Viscum album. Next base: position 1,632,103,936 of record OY728155.1, on the reverse strand, counting down.
TGCTTTCTTGGTTTCAATTGTGTGCTTCCATGGTAATATTGCTAAATGGTTCTTTATGAAATGTGAAATTGTGTTTTGAAATGTTTTTGGTGTGTATAAATTAGTAGGTGTACTGTTTAGGGAAAATGGTGTTTTTCTTAGAACCTTGATTAGAGGAAATGTCATATGACCTTTAAACTTGTTTTTAGAATCTTTATGTGTGGTTCTTGGTTGTTGAAAAATGTTTTCTTTTGACGCGTGATTAAAAGTTTGGATTTCATTTGAGAAATATTATTCCTTCAAAAAGTGATTAAAGGCCCGTTTGGCTCTTGATAAAAGTGGGGTGCGTTTGGTTATTGGAAAGTGACTCTACTTGTGAAACAAATGTGTTCCAGGTTTAATATGCTGATTTGTGCTTCTTAAATAAAGTTCTAAGTGTGTTTCTGGTTTTCAACAAAATGGCGTGTGTCATATTCCTTTAGAAATGCTTTAGTATTAAATGGTCAAAATGTAAATGACATGACAGCCCGGTTGGCACTTTATTAAATGTGAAGTGATTATACATATATATATATACGTACTTATGAGGGCATCTCTACAGGGGGACTTCCCTTCGAGGATTGTCGTGTAGCGATGTCCGTGTAAGGGGTTGGCAAGTGCGGTGAGATGAGTCACGCGGGCGAGGGCCTCCCACTTACACAGTATTATTAAAACTATCGTGGGTTCCTGGGCGTCCTTTAGAGAATCGAGTGACGGTTGCTGGCTAACCCTGATTAGACGGGTTAGTCCCCCCTTGGTAGGTAAGGCCTTGTGGGGCGTGCCACTGGTTGGCTGTTAGGGCGGCCAGTTGGTTATTGACTATAGAGTACCATGCTGGCAGGTAGTCTGAACCCGAGTACATTCAGGGGTTTTCTAGGGATGTTTAGGATCGTCCATGGTTATTACTGATAACTTTTGGTTTATTTTTACTTGCACTTGGTTTTCCTTGCTTTTTTACCTTTACTTGCACTTGTTTTCCCTGCTTGTTTACTTTCAGTCATCCTTCACAGCCTATACTGTTAGACTTTGGAAAAATGGTTTTCAAATGAAAATACTTTATTCTCTTTGTGTAAGATTTTAAAATGTAACACTTTTCTTTTTTTTTGAATGAGTTTAAAACTAATGAAAGGGAACCAACTTTCGAAAAAGAATAAGGGAAATGTATCGTGTTTGATTTTCAAGTAAAGAATTATGAAATCTTACTTTTATACATTGTAGTTCAAACCTAGAATATTTAGATTCTTTATTTACTGGCAGTTCTTTGGGATTTGTTGTGGGGCTCACCTACTGAGCACTTTTGTGCTCACGCCTATCTTTTACCATTTTAGTTGCAGGTTCCTTGTGTTCAGGTTTTCCTAGCTTGAGTCGCACAGTGTGGGAGTGACGTTGGTTGTAGTTGGGGGGGTGACCCGCGAGGTCACGTGGAGGTATGTAGTGGTGTAGTTTTGTTTATGTCGTTAGTGTTGGTCTGTTTTATTTAGTTTATATTCGTTCTTTTGATCCTGTTTTTAGTTTGGGCTGAAATCGTTCCCAACGATTGAAATCTTTAATGCCCGGCACTTGTTGCCATCCCGGGGGGATCGGGAACGCCCCTCGGGACTTGCCGCGGACCGGCTCGGGTGACCGGTTCAGGGTCGACCCGGGCTGGTTCGTGACAAAATAGTATCAGAGCTGGTTCTTGTTATTTGGGTTGTCTAGTAGGTGGAGATTAGGACTATTGGGACTTGAGAGGTAGGTACGGGAAGGACGTCATGAACCCTCGCCCGTCCCGCACCTCGAGTCGCCAGGGGTAGTCCGGGAATTGTGTCTTTATCTCTTTCTGGTTTGTTTTGGATTGAGAGATGACAACGGAGGCAAGCCGATGATACGTCGTGATTTCACATAAAGTAGTGACCCATGTGGAGTCTGAGTACATGTTTGAATTCCTCCTAGTGGTCGACGCTGGCTTGGGACATGGCCCACTACCATGTCGCCAGGTTGAGCGTGACTACTAGTCCCTCACCCTAGTGGTTGATGCAAATTTGGATGCTGCTTTTGTTTTGGTCTGTGTAAGTACGTTGTTGGAAATGAAAAAGGTTTTTGAAAAATTGGACTGGTTTCTTTTAAAAGACTTTAAATGTATGAAACGGGTTTTAAAACTGAAATCTCTTGATTTGGAAATCTATTGTTTGCTTGGAATTGGTTAAGAATGATTTGGGGTGAAACCTCAGGTCCTCTTTATGAACGTTTGCACATGTGTGAGAATGTGTGGAAAGAAATGCGTGTTGGTGCGAGTATTATTGGACAGTGGATAAAGACATGTTCAACGATTCATGAGATTACCTGGGTGTGTATTTGAAACTAAAGGCTTGACCTTGTTTTCTAAATTGGTTTTAAAGGGGAAACGGTTTTGGAAAGTTTTTGGTTTGAAAATGGATTGGTTTTGGAAAGCATTCTTGAAAGAGGGTGGTTTTAAATCCTAAAATAAAAAGGGGATTTTATTTTGGGTTGTGTTTGTGTTTGTTTGGTCTTTGTGCTGACTATTTTTGATGAAGGAACTTTTATTGATGTTGCTTCAGTTTGATATTGGTTTTGGCTTCGTGTTTTATATGTCGCTCAGGAAATGCCGCCCAGAAAGGTCTCTAAGGATTCAGATAAGTCATGCCCAGTTTTTGATCCTCCTCAGACTTTGCCTATTCTCCATGGTGATCAGGGTCCGTTAGAAGCAGTGAAATGGCTCGAGGAAGTGGAGCGTGTCTTTAGAACGTTGGGAACTCCCGATAATGTTAAGGTTCGTGCAATTATGGAGTTATTTGAGGGTCCAGCTCTGGACCGGTGGAATAGGGTTACCCCATCGTCAACGCAACTTGTAATGACATGGGATGTCTTTAAAATCGTTTTCATCCAATGGTTTGTACCTGAGGAAGTGAAGCTGGAGAAAAAGGGGGAGCTTGTGCATATTCAACAATGCCAACGGATGGTGAAGGCATATGTTGACCATTTCAAGGAACTGATTTCCTTTTCTCCAGAGGTAGCGTCGCATGAGCTCATGAAGGTCTCTCTTCTCACCGGGGGTCTTCATCCAGAGATCAAGGAGCGAGTCCTCCCTTCTGAAGACCTTTGCTTCGAGAAGCTGGTGGAGGAAGCATTTTTGGCTGAGTTGGTTTCCGGAACACAGTTGGTTAGTACTTCAGCGTCCCCTGTTGTTCGTAAGAGTTTCCCCTCTGGTGAGGAAAAGGCGCCAGAGATACCTGTTCCTAAGGAGTTATCCCCTTTGGTCCCAGCTTCCAGTTCATCAGATCGTTCGATGGTATGCTATCAGTGTGGTCATTTCGGGCATTTAAAGTCGTCTTGTCGCAACCCTCCGAAGACGTGTCATCGATGCGGTTGTCTGGGTCATCTAGAGAAGTTTTGTAGGAAGCGTCGCTTGAAGAGGACGCCGTGATGGGAGAATGTTAGTACCTGACTGTGAGGCAGGAGATGCTTCAGCCGCTAGAGCCCCAGCCACAGGTCTCGGGGTGGAGCTCGCGCACAGTCAGGAGTTCCCAGGGCTGTGAAGCTCTGGTCCAGGTTTTGTGTTCCGTGTTGGTGGTGGAACAATTAGAAATCTTTTCATGTTTGTATATCTGCTACTAAAGTTTCAAAGTCGTTGTAAGTACGTTGTTTCGCTATGAAGTAATGATGAACTTGTTCAATTATAGTCCAAGCATTTTTGTCTGTGTCGATGTGATCTTGTAAATCGTGTGTCTTTCGTAAAGTGTGTTAGACCTTGTGTGGGTTTACCTCTATTGAGTTATGCTTGTCGGATGTGGTTATGATTCGTGGACCTCAATGGATCATGCCTCCAGTTTGATGTCTGGTTAAGTATTTTTTTCTGTGGGTTATCCCTGGTGTTGAAGTTTGTTGACTATAGTCGAGGATTCAATGTTTCGACAAAGATGTTGTTTTTTTTACTCGTGCTATAAGAGTTGGTTTCAACCGGTTGGGAGTTCCCACATCGACCCCCCCCCTTCCTAGGATTTTCTATTTAGATGGTCAACTTTTCTGCACAAGTTGAGCTCTTGTGGTGGGGAGAACCCCTTTGTGTTCTTTCATCAACCTTGGATCTCAGTTTTCTCTTGAATGGGTCGGGTGTGACCTGTGTGGAGTAAGGTCATCTTGAGAATCTCAGTTCTCTTCAGTTCCTTTAAGTTCTGTTTGGGCATAGACTTGAATTTTGGCTGACTTTTGGCTTGGTGACTTTCTGGGGGCAGAAAGTGTCTGTGGTGGGGAGAATTGTCACACCCCGACCGCAGATGTCATTATTTTACTTCTTTCTTGGTCCCGATTTAAAATTTTCGAGGTTTAATTGTGTTGGCGGTTTCGCGCCGGTGCGCGGTCATCGCATCGCTAGCGGTGACCGTGTGTTCGGCCCGGGTGACTATGTGTTCACCCGGGGTTTTAAATATTAAAATTTTTATGTTGAAATTTTATTATTATTACTATTTAAGTTGTGTTATTATTATTCTAGTTATTTTCTGTGTATAAGTATATATATATATATATATGTCCATATATGTGTATATATATACATATGTATATACTTTAATACGTTATGTTTATATATGTGTATATATATATATATATATTGTATCTATGTGTATATGTTTATATATAGGTATATATATATGTGTGTTTAGGTATGCGTATATATATATGTGTGTATTTTGATTATAATAATTATTATTATAATTAACTAACTTTTATTTATTATCATTATTTTATTGTTATGATTATTATTATAAAGTTTTATTAATATTATTATGAAGGTTTGTTATTATTATTATAAAGCGATTATTATTATCATAAAGTTTTATTATTATTATTATCATTATTATTATTATTATTATTACTATTATTATTATTATCAAATATATAAATATATATAAAAACTGAAACCCTAATTCCCCCCTAACCTACCCAGCCGCCACCCTCTCCCCTCTCCTCTCTCTCTCTCCCGTTTTTCTTTCCCCCCTTTTTCTGGTTTGGCCGGCCCGCGGCCCCTCCGGCGCGCTCCCCTTCAGCTCGTCGTCGTTCGGCTCCCGCTCAGCCCCAGGCGCGCCGCGCGGCCCCCGGACCTCGCTGTTGCCCGCACCCGGCTCCCCTGGCCTACCTGCGCTCATCCCGGCCCCTCCTGTGTGCTCCTTTCCCAGTCTCCTCCGCCAGCCCGACCGCCGGCCTCCTCCCCCTCCAGCTGCTGTGGCTCCCTCTGGCACCCCCCTGCTTCGCCCGACCGGCCTTCGGCAAGCCCCCCCGTTTTTCTTCCCCCCTTGCCGATTTGGCTGGCCCGCGCCGCCTCCTGCGCGCTCCCCTCCACCTCTGGCCGTCGTCCTGCCTCGCCCAAGGCAGCACCCCCGCCCCCCCCCCCCTGTAACGGCGCCTGCTGCCCGCACCCCCCTCTCCGGCGGGCCGCACCGCCGGCCTCCGCCCCTGCTTCCCATCGTCGGCACACCCCCCCGCTCCCCTCGACCGGCCTCCCGACCTCCGGCGCGCCACCTCCCTCCGACCCCATCGCCGGCACACCCCTGCTCCGGCCAGCCCGCTCTGGCCACCCCCGCTCCGGCTAGCCCCTTCCAGCCAGCCGCCCTCGGCCGCGTCCCGACCAGCCATCCGCGCCCCTGTAAGTTTCAATGTTTATTTTATTTTGTTATTATAATATTATTATACTTGATTTATTATTATGTTAGCATTTTTATTATTAATATGTTAATATCAATAATATTATGATTATATTATTACTATGGTTATTATATTATTATTATTATTATTATTATTAAGTTAATATTTTTCTATTACTATTATTATTATACTACTATTGTTATTATTATTATTATATTATGTTATTGATATTATATTATTATTATTATTATTAATATACTATTTGTATTATTATTATTATTATTATTATGTTATCATTATTACTACTTTATTATTATTATTATTATCATGTTATTAAGTTGTTATTTTGATTATTATTGTTATTGTCATTATTATTATGATTATGCTATTAATATTATTATTACATTATTATTATCATTATTACATTATGGGTATGCTACTATTATTATTATTATATTATATTATTATTGCTATTATGATTATGTTAATATTATAATTATGCCATATTATGATTGTTATTATTATTATATCATTATTATTATTATTATATTATGTTATTATTATTATGTTATGGTTATCACTATTATTATTATTTTTACATTATTATTATTATTATTGTTATTACTATTATGTTATTATTATTGTTGAACCTGTCTAACGGTCTATTGTTTAGGACCTGTTTGACGGCGTAATACGGTGCGACCATTACGCAACGGGAGTTTTGTGCCGTGTCGTTTTTCGTTCTGATTCGAGGTATGTCTCCCATTGCACTCGCCTTTAAATTTAGAATTTATTTATTCCTTGTCTTTTCATTGAGTTTCAGTAAATTTAAAAGTATTATTAAGTAGTTATTTATAGTGTGGTGATCTGCTGATAAAAGCTGTTTAAATTCTAGCGTTTCATTGAAAGTGCTTTCTTGGTTTCAATTGTGTGCTTCTATGGTAATATTGCTAAATGGTTCTTTATGAAATGTGAAATTGTGTTTTGAAATGTTTTTGGTGTGTATAAATTAGTAGGTGTACTGTTTAGGGAAAATGGTGTTTTTCTTAGAACCTTGATTAGAGGAAATGTCGTATGACCTTTAAACTTGTTTTTAGAATCTTTATGTGTGGTTCTTGGTTGTTGAAAAATGTTTTCTTTTGACGCGTGATTAAAAGTTAGGATTTCATTTGAGAAATATTATTCCTTCAAAAAGTGATTAAAGGCTCGTTTGGCTCTTGATAAAAGTGGGGTGCGTTTGGTTGTTGGAAAGTGACTCTACTTGTGAAACAAATGTGTTTCAGGTTTAATATGCTGATTTGAGCTTCTTAAATAAAGTTCTAAGTGTGTTTCTGGTTTTCAACGAAATGGCGTGTGTCATATTCCTTTAGAAATGCTTTAGTATTAAATGGTCAAAATGTAAATGATATGACAGCCCGGTTGGCACTTTATTAAATGTGAAGTGATTATACACACACACACACACATATATATATATATATACACGTACTTATGAGGGCATCTCTACAGGGGGACTTCCCTTCGAGGGTTGTCGTGTAGCGATGTCCGTGTAAGGGGTTGGCAAGTGCGGTGAGATGAGTCACGCGGGCGAGGGCCTCCCACTTACACAGTATTATTAAAACTACCGTGGGTTCCTGGGCATCCTTTAGAGAATCGAGTGACGGTTGTTGGCTAACCCCGATTAGACGAGTTAGTCCCCCCTTGGTAGGTAAGGCCTTGTGGGGCGTGCCACTGGTTGGCTGTTAGGGCGGCCAGTTGGTTATTGACTATAGAGTACCATGCCGGCAGGTAGTCTGAACCTGAGTACATCCAGGGGTTTTCTAGGGATGTTTAGGATCGCCCATGGTTATTGCTGATAACTTCTGGTTTATTTTTACTTGCACTTGGTTTTCCTTGCTTGTTTACCTTTACTTGCACTTGTTTTCTCTGCTTGTTTACTTTCAGTCATCCTTCACAGCCTATACTGTTAGACTTTGGAAAAATGGTTTTCAAATGAAAATACTTTATTCTCTTTGTGTAAGATTTGAAAATGTAACACTTTGCTTTTTTTAGAATGAGTTTAAAACTAATGAAAGGGAACCAACTTTCGACAAAGAATAAGAGAAATGTCTCGTGTTTGATTTTCAAGTAAAGCATTATGAAATCTTACTTTTATACATTGTAGTTCAAACCTGGAATATGTAGATTTTTTATTTACTGGCAGTTCTTTGGGATTTGTTGTGGGGCTCACCTACTGAGCACTTTTGTGCTCACGCCTATCTTTTACCATTTCAGTTGCAGGTTCCTTGTGTTCAGGTTTTCATGGCTTGAGTCGCACAGTGTGGGAGCGACGTTGGTTGTAGTTGGGGGGGGGACCCGCGAGGTCACGTGGAGGTATGTAGTGGTGTAGTTTTGTTTATGTCGTTAGTGTTGGTCTGTTTTATTTAGTTTATATTCGTTCTTTTGATCCTGTTTTTAGTTTGGGCTGAAATCGTTCCTAACGATTGAAATATTTAATGCCCGACACTTGTTGCCATCCCGGGGGATCGAGAACGCCCCTCGGGACTTGCCGCGGACCGGCTCGGGTGACCGGTTCAGGGTCGACCCGGGCTGGTTCGTGACATCAGAAGTAAGTATAATGAAAAACATTTAAAAATAGGGGAATAGAGAGATCCTCCCTCTAAAGATAAATATCACGTACTTCTACTTCGCTCCTGCAACTCCAATCACCAGTACTGCTCTTGGTGTCTCCTAGGAGTTTTTCTCTCGAATTGTGTGGCGTGGAATTAGAATAAGAGTCCCCTGTCATCTCCTGATTTCTCTACTTTAAGTATGTACTGTCTTATGCTGCCTGTCATCGAACAACTTCCACCAACTTTGAAAGCCCTTCATAAATGCACCACACAACGTGTGTTTTTTGACGACAGACACGTCACACTAATTTTTCTCTCGTAACTAACTTTAGATGAGTTAGTTGAAAACACTTGGATGTGTTTTTGACTCTTGGGTGAACATACGTAAGAAAAACTATCAAAACAATTAAAATGCTAAGGAAATAAAGAATTATAGTTTAAGAAATTAGTTTATTAAAAAGTCTTTTTAAAAGAATTAATAAAATTTTAAATAATATTGTTAAATAAATTATTTTATTTGCATTACTAAAAATTAGTAATTTTATTTTAATTAACTATAATGAAATAAAATTTATAAAAGAAAAATCGTGATAAATTACGTATTATAAGTTGAACGAATTTGTTAAAAAAAGAGTTATTATTATTATTAAAAATAAGAAGTTTTATTAATTATTAATTTTGATGCTAAATCGTTTATAAGTTATTATTTTTATTATTTTTTAATTAATTAACATCACTAAAGTAAGTTATAAACATTAAGTTTATTATTATTTTGAATGTTTACATTATTAACATTTTAAGTTAACTAGTTTAGTTTAACTATAATTTAATTTATAACTTATTATTATTATCTTATTTTACAAAAAAAATGTATTATTAAATAATTATTAATACATAATATTAAATTATAATTAATAAGCTTTTTAATAATCTATCTTAACTTGATTTTAGAAATAAATATCAATTAATTAAATAATTTTTTTTTATGATTAGAAATTATGTTTTATTAAATATCTTATATAAATTATTTATTTATAATTATTAATGTTTATTATTTTTCAGTTTTTATTATAAATAAATTTAAGTTCATTAGTTTTCGTTTTTTTTAGTTTTTTTACTACTTTCTCCCCCCCAAAATCGGCGCAACAGGAACAGGGGGGAGGGTTTCTGTTCGGCACTGGAAATAGGCAACGGCAGCCCGACTCTTCCTCCTTCCAGCAACGGTGATTTCATCCAAGGTATCTACAAGCAGCGGGCATCGGCTTTGTCTTCAGAAATTTACAGTGGCGGACCTCCTCTGGTTCGAATGCGGTGCAGCAGGGGTGCGGCGGCTCCAGCAGGTGGTCCGGCTTCCCTTGGCTCCAGTGCGAGTTCTCCTACGGCGGTTGAAGGTCAGAATCCTGAACAGCGACGGCAAGTTCAGCTGGATCGGCTCAGATCTACTCCTCCAGCAGACTCGACGGTGGTTGAATCAGCACGAGGCGACTGCAAGGCGGTGCACCAATTCCCTCACAGCGCGTTCTCGATCTACAGTGAACAGTTCATCTTCACCTCCTTCGTATCCGAAGACAAGGGTTTGTTCCGATTTATGGGTAGAGAGTGAAATATGATGATGATTCGTGTTCAAAATTATAAAAAGTGTTGCATTGATTTTGGTGTTTCAGTGTGCTGCGGTTTCTATACCCAATTCGAAAGATGCTGAATTGTGTTGATCTGGTGGTGACGTTGGTCGGTATGAAAAAGGATGGAGAGAAAAGAACGGTGTATTAGTGTGACGGTGAGAAACAGGGGAGTAACGGTGAGAAATGAGTGCAACGGTAAGGTGATGGGGAGAAACTCTAAGCCCATGTTTGGTTATCTTTTAGTAAAAGAAAATAAATGATTTCCAAATTCATAAAAGAAAAGAAAAGAAAAGAAAAGATTTCGATTTATTTTCATTTTGTTTGGATGTAAAATTTAGTAAAAGAAAAGAAATGATTGTAATTTTTTTTCATCTCGTTTGGTGACGATTTTTAAAAGAAAAGAAAAAAAATGTTTTGACAACATGACAAAAATAACCATTATTAAAAAATATGGTTTTCCAATATTCAATTGTTCCAAATAAGAAATGTTATAATCTTAAATTGTATCTTTGATTTTTAATTATATATATATATATATATATATATTTATTATAAAATATATTTATTATGTATATAAATTAATATATTAAATATATATTTTAAAAAATATTTATATATAAATCTTTAATTATAAACATGTATTTTTTAATATATATTTATATAATTATAAATATATATTTATAAATATCTTTATATAATTATATATAAATATATATTCATAAATATATTTTTAAAAAATACAGTTTTCAAATACTTAATTATTTCAAATAAAAAAAAATTATAATTTTAAATTGTATGTTTTATTTTTATATCATGTCAATTATATATAAATTTAATTTTGAAAAATATATTAGCAATGATTATTTTATTTTATTTTTATATCATGTCAATTATGTATATAAATTAAATATATAAATTATTAATTCAAGATAATCAAAATTGTCCATAATCAAAATTATTTATAATTATTTGTTATTATTACTTATAAATTACATTGAAGTTATAAAAATAATTATTTATAAATCACGATTAATAAAATATTATGCACACTAAAATAATAATATTATTAATAATCGTAAATATGATTATCTGTTTTAATATTAATTTTAAAAAGAGTGAATATAATAAAATTTGTACAGTACGATTTTTCGTTTCCTTCCAAATCACCCCAATTTTGGGGTGATTTGAAACCTGCGTTCCGAGAGAAATGTTTCTCTCCATTTCTCCGGGTATGATTTCTCTTCCCATAATCTAATCCTGCCAAACAACGGAAACCACTCCGTTTCGTTTCTTTTCTGTCCAAATCTTCCCTGCCAAACGACCTATAACAGTGAGGTGTAGGAATGATGGAAAAAACAAACAGTGAGAAGTCCAAGGTCACTATTAGACTAAAAACAAAGCCTATTGTTAGTTTAAAATTAGAGGGTCACTGTTAGTATAAAAATAAAGAATAGTGGCGCAATAGTGAAGTGCAACAAGAGTAGTCTAACGGTGAGGTGCAGAAGGTCACTATTAGAATAAAAATAAAGAAGAGGAGCACTAGCAGGGGTGTCACTATTACGAAAAAGAAAATAAAAGCTTCCTGTTACGCAATAAAAATAAGAGGGTCACCAGTACAAATAAATTAAAAGGTTACCGATACGGCGAAAATAAAAAGAGTTGATGATAATTTAATTAATATAGACAGGTCACCACTACAATAAAAAAACTAACAGTAACCTTAAAAAAACTAAAATTAAAAGTTAAGTAAACTAAGTAAAAAGACTGAAAATAATTGATTAAAAGATTGTTAAATACCATAAATTTAAAACATGATTTTTATTAAACTTCAAAATATTAAAACCACAACTAATATTATTAATTAGATAACACTTAAATTAAGAACTAAATAATTAATAAACTAGGATTATGAAAGACTTAAATTAAAATTACTATATGAATAATTACAAGGTAGCAGCGAGTAGAAATGAAGAGTATCGGTGACCCAGTAGGTTATAGATAGCTCTTGTCTACCTCACCGGTAGACTAAAACCAATCGAAAATGAATAAATCATATAACTGCCTATATAAGATAGTATAATTAATTAATTAAACAACTAAGTGAACACAAAAAATTAAAAGTGAACTATTTTATTTAATTTAAACTAAAATTCTTATCTTAAATAATTAGCAGGATGGTAAAACATATTATTTAATAAAGTTAAAATATTTTAATGAAACTAAGTTAAAAGATAAATTATTAAAATAAATACTAACTTAAATAAATAGAATTACGTTGATTAAATAATTGTTTAAAATAGATATTAACGTATTAAAAAGTCAAGTAGATTCCACTTAACAAGAATAATTAAGAAATAATTAAATTAGAAAAGTTAAGTAAGATTAAAATTATTAATTTAAAGACTAAAAATACATAATTAATTATAAAAATTGTTTAATTAACAATATTAATTATAAAAATACAAAAGTATAGTCATTTAGTATAAAGTGATTAAATAATTAATTAAATCATTAAAAATTAAGTAAAAAGATGTGGCAAAACTATGTAAAAATTGAGCCACATCACTGCTCGTATCTAGACAGGGATGTATTGCCTGGAAAATTCACAAAATCTCTACGTTACCAAAATTCTAGGAAATTCTTATATACTAATCCTCAAAGTTTGTCTTCGGGTAACGATCTCTAATCTAAGTTTTTCTAAATCAAGTTTCCAAGGTTTGTACTAAACTTCCTCTGATACCAATTGTAACGCCCCGACCCTAGTTACCCAGAGTCAGTGCATTATTACATAACATTGGCATGATACAAGGAACAATGTCTTGAAAGACTAGTCAGTTTAATAGCCTTGGAAGTACTAGATACATTCATAAGTTTTATATTACATCATGAAATAAAAACATCAACAACATTTTCCCCCTTTGACACACTTATATCCCTTATCCTATCCCTACAGGTCAACCATAAAATACTTCTTCACATCCTAGGAAAAATAAAACATAGAAAGGGGTGAGGACTTCTTAAGTGGGAACTGTAGCAGACACTGTTTGGAACTGTAGCAGCCAGGAATATTCCCCTGTTTGGACCTTCGGACCACCGATTTGGTCCCTGAGTCCTTTAAGGCCTTCGGGCCACCCAGGACTTTGGGTTAGTAAGGGCATCGAGCCACCTCAAGGCCTTCGGGCCACCTTAGGTGTAGATGCAAACCAGGAAATCTACAAGGAACAAGTTTCAGAAGGAGGAGAAGCAAAGAGTTTTCACCATAGAAAAAGCTAAATAGATTGCAAGAATGAGATGGTATGAAACCTTCCATCGGGATAAGCCTATTCATGCACGGGAAAGCCTAACCAGATAGTCATGTGAAGGGGGAGAATAGATTTCATGATGAAGATGTTGGGGAGGAGCAGTTCCAAGTAGTTAATCTAGTTTGTATGTAATGTTTGAAGCCTACGGGAAATGAATTCCTCTAAGGCCTATGGGCTATATAATACTTACACCCATGGGCCTTGTAAGGGTTCCAACTCATCCCTTGAAAGGTGGATTATCAAAATTAATAAAATAAATAAATTCCTTCGGTCCATTGGAGAAGGAAAGGGGTGAGCTCAAATGCTCGGTAAGGATAACAATATAGAAGAAACTTTCATAAATAATCATTAACTTTTAAGGCAATGTATAAGACTAAAACATAAGCCTTTTAAACACAAATTTTTTCATAATATGGCCAATATAAATCAAATAATTCCATTTACTTATTCACATAGATGTTTTACTAGTCAAATAATCACATGCAATATCAATAGCCAATTTCATAATGATGGAATGCAAAATGCCAGACTTCATAACCACATAGTCAAGACTTTGTGCCAAGACTACAAATAATATTTTTTCATGGCCTTGTTTCAAGACACTAGTTCATCTCATGAGACCTACCAATGCATCGAGGAGCTATAGCGGGCTCCACTCGTCACTTACTATGTCCAATACAATCCTCATATGAAAAGGTTAAAACATAACATAAACATTCGTATTAGAACTAGCATAAGAAATATCAATACTTTAACCCTAAATAATGAATGGAATAAAAATTACACATCAACGGTCAAATATATCACAAAACCTTCAATACAATATGGAATATTTGTATCATAATAAATCAACCTCGATCAAAAATAATATCCCGTAAAGGATGTTGGCATAGTTGAAAATGATCAGTAAAAATCCTTGAGAGAAATATCCCTTTTTCATGAAATCATTTAAAAGTAACACAATTTAGAATGGAAGACATTTAAAGACTTTTTTGAATCAAATTTTCCCATACCACTTTGAAACTTTTGAATGGAATTAACATTTTAAAAACATGCATGTCCATATAAATAAATCCTTAAAAAACATTTTTAAAACATTGACATTATTGAGAATGATTTAGAAAAATTAATATCTAAAAAATTTAAAATGATGTTTTAATAAAATATTCCCTTAAAAGTAATCCCTTTTGAAACTCTTTTATGAAACATAGACATGGATAATAAATATGTCCTAGTAAAAACTTACCAATACAAAATCTCAAAAAATAATGAGATTGAGGAATTAACCCTTAGTAATTTTCCTTAGTAGAGGGTACGTTAACCTCTTGTATAATAGTTAAATCATTGTTATAAATTATACAAGAATAATATACATAAATATGATATAATATATGATCTTATAATAATTCTTTGTTAATAATATTTTAGTAGTATCATCGTTTTGGATGTTAACTGATTCGTTTTCCTTTATATGCTTGGTTACGTAAGCCATGTTTGCTATGGATATAATTTATTTGATTCATATACAGAATTATATTATGTTCATAAACATTATTTTTAATCATAAAATGAAAATTATTCTAGAATTATTTCGATGGGGAATGAATCTCATTGTGTTCGTGGAGATGGTAATCCGTACATACGCACGAGCGATAATATCATTATATTGATGGTGAAATCATATGTAATTGGATGGTATATAATATATACATAATCATTAACAAGTTATATTTATTTTTTTACATTATTTACACATATTATTATACCCATCCAAATAATTAAGTGTTTGAATAACAAACTACAACACGACATGGAGATAGTAAGGCGAACGTATGCAAGTATGTCGACTTTTTCATTTATAGGATGGATAGAATAACAAATATGGTTTTACCATATTTATAATAATATCACAGTATGTATAAGGTACTAGATTTATTATTTTGGTATGGAAACAACCAAGAATGAGGAAGTGGACGAAGAAAAGAACTTGAAAGAGGGTAGTGAAATTATTACCTCTTCTCCAGGTGTTTCCTTTTGAGTTGATCAAAAGGGATCCTTAGGTTGGATTTATGATCAAAGTAAGGCCTCTAGGTTGAAGGTAGGATATTTTATAGGATATTTAGTCAGGGTTTGGCTGAAAAAAATTTCTTTGGAGGTGTGAAATTAAGAGAAGGGAAAGTACCCTTTTATAAGAGAGGTGAGGGTCACTTTAGGAAAAGATTAAAATATTATTTTATAATAAAATAATTTTCGGTTTATAATGGATAAAAAATTATTTATTTAGAGTATAAGGTGGGGATGGGTATAAAACCTCTCAAATAATTGGTTTTATACAGGTTTAGGTCACCATATTAACCTTATCTTTTAGATTTAACTCTTAGTTAAATAGTTTTACATTTACCGTGTCTCTTTGTATTTTTATATTATATAGTTAATAAACATACTATAACAAGAAAATATAACCCCATGTGGTTCATTATTAATATACCTATAATTATATAAGTTCTTTGGTAGAACCATTTATTTTTAGGTCAATTATATAATTTAATAATATAATATTTGTTTTGAAAACTCATTTATGTCAATTTTGACACTATTTAGTATTTGGTTTTTGTGAAAGTCATCAAAACTTGATTACTTTGAACCAAATATATTGAATAAATAATAACATGTCATATTCACCTATAAAATTCATGGATGGCATCAAAACTTTCAAATTATATTTATTTAAATATTTATAATACCTTTTATTTGATTCATTCATTAATATGGTAATTACTTCATCATCATTGTGTCATAAATAAATTTAATTATTTAATGTCTAAAAATTATAGATAAAATATCATTATGTAGGAAATATTTTTATTTTTCTAATGAGTATTTATAGTCAAAAAGATAACTTATATAACCCCATGTAAAAATTGTTTTACTAAAAGATATATGTTTTTGTCATTTTTGTCTTCACTTTAAATTAATTAATATAAAGTGTCATTATCACTCTCAAGTGGCTCCGTGGGGTCCAAAAATCGACCCAAGGATACCCATGGTCGGAAATGTATCAAAAAATAGGAATAGGACACATGTTATGGTAATTTAATATTATAATAATATTATTTTTTATCCTAATTTACCGGATTTACCCTTTAACCATGGTAAATAAAATATTTACTGAAGTAAATATTCATAATGTATAAAAATAAAAGTTAAATATTTTAAAAATTTGGACCTAATTATTCCAAATATTTAATCCATCTTTCCAAATTCAAAACACAGAAGTGGAAAAAATTAATTTAAAATTAATTCCCACTGTTAAAACAGAAAGCGTGTTTTTAAGAAATAATAACTATCAAAAGATTGACACTTGTTTATGTCCAGTTTAAATGTGAAATTACATCCAATGACCTAAGTTATATTAAATTATAAAAATATAGTCAAATTATACTTTAAAACCACTCAAATGTATAATTTAACACTATAAATTATTTCGATTAAAAAAGTTATTTTTTAAAATTTAGTATTTTTTTACTATTCATAAAAATATGAAAGTTATCAGAAAAGTACAAAAAATTTATCCAAACTAAGTTTTTATGTCCCTATTATAAATAATAATTTAATTTAACTAAATTGAATATATAAAAGTGTCAAATATTGGATTTTAAAAGGGTTTTCCATTAAAAGGCGGAAAAACTGCATTTTTGAAAAATACACATTTATCTTAAAAATTGAATTTTTCTTATTTTATGTATAAGAAACACAAAAATTAATTTTAAAATTATATAGGATATATAAAATTTAATATGTGTTTAATACTATTCATAACCTTTTTTTTAATGGATAGTTTGGTAAGTTGTGGTGCGCTCGAACACGATGTTGTGTGCAGCACAAGTTATTGAAATACTTTGAAGAGATAAAATACTATAAAATCTTGGGGTGTTACATTCTCCCCTCCTTCAATAAATTTCATCCTCACAATTTTAAATTGTTCTTTGAAAATAAAAGGTTAAAAATAGAAAAATACCTTTGTCTAAAACCCACATCAGAAATTGGGTTAATAAAATTTAGTCTTAATAAGAGGGAAAAAGAAATAAAAAAGTCACCACCAAATTATGATCTCAATTAAGAGAACATTGGTGGAAATTAGAGACACATAATTGGAGGAAAAATGTAAATATTTATAGGGAGTGATTGAGGTCATCAATCACAAACAAGTGTAAAATTGAGGGCCTCAAAGCCATCAATCTAAGATGATTTAAAATATCATCGGTTCAACAAAACATAAGGTATTAGGATAACACATTTTTGGTTTTAAGATCCCTTAACTAATGTTTAAGAATTAATTTCATCATAGAATAAGGGAGAGAAATATAATTGATGTAGGATCGAAATAGTGATGTAGATGCTCAATATACAAGAGGGGGGGGGGTGAATTGTATACTTTAAAAATTCCTTTGGAACCTTTAAAGTTAGTTATGAATAACTATATTTTCCTTAAGCAAAGGAAAGGACTAAGTTTAACAAGGTTAAACTAAGCAAATTCATAACACCTCTAACACCGAATGCAAACTTGGAAAGAGATTCCGAAATTAGGTTCCGGAAATATGGTTCCGGAAATTGAAACTTAATGAAAGATTATAAAATGAGATTCTACCATAACGCATATAGAATATAAATGAAACAGAGTACAAATAAGGAAGTATAAGAAAGTTATACTTTCCTTAGAATACAAAATGCAGCGGAAAATAAACAAGTAGTTAAACTACAAGTAACAAGATATAAGTCTTTTAACCCAAAGAGAAGGGTATCCAACAACCTTGGATAAAGGTCCCTTGATTTATACTTTCAAGCAAGTCTGTCTTACCCACACCAGGGTAAGCCCTCGATACGAAGATCAGAGTCTCTGTCTTGCTACCCCACAAGCCCTCAACTTCAAGGTAGTTGGCAACCTCTGTCTTCCTCAGCAAGGAAGCCCTCGAACTTTAAGGTAGTCGGCACCTCTGTCTTCCTATCCTAGGAAGCCCTCGAATGTAATCACCAACATTCGGAGTTGCACGAAGCTTTGAGAGTTAATAAGAGCCCCTCTCTCTAGAAATCACTTCAAGCATGTAATCACATGAGTCGAAGATCTGTCAGCCTTTCAGCACCGAGATCTTTCAAATGAGCTTCTATTTATAGGTAAGGTCGGCCTCCTTCCCAACGGTCATATTTTCCTTAAAGATCGAAAGGACCTGTACACGTGTCACTTAGACAACGGTTAGTTTATAACAAAACAGACGACATCATTTTATAACAAAACAAGTGTAACAGAATGTACGACATCGTTTTAAAGTCTAACTCAAAAGTTTGAAATGAAAGATTCAGAGTGAAGGTTTGGAGTGTAATGAAAATAATAAAGAGAAGACAAATTATAGAAGTATAAGCAGAATAAAAGTTCGGAGTCTACCCAAAATATTTTTCGGAGTCTGAATTAATTCAGAGTGTATAAAACAAAGATGATCAAATTCTGTTTAATAGGTGAATTTGGAATGAGAATTCGGAATGAGAATTCATCATACGAATTCGTAATGAGAATTATTCATCAGAATTCGTAATGAGATTTCATCATCATAATTCGTAATGAGATTTTGTCTTAAGAATTCGTAATGGGAATTCAATGTCGAACTTCATAAGGATTCGTATCCTGAATCTGGAATAGGACTTAGTCAGAGTTTGTAACTGGAATTCGGAATGATAATTTATTACAGTTCTCATCTGAAATCCGAAGTGAAACTTCCTTACAAATCTTATTCAGAATTCGGATCCTAAAATAGAATACTTCATATCAAAGTTTCAACGATTCCGAGAAAATAGAAGTGAATCCGAATTTCATACTTAAGAAAAAATCAGGGTGAAAACATGATAAGGATAGTTTTTCTTATAAAAGCGATTTTCCTTATAAAAGCAATTTTCCTTTAGAAAAAATTTTTCCTTAAGATAACAATTTTCCTAAAGATAACAATTTTCCTTAAGATAACAATTTTCCTTAAGAAAACAATTTTCCTTATAAAAACAATTTTCCTAAAGGTAAGGTGTTTGTGATTTTCAAAACAAGAAGGAATGGAAAAGTCATAAGGAAAACCTTATTGCACAAGAGCCTCAGCCCAGTTGGTGAGGAATCGCTAGGTGCATCCAAGAGACCCAGGATCAAATCCTGGTGGAGGCATATTTTCGGGTTACTGTAGCAGCACTATAGCAGGCACTGTTCGGTACTGTAGCAGTCGGAACTATTCATCCATCGGGGCCTTCGGGCCACTGGTTTGGTTCTCGGGTCCTGCAAGACTTTCGGGCCACCCAAGGCCTTCGGGCCAGTTGATTCTCAAGGCCTTCGGGCCACCTTAAGGCCTTAGGGCCACCCCAAGGCCTTCGGGCCACATGAATGCAGGCCCAGACACACTACAAAAAAAAGAGCAGCCCCAGAAGAGGATTCAGAGCAGGTGCACTCACCAGAGCAGAGCCAAATGGATTGTCAGAATGAGAGGGTATGGCTATGCCATCGGTACCAGCCTGTGCTTGCACGGGAAGCCTAGCCAGACGGTCATGCAAAGGTGGAGAGCTACTATCAAGATGCAGATGCTGGGGAGGGGCAGTTCCTTGTAGATAGTCTGGTTGAATTCCCTTAAGACCTTCGGGTCATGTAATATCTTAAGCCTACGGGCCATGTAATCTCTGAGCCTATGGGCCTTGTAAGGGTTCCCTCTCATCCCTTGAAAGAGGGGTTATCAAAATCAATAAAAAATGAAGGCCTTCGGTCCATTCAGGCATAAGGAAAACCTTATTGACTCAACAATTGACAAGTAGATTCCCATCCTTTAACTGATTTCTATCACAAACTCATCTTTCAATCTAAAAGATAATAGAACTTAAAAATATTCTATTTATACTAATCGTATAGCGTTCCAAAAAATGAATTTATAATTCACCTGTCATAACTTTTAAAAAAACTACCCTATAAAATCCAAGACATCATGTGGGCCAGTGGTAGGTGATGCACCCTTTTTGGGCTTTGGTTGTGGTTTCATGTCTCGCGGCCTTTCCGGATGCGACGGGT